>OX375872.1:94568058-95254155 GCA_947359465.1 Metellina segmentata
CGACGCTAGCTAAAAATTACCATTACCTCTTTTCTGTGTCAGTAAAGCTTTGTGTGTCCATTACTTGATATTGTATGCCTTGTGTCTTGCGCAGCTTGGCCAAATAAGATCCTTCAGTCATAAAACTACAATGAACCAACAGTACTACCGTGGCCCCAATATTTTCTGGTAAAAAGCCGTAATTCGGGACAACTTCGTTCAGAAGATACATTTCGCTTAAAAAATAAGAATAGTCCATTGTGTCGCGACGTTTGATTCAACCTACATTAAAAAACAAGATTATATGCAAATATTCAAAACAAGCGGGAAGAGGAAATCTCCAACTTGCAAGTCTTAGAATTTTTCGAATACCAAAGTATCAGTGTTTTGATGTTTTGAGAACGCTTTAGTTGTGCATGCAAGCCATTCTGAACGAAAAACGTGTCTTATGGATTGTAGTCTTAAGTCGATTGAGCTTTTGCAAGACGGTGGATTTGAATCAACTAAGCAGAAAAGCGGGGAGGATTATTGGAAATAAACATTATTCCTAGCTCTGACCTTTACCAGGTTCGTAATGTTTTTCTTTTGCGTAATTCATGGATTTTCGAAACATTTTTACGTGTTTCGATTTAAATGACAATCAAGCTACGGCCTAAAAATTTCATTTTGCTGGGTGCCTTCAAGGAGTGTGATTTCTATGGAAATGCATGATCCTTTTCGAATTCGCCCAGATACATAGAGCATTGCATTTTAAGAGCAAATAGTCAATGTGTTATTGAAAATTGGTCGCACATTTAGGTATTGAGAATCCATGAAAAATGCATGCGTCGATTTCTAAATTAGGTAGGTATTTTTTAATTAACGTCGCACTGGAACAACACATCAGTTTTAAGTAGGTACGCAATGAAATATTAAATTTGACATCGCGTGTTAAAGGAACTTTATTTACTCTACAGTTTTCTATGTTCGAATTGCTAACTTATACATTTGTCTCATTTTAATGAAAATTGATGTTTGTCTTGTGCTTGGTACAGCTTGGATTACCATTTCAATGAGAAACTATTTTTAATGATCAAAGCAACCGAGAACAACTTCCGCGGTTCAGTCATCTCATAAACTGAAAGACTTGGCTTGTCACTCTTCCGTCACGTTTTTGCTATACGAGTGCAATTGTGTGTGTCCCTCTTAAAGCATAACATCCCATATAAGACAAACTTATGGTTTGCCACCATGGTCTCGTTTTGCTATACGAGGGTTAATTAGACATAACTTGTGGTTTGTCACTGGTCGTCTCGTTTATCTATGCGAGGAATAATAAGACAAACATATGGTTAGTCACTGCGGTCATGTTTTGCTACGCGAGATCCAATTACGATTTCTCGATAAAGTTCTAGGGGAAAATATTTAAATGCATATCACTTGCACATTCCAGTTTCTTCGTATAATTTTGATTAATGAGCACCATAAATTTTTGTCTAATTAGCCCTCGTATAGCAAAACGTGACCATAGTGGCAAACCATACAAATATTACAAAATTTCTCCTGGAATTATGGGCCGACTAACCAGTTTGGTGGCTAAGATGTTAGCCTCTGGATCGGAAGGTTCCTAGTTCGAATCCGGGTCAGTGTATGGATGTTTGTAAGCATGTGGTGTAGAGGCGGCAGGAGCACCTTAAATCTGTAGTGGCCGAAAGTCCTTACGTTGGGTTGGTGTGGACGTTAGGAGAGTGGGGTGCCAGCTCAGGTGTTGCCTCGTCATCTGACCGTGGTTCAAAGTTACGTGGTGTTATTTCCGGATCTTTTTCTTGAGGGATTAATCTCGGACCGTCGTCAATACCTCGTTGTGTTGCTCCAGTACGACGTTAATTAAAAAAAATCTACCCGAACTGTCTCCAATGGCCCGCTGTCTTGCTTCAGTGTAACGTTAATTAAAAATACTAAAATACCATCTCCAGGAATTATGGGTAGCTATTGCCGTGTATTAGAAACTGAAATGTACTATGCACACTCAATTTTGAGACTAATTTTCTTACCTTATTTGTCCACGATGGGGGGGGGATTTAATAGAGTACATGTACAAGAAATGATATCTAACAAAATAAATTTCAGACAAAACTCAGAAAAAAAATCGGAATACATTTCTCCATATCTTCAAGTCTCGATACCAAATTTGATTCCATTCCGCTTATTCGATACCTACAGATGACTAAAAATAGATAGTTAATTAACGTAGCTTTGGAGCAAAACAGCGGGGTTTTCGTGACGATCCGGGATCTATCCCGAAGGTAAAGGTCCGAGAACACTACCTCTTAATTTAAACCCCGGCAGGTTTTGAGCCACACCAACGTAAAGACATTTGAAGCCATGAGAGACTTAACGTGCACCAGCCCCCTTGTACACGGTTTTTGGTTCGAATTTTGAAGTAACACTCAGGTTGCTAATATGTTGCTCTTCCAACTCCGCCTAGTGTTTGCAAGGATATTTTAGCACTTCAGACTTTATTGGGTTTCTTGTCGACTGATATCCGTGAAGCTGGAGACGGGAGTAGGACAAAAGACCCGATTTTAAGAATAAGAAAGGTTAAATCGAACCGAAAGAGCAGAAAGATAACAGGTGAAGGTCGATGAAGGGTGATCCGCCTCAAGTGGAAGCAGATAAAAGCGGCGTCACTTATATCTAGTCAAACACCAGCGATGCTTTCTCTATTTCAGTTGATATTCCATCATTCGAGGCTGAATGGCCTTCAGGTTTTGATCAACTAGTTTCATACTTAGTTACCTGAGGATTCTAATCGGACATTTTCTGATCTCAAGGAAAGCAACACTTTTAAGATTTATTTCATACTAGCCACTGCGTGGCTATCCCGGTGTTGACCGTGCCCGTGGTGTAAGGTATTAAGATGGTGAAAATCCGTTGAAGATATATTCAATTAAAGAATTATTTATTTAAAGAAAATCATATTTTTAGGTATCAATCTAAACTGAAATTTTCCGCAGATTTCAAATCCGTTGAAATTTTTACTCCATCTTTAACGGTCTAGGAGATAGAAAAAGAACTTTGAATTCATTTAAAAGATTTATCGTCTGACTGGGAAATCAATTGCGCAAAATCAAAGCGGAAACGAACAAAAATAATTTTCTCCGCGTCCTGAGGATGAAAGAAACTTGGCATGATTCCAAACCCTGACTGCAAGATCGCATGAGTAGAAAAAGTTCTCCGCGTTTGAAAAAAAGATGGAGAATAAAACTATGAAATTCATTTTAAAATATTCTAGATTGAATTTTAAAATTCGCCGCGACCCAAAAATTGCAAATAATTTGGACTACCTGTGCCAAATCTCATTGCTGTAAGTGCCATAGAATTGTCAGGATTTTGTGGCCCAAAACAAACAAAACACTTTCTTTTATAATAGTAGAGATTGGATACTCGGGTGTTCAACGTGTGCTCTTAATTTTGTTCATAGATGGCTCCTTTTTGCAGATAATTTATACCGATCTTGCGCTTAACCAACCGAGTGGTTTCAATGAGAGCTTGAAGAAAGATATTTCGTCCATCAAGATATAATCAGTTTTGCTAATGACGAGACATCTTGTCGAGACGGGTCGCTGTAAGGAAATAAAAGAGTGAGCAATGCTAACCCTTTTGTGTGTACAGGATCATGTGAACAAATCGAGCAGCAACTTGACTTAGATTATCTACGGAGTGGAAACGAACATCCATAAACTGATTGGTCTACAAAACGGGATAAAACGACCATTCATTGATTTATTATCTTATTGGTATGCGTGATATAGAGGTGGACTTCGGCGATTTCACCATATTTGTCGCCGGTCTTGTAGAAACGTGCATTCCCACATCTATCCTGTCATAAGATAGGTCACCAAATGAGGCGATGAGATGATAAATCGGCCATCCATGTTTGTTTTTTAGAGCAATCACGTGACTACTAGTCGATGTGTTGCTCACACGTTTCGAAGCTCCTCTCAATAGCAATGTACAGTCTACTCACATTTCGCGTCTCTGGTGTTGTCCTCGGATCTTTCCGGAGCCGTCGTGGCGCAGTAAGTACTGCTCAAGCAAACTTTGAGTTGTAGGTGGCGTAGGTTTGATTCCTCGTCAGGTGCATTCTTCCTGTGTGTATTTCTCTCGTGTCAGTAAAACATTAATTGCGTGTGTCTATTACTTGATATTATGTCTTGTGCCTGACGCAGCATAACCAAATATGACCTTTCAGTCATAAAAAGCCAATCTAGCTACCGCGGCCTCAATATTTTAAAGTATTAGAAAAACTTAACTATTTTATTTCTGAAAGTCAGACTTTGGTGAGTCTTACGATGCTTATACCAATTGTGAAATTTGAAATACCTTTATAGTGCTTTGAACTAGTTTAACTGCGTTCGGAAACAAAGACAGTAAAAAGTCCAACACAAGCAAATGATTAAAGTTCAATGAACGCAGCATAAGGTTTCTGAAACTGTTCAGAAAAAAATAATTTATGATGGAATGTAACCAGACAGATAGGGACCGATGCACATTGCGTTTTTTCGCTTTCTTAAGATTTAAATGAACGTTTATCATTTTGTTTACAGTGGACACCGAACATTTTAATGATTTTGCAACTGTCCTTTGACTAGGGGGATTTTCTTTTAACATTAAACAACGTACCTTTGCAATAGTCGAAGACGTCCGTTTCTTCCTTGAATACTTGTTTGGAATTTTTGTGTCCCACTTGTGGCTCCAATTTCACGTTTTTTTCCTTTCTTGTTGACGATATTACCTATCGACGCTTTAGATATCACAAAACTATGACTCTCACATCGTTTTTGGATAACGGAATATGAATATTTCTCTTCGGAAAGAGCATAAATATAGCCTTCGAACCACTGCTTCGTTAAAAACGCCATTTAAAAATAAAAAAAAAACTCTCAAGCCGCAGACGATAATTTTGACTTTTAAAAACATAGTACAACTGCAATTATTTCTTTTGCAGCAAACGATTTTTTATAACCGCTAACCAAAATCGTCTAAAAAATGTGCGAACAGTCTCTGTAGTACAATTGGTTACCCTATAGCACACACACATATATATAAATGTTTAATAACCACACCTATTTGCTGAAAGAATCGTAGTATTCTGTTGGTCAAGACTTGTTAGAAGTCGTAGGGAAGAGTGCAGGTTGCAGAATGAATATATGCATGCGATAGCCAGAGGTTGATATTCTGAATTTGATAGTTGAGACATCGCAAAACTACTTCATGCGAACGTAAGGTCTTGTGATGACAAATTACTTCACCCAGCTTGTGCTTGATTGCAAAAGTTGACCCAACATTCGATCTTGTCCATTTTTAGACCTTCCGCCATAAAACACAAATTATCAACCTTCTGCCAATTTCAAATTGACAAGTTAAATTTGGTCTATCTAGCCTTGTTTTTGCGTATCCGTCGTATTCTAGCGATTTTTTTCGCATGGGGTTACTGTCTTTACTAAATACGCGGAGGTGGCGCTCCCGGGATACCTAAGCGATCTTTTACTAATGTCATCCCGCTATTTTTCCCCTCGTCATCTGACCATGGCGCAAAATTGTGGTGTTGTCCTTGGCGTGGAAGTTTGGAGAGTGGGGTGCCAGCTCAGGTGTTGCTTCGTCATCTGACCGTGGTTCAAAATTACGAGGTGTTGTCCTCGGATCTTTCCCTCAAGGGACTGATCCCGGACCGTCGTCAATAGCCCGTTGTGTTGCTCTAGTACGACGTTAACTAAAATTACCATTACCATTACCGTGGTGTTGTCCGTCGTCAATAGCCCGTTGTGTTGCATCAATGACGTTAATTAAAATACCTACCTTCCTTACTGATCTTCTGCAAAGTTGAGATGTCACAACTCTAAAACTAGAGAAGGCGCAATACTTAAAAATTAATGTATACAGGGTGATTCTACGATCATGGGACAAACTTAGAGGGGTGGTACAGCTTACTAAAACATAGTATAGGAATGTATGGTTGGAAGTGACGCGTGGAAGCACGAACACAAAAAATGAGACATGAATAGAAAAACATTGTTTATTTACAACATCATTGCAAAGTGCTTCTTTGCTGTAATGTTTACAAGAAATGCTTAAAATTGCGACCACCAACAGTAAGTAATACAAATTTGGAAGCTGTGATTGGCTGGTAATGCTGTGGGTAGAGGGCAGTAGTGTGCCTGGTCATCTGTGATCTGATCCATCTGCGGGTAAACATCATTTTCAACTGTGCTGTCTGCCTCGATGGGAGATTTTACAACTAGTGAAAAGGCGGACATGCATATGATGTACGGTGCTGCTAATGGGAACGGTAGAGCAGCGCTACGGCTGTATCAGGAACGTTTTCCGAACATGCCGAAGCACAAAATGTTTGCGCGGTTGTATCGGCACCTTTGAAAATGGTTCATTCATCGCCAGCTCTGACGGAAGAACTGGATCAAGGAGTGAAATCCAAACATGGAAGAAACCATCTTGAACATTATGGATGAAACACCCCACACAAGTACAAGAGCTATTGCACGCCGCGTACATGTGAGTCAATCCACCGTTAGGAGTCTTAAATGAAGAACGCTTACACCCATTCCATATTCTGAGAGTCCAAGCGTTGCAAGCAAGTGATTACCTGATGCGCGTAGAATTCTGCCAATGATTCTTGCAGCAGTGGGCGTTGCAGTCGGATTTCCCAGCTTCTGTGCTATTCACAGATGAGGCGACGTTTACACAGGCAGGTGTTTTCAATGTGCACAATACTTATGTGTGGGTAACAGAAAATATACACGCTACACGCATAACAAAAACGCTTCTTTGTTCACAACACCCCCCCCCAAAAAAAAAAAAATCATCTCAAATTCCTCATAGGCCCATATCTCCTACCAGCGACTCAATGGATCACATTATTGTATTTTTCTGGATGAGGTTTTACAAGAAGTTCAGACTGTCGTTCTTAAACAGATGTGGTTTCAGCATGATGGTGCGCCAGCCCATTTCAACGTGGTTGTTTGCAATTACCTGGATGCAGTTTTTCTGGGCGATGCATGTGAACAGTCTGATGGCCACCCCGATCACCATATTTATCAAGCATCGATTACTTCTTATGGGGGCATCTGAAGACCATTGTTTACGGAACTCCAGTTGACTCAATTAAGGACCTCGTTGCTCGACTATCCATGCGGCTGCAAGTTTGCGCGAAATGCCTGGCATTTTTGTTACTGTTCGCCAATCACTCCTTCGACGCTACCAAGGCACCAACAGTATAGCATGTACTGTTGGTGGTTGAAATTTCGATCATATCTTGTAAAGATGGCTGCAAAGAAGCACTTTGCAATGATGGTGTAAATAAACAATGTTTTTCTGTTCATGTCTCATTTTTTGTGTTCGTGCCTCCACGCGCCACTTCCGACCATATATTCCTATACGAAAAATGTATGTTTTAGTAAGCTGTACCACATATCCAAGTTTATCCCATGACTGTAAAATCAACCTGTATAGGATTACGTAAAAAATAATTTTGCACGAAAGTTACTAAATTAAAAGCGCGAAGTCCATCTGGATGAGGCTTGCTGGATGTAAAAATATAAACTTTTCGTTACGAATAGTGGTTCCTGGTTCGAATCCGGGTCAGTGCATGGATATGTGTAAACGTATGGTGTAGAGGCTGCTGGTGCACCTTAAATCTGTCGTGGTCGAAAGTCCTCACGTTGGGTTGTTGTGGAAGTTTGGAGAGAGGTGCCAGCTCACAGGTCGTGCTTCGTCATCTGACCGTGGTTCAAAATTACGAGGTGTCCTCGGATCTTTCCCTTAAAGGATTGATCCCGGACCGTCGTCAATAGCCCGTTGTGTTGCTCTAGTACGACGTTAAATAATAATTACCAATTAGCACCATAAATCTGATGTGGTCGAAAGTCGTGTCCACGATGGGTTGGTGTAGAAGTTTGGAGACTGGGGGTGCCAGCTCAGGTGAGAGCCCTCGTCATCTGACCGTGGCTCAAAATTACGTGTTGTCCTCGAATCTTTCCTGTTGTAATAGATCCTTGAACCGTAGTTAATAGCCCGTTGTGTTGCTCTAGTACGACGTTAATTAAAATGACCTTGCCATTACGAATAGTACACACAGTCAGGATTAAAAATAAAGATTTTAGTTGATTCTAAGAATGAAAATAAATGAAAATGTATCTTTATACTGTTAACTGATTAACGGGTTTTGAGAAGTAAACATTGAAGCGCTGGGTAATCTCCCGAGATCTCGGTTAAAGGTATTTGCTTTGCGATATATTTGGAGTGTTCAAGGAGAGAGTGTGTGAGATACTAATGCTTTCGTGAACAAGTGTCTTAAAATCGGTTGATAAAATCTTGAAAAATCGTAACGAAAAATTTAATTTTTATTTGCTGTTATAGAAAACTTTGAATTAACTAAATTATATTGTTCCCTTTATTAGCAGCCGAATAGTTGCGAGTTTAAAATAAGGTCCTGCCAAACACCGTCGTGTACACGGAGATGATGCACGTTAAATCTGTCGTGGCCTCAAATGTCCACATTGGCATGTTGTGGTAGTTTGGAGAGTGGGATGCCGTTCGGGTGTTGTCATTTTCAATCACGGTCAGATGACGAGGCCGAGGTGTGGTCCTTGCATCTTTCCCTTTCGGGATAGCTGATCGGGGGCACATCTTTAGGTGTGTACGGGCTTCACGAACCCGGGGTATCCTAGTGATCTATTATTTTCCCAAGGTTTTGTTAGTGCATATGGTAAACATTGGGGTTGCTACCCCAGGATGCCAAAGCGATCTTTTCTTCTCTCCATCCTTTCCATTCAGAATTGCATAACATTGTCTTTGGCACAGTTTGGCAAAATATTGCCCTTGATTCACGAAACTCAACCAACCCTTCGGTAATAGCCCGTTGTGTTTCTCCAGTGTGACAGGTTGAGCTACCCCTTATTTTTGGACAGTTCCTTGCTGAGCACTTCAACTCTACTATGGTCTGCCAAACCTGGAGCCTGTGAGCCATAAAAATTCAATCAATCAACTCTACTATTAGATAGGACGGTACAACAAGTTTAAACTTGTAGAGGCAGGGATGAATTAAAATCATAAAAATCCAATTTAAATAAAATAAATTCGATTTCTATAACCTGGGTTTCACTTTCTTCATTTCACTGCTGTCATTTGAAATGGTGCCTAGAATGGAGGGTATTTGGTATTTTTTAAAATTAACGTCACACTGGAGGAACAAACTTTTAGTTAGTTAAATTTAGTTTGTCATTTGCCGTGTTTATTAATTTTTATAAGTGAGACCTTTCTTAACTGTCCAAACAAAGTCTAACAAAAATTAATAAGAAAAATTAACAAATCTTTTATTTTCAAATTGAATAATATAAAAGAAAATAATATTTACAACAATTTGACATAGGTACTACTAATTACATATATAATTAGGTACGTACATAACAATAATTAGTTAGTTATTTTTAATTACTTATCAACTTATTAAGGGGAACACAACAAACTTATTTTTATTTACTGTAAATAAAAAATATTGGGGTTCATAATTATTATAGGCACCAATATTTGTTATTTACAGCTTGTAAAAAAAAAAAGAAGTTAAACTCTATCCACCTTAAACCGACTTCTTTTTTCACCAACTATCCCTCCAGTTAGGGAAAAAATTCTTTTTGATGGGACGGATGTCGCCATCAGTGAAAAATACTTAATTGCACGGTTAATTTTCTTAATTTATTCTATGGTACTTATTTCATTAAAAAAAATTAAACATCGACAAGTATAAACATCGATGTTAAAAAAAAACATCGGTTCCAATGTATAGATGTCGCATCCCTACTAGGTACTCGCGTGATCCTTCCTCCCTACTAGGTACTCGCGTGATCCTTCCTCCCTTCTGTTTTACCCTCACCTACCCTTCCGATTTTTGCTTTTTTTTTTTTTTCAATCCTCGTTGGGCCGCAATCGATAAGAGTTGGAAGACTAACGGATTAGCTATCGGAGGATTGCGAGTCGTGTGCACGGGGGCTGGTAACCTTTATATAGGATTCCATTTTTACCACTGTCCCCATTTTTATGTGGGATGGCCGAGTGGTTGGCCCTCTTGTTTGGCTTTTAATGGCTCATATGCTGGTCTAATTAACACTTTGTCTTGAAAACAAAATAGGGGACTGGCCAACAACGTTTTGTATTCGGTCATGCTTTGAAATAAATTTCAGCCCAAATGCGCAATTTTATAAGAGGCTTTGAAATAACTCAATATTCTGAGCTTGGATTGCGTTTTATCGAATCGGATCATTTTTGAGCAAATTCTTTTTTCGTCTAACCTTTAGTTTTCCTCCAAGTTCCATAGTCGTGGCTCAAAATTACGTGGTGTTGTCTTAAATCTTTCCCTTGGGGGATTAATTCCGTACCGTCGTCAGTAGCCCATTGTGTTGCTCCAGTGCGAGGTTAGTTAAAATAACAACCTACCTACCAAATTAAATAGTATTGTTTTGGAAACGTTCTGTTTTGTTTCTACAATACTTTTTTTAAGTCTTTTAATTCGAATAAGATTATTTAAATTGCTTGGCTTTACATTTTTCGGCGCGAATGAGATTAGGTTCGCCAGTGTGTGTTAAAAACTATTCTGAGTAGCTTGAAATCTGACACGATACAAGCAAGAATTTACAAACCCTTTGACTACGGTTGTAGGTATAACAAGCGTGATTCTTATAACTTTCAAAATACAACTGAACTGTCTAAATTCTTTCTTGGCGGGACATGGTACAACTGCTGTACCGGCCGTAGTCTAAAGATTTCTTAACCTACAATTGTTATATAAAGCTTATTTAGCAGTATTTCTAAAGATAAGTACTTACACAGTTCACCTTTTAAAAAAGAAAATTAGGATGCAATTTGAGTGACAGACACGTCTAGAGTGATAGGAGAATGAAATCATCCACAACTGTGTCGCTAAATCTGTCACTATTAACTCATAGACGCGACAGTTTTCGCACCTGTGTCCTTTATTTCCTACTGTTGCAAAACATCTCGTAACCAAACAGCCGTTAAGAGGTCTAATTGAAAATTCATTTGCACTTTTCGCGTTCTTTTAATATACGTACTTGGAAAGACATTTCGTTCAGATAAAAAGCTAGAGATAAATTGGCATCTAACATAGTCATTGCGGATAAATAGCTGATAGTTGGTGAAGCGAGCGGAGCCTTATCTTGTCTCTTAAAACAATTCTTTGTTTTAGGGAAAAGATAATGCTTTATTCTTCTTGATCAGCTAACTTATTTTCAAATAAGTCGCGCATTAAGTGCGAAGTTTATTGTTATTATAGAGTTGTAACCTCAGTGGACAAGCTTCTCATAAAGGTACGTTTATCGTGAGTTTTGTTTTAAATATATGTTTTGTTTTCATTGTACGACTTCACATTGGTGAGATTTAAGTACCAGGGATATTTTAAAAACCTTTGTATCTGAAATGTTCTGCTTTACAAAATTCAAAATGGGGTACCACTGTTTACAATTGTATCTTCCTCACGTGACTGCTGAAAGAATTTCAAGTACATTTAAAATATCGTCTTCTGAAGATAAATTGGCTTATCCTAATATTGATGAGATATACCTTTCTTCAAGGCAGTTTGATTACTTCATAAAAAAATACTGTTTATAATCAAATTTTTATTTTTATTTTAAGTAGTAAATGGTAACTCCCTATTAATAACATAAAAATGTAGTACAAATGTGCTGGTTTGAAATACTATTGTATGTTAACACGTTCCTTTCCAAGCCGTTTTTGAGTATCATTTTCAGACCATATGTGCCGAAAACTACCTCTTTTGCTCTTGATAAATATGTAAAAATTGTCGCTTTTCGTGAGCTGGAAATTTATTTATGAGTAAATATTGAGTCTAAAATGACATGTAACACATAAATTTATTCCATATTGAAAAAAATACAAAAACATTCATCACTTGGCCTGAAAGTACGAACTGAAAACGGTGCACGCGGCAGTGAACGTGTAATAACGTACGAAAATAAACGCTTCTATGCCAAGAACGACGCGATTTCTTATCGGCATTCTCGGATTATCCACCTACACTTGCGTGCCTTGATCTGTTTTGTTGGTTGTTGGCTTCTATGGCCATAGACCCAACCAACCAATCATCGATACGTGATGGTCAGAGAAAATATACCTTTGTGCCACAATTGAAATGGTGACCTTACAGTATCGCACATTTTGACTTCTTGTTCCCGGCTTGGGTATTTTTATTACGCATTTTTACAACTGCATGGCCGTGTTTGGTCAGTTTTGTTGAGTATTCCTCCACACTGCAGTTCAATTTTTTTTTAATGTACAGTCGCGGGAAAAAAACGAACCACCAACTTTGTTTCGAGCACTATTCACACTAGAGCAAATTCAAAGGTATCATTCAATAGAGGAATAACGTTCTCTAAAAATCCAAATCCAATAACGTTGCATAAGAGGACGTCTTTATATAACATTTTGCACGAACAACAAAATATTTAATAGAAGCAACGTGTTTTGATGCCAAAATAATATTCTACAAAGTTAAATCAGTCTAACTATACAATTTCATGACTTTACTTTTAATATATCCCGAGATATTCAATGTTAAAGTTAGTTTCAATTTCAGGGATCATCTCAACATAGAAAAACGCTATTCCTAGATAGAGATTAATTGTAGTTATCGCTACCCGAATTTTAAATTTATGCACTATTTCAGACGTATTTTTCAGCTATTTTCGAGGATTATTATAGTTATGCCAGTGCAAACGATTTGAGAATTACATTAATATAGTTACTACGCAAGTACAAATGATCCGAGGTTTGTCAGGCGTTTTATAAACTTTTGGTTTGTCCCAAAAATCTCAATAATTAGGATAATTTAATGTAGCACAAAAACTAATTATTGGAAAGATGAAATTTTGCATGACCTAAAAAAATATGAGGTTGTAATCCAAGAAAGTCTTAGAAACTGATTTAACATTAGGAGCTCCAATCTTTCTGTCCTCGTAACTTCGAAACGACAAGTCTTAAAGACAGGAAATTTGGTATCTGAAGTTAAATTGTGATATAGATTCAAAATTATGTCAAAATAGGGGGTTCTTATTGCATATTATGAAGTTGGTGCTCAATTTAATATGAAGACGGCCCCTTATTTAAATTTTGTGAATTTGAATTAATAGAAAACGTTAGCTCCTGTCAAACACCATCTTTGAATTTTCCCTACTGTTAAAATTGCTCGAATGAAAAGGGCTGGTTCGTTTTTCCCCCCGCGATTGTACATTATCTAGTCTATCGCGTTTTAAAATGCATTAATCCTCTGAGCGTAGCATTTTATTGCCTTGTAATTGGCGAAGCTGGTCCATTTTTGAATTATGAGCCATTAAACCCAACGAACCAACCTGTGAGCGTCGCGAGGATTTCAGAGTAGTGTAGTATTGCTTTTACTCCAACATACTTAATGACCTAAATATCCACATGTATTGGTTGAAAGAATCCATGGATTCTCTTTCAACCTTTAGAAAGATTCTATTGGTCCTTTTCTTGAATATATCCAAAGGATTCTATATTCATATTGGTCCTTTACTTGGAATAGAATCCTTTGGATATATTCTATTGGTATTTTACTTATATTAGAACCCTTTGGTTATATTCTATTGATCATTTCCTTGGAACTGAATCCTTCGGAAAGATTCTATTTGTCTTTTACTTAAAATTCTATAGCTCCTTTCCTCAGAAAATAATCTTTTGGATGTCATTACTCCTTTTTTAGACTACAATCCTTTGGAAAGATGTCATCACTCCCTTTTAGACTACAATCCATTAGAAAGATGTCATTACTCTATTTTTTAGACTAGAATCCTTTGGAAAAAACATTGCTCCTATTTTTAGAATTGAATCTTTTGGTGAGGACAAAATTGGTTAGGTCATGCAGGGAAGACGGCAGGTTGTAAGGTGGAATTATGCATGTGAACCCTCACTTAAAGCATATCTCTCTCTTTTTTAATGCCCTGCTGTCTACTTTTTTTTTATCATACTACCTTTTATCTAGATAATTTTAACATGCATTTCTTAAATTTATATGCACAGATAATAAATTTTCATCTCATTACTTTTTGCTCTACTTACCTTGTACTTTCAAAGACATCTCAATTTTGCAGTTTCATCTTCATGAAATTTTCTATTTTACGGTCACTATTTTTACAAATGTTTTTGTTGATTTATCCTGTGTTTAGCGCGTTCGTCGTCTTTGGGACAATTTGCCACGACTCAAACCAAACCTCAAAATATTGATTTAGAATAGGATGTTGGAAACTAAGCTAAAATTATTTTTCTCTGATTAAGATTAAGGAGCTATGGGGGCCCGTTTAGCAAGAGCCACGATTGCCACTAGATTCTCGAAGTATGCCATTTTGAAGGTGTTAAAATTTGGAAACTGAATAGAATCCCTGTCCAAAAGAAGTAACCGGGTCAGAAATAAAATATCAAGACCGCGATCGACGTTGTTTTGGATGAATTGTACGACAGAAAATAAACTCTATTGCTGCAACTGACTGAAACCATTAACGAAATCTCGTCCCAACCAATCTCGGCGTGTAAAAAGGCTCAGAGAATTGCAAAGGATCGGTGTAGGCAGTCGCATACTGGTGAGGAAAATCTAATTTCTGCGAGGAACGGTCAGAGTTCGCTTACAGTGGTGTCGAGAAAGGCTTAACTGGACATCTGAGGATTGGTAACAGGTGGTGGTCAAGTGAGCTAGCGCTACACCTTGTTTTGCACCGACGGAAGGCGTTGAATGAAACCATGAACCCATCTTGCTTTGTGCGCACAGTTCAAGGGTCTGGTGGGAGTATTATCATGCTGTAGGGCATGTTTGGAACTGGCCCCCTTGTGTTTCTGGAAAGTAGACGGTCAGCCATTCAATACTTGAACATCCTGGCAGATCAAGTCAATCTTGCAATGTTACATTTTTACTCTGAAGGTGACAGATCTTTCATGGACGATAATGCAACGTTTGAGAGTGGTTCACGGAACATCAATCTGACTTCATCTTCCCTGGCAGCCACAAATCTCGGATCTTAATCCTATAGAGGACGTGTTGGAATCTACTAAAACCTTACGTGCTTATATCCGTGTGAAAGGAGATCCCATGAAATATTGATCAATGATGTCTAATTTATTGGCCAATGGGTGTATATCTTTACTCATTGGTAGAAAAAAATGCCACTGTCCAAATTCGTTGATTTTGGGTCCTCTGCAAATCACTATTAAAGTAATGAATGCTATAATAGAAAAAAGTGCTAATGTCCTCCTGTCTATACATTATAAAAGTATCAAAATATTGTAAAGTGACTTTTATATCGCTATATTAAAAATAAAAATTAAATCGGCTGTGTTAGCAAAAATTTGAAAAAATGGAATTGATATTTTTCTACCAAGGCATGAATATTATAAACACCATCCAAGGATATACAAAATATTTGATATGGTAATTAAAAATAAAATGCAAAGAATCGAATGCGATCTACACTCTATTTTTCATATACCTCTTATCAGATTTGAGAATTCATAAACCATACATTATGCTTATTCATTTGGATATTAAAAATTATATAATTTTTTTTTAATCTTCGCATAAAAGATTTTAAGGACAAAAAGAATCCAACGGTGCTTCCTTAGAAAGGAATTGCTATAAGTAACAACTAAGTTATGAGCATATTTTAGACTTCTGAGAAAACATTTGTTCACATTAATTTAACATGTATGTGAACTACTTTCTTAAAATTTATAATCCAAATTGCCTTGTATTTCACTAAAACCAGTGTCAAACATATACTATAATTTTAGCAAGTCTTTATTGAAAAAATTTCAGAGTATGTACTGTATGCTATACTTGCTTAACCCTCCAAATTGCTTCGACGAGATACCTCATTGAGAAAAGCACCATGACAGTTAATGTGCAACAATTTGGTTTAAAAATAATAATAAAATTTTTTTTAACAAGTTTCCAGAAATTTTTACTTTAATTGATTTTTAGTTACAGAAAAGAAAAAAAAAATTCGTATGAGCCCTGTGCTATCATCGTGTGAGAATTTTATTTTTTAACAAATTTTTCTTTATCATGGAAAAATGTGATAATATTGCCGTTTTCAAGTCCAAAATAAATCATTTTGGAATAAATTACTCGCTACAAACAGCTGTTTAGTCGATTGCATAAGAGTTTTTGTTCTATTTTATCTTAATTTTGATAGGGAAATGTCCGTAATACGTCAAACACATCCGGTGTATAATCGGAGTCTGAAAATGATAAATTAGTGAATTTCACAAAGCCCCCTCTCGCTGCGATACATACCGAAAAACGACAGCGGGTCACCACTCCTAAGTGTAATGGGGGAACCATCACCTGCGACAGCTGCCCTCTCTACTAAGTGGTGCGAGCAGGGTCGCACCCTGGTTATCAATCTGGTGGCGCTTTTATCGTTTGCTCTTTATATAGTGGTGATTTAAAATTTCTTTGAGGAATAGTTTTAGTGATAACCAGATATATATATTAGTATTATAGTCTTACCTAATGTGTTCCCAAGAGACTAGTTTGGGTGTGTAATAACCAAGAGACTAGTTTGGGTGTGTAATAACCAAGAGACTAGTTTGGGTGTGTAATAACCAAGATATTAGTTTGGGTGTGTAATAACTAGGGCAACTTTTTTATTGCAGTAAAAATGGGAAAAGTTGCATTTATGGAAATAAAGTTGCATTTATTTTTGATACACTAAAATTTAAAATAAAGTATTCGTAAAAAATGAAAAAATTCAATACGTATTGACAATTTTAGTCGTGTACAACAATATTACAATACATAATTAAATACAGAAGAACGTTGAAAGGCCTATCCTTGACCAGTAATTTCTCTAACATTGAAAAACTGCTCTAGCTGCAGTCATATAATGTGCTGTAACGGATAGCAGAAGCGCAAAATCCTTTAGCTCAATATTCAGAGATTTTAAAAAGTCATTATCAAGGCGAACAACATATTGATGATCGACACTCGCTTCACAAACTCTGCAGTCTATTACGCAAGTTTCCTCAGGATTATCAAGAGTGCCAACCAATGTGTTAAGGAACTTGCGATGTATTTCACTTTCGTTTGTTAGGACGAACATCTTCTTTCCGTGAACTTGTTTGATACGCAATACTTCGTCGTTCGCAAGATCAGACACACGTGATCGAAGGGTTGATTGAGAGGGCAAAAAAATGAAATAGTAATTTCATATTAATTAATTTTAAGCTAAATTTGAAAAAGTTGCAGGTGGTTGCATTTATGCAAAAAGTTGCATTTATACAGAAAGTTACATTTATGTTGCGGTTATAACTCACTTATAATACACCCCATGTAGGAGGAAATTTGGTTTTAGTACTTTACATGCAGTGTAGAACGTGTGAAAAAAAAGTTGCATTTGTTGCAAAAAGTTGCCCTAGTAATAACCAAGGCACTAGTTTTGGTATGTAATACCGAGACACTAGCTTTGGAATGTAATACCGAGACACTAGCTTTGGAATGTAATACCGAGACACTAGCTTTGGTATGTAATACCGAGACACTAGCTTTGGTATGTAATACCGAGACACTAGCTTTGGTATGTAATACCGAGACACTAGCTTTGGTATGTAATACCGAGACACTAGCTTTGGTATGTAATACCGAGACACTAGCTTTGGTATGTAATACCGAGACACTAGCTTTGGTATGTAATACCGAGACACTAGCTTTGGTATGTAATACCGAGACACTAGCTTTGGTATGTAACACCGAGACACTAGCTTTGGTATGTAACACCGAGACACTAGCTTTGGTATGTAACACCGAGACACTAGCTTTGGTATGTAACACCGAGACACTAGCTTTGGTATGTAACACCGAGACACTAGCTTTGGTATGTAACACCGAGACACTAGCTTTGGTATGTAACACCGAGACACTAGCTTTGGTATGTAACACCGAGACACTAGCTTTGGTATGTAACACCGAGACACTAGCTTTGGTATGTAACACCGAGACACTAGCTTTGGTATGTAACACCGAGACACTAGCTTTGGTATGTAACACCGAGACACTAGCTTTGGTATGTAACACCGAGACACTAGCTTTGGTATGTAACACCGAGACACTAGCTTTGGTATGTAACACCGAGACACTAGCTTTGGTATGTAACACCGAGACACTAGCTTTGGTATGTAACACCGAGACACTAGCTTTGGTATGTAACACCGAGACACTAGCTTTGGTATGTAACACCGAGACACTAGCTTTGGTATGTAACACCGAGACACTAGCTTTGGTATGTAACACCGAGACACTAGCTTTGGTATGTAACACCGAGACACTAGCTTTGGTATGTAACACCGAGACACTAGCTTTGGTATGTAACACCGAGACACTAGCTTTGGTATGTAACACCGAGACACTAGCTTTGGTATGTAACACCGAGACACTAGCTTTGGTATGTAACACCGAGACACTAGCTTTGGTATGTAACACCGAGACACTAGCTTTGGTATGTAACACCGAGACACTAGCTTTGGTATGTAACACCGAGACACTAGCTTTGGTATGTAACACCGAGACACTAGCTTTGGTATGTAACACCGAGACACTAGCTTTGGTATGTAACACCGAGACACTAGCTTTGGTATGTAACACCGAGCTTTAAAGTGACTACTTCAAGACGAATGGAAGCTGTATTGAAGAAAAAGATGCCATCGTTTTGGTGAACAATAATTTATCCAATCCCCGTAAATAAGAAATGGAGCACATTTGTTAATGGACTCTGAAAGCAAGGAATAAATATTATTTAACTGCTTTTATACACGAGTTTTAAAGAAGTAATCAACGAATTTAACATTTATGGGTATGAGATCGTTTGACAAGACAGCGATTCTTTCAACACATTTGCATTTGTCACACAGCTTTTTGTCTTTCATATCATGTGTTCAAGAAGCTATTTACCAGCACGATAAGCATTTGCTAGTCTCGCATAGATTTTATTGGTCGGGGAAACCACTCCATTCGTGCCTGCATTACCAAGAACCCCAGGTGCAGAATTATATTCAGTGTTCTGCAACACGACTCCAAGCAATTGCAATTGTTCTGCAGGCATTTTGTCCAAATTTTGAAAACCGCAGTAAAATCAGAAACAGACGTAAAACACAATTATCGGCTAAATATGTATTACATATTTATAATGAAACATTTTTTTTTTCTAATGGCAGGCACATTTGACCGAAGTCATTGGCCACTACAAGGCCGGAAGCGATGGCCACTTGTGAAGGAGCACCCAGTGGGAGGACCATCATTGCTCCTAACAATTACTCCGTAATTTTGCACCATGTTCAGATGACGAAGCAACACCTAAGCTGGTATACGCTTACAAACATCCATGCCCGGATTCGAACCGGAGACCTTCCGATCTAGAGGCTAACACCTTAACCACTATACCGGTTGGCCGGCTTTATAATGAAACATCAAAATTATAATTTTTTTAATTTACAAAGGGCGTTCCATAAAATACTGAGAGTGAATTTTTTACGTAATGGCAACAACCGCGAAACTAAAAAATAAAAGAGCCGGCGATTTTTTAAAACTGTTAACTGCAATTATAAATATTCTAAACGAAGCAAACGATTTTATTTTCCTAGTTTCATGCTTGTTTAAAGAACTGTTTTTATTTGCCCTACAGAAATGGAGGTGAGTGATTCAAAGTTAAAAAACAAAATGCGTTCTTCCATAAAATTTTGCTATCGTTTGGGCAAAACTGCTCCAGAAACAGTTAAGTTAATGATAGACGCTTACAAAAACAAATGTTTTGGTGAGTCTACGATGTTTAGATGTCATGGTGATTTCAAAATAGGACCTTTCTCTGCAGAACTGGCTCCTAAGCCTGGCCGACCAGAAAGTGTTGTATATGATCAAAATGTTAACACTGTGTGGGCAATCTTGCAAGAAAATCGGCGAATAACATGTGAGGAGATTGTGGCATCAACTCACATTTCGAAAACGTCGATATTTCGCATTCTACGCAACAATTTACAGCTTCGCCATTGTTCCAGATGGGTCACTCATCACTTTACTAAAGAACAAATGCAAACAAGAATTCACCAATGTTGCAAGTGGAAACAGATGCTTCAAAATTATCCGAATTTCCTAAAGACTGTAATAAGAGGTGGTGAAACTTGGGTGCATCATTTTGATCCCCTTACCAAGTTCGCAACAAGTGTATGGATATACACTGATTCTCCGCCACCGAAAAAATTCCGACAAACTAAATCTGCTGGAAAGGTCATGATGATTATTTTCATTGATCATAAAGGTGTAATCTATCAGCATGCTGTGCCTTTAAAAACTACTGTGAATGGTGAATATTATATTTCAGTTTTGAAAATTTTGCAAAAACACACATCGAGAAAGCGACATGAACTGGTAGGGAATTGGACATTACATCACGTTAATGCTCGCCCGCATGTCGCTACTTCTCTTCAGCAATATCTTAGTAAATGCAATATTAAAATCATGCCACATCCCCATTATAGCCCAGATCTCGTACCATGCTATTTCTGGATGTTTCCGACATTGAAATTAAAACTCCGTAGCAGAAAATTTAATACAGATTCTGAAGTTATTTCAGCAGTACAGGATTATTTGAAGCAGCTTCCAGAAAAAGGCTTCTGTACTTGTTTTGAAAAGTGGGTTGAACGATGGGACCATTGCATATCATCTGAGGGAAGGTATTTTGAAAAATAATGATGTATTTTTTTCTGTAAATATATTTCTTCATGTTTTATGATTTTACTCTCAGTTTTTATGGAAAGCCCTTTGTATTTAAAACCAAGGAATACTTTCAGAATTCGCAATTCTGTCGATAACTTTTGAAATTAAATATTTTGTAATTGACATAGAAGATGTTATTTAAAATGTATTTGTGGTGATTTAGTGGTGTAGGGAGGTTGTTCCGTAGCTAGAAAAGAAACAAAGGTGTAGCAAGGAGCACGTTTTGCACTGCAGAACTTCGTAACTTATGATTAAAAAAAACCGGCCAAAATTTTGATAAAATTAAGGAAACATTGTTCTGCAAAGACTTTGTTCTGCGACGTAAGTCGCAGTTTTAAACACTTTCTGCTCCCGGGCCAAGAACCATCTCCATAAACCATACGTTAACTTGTATATGCCATAGTTATTTAGTTTTACTGGTTTTGTTATCTTCACTTTGGCGCAGCTTGTTCGTCTATGGACCTTGCGCCATAAAACCAACCCCAAGCCAACCAACCAACCAGCACGATAACCCCTGGTCATACTGCTCTCTCAGAAGTGCCTCCGTGGTGCTGAAACCCTTCTTTAGACCAGCGAGATCTCCAGATCTATCTCCCAATGATTATCTGGGAGATGCTAGGCCATCAATTACAGAAGTTCCATCCACCGAGAATGAAGCAAGCCTTTTATTGAGGCACCAATATGAAGGCTTGCTTCCTTCTGAATGGGGACACAACCCCCACCCACCACACTTATCCAAGTCCCAGCAAATTCTATAAAAGGCTGAAAAACACAACCTTTCTGTTCAGCTACATGCAAGTAATTCACATGAGATTGAGGGCCTCGGGCCCAGGTTCTCCAATCACTCCAAAATCGTCCAATTGACCATCAATTCTATCACCTTGGAAACATAAGGGATCTGTAGCAGCAGTAACAGAATGCTTAGCATAAATTGCAACAGAATAGCAAACTTTAATTGACTTTTACTCCGCGTATAGAAATATATCGCTGCCAGAGGAGGCTTTACAATTTTGTAATTTATGAGCTTTCTGGTGTAATTCCTTGGCATTGCGTGATGATTACGTAATCACTTCGTTACACATGCCAAGTTTCAGTCGGGTCGAACACTGGCTTCGGGGTATTTCGAATTTTTTTTTATCTATTATAATGTAAGGTAATTCCGGGATAGATGCCCCACTTAAGGTAAAGACGTTATAAAATTAATTTGGCATTAACAATAAAAACGAAAATGTGTGGCAATACATAATAGTTAGTGTTTATTAATACTGAATAGTTGTTTTGTACTATATTGTAAATTTTCAATAGAAAAAAAAATAAAATTGTGACAGCACTACATTTGGCCATCTCTCTCCAAGTTCCGGGTGAGATGCCTTACTTACTTGGGAGAGGTGCCCTACATGTAAAAATCAGTTATATACATTTAAAACCTTTTATGTTTAAAAATAACGTATTACAAATAAGTCTTTAAGAAAATACCACTTCAGCATTAATTTATAAAGTATTGGAATATTTAACAACCATAGACAAGATATTTAAAGTTTTTAATAAAACGCGCATTTAAAATAAAACAAAAAAAAATCTATAGTAAAACATATTAAAACTATTAAAAAACCAATTCAGTTTTCTAGAAAGTTGCATATTTTTTTAGTTTAAAACGTATTGTAAGATTATTACGCTATTAACGTATTGCAAAAAATTTGAAAATATTCAATTTTGATGTTTTTTTTTTTTTTTTTGTCCTCTCTAATTTTTGCTTTCTCCTAAATATTGCACAGATCCTTGTACATTTTTTCATGTAACCATTTAGTGCACTTTACACATTTTATCCTATGCTCTACCAATTCTTTTGTAGAATAATAGTTTTCCTCGCTTTCGAGGCAGTTGCCTGTAGGATCACTTTTGTTGTCCATCAGCGTTTTTGATACCTTGTTACGTTTGTTGGCGGATTTCAACTGTTTTTCTTGTATGTGTTCTTGGGACAAACAAGAAGAATTGTATCAAGAAATTGTAAATTTAATTATTTTCAAACCAAAAGTTTAATTTACCCAATAGCTAAATTACGATGGATATTATGTAAAAAAAAGATTTCCGATTGCTAAATTAAATTTCATTTAATTTTAATGTAACCCTGAGTAAAAAAATTAAATTATGCAAAAATTTCAACTAAACAATAACAAAAACAAAATTTGAAGACTTATAATTATAAAACAAAACAGTGCATAATAATATATAAATACGAATGTATCACAAAATTTATCACTTCTTAACCACGTAAGAACAAACCTCAAATTATATCTTGAATTTCATTTGGTATTATAATATAAATTTATAGTTTCAATAAATTTAATTTTTACATTAAAAATTTTAACGATATGCAAATATTATATCTTGTAAAAAGAATATGATTTTAAAAGTATTAATTTGAAATTTAAACAACCAAAAGGCATTTCCCTGAAAATGTATGTCTGGCATCTCACCCGAATATATGTTGGGCGTCTATACTTTTGGTATGGGAGAGATGCCTCGGCAACTGTCCGAAGTACAAGACAGCAAAGAGGGCAATACACTGCCTTAAGTCGATTGATCAACTACAGACTACAGGTTTTTATCCTTACATAAGAAAATCCATTCAAATTATCTAGTGCCACCCTTGCATTACAACATCAATCTGATAACGGAGTAGAAAAAACATCATACTTTCTTGAAATTGTTGAGATAGCAGAAAACAAAATATGTAACAAAACTTTCACAGCACACCAAACAACATCTAACTGAAATGGAATTCGATCTACCTAGCGTAAAGATTCAAAATTACATCATGTGGGGCATCTACCGGTGGAGCGTCTCACCCGAACTATCTTATAATTCGACAGTGAATTGGTAAACTCTAAACGCGGAATTGAATTCCATTTTCTGAACATGAAAATAAAATTGTATAGCCACTTAAAATCGTGAATAGTTATAACAGTTGTATAGCTACGACATAATTAAACTGCATGCACGATTTATTTTCAGATTTGCCTCATAGTTGCAGACTCTTGATTTTAGAGCTTTATAATAAATGGTAAGTTCCCGATATTGAATCTATTTCTTTTATTCCCTTGATAGATATCAGAAAACATTGCACACATACGGCAAATTATACGTTCAGCTATCTTAATTTTCCCATTTTCCATTTTTACTCATCTTAACGTGACACTTTTGGTTTATATATTTCAGATTTTCTTTTGAAAGGATTTATGTTTAAATTCATCTTTTGTTAAGAAATGGATAAACCAGAAGGAGAAAAAATACCTTTGTAAGTAATTTTGATCTTACTAGTGTTTGCTAGTTTATAATACCGAAACGCTAATGTTAATTGTACTACCTTGCTTAATTTAATATTTCTATACCATTCAAAAATTACATTAAAAATTTCCAGTAACTGAATGTAGGAACTATATCTGACACGTGTCTAGTTACTAGCTTTTGCACCAAATGATCCTGTTTATCAGCGTGTCAGCTATAGTCCGTTAAAAAGTATTTCTGTGGCACAACAAGTATTTAGTTAATTAAAAATAAATAACTTATATAAATTAAAAAAGTTTTTTATGTACTTCGGTTAAAACTTAACCCTCCAAGTAGCTTGGATAAGATCTCAAGATCTGGCCAATTTAGCTAACGGTATTGCATAGTTTTATTTCGCGTCTTCGAATTTCTGGAGTTTACTCTCACATACTAATCTGTTTAAAATACCGAGACTTCAGGTTCGTAACCTATCCTCTATGAACTTTGACCTCGATATTTAAATGGTCTTAAGAGCTTAATGGCATTTGATTTCCTTTAGTAAGTGTCCCAGCTCATTTTATGCACGCGTTTTTAGCATATATAAGATTATTTAAAATATTCAGTTTATGACATAACTTAAAAGCATGCCGGTTCATTAAAAGAAAACTGCTTTTATTTCAGAACTCTGAGTGGTGAACACCGTACTGGCACCTATGAATCTCTGGTATCCAGAGACAATTCTATAATTTACTGTTGTCACGGTAATGCTGCTGAAGAATGCTGTCAAAATGGTGTGTCGAATTCTTCAGATATGAAAACTGTCATGAAAAGGGAAAGTATTTTGGTAAGATCTGTAATTTTATTAGTTTGCTTAACCCCTTCAAGGGCGTTTTTCTAAAACGTTTTTGGGAAATTGTCGGGTCAACAATCTATTGGCTTAATCAATATCAAAAATCTATTGTCTTAATTAATGTATAAAGTGGTTTTCATATAATTCATCTAATTTCATAACAGTACACTGGGCCGTCGTGGCTCAGTGGGTATGTCCACTGCACTAGCAACCTTCGAGTTGTAGGCAGCGCAGGTTCTATTCCTGTCAGGTGTATATCTTCCTAGGTGTATTTCTGTCACTAACACATTCAACGTGTATGTCTATTTTACTTGATATTGTATGAGTTGTATCTGGTGCAGCATGGCCAAATGTGGGCCTTGTGTAAGAAAACACCAAAGCCAAACAATCAAAACAATACAAGGGGGCTGATGCACGTTAAATCAGTCGTGACCTTAAATGTCCTCACATTGACGTGGTGTGGAAGTTTTGAGAGTGGGGTGTAAACTCGGGATTGACCTCATCATTTGACAGGTTCCAAGTTGCGTGGTGTTGTCCTCGGGATTGATCCCGGACCGTCGCTAATAGTCTGTTGTGTTGCTTCAGGAGACGTTAATTACCTAACTACCTTCAAAACAATATTTCACAAAGTATTACATACAGGTCTGCCAGAAACGAATCGAACTAATTTCGAACGCTCCCGTTTCAAAAATTTTAGCGACTTGTTTAAAAATTCACCAAAGGTCAACGAAAATTGAGTCCTCTTTTTAAGTCAGCGGACGGAACAAATATTTTTCGGATTGTTCTTTCTGGATAAAATTTTTCAAGGGATGCCAATTTTGAAGTTTTGCCGCCAAGCTTTGTAACCATGTCAAAAATCATCGGAATCTGGATGGTCGATTTTCACGTAAACCTTATTAAGGTTATAGTAAGCGTATAATCTTAAAATTTAAATTTCTTTGCGAGATTTTCAACATCTGTTTCATACTTAACCATCACATTTTGTGTTTTAACCGATTCATTTTGTATATGTGGCTTCGATAGCCCTGTTGGAAGAGTTGCGGTTGCTAGTTCGAATCCTACCATAGGTCTTGTACAAAGCGAACTGGCGCACGTTAATTCTGTCGTGGCCTCAAATGTACACATGTTGGCGTGGTGTGGAAGTTTGGAGAGTAGGGTGCCAGCTCAGGTGTGACCTCTTCATCTGACATTGGTTCAAAATTATATGGTTTTGTCCTCCATCTTTCCCTCCGGATTTGATTCTGGATCGGCACCAATAGCCCGTTGCATTGCTCCAGTGCTACTTTAATTAAATACCTACCTTACTTTGTATCTGAACAACTAAAATAGAGTTTAATGGAGACTGCTACTATTTCACAAGTACATTGGCTGAAAGCCCTGTACATATAAAGCAATGAGTTAGATGAAAATAATTAAAAGTTGTCCAAGTTTTAGGCATAATACTATTCATGTTGGATTTGTGCTCGTAATACGACTAACGTCCATGTGGTATTAATGTTCGGCCCACACGCGTTATAGTATTTTCCCGTTGATGGTCATCAAAGCAGTGGCAATGTTTTTCCGGAGCTAAGCCAATGTTTATGGTAATAAGGATACATCAGCTGGGACTTTTAACATTCCCCAAGTGAAGAAATCACGGTGTAAGGTCGTAAGATCTGGGTGGCCATCTGAATAACGTTAAGCCCTCCCAACAGATCGCCCAATTCAGCGGTGTTGGTAGTGTCTTTTACGCCACAACAAACTTATTGATTAAATAAACCACAACTTTCAAAAAAAAATCCATGTATTCTATTCTCTAAAAGGATTCTATTGGAAAAGAATCCTTTTGAAAGATTCTATTGCTCATTTCCCTTGGAATATGAATAATTTTTGAAAGATTCAATTGCGCATTTGTTTTGAATAGAATTCGTTGGAAAGATTCTATTGGTCAAGAAAGTCGAAATTAGTTAAGTCATGCAGGGAAGACTGCAGGTGGAATTATGCATGTAAGCCCTACAGAGGATTAAAACATTGATTATTTTATTTTCAGGCTGATACTCATTGTCATGACGAAAAGGAAGTAGGAGTAGATAAAGTCGCTCGCCGCAGACTTCTATTCGCTAGTTTGCTTTGCTTGCTCTTCATGATTGGAGAAGCTGTGGGTAAGTCTGAATGCTCCCGATCACCGGATATTTGAATTCAAAGAAATGCATTTGAATACTTAACCTTCCTAATAAGAATATTAAAGAACTAAATTTCCCACAGGTGGTATTTTGGCTAACAGTTTAGCCATTGCAACTGATGCAGCGCATTTATTGACAGATTTCGCTAGCTTCATGATTAGTCTGATGGCCATCTGGGTTGCATCTAGACCAGCCACTAAGCGAATGAGTTTTGGTTGGTATAGAGCAGGTAAGGTATCATTTTAGGAACAAAATCTTTACATTTCAGTTTGAATCTCAGTATTGACTGATGCAATTATAAACGTACGTAATAAATTCTACTATGGCAGTGGCTGACATTTTCCCAGTGCAGCGGAATCTTAGTCAAGTGATGTTCAGGGTAATGATTTGGTTCATGGTTTAGTTGAGGCCGGTTCTGAATAACAACAGCCATGGTCTTCCATTGAATGCCATACAATAAAAAGGATTATAAGTACAATACCAAGCATTCTTGACTTGACCCTAATAGTGGTTTCAACGAGATTTATCGTCTATCAAGACCTCACCAATGAATTGGAGGATTGCTTAGCTAAGGCAGGTTCTGAATAACCCCAGCCATGCACCTACGGAGAGGGCTAGGGAGGGGGGGGGACTGTATGCAAAGAAAAAAAAAATCTTGTGTTTAATTCATTGATTGCTTTAGAAATCGTGTAAAAGGTGTTTTGATGTTTTCTCCTTATAGCCAACTTTATATTCGTTGTTTTCAGTGCATTAACACAAGTGATTCGTTTCTTACGTACTGGGGTTGGACAAAATAATTACAAATTTTAATATTGTTCATTGAAACGTTGGCACCTTTTCCCTTCTATACAGCTTCTATTTGTATTGGAGTAGTCACTCTAAACTAGTCTTTAGGTTACACACTCTAAACTAGTCTTTAGGTTACACACTCTAAACATTAGTCTCCAGGTAACACACTCTAAAAGTAGTGTCTCCAGGTAACACACTCTAAAAGTAGTGTCTCCAGGTAACACACTCTAAAAGTAGTGTCTCCAGGTAACACACTCTAAAAGTAGTGTCTCCAGGTAACACACTCTAAAAGTAGTGTCTCCAGGTAACACACTCTAAAAGTAGTGTCTCCAGGTAACACACTCTAAAAGTAGTGTCTCCAGGTAACACACTCTAAAAGTAGTGTCTCCAGGTAACACACTCTAAAAGTAGTGTCTCCAGGTAACACACTCTAAAAGTAGTGTCTCCAGGTAACACACTCTAAAAGTAGTGTCTCCAGGTAACACACTCTAAAAGTAGTGTCTCCAGGTAACACACTCTAAAAGTAGTGTCTCCAGGTAACTTAATCAGATACTACTTTTAGAGCAACACTCTAAATCTAACCTATATTTCAAATTAATTTTAAAATTTTAAAATCCCCATTTTAAATAAAGGGCTGGTGATAGAGATGTAGCCCCCTCCAGATTGATACCCTGGGTGCACCCCTGAAAGTGGTCGCTTGTTGTCGTGTGCTCATTGGACATGGCTAACTGTAAAATTATCCCTCGAATTGGCTTACAAACTATTCAACTTGTCTTGCCTATGAGACGTGATAGGATTCGACCTTAATAGTTGTGCTGATCTTTCTGAAGACGCAATGAATGAGATAGCAGCTCTGATAGTTAGATATTGTTTTATGTGGTTTCCAGACTGTTAGGCTGTCGGACAGACGTAATGCGTTTTTCCGAGGTAATTCCGAGTATTAGAAGTAATTATATTTTATATTTTAAAGTCAACTTTTAACTCAAATAGTCAACTTTAACGCTCATGTTCAAAGAATCCCATATTTTGACTTTTGGAACACTTTTCTAAAAATTTACTTGAGATAAATCTTTGAAACTTTTTACCCATATATTTTGAGTACGTTCACAATCTTTAACACAGAGAGTAAAATCTCCATGCAATGTTTTTTTCAAAAAAAATTTTTTAACTGAAAAAAAATTGATTTTTTTTTGACACAGTTAAAAACATAATATTTTTATGAATTTTTAGTAAAACAAAAAAAAAAACCTGTGTTAAAATGTTTATAAATGTACTCATAATAAGGTGGATTTATTTTAGAAATTTTGATTGAGTAGTTCATGAGAAAAGTGTTACTGAAGTTGCTCAATTTAACATGGACTCCTTAAGTAACACTGCTTGTACAAGTTAAGTGGTGTTAGATCTGGGCGGGAAGGTCACTTAACGATCTGCTGATTTTATGGGTTGTGGGCTGTTATAGGAATTGCGAGTTAGGGATGCTGGACTTGTGGAACGCTCTAGTAATTAAATTATTAAAAACTTGAACAATTCTCTTTGCAGAAGTTATAGGAGCATTGACATCTGTATTGCTGATATGGGTGGTTACTGGAGTTTTAGTTTATATGGCTGCACAAAGGATCATTAATCAGGAATATGAGATCAATGCAGAAATCATGTTAATTACGGCTGCGGTTGGTGTTGCTGTGAATATAATGTAAGTTGAATTCTGGATTTGTAGTTTTTTAAACTTCATAGCTATTACGGTAATTCGATCTCCTGTATGCCTTAAAAGCTTAGCGATCTAACTGTACTCTTATAAGCTTGAGGTATTTGATGAAGTTGATTCGTGAAAAATAAGAGGACATTTGATGTGAAAAAATACCCTTCAAATGTACAATGACGAATTTTAATTTCATGAGCATAAATAGATGAATAAGAGTAACTAGAGAATAGCAGTTAAGTGGCTCAACATTTTAAAATGCAATTTCACTGGATTGCTGTATTGGAGCTGAATGTAGTTTTAAAATTTACCGATTTGTTATCTTATTTTAATTGTACAGCAGTAAGGAATATATGTAGAAAATATATGTATATGTCTCAGCCTTAGCTACATTATTTAGCGAGTTATCGAAGTTTACCATCGCAGTCTGGAGTGAAAACGATTAACTTTCAAATTGTTTTGTCAGCCTATGTTTTTCACGACTGCAATGTTTTTTAAATGAAAATTGTTTTAATATACAGATTTAAACTTTTTTGGTTGTTTTTATAACGTATTCGAAAACATTGTGCGTATAAAAAGGATATAAAAGTATAGTTAATTAAAAAATTGGGAGATAAATAAAAATGACTGTTTTTGTCAGTGTCTTATCAAAATTCTTGTTTAAAAAGACAAAGATGCAAACTCGTACGAAAAATTGTGGGAACACTTCACAAAAAAGGAAATAATTATTTGAACAAAAAAAAAATTAAAATTAGCAGGAGGGTAGAAATTTTTTAATATTGAAATAGTTAAAATATTACTTTTTTAATTATTATTTATGTAAAACGTTGTTTTCTTAATGTATATTAGACGTGTATTTTGGTATAAGGTACACTAAAACATTTTGTAAATGCAAAATGAAAAATATTTGTTCAAAGGGAATTGCCCCCGTAAGAGACAAGACGTTCGCAAGCGAATAATTCACGGCATGGACGACTTCCACACGTTGTAGGCCCTTCGTTTAACGACCGGGTTCCATTTATACGAATAGGTCGTTAAGCAAATTAGTCGATAAACAAGGAGCTAAATAGTTTTTACTTATTCTAAATAAAGAAAAGATATAAAGAGGAGGATATAGTGTCAATTTCTTGTTTGTTTCATGGACTATTCAGACCTTTGGTGGAGGCAAGACCACTAAACTAGCAACCTACGAGCTGTTGGCGCCGCAGGTTCCATTCCTCCATGGATGTATTTCTCTTATAGTTAACCTTTCCTTATGTGTTAGTCCTTAGGAGCACATCTTTAGGTGTGTGCGGGCATAGAAACCCTGTGGTACCCTAGTGATATGTCCTCCCTTCCGTTTTACCCTCGCCTACCTTTCTGCTTTTTGCCCTCCCTGGTTGTCTTGTGTTTGGTGCAGCGTGACCAAATATGGCTTTTGCTCCTTAAAACCCCCCCAAACAACCTTCTCTGAGTATGTATGTCCATTACTAGACACACACACATTTTCTTGCGTTAGGAGCAGCCCTTGCGCTATAAAACCACAAACGAACCCGAACTTTAGCACCGTTGAGTAAGGCCATGTTCACATAAGGCGTTTTCGAGGCCAGCTTTCCGTAAGCATTAAATTATGTTTTTTCATTCCTTTAATTTAAGTTTTTCTATCTTTGCGATCGTTGAAGATAGTGAAAATTTCAACGATCACAAAGATAGAAACTTGAATTAGAGGGATAAAAAAACATAATTTAATGCTTACGGAAAGCTGACCTCGAAAACGCGCGTTAGAAAACTCCTCATGTGAACAGGGCATTACAGAAAATTACAGTTGCAAGGTAAGCAATTCCTGCCGATCACATTGAGAACATTCCTGCATCCAATTTGTCGAGTTTAACGGCTGGATTTGTCTATCGGCTTCCAGACCGGACGTTGTTTAAATCCTCCATTCGGTCACATTACTTTGCATCTGGAGTCGAAAAAAAAAAACAATATGACCCCGGTTCCTATCATTGGCGTCTGTAACAAATGCCAAAACTGACTATGTCGATAACAAAAAATGACAGGTGTATGGTAAACAAGGTATGCCGATCACCAACAGCACATGCAATGAGAACAATACGGCATTCGATTTGTCGAGGTTCGAGCGCTGTGCTAAAAACCAGCGAGTCACAGGTTCGATTCCACTGTGGATGTATTATCTTTTGTGTCGGTAAAACCTTCCTTGTATATATGTCTATTACTTAACGTTGTCTGTCTTGTGTTTGGCGCAGATTGGTCGAAACCCTAAGCCAACCAACCTTGCACCATAAAACCCAAAACCAGCCTACGGATTTGGCGAGTTCGACGTGTTCTGATGTTGCAGACCAGAACGGCAAGTCGGCCATGTGAAATCCTTCATTTGATTATATTGGATTCGGACCAGGTACTGGCTCCTGAATGCGTGAAAACGGCCAAGAAAATATTCCCCAGACTCTGGTATTTGGCGAATCTTAGCTAAATGTGGCCCTGGCGGCATGAAACCATACTCAACTAGCGTGAAACTCGAGCTGAGAAAGGGTAGCCAGGTTGAGCTCCACCCTGGAGAGCATGTAGTTAATCCGAGAGGTCGTTAAACAGGTCGGTCGTAGAATGAGGAGTACCTCTATAGTTATTGTTCGTTCAGATGCTTCCTCAAATTCCCGAATCAAGTACTTGCCCCTTAAAAGACCACATAAAAATAATTGGAACTTAAAAAAGAGCAAGAACTTGAGCACTCCCTCTACCTCTCTTTAGACGACCCTCATGCGATTGTATAGTGTAAGATTTACCATCGAATATTGATTCTGTCGTATTGAGAAGGGTCGTAGAGGCTCAGTGGTTCGATTCCTCTGGGTGTATTTCTCCCTTCTGTGTTCCCCAGTACAAAATCAAACTTTCTTTGTGTCCATTACTTGATGCCGTTTGTCTTGTGTTTGGCGCAGCGTGGACTAATATGACCTTTACGCCATAAAACTCCACAAACCAACCTATGATCATCCCACAGCTGTGCCCAATCCCTCTTTTCTCCCCTATCACGACATTGTTTAATTGACGTCTTGGGTTTGGCGCAGATTGGCCAAGCATCGACCTTGCGCCATAAAATGCCAAAACAACCAACCACCTACAAAATACCATTTAAAATAAATGCTATCTAGTAAAGTAGCCTTTAGGTTTCTATGTAATTTTCCAACTATTTCCAATCCCTTCACGAAAATGAACTCGAAGTCATGTGTTTAATGCTTATTATTGTTTCATATTCCATACAGAATGGGCGTTGCATTGCAAGCAGGAGGCGTCTCCCACGGTCACAGCCACGGTGACTCGCCTAAACATGGACACCAACATAGTGAGGGCTCCGGAAAAGACAACATTAACGTCAGAGCTGCATTTATTCATGTCATTGGGGATTTTATTCAAAGCCTCGGGGTTTTAATCGCAGCTTTCGTTATTTATTACAAGGTATGTATTAAGTTTATACGAGAAGCGGCGATTTTACGCATATTGTGAAAGTCCGTAAAACTCCATTTTGTTTTCAAAATGGAAGGACCATATTTGGAACCAGTTGACGAGGTGCCAGGAAAAATTTACTTTGGGCAAGTCGAATTTGGGAAACTGGGATTTCACGCGTATTGCTAAAGAAGATCCCGGAAAGTCTTTTTATCTCCTGTTCCAGTGTGCTCATGTAGGATGAATGGCCAGACCATTCCTGAGGTATAAGCAGCCCACTTACAAGCCTTAATAAGACATCCTCTTCATAAAAACGTTCAACGTAAAAACCATCCCCCAAATTGATAATTATAATGAATGCTCGTTTCCTCATTATGAAATAAAATATGCAGATCTTAGGATTAAAATATGTAGGTTTTTCGTTTGGGTTGAATCCGGTGACTTTGCCGTCCAGAAAAGAATTGATTTGGCGCTATTTGAGCCAGTTGGTTGACTTTGAAGTATGACAGGAAAGGCGTCGTATATTCAGTCATATTTTAAACTGTATAATATATAATCGATTTTAAAGTTTTTAACATTCCCATACCTTTGTGTTGAAAGCATTTCAGTTCTATATTTACATTTTTCAGCTTTTAAAATGTGTTTTAACCTAGTGTCTTTATAGTATTTGCATTCATATCTTTTAGACTTGTTTTATTACTTTGGCTGTTTATTTCAGCTGTTTTTATTGGGTTTACTTAATCTTACATTTGTCGCAGCTTGTCTCCTAACGAACCTTGTGTCATAAAACTCAAACCAATTTATTGAATTGAAATTATTGAAAATATATCAACCTCAGAGTTATAATTATCAAGTTTAAAATATTCACTTGTACTTAAATTGTAGATGATTATTTTTTAAATAATTGACAAAATAATTTACTGTTTCTGATATCAAGTATACCTGTGAGCGTTTAAATCTATACAGTAGACTGAGAAGATGGAATCAATTTAGTTATGTAGCAGATTGTATTCTTCCTATTTAAAATATTTTCCTGCAGCTATAAAAAATAGTACATTATTTCTTTTTCATGTAAAAAGAAAGAATATGCAATAGTGGATCCTATCTGCACTTTTTTCTTCTCCATTCTTGTTCTAATCACCACGTTCGCCATCTTAAGAGAGACACTGAATGTCTTGATGGAAGGTAAGTCACACAACTGAAACATGATTTGCATGTAACAAAATAAGTGCTTGTTTTATTTACAATCTGTTGCAATACTTAGGTATGCCTCGAGGGATGAATTTCCAAGAAGTAATGAAGCTCATTTACACAATCCCTGGAGTGGTAAAAGTACACAATCTGAGAATTTGGTCATTAAGCATGGATAAGACCGCGTTGTCCGCGCACATTGTTGTGGGTAAGAACGCACGTTTCTTTTGAATTTTTTTCTAATTCGAATCCAAAGTAAAAATCTTATTGAAATAAACTTGAGTTTTAATCTAGGGATTTTTACCTATGTCGTAAAGCTCAACAGTAAAAAAAATTCTTAAGATTCCCCGAAGTTGTACTAATGATTATGTAAATTCTTTTAACAATGAATCCCGGTTTCGCTTTGAATGTTATTAATATAAGGCACGTATTTCGGGGGTGGCCCTTTCTTCTCTCCTGGTTCCGTTTTCAAATCTGGGGATTGCGCTTCCGGTATTTCCCAGCGATCTTTTTCTATTTTCATCCCACTACACTATGCCCTCAGGGGCACATCTTTAGGTGGATATGGGCATCACAACTCCGAGATACCCGAGTGATCAGTCCTCCCTTCCGTTTTATCTTCGCCTACCCTTCTGCTTTTTGATTTTTTTTTTCTTTCCACCCTCGGTGTCTTGTGTGTGGCGCAGCTTGGTCAAATATGGCCCTTGCGCCAAAAAAAACCCATAAATAACGATCCTACCCTATTCAAATCGAATTGGGGTAATGTTGAATTACCGTATGTTTATTGTTTTTAAACAGTTTTCGGACATCTTTACGTGCATGTTATGTGTAATTCGCAGCTTTCATTTGCTTAGATCAAACTAGACTTGTAATGTAGTATTTTAACACTAAAAAATATTTTGGGAAGAATCGAATCCCTTGTACATATCCCCTTGAGAACGTCCCTGGCTATATACATGTAAATTTTATGCTTAAAATTGCTATTGTTTTGTTCTCTACACCTAATACATAAATGTGTCGCATGTATAACTAATTAAAATATTTAAACCTTTTCCTAATGCCCTGCCTGCTCTCGTGTACATCTAGTCTACATTGTGTGATTATTGAGTTGAAACAACTGCACACACAAATGGAGGATGCGTGTGGTTATATCCTCTGCATAAAGAGTTCGATTTACTCCTTTATTTTAAGATTATTTTTGATACATATGGGATAGTTGTAATAACTTAATTTTGCATGTACCCCTCATCCAGAAATGCTCAAATTTAGACCAGGGTATTTGTTGAACCCAGTCGGGGATTTTGGATTTAGAACCTATAATTCCTCTTTTCTAACAATAAACTTTTGAACCACTTACAAAACTGCAAATTCAAAACAATATTTATATGCAAAATTTATAATTTTTACAACATACCATTTACTCATCTCAAACAATTCTTTTCAATTTAGCCAAAGGAGAAAACCCCATCGTAATACTAAAGAAGGCGTCAAGCATTATAAGAAAAGAATTGGGAGTATTTGATTTGACTCTTCAAGTAGAAGAGTACAGAGATGACATGCTAGACTGCAACAAATGTCAAGAACCAAAAGACTAACGTCAAATGCTTAGTTAAATAGTAAAATAGAATCTTATAGCGAAGAGGTCCTCAACATCACTTATTCACTGGTAGGACATGTAAAAAGAACTGCATTCATAAACTTGGATTAACTTCATTTCAAAACAGCTTATGCTCTGAAGACACTTTTCGGTGCCTTTATGGTGTTCTGCATTTTAAAAATTTATCTGTACTGTTTCTGTCATTAAAGTTATTTTTGTGTAAATGCCTAATAATTTGTCATTAGTTTCGTTTAAAACTGATTAAATATATAAGCAGCGCTAGGAGCATTTTGGACAAATCTTATAAAACCCATTTGTCTTGAAATATCTATGCATCGATGTGAATGGGGAAGCCCAATCTGCGTTTTATTGAATACCACTTAAAACTTCTAAAAAATGATATTTAAGAACTACCTTTTGTGTTATACCTTTTTGTAAACAACAACCTTAAAATAATAGAATTTAAAGTATCGTCTATTACTTGTGTTAGAAATAGTAAATGAAAGAGTGAAAAGGTTTTCATCTTGGAACATTTTAAAGTCTAGGCAATCATTTGTAGTTACTTTGGCTGGCTGTTTAGATTTTAAACTATTTTTATTGGGTAATGTGTTGTCTTGCGTTTGGCTCTTTTTGTCCTTTTCTGGACATGTTTCCTTATTTTTCCTTTGCATAGTAAAAGATGCTTCACAACCAGAATATTATTAAGTAGTTTTACATAAACTGAACTCAAACGCTTACTAGATATGCACATGCAACGTGATATGACATGGAAATCAAAGGGTTGATAACCCCTGCTAGTTTTTAAAACATGAATACTGAATAAAACTGGTTTAATCTTATCAATTTTTATTGATGCAAATTTGTTCATACTTTATAGTCTCAAAAAAACAGGCCATTGTACAAGATAAAAAATAAATACTTAAATATGAATGTAAGTATAAAAATGGATCAAAGTCGCACTTGTTCAAAAGCACTGGTATTAAAGCATACAAAACGTCACTGAAAACGCATAATAATTGTATTCAATTTATAAAATAGACACTTCACATAAGTCGAGTACAGTTCCATCAGTTTAAAAATTGCACAAGTATATATATTCAATGAATAATCATCATGAACCTGTGTATTACTCATTTATTCTCTTATTTGCCTTAGAGTTTCAAAATCTTATTCGACAGATTATGTCAGGTTCTATATCAAATCCAGATTGATTTATTTAGTTGTAACTAGACATCTTTCATAGCAGGTATATAAAATAGGCAGTAATGCTTTATAATAAGATTTCAATGTACAGATTTCATTTAATTCTTGTAGAACCGGTCATAAATCACCACTTATTAAGTGGTGGTTTATGATAGCGGTCAACAAGATTTCAGTTCTGTATGTTATCCCACGACGATCACTTTCTTTTGCAACCATAATCAATAGCTAAAAATCTAAATGTTAATTTCCTTCAATTTATCAATTTCATTTGCTCTTGAGGCTCCTTTCACACCAACAGAATCCAGGTCAATCTGAATCGTACTCGAGTCTTCGTACCTTTCATTCCAACAGAATCCGGAGCAGTCTGAATCCAGCCTATTCGAACTCGTGTCTTCACATCTTTCATACCAACAGAATCCTGGTCAATCTAAATCCAGCTGAATTGAACTCGCGTATTCGTACCTTTCATACCAATACAACAAAAGACAATCCGATTAAAATATACTTCGTTTCACAGCTTGAAACAAGTAATTAATACATTATAATTTCGAAAACCACGAACAGGAAAATTAAACTTGGATACGTTCCCATGAAATTAATCGAAGAAACTTGATTGGTAGTGTTTTATGATGCTATATTTTCGGCCAAGCTGCGCCCAAAACAAGACTGGGTGTAAGAATGTATCATTGGGACATTTCAGCAAAATTTCATAAAATGTATTCCCTTTTCCGAGGAATATTTTATATTACAATTTGAATTGATACACTAAGAAATTTCAAAATCTTGTTACCCAGAAAAATAAACGAATTTCACGATGAAAATTTTTATTATGACAAAAATGTCTTGCTGAATCGGTGATTTGGGAGATCTAAAGCGGAAAGCTCGGGATTCAAGCAGTGGGAAAGGTGTTTGACGAACATCTCATTTCCAATGGAAGATGACCTCCCGAATCTTAGTCAGTTTCTACTGGATTCAGATTGACGCGGATTGTCCCGGATTCTGTTGGTGCGAAGGGATTTTAAAGCCCCCTGCAATTACCTATCCAAACGTTTTCGTGTTCGAAAACTATCGGAATACAAGAAAACAATTTTAATTTTGTCGCTCCCAGATGTAAATCAAATTTCCAATTCAACTGACATCTTTCTGATATGATTCTATAAGACCACTCGTAACATCTGTTTTTTTCTCCATTATTGGGATGAGGATTGTTGGTGTCAAACTTGTCTGTACGGTGTGTGATCAAAAATACCAGAGATCTCGTTAATTCCAGTTAGGATTTGAAGCACGTTAAACAAAAGGAAGAATGATATGAACATGGAAATACCTGGTATTCATCGTTGAAATACAGAAAAAATTGCCAATTTAAGAAGTTTTACTGTATCTTAGTCGCAAAAGATTAACTAGTAGTTTCAGCACTTCACCAAGAAATATTTATTTACATATTTAAGAATCGCCTTTTGAAGTAATTTCCCGTTTTTGTTGAAAGTTATCTAAGTGTAGATATCAGTCATTCAGTAATGCTTTTATACGTAGGTCCAACTACTTCGGCCTTGATATAAATTTCTTTCTGGTGAATCCAACTGTACGAGTTGTCAAACATTAAAATATCTGCAAAAATATACAAATTCAGACATTTATTTGTTAATAGGGATTTACAATTGTGGTATATGAAACCGATTTTATCTAAAATTAAAAATATTATATTTATGCAGTTAAACATAACCTTTTTTTTTACACTACCCTACAATAATGGACCGGATACCAGCGGATTTGCATAAAATCCGACTACTTGTTTGGGTGTGTTTTTTGTGGTATGGCTTGAGACCTTTGCATGTTGTTCCTGGTAAATTGAATGCCGACGCCTACATGAACATTTTGGATAATCAGGTTCTTCCTACGCTCTGGCAATTTTATGGAATGGACGAATGTTACTTCAAGGATGACAACGCTCCCTGTCATGTTGCAGCCTCTGTCAAGCAGTGACATCGAGATATGGATGTAAAACTTATTCCCTGGCCTGCTCAGAGTCCCGACCTAAGCCCCATTAGTGGGACAAGTTAGAGACGCTTACAGACCAGGGAACCACGTCCGAAATCTACAGCTGAGCTGGCGACATTCTTGCAGCAGGAATTTACACAGATACCCATAGCTGTGTATCAAAACCTTGTTGAAAGTATTCCCAGAAGAGTTGCTAGCATAATTGCCGCACGTGGGGGACCATCCCCCTATTAAAGTGTGTATTCTTTCCCTTATACCATCACATCTTGCTGTCCGGTCCATTATTGTAGGGTAGTGTATATACATTGTTTTATTTAATTTCTAAATTCTCACTAAGTTTTGTTTAGAATCTTCGTTTTAAGAGACCTGATAGAAGTCCAAGTAATACGTACAAGCATCTTAATACTTATAAATAAATGACCATAGAGCGACGAAGAACCAACTGAATGACCTATTATTTTAAGAATTGAAACTTAGAAATGAAATATATAAAATATATACTTATTTTTAATAAGTAAAGGATTATTATCAATGCACTAGAGCAGTGCTCCCCAACCTTTTTATCGCCGCGGACCGGATCAACGTTTGATAATTTTAATTTAATTATGCCTTCAAACAAATACAGTTACACCAAAAAATTAATATAAAGTGATTTAACATTTTAACTCACTAGAACGCTAAATCAATGAGAACTCTGAGCTTGTTTATTTGCAACGAGATGGTTTCATCTGGGGGTAATAGGAGACAATGACACCCGAAGTGTGTTGCTTAGATCCAGTTTATTCCGTTGTTCTGTTTTGGTTGCTGTCATTGCAGAAAACACCGCTTCACACTGATAGGCTGTCGGAAATAGCAAAAGGGTTTAGCCACGGCGGTGCGGTTGCGTAATTGTAACTGCGAATTTAGACTGAAAACAATTAAACTTAACATTTATTACATTTTTAACAAATTAAATACATTAAGTTAAGAACAGTCTATCAGCGCGCTAACTAAGGTGGTTACGAGACTGTGAAACTGAAATTTCAAGAACAGCTTGAGGTATTTAAAGCGTGAACGCATGACGCAGCATGCGCACGTCAGAAGTCTCTTGAAGTTGAAGTGGAAGTAGTCTCTAATTTGCATAACACCACAAGGGATTTAAGTGCTGTGGTGGCAATCTCAGGGTATTCCGCCATGACTTTAATCCAGAACACCGACAGAGTTGTTGTCTCGAACGTAGTTTTAAAGCCGCCTTCATTTGCAATATTTCTTCTTGCACAAACATGCTAGATTCGCCTGATTTGTTGACAAATGGGTCGCGGATCCTTTCCTTATTAGTTCGTGGGTCTTTTGTGGTTGGGAAGTAGCGCTCAAACTCTTTTAAAAGCAAAGACAGTTGATCGTGTACCAACTGGGAGAAGGAATGTTTAGGCTCAGTCTCGCCTAAAATCCCCACTAATGTCTGAAACATGTTCAAAATGCCTCTGTTCACGCGCCGTCCCCACAACTTCAGTTTGGCTTTAAATACAGCTACTTTGTCTGCCAACTTGAAAACAGTTGTCACGTTTGTCAAAATTGGAAAATAGAGACATACAGATTTCAGAAATCATAATTGAAACTCTAGTAACAGAACAAGTTTCAAGTTCTGATTTACCGCCTCCTAGTTTGAGTGGACATTTCATAGATAAGAACCGCACAAACCCAAGAGAAATACACCACAGTAAATAAAATGGAAATAATTTAATGTTCCTTGGGCGGCCCGGTACCATTTGATCCACGGACCGGTCCGCGGCCCGGAGGTTGGGGACCACTGCACTAGAGCATCTGAATCGTTTCCTGGAATAGTATAGTGGAATTCAATGATTGTTGGGATTTTTTGGCCATGCTGCGCTAAACAACTGGAATCCATTCAAAAACGCCGACCAACCGGTATAGTGGTTAAGGTATTAGCCTCTAGAGCTGAAGGTTCCTGGTTCGGATCCGGGTCCGGGCATGGATGTTTGTAACCGTATGATGTAGAGGCAGCTGGTGCACCTTAAATCTTTCGTGGCCGGAAGTCCACGTTGGGTTGGTGTGGAAGTTTGGAGAGTGGGGTGCCAGCTCAAGTGTTACTTCGTCATCTGATCGTGGTTCAAAATTACGAGGCGCTGTCCTCGGATCTTTCCCTTAAGGGACTGATCCCGGACCGTCGTCAATAGCCCGTTGTGTTGCTCTTGTGCGACATTAACAAAAATTACCTCACTGGGCCGCGGTAGCCTGGTTGGAAGAGCATCGGATTAGCAACCGTAGGGTTGCGAGATCGAATCCAGCCAAAGACCGTCGTGTACAAAGGGAGCTGGTGCACGTTAAATCCATCGTGGCTTCAAATGTCGTCACGTTGTAGTGGTGTGGAAGTTTGGAAATTGTGGGTGCCAGATCAGATATTGCCTCGTCATCTGACTATGATTCAAATTTCCCTGATATGCTAGGATCTTTCTCTTGGGATTGATCCCGGACTCTGGCCGCGGCTAGCTAATAGTTCCAGTGTGACGTTAATTACCATTTGTTCATTGCTCGTGGGAGGCCTCACAATGTAGAGATGTATTCAGATTATAATTGCAGCATTGTTCTGGAAGTTTAATTCCTTATGTGCAATAATATCAGTAATTGGTGGCATAAATTTCATTCAAATTGCGTGGGTCTTTCGTGGTGTTGCAGTTCTCACTAACGGGCTGCGGTAGCCTAGCTTGAAGATTAGCGGATCAGCAACCAAAGGGTTGCGAGTTCGCAATTCGATTCAAGCAAAGACCTTCAAGTACGTTAAAATCTGCCGTGGCTTCAAATGTCTTCACGTTGGCATGATGTGGAAGTTTGGCGAGAAGGGTGGAAAATTGATAATTTTTAGTTAACGTCGTACTAAATCAACACAATGGGCTATTGACGACCGTCCGCGATCAATCCCTTAAGTGAAAGATCCGAAGACAGCACCTCGTAATTTTGAAACACGGTCAGATGACGAGGCAACATCTGAGCAGGCACCCCACCCTCCAAACTTCCACACCAACCCAACGTGAGGACTTTTGGCCACGACAGATTTAAGGTGCACCATACGCTTACAAACATCCGCCGACCAACCGGTATAGTGGTTAAGGTGTTAGCCTCTAGATCGGAAGGTTCGTGGTTCGAATCCGGGTCCGGGCATGGATGTTTGTAAGCGTATGGAGTAGAGGCGGCTGGTGCACCTTAAATCTGTCGTGGCCGAAAGTCCTCACTTTGGGTTGGTGTGGAAGTTTGGAGAGTGGGGGTGCCAGCTCAGGTGTTGCTTCGTCATCTGACCGTGGTTCAAAATTACGAGGTGTTGTCCTCGGATCTTTCCCTTAAGGGACTGATCCCGGACCGTGGTCAATAACCCGTGTGTTGCTTTAGTACGACGTTAACTAAAAATTACCCAGACCGTCGTCAATAGCCCGTTGTGTTGCCCTAGTACGACGTTAACTAAAAATTACCATTACCGTTACTTACAAACATCCATGCCCGGACCCGGATTCGAACCAGGAACCTTCCGATCTAGAAGCTAACACCTTAACCACTATGCCGATTGGTCGGCGCGAGTGGGGTGGAAGCTCAGGTGTTAACTCGTCATCTGGCCGTGGTTGAAAATTACGAGGTGTCCTCGGATATTTCTCTTTGGGATAGATCCCGAACCGTCACCAATATCTGTTGCTCCAGTGCGACGTTAATTCATTTACCTACCAATTATAATGAACAGTAGTGTAATGGTTAACGCCAATTAAATGTCAACAAAAATTCAAATGCCATAAAAACAGCCCCAGTGCGACGTTAATTAAAAATACATACAAGACACATGCCACCAAAATGGCGATAAACTATGTCTTGAAGTAACCCCGATATGTATCATACGAAAGTGTTCGTGTATTACAGGAAATAAAATCTCCATTTCCCGTCTGAGTTGTTGCTTACATTGAAAAATCTCATAAACCTTTTGATCTATACTTACATTTTCCAGGTTTTTCACAGGCGAACATTCCGGCTTCAGTACTGAGATGGGTGTCAATCCTCTGTCTCGGAATCAGTTCTGCTGTTTCGGATTTATCGTCATCAGAAGTTTTATATAAAAGTCCAAAACCAATATCTCTACACTCAGTTTCAAATTCCCATTCAATGGTTGATCCTGCATGCTTGACATCTAGCGCCATTGTCTCTTTAGACTTTCGAGAAACAGTTAACTTCTGAACTCCTGGTTGTTCATTGAGGCGTTTAGCATTTCTAGTCATAAACAAGTCTTCTGGAACCATGGAGCCATGTTTTACCTATGTAGTAAGAGATTATTTACAATAAAATAATAATAGTTAGTGTAAATATAACAAATCTACTAATGGATGTGTTGGAATACTAATCTTAAATGTTTGAATGTTTGTACCTAATTCAACTCGAACAACTTTCGCTTTTCATTACTTGTTAGGTAACAACTTATTTCTTTAAGGGCTGCGGTGGCCCGGTTGGAAAAGTAACGGATTAGCAACCGGAGGGTTGCGAGTTGGAATCCAACCAAAGACTGTCTTGTACAGAGAGGGCTTGTGCACGTTAAATCTGCAATGTCATCAAAGGTCCTTACGTTGACATGGTGTGGAAGTTTGGAGAATAGAGTGCCAGTTCAGGTGTGACCTCGTCATCCGACCGTTTTTCGAAATTGCGTGGTGTTGCTTTAGTACGACGTTAATTAAAATTACCATTACCATTACCATTACCTCAAGCAGGGGAGGGTTTTAAATTATATAGGATGGTATGGTATTTTTAATTAACGCCACACTGGAGAAACACAACGGGCTATTGCCAACGGTCCGGGATCAATCCCCCAAGGGAAAGATCCAAATACACCGCCACATAATTTTGAACCACGTTCAGATGACGAGGCAACACCACCTGAGCTGTCGCCCCACTCTCCAAACTTCCACACCAACCCAGCGTAAGGACTTTCGGACACGACAGATTTAAGGTGCACCAGCCGCCTCTACACCATATGCTTACAAACATCTATGCACTGACCCGGATTCTAACCAGGAACCTTCCGATCTAGAGGCTAACACTTTAACACCAAACCGGCTGGTCCCCCTGCCTGAGGAAAGAGGTATCTACCATTTTAAAGATGATGTTTTAACCCTCTTTCACGTTCCTTTCCAGCTTCTTAACTTTAAATAAATAAAAGTTATTTTGTATTTTTTTTGCTATCGCTTATGCATGTTACACCTAATATGACAAAAAGTTATTTGATTGACGTTCTTGTTCAAGTGAATGAAAACCGAAGTGGGCCCTCTATTTCCTAGCCACCCTTTATTTGATAGTTAACTTTGCCCATAAAGGTTTTTGGATTTTCCAATTGGACGGAGTTTGAGCAAAAGAAATATAAACATACTGAATCACCTCTACTAATACTAGTACGCATGATGCAAAAAAAGGTTTTGAATAAATCAACCAGGAGGTCCTCGATTTTCATGCTCCAAGTTAAAAGATGGAAAAGTCTCCCCATTGACGGTAGCAGTCAAACGATCGAATGAATTATATAGAGCAACCCTGCATGTTTATATATATAGCTACCTATAATATACTCATATTTGTAATAGTTATCCATCAGATTGAGAGGGGTATCGGGTTCCAACTATTAAAAATATTTGTACCTATAAGACTTGGTGCCTCTGGTGTGAGTGTTTTGTTACAATTTATTGTTATTCATTTGTTATATTTTCTCATTTTGTTTTATGGTCCCAAACCAGTCCATAAAATGCTTGGGGCCGTTGAATCAACGGGGTTCGTAGCCCTAGAAGTTGCCACCAATACATTCATCCTCCTGGTGGTTCATATCTGCTTCGGAAACCACCCTGTAGTGGTCATCCTCTGATGCAAAAACCTATTCCAAACTTTCGCCAGTCCTAGGCAAGGGAAATTTGTTTTTCCTCCTTGGATCTTTATTCCCTAGGAGTAATAGAGCAATTTTGTCTCGACTAGATATCCTGTCATTTGCAAACCTGACAAGATCTTGGACGAGATATTTCGTAACCATTTGGAGGGTTATCGAAGTGAGAGCTTGTATACTCTCCATTTTACAATTCGTGTGGAAGTTGCTATATTTTCTTTTCCAACATTCGACACATAAAACCGTTAGACGGTTTTCATTTCTCATTCATAGATGTTACAGTAGTTTTAATTAGTTTTTGGAAGCCAGATAACACATTTCCTTAAGTAAAAGAGAGGGTATCGTATGTTATCAGCATTGTAATTATCAATGGATTTGTCGCGTCCTTAGTGGAACCTATTTAAATATTAATCCTCAAAAGTGTGAAAATAAATAGTAAACATGAAATTAACAAGATTAATTTTGCTAATCTTTGCTGTTTTGTTTCTTTGTCAATATTTCTAAATTTAGTCTCTATATTAAGTTTCTGGCTAAATTAAAAAGAATTCGTTTTTGTAAAATTTTAACTATGTCTTTTTAAAGCAATACAGCACATTACTTTTAAATCGATATTTATAAACCTGATTGCACACTTAAGCTTTCGGGATTTTAACTGTGTATAAAATGGAATACAGCAGAAATGGGTGCTTTTAAATAACTAAAACGTATTACTTTCTTTCTAAATACTAACTTGCAAAACGAATTTCTCAGTGAAGAAAATGTTTTTTTTTTTTCTGGTTTATCACGGGGTACGTTTGATTACCATTAATGTACAGATTATAAAATCTTAGAATGATATCAGGTAGTTTTGGGTTAACTTACAACTGTGTTACACAAAGGATTTCCATCAGGATCAGTTCTTTTACCTCCCAAGAAAGCAGGTAAATCTTGAAGATCCATAATTGTGCACAATTCTTCCTTCCAACCACCTAATAAGAAATAATGAGAAGTACTTTATTCAAAAGATTGACCTTTCAGCCGCAGGGATCTTTTTCGCACCATAGGATAACTTCTACTACTGTGTGAAGCATATAAGATTGGGTCAGAGTAATGTGTGCTATCTGCTCGATTGTAAAAGAGAAACGCAGCAAAGCATTATCATAACACCACAATTATGTATGAAATTCGACACGTGTGGTATCAAGTTCGCGTAGTTAGAAAATAATTTTTAAGTGATTTATCTTTCTCTTTGTTTTCTATTCCAATAAAAGGTCAAAATACTGAATAAACACTGCAATTAATGATTTTTTCACCTGTTTTCTGATGTATCTAGTAACACTATACCTGTAATACGGGAAGCGTAGAGTTACAATGATTAAATTAGCTTCAGCTTGATGACCCCCTCTAAAAAGTTTACATTTTAAACTCCTTTGACCCAATGAACTTTTTTATTGTCTTTAACATTTAAAATATAGGGATGGGGGTTTGATTCTTTTGAACCTTATTTTCCAAATATCGCTCAATCCTTTCAAATATAAAAAAAATGCGATTTTTCAGGAGAGTGATTTTAAAGTTTAAAAGTAGAATAAAATGTATTAAAAATAAATATTACTTCTGCTCTCTAGCGGCTAAATATTGAGCGGTGAGTTATGACGATCTCGCAGGGGTATACTACTCTTTCAGGGCATTCTGAAAACAGGCATAACTAAAAATCCGAATTTTTGAGATATGGCGTTGTTGAAAGGATTGAGCGATATATCCTCGGTCACTGATGTCTAGGCGAATAGGGCAAGATAATTTTTCGTCTTGGCCAATCCCTTCACTTTCAAAACTAGCTCATAAGACACAGGCGGCTAAAATAAACTCTAGAGCAGGCCTCAAAATATATTTTTTAATACATGTGCACCTTGTGCACCTAAGTTCTTAAATTAGGCGCACAGGTTATATTTTAGGTGCACATTTGTAATGTAAACTACTTTATTAGTTGGGTATGTTTAGATAGGTTAGTAGTAGTTGTAAATAAAAATATTTAAAATCTAAATTCTCCCTTCTCCAGCGCACAACTGTCACTGCGTGCACCTAGCGGAAAAAAATTAGGTGCACAATTTTATTTTCATGTGCACAGTGCACCCGGGTATTTCGAGCCCTGCTCTAGAGGCTAAATATTGAGAATTGCCTGTCTTCGTGAGTGGGTGATAAATTTCCTATTGCATCGAATGATGACTCTCGGGTGCAATGATTTTTCGCCAACCGCTAGATTACAACCTTAAATCGTCAAAGCATAGGATCATTTTTTTTAAATTTTATTTGCCATCCTTATTTTTCCTCATGTTTCACTTCAGTCATGCTCTGCAGATGGCAAATGAAATAAAGAAAATGGCTCTATGCTTTGACGATTAGCAAGCTAGCGGTTGGTGAGAAATTATTGCCCAGGACAGTTCTTATTCGAAACAATAGGAAATTGGTCCTTGCTCCATAGAACCAAACACTCACGAGCTAGTATTTTTCATACTATCACCTAGCACATAGACGGAATTTTCGCTTGCCTTAACAGATCAAATTGTTTAAATACTAAATGAGCATTTCGTTTGCAAAATTCGAGGATTTCATACATGCTTTTCATATTTATAGGCTGAAAAAAACTTTGATGTACTTTGATTAAGCTAACTACAGAAGGTATTTTTGAAATGATCACATTCGGGGTTCCTCTTAATACGTCCCTGGTGTGTGTATGCGTTTGTTCAATAGACTCCTGTTACATACATTTATAGCCGAAGATCTTCATAACAGGTGATCTTGCAGAGAAAGTAAGCTACGCTGCAGTAATATTTTATGGAGAACTTCCTCTACTCATGATTTGGTGTAGGGAACTTTCTCGGGAATTGTTGAGGTGTTATGTGATCGAAAAATCACAGACGGTTTTGTCGATATTCAGAAGTGGACATACTAACACACACTATCACATTTCAAAATGAAGTAAAAAATATTTCCTGTTTGTCTTAAATGAACGAACTAACAGGCTTCCACGGCCCATATGCTTTCGTGTGTCGGTTTGGATTCCCGTGACCATTTTGAGAATCCTTTGATGATTTTAAACTTTTAATGACGAGAAGTTTCATGGAATTGATCTAGCATGTGAGACCCCCCTAGAAGAATTAAAAACAACGAAGCTCAGCGTTTTGGGACCTAGGGACAAATGAGGCTGATGCCATCGGCTGTCCAAAACAAAATGTACGAATTTAAAAGGATTGAAAAGAATATAGTTCATAAAAATTGGATTAAGTATAGTAATTGGTACCATATTAATTTGTTAATACATTATTTCCCTATTTCAATTTTTTAGAGTGCCTAAAAATAGTAAAAAAGCTTAACTTCGGTAATGCTCCTGCTAATGGATCTCCAGGAATGGAAGTATTAGAAGGCACCACTGACTCTTGTGCTTTCCAGATGTCTGTGAGAAGAGAATTTTATCCTTTTGTCTGTTCTCTGTATAGAATACGATTTCAAGGAGCTACTATGAAAGGTATTGCCATTGGTATTTTTAATTAACGTCGTAGTGGAGCAACACAACAGGTTATTGCTACCATGAAAGGAAGAACTGACTTTTAAAAACATTGTTTTATAAAGATGGAATACACATAGGTGTCTGGGTATAAAGTAACAGAACAACTGTCTTTTCCTGCGATGCAGGAAGTGATCAAGAGCCAGGATAACGAGAGAGAGAGAGAGAGAGAGATCGAGACAGAGACCTTCGAAATAGTCAGATCTCAGAGAGAGAGAGAGAGAGACCTTCGAACCCGTCAGATCTTAGAGAGAGAGACGCTAGATAACCCCGAAGAAGGTGGCATATGGTCAAGCACGACGACATACAATCTAACGATGATCCCTTGTAAATACTTTTCCTATCCATTGTAATTAAAAATATTTAATAGTAAAGAACATCTGTCTTTCAAGGGGTCAGCTACCGGAGAAATGGAGAAAGATCATCAAGCAGAGAACGGTCCATACTATATTAATTGAATGTAACTTTTAGTAAATAAAACAATTTTCCTTCAATTTTTGTAAAAAAAGGGACAAACTCTTATATCAACCCAATTTTAGGTTACATGCAAACCACGGTTAGTTGTTAGTTTCTGCTGACACAAATAAAATGATATGTTGAATGAATGCTTTGTGTCCCAATAATATCTAAAATTCTAGAAATCAAAATGTTCTATAAGATAACCCTATAAGACGATTTAGTATGCATATTTTATATATAGCTGATAAAAGAAATACCTTCTAAAGGTAAGCGCACACTGCATTCGAAGCATCAGCATTTCCGAAAGTGGGCTATATCTAGGAGGCGTCTCAATTTATCGTGTAACTTTCTTATGTGAACATCGATTGGTGACAGCAAATTTTACTGTGCTCAAACGCTGATATGAATATTGAGGAAAAAGGCTGGTTGAATTTGAGTTAATGGGCAAGGTCCAATACTGGTGAATCTTCGCCCAAACATAAGTCCAAATCAAAATTTAAAACATATATATCAATAGACAAACAAAACAAAATTAAAAAGTAGGTTAGAAACATTCAATTATTTAACATTTAATTTTAAAATGTAGTAAACACTAGACAGTGATGAAGAAGTAGTTGTCAGTAGCTTGATAGATGAAGGGGAACAAAAACGGAACTTGTGGGTGTACAATAAAAATAAGATAACGTTATTCCCTGATATAGTTGACGGTAACGTCAATTTTTGCAGTACTTTCGTATGACCCCCGCAATTTTTACGGCAGTTCTAGACATACCGAGATCACATTTAAAGAAAGAACATATCCAGTTAGTCAGTTGGACATCAAAAATGTCTCGCACTATGTATAAGGTATGGGTGAGTCATCCGCATTGTACGGACGGGACGGATTTGATTCTCAATCTGAATCTTCGTCGGGTTTGCGGACGTCCGATACGTACGACGCGGATGTGTAAGCTCAGTCTCATTTGAAAAAATATAAATAATTCTAAAATACGATCCGTGCGGTGGTTGCCGTCCGTGCGATGCGGATTCGAGTGCGCTTACCTTAAAAATAATGATTTTACTTACTTTTGCCTAAGATACGAACTTTTTTAAGCGTGTTCCCAGATAGAAGGGGTTTGATAATTACAAACACGAGGCTGAAGTAGAAGGAGGCTAAAATGAGAAATACGATAATTTTTAAATAATACTTCCAACATTAAATGAAGAAAATTGTAATGTTTTAAGCAAACATATTGAGAGTTGGATCCTCATATTACCATTTATAATGTAAGCAGCTTTTAACCTTTCAGGATAATTTGCTTCGTAGCACATGAATATTTCAACCAAGGCTTCAAGACCTGGAAAAGTTACAATTTGTTAAGAGCTGTTTTATTATTTTGCCTTACATTATACATTTTGATAAGCTATATAATTTTTATAAGAGAGAGCGCGTGTGCTGTGTTAAAGTTCTTAGAAATAATAAATAACGTTACTAATATGGGAGGTTTTTAAAAACACTGTACACCGTCGAGGAGAAAAAATCGGAACACCCCTCCTCATTCGAGCAATTTTAACAGTAGAGAAAATTCAAAGTGGCGTTTGACAGGAGCTAACATCTATAAACTCAAATGCATAAAATTTACATAAGGGGCCGTCTTCATTTTTAAATTGAGCAACAACTTCATAATTTCCAACACAAACCACCTATTTCGACGCACAATTTCGAATCTATATCAAAATGTGATTTCATATACCAAATTTCACTAGGTCTTACCGTTTTGAAGTTATGAGTACAAAAAGATTGAAGCTCCTGATGCTAAATCAGTTTCTTAGACTTTTATGGATATATTCATAAATAATATTTATAGAACACTAATATTTTGCACCATGTTACTGTTAAGCAACCCCAACAAAGTCCATCTGATATTTTATTTAAAAATGGTTTAAGTATACAATAATTAATAATTTCATTAGTGTTGGAAAAAATTATGAGTTTGAATCTCTATATTTTGAAGGGAATTGATTCAAAAGGAAAATGTTCATGCAACATTCAGCAATAGTTAGTTTTTGCGGTACATTAAATTTTCCTCATTATGGCGATTTTGGGTGGCAACCAAGAGTTTAGAAAACGTCTGACAAATCTAGGATAATAATTCTCGGATCGTCTGCACGAGCTAACAAATATGTTTGAAACAGTGTTCAAATTTGAAATTATGGTAGCTATAACTATACAATTACTCGAGATCTACGAATAAGGATTTTCAATGTGGAGATGATCCCTAAAATTGATCTCAACATTAGCATTGAATATCTCCAGATATAAAGATATAGTTAAGTCATGAAATTTTCTATTTAGACTAATTTACCGACGCAGAATCTGATTAAGGCATCAAAACATGGTGTTTGCATTAAAAATTTTGTTGGTTGCGGCAAAACGATATGAAGACATCCCCTTATACAATTTTTTTACCACTTGAGTTTGTAGAAAATGTTATTCCCTATTGAATAATAACTTTGAATTTTCTCTACTATGAATAATACTCGAAATAAAGTGAGTGGTTCATTTTTTCCCCGCGACTGTACCTATACACTAAATTGGCATAAGTATTTGGACATCTAGATTGCAAGAAGTAATCTTTATTTATTTAACCAAATGTAAACATTGTTGGATTTGCTTTACTTTCAATGAAATCAAATATAGCCATTGTACGATAAAATTCAAACGCAACCTAACAATGAGTCTACCTTTCAGCACGCGGGGTATCTGTTAGATATATCTACTATTTAATCAGAAATTGCAGGCAATCTTTGACACTGTATACGCTCAATAATATACATATCGTATCCATAAATTAAGGATAATGCCAGCACCGGAAAATAAAGGTTCAGAAACAAAACAAACGGGACTTATTCATAAAGCCCATTTATTAAACAAAAGATAAAGAACACAAAAGATCGTGTATGTATCATACCATTCATAAAAACTACGATTTTTGCCTCATTGGAGCAATTACAAAAAATATTGACCTTACAAAAACTTAACATGACATGATTGGTATGATGGTTAATACATTGTAAGTCTCCTAGACGATGAAATACAGTCCGTACAACGCCTAGGCATACTGAGGATCAAATTATCGAGCTGATCTTGGGGAAGATCACTCCACTCAGCAAGCAATGCTATCCGAAGTTCCGGTACACATGTAGAAGGTGGTTGACGGGCTGCAACTCGTCGGCCAAGCATGTCCCACACATTGCTTTATCAGATTCAAGTCAGGTGAGAATGCTGGCCATTCCATACGGGTGATATCCTCAGATTCAAAGCATTCGTTTACAATGTTTGCACAGTGAGGACGGGCGTTGCCAGACATAAACACAAATTCTGCGCCCATGGCACCCCTAAACAAACGTACATGTTTTTCCACAATGATGTCCCTATAAATTTGGACTCTCATTCTTCCGATTTCAATACGTAGATCTGTTCTAGAGCCCAGTCTAATTCCGCCTCAAACGAGCAATCCTGCACCACCGTAACAGTTTCGTTCAATGATGTTGTCTTGGTGGTAGCGGGTACATAGAATTCTCGATATGAACGTCTGCTGTGAATCAGACTGAATCAGATCAGAACGAATCAGACTGCAAGCTAAACCTCGACTCGTCGGAAAACATCACACAAGCCCACTGTGACGATGTTCACGTTGAATGTTCTCTCCTCCAGGCTAACCGCTGGCGCCAATGAGTTGCCGTGAGCGGAACACATCTGACAGGCCTGCGAGCATATAGAACAACATGTCCCAAACGTCTGTAAACGTTTTGCCTTGAAACAGTCGTACCCGTGGCTGAAGATAGCTGACGAGAAAGGTTGGATGCTGTGCTTCGTCTGCTTCTTTTTGCAGTTACTGTCAAATACCGGTCGTCATTTGGCGTTGTAACTCGGGGGAGACCTGTACTGTAACGTCTACTGACATTTCCATCATTTTTGAATCGTTGACAAAGCCTAGAAGTGACACTTTGGCCAATTCCAAGTTCAACTGAAACTTTCGTCTGAGTACGCCCACATTCCAGGCGGCCGATAATTCTACCACGTAAAAAATCATCGCCATGCGTCCTCTGTGCCATAACTATTCGGTTGGGGCACTGAGCGGCTTACAGAACGCTTGTGAACAATTTTACTTCTTTGTTACCATTCCTTATATACATCTCTATTACATTCTCGTCATTGTGACGTACTATCGGCATCATCTGATGGCTTCCTGTGATTTTAATAATCTTCTTGATGTGTGCGATAATTCTATAGGTGAAATTTTTACTTTAGAGTACGATTTCCGTGTGATTCTGAATGATCCTTAATTTATGGACACGAGTGTATATGCGAAACACCATTTGTGCTCCCAATTGCAGAGGTTGTTTGCACAATGAGAAAGAGAATAGCCATGGTGCGGCCCCAGCAAGAATTTACATGACCTAGAGCAAGTCCATTTCTACGAAGGTAGTAAGGCTTATTGGGGTAGGTATATTAATTAACATCTCATAGGAGCCACACGACGGGCTATTGGCAAGGTCTGGGTTCAAACCCGAAGTGAAAGAACCGAGAACAACATTACGTAATTTTGAAACTCGGTCAGATGAGGTGACCACACCTGGAGCTGGCACCCCACCTCTTCAAACTTCCACTTACGCCAATCATATTAGAGAAGAAACCCATAAATTGACATTTTTCCTGAGACACTAAACTCTTATGTTCATAATGATGAGAAATACAGTCTTATTTACACGGTTAAAGGGCATATAGCACTCAAAATCTTATAATTTTTCTTTTTTATCTAAAAGCTAGTAGGTTTTTGACTAGCTGCAAGTAAAAAACTATTTTGCCAGTTTATGTGTTCTTGCTCATAGTCGGCAATATGTGTATGCATGCATATATATATATATATATATATATATATATATATATATATATATAATATACTTACTTTGCTTGTGCGTTGCTTTAGAAAAACTGTAATTGTCAAAGTCAAATATGTAAATCCACTGGTTAATTGGTTTTCCTAACTGAAAATATATAAAAAAGGAACGCATATTAGCTAAATAAATGCTTGCAATAAAATCTGAACACATAAAAATGATGTTTCACTTACTAAATATTGATACAAGGTGAAATTGACAATCGCAACACGAGCAATTGTCTTCTGTTTCACAGATATTTATGGAAGAATATCCTGAGATATCAATAAAAATAATCACTATTCAAAAGTAAGCAGTTTATTTATCATGTTGATCAGTCATTAGTATCAAGAGGCACCGTTTATTTTATTAATGTGATCCCTGATAAATTTTCATTATTCCTTGAAAGGTAAGTTTTTGCTATTATCCTTTAGATAAGAGCCAATTCACTATTTCATTTTTAAAACTTCACAACTCGCAAGTCAGAGTACCAAAGCCGGGTCATTCCTTTAGATTACTGTAGGAGATAATGTGAATCAACTCTGTTTTATTTCGCGAACAATGCATTTTCATTTTTTAAATTGTAAAACATAAACATCTTCGAGTGTAATCTAATGTACAAATTCGCGACAACTGCGTTTATGAATAAAATATTCTTCAAATAAATTCTAATAATAATAATTCTTCAAATAATAAAATATTCTTAGGCTGGGACAGTAGTAACTAAATGAAGTATACGCTTTATTACAATAGAAATTTGATTCCCAAATCCATTTGTGTCAACAGATTTTTCAGGGAATCAGTTAAAAATCACCTGCACTCAAAACCAACGGGGCGGCTATCGAAGACCACCTGCGTGGCCCTGGCAGATGACAGAAGGTCTCAGCTAAATTAAAAAGGGCTTAAAAAATTTAGAAAACATATACTAAAACAAAGAACTTGTTATAGTTACAAAGCAAGGAATAAAAATCATTAACTTGCTACGAAGAAATTCTGCGTGAGAAAAAGAAGGCATTGTGTCAGACGAATTTGTTAGATTTTATGAAACCATCGACATCGAAATAACGTTTTACTAACTTGGTCATTTTTTAATACTTTGTATTAATATATATATATGTATAAAAAACTGCAATTTTATTAAATATTTTTCATCTAAACAAGAGTTTTTGCTAGTTCTTGGTCCCAATTAAATAATATTTATATATGTTTTTATGCAAAGTTGTATCCCGACATACATTTGTATTACTTAAATTCGCATTACGAAAATATAAAAGTTACAATTGAAAACTTATTTACTATTAACAGAAATTTATATTTAAGATATCTATCTGGTGTAAAATTTTCCGCAAATTTCAAATCCCTTGAAGTTTTTACTCTATCTTTAACGATCTAGAAGATAAGAAACTTGGATTAGAGAATGAAAAGCACTACTGCACTAACGATTGACAATTGCGTATTTTAAACGATCAATCGGCGCCGTCAATTGCGCCCGTCAATGTCCATCAATCAAAATTTCTATCAATGTGCGTCAATCGCCTCCTACACGATCAATTGGTTGCTTCAATGAGCTTCATTGACAATCACATTGACAATAATATTGATAGTCTAGGGACCCACTTAAGAGCTCCCTAGACGATCAATTTTATTGTCAATGTGATTGACGGTTTCAATTGATAGGTGCTTCAAAGTAGCTTCAATAAACCCGTCAGTCTCATTCCGTCAATGTTTTTCGAAGGAGCGTGACGTGTTTCATTTTTGATTTTCAAAATGCTTTAAAATTCAGATCTGGGCTTTCTTGACTTGATTTTGGTTATCTGCAATCGAAAGAAAGAAAAAAGGAAAAGACGCTGGTCCAAAGAGGTATAAACTGAGAAGGCCGCACTACACACTAACATTTACTACACTTTCTACGAGATACTGAAGCGTACGTAAAATATTAATTTTCTGATTTTTGTTTTTCCTCGGTATAATCTGATTTATTTTGGTTTAACACATTAACAATTTTTTGCAAAGCAATACTTATTTTGTTTTTGTTTACTTATTCACTCATCTTTCCATAACTCAGGATAATCACGATACAAAGTAATTAAAATTTTCACAAACTTCCGTTCCCAGACACAATCACTTATCGTGGGGCTCTCCTAATTTACAGTTAGCTTGCGCTATATTACGCTTTATTTATTATTATACCAGATCCCTTTGAGTCGACACATCTTCAGGGAATCAGTTAAAAGTCACCTGCACTCAAAACCGACTATCGAAGACCATCTGCGCGTCCCGGGCAGATTACAGATAGGGCTGCCAACCGCTCGGGATTCGCCCGGGTTGTCCCGGAATTTAAGTTGCTGTCCAGAATCCCGGTCGAATGTCAAATTGACCCGGAATTTCCGAGAAAGCCATAGACCCTAATGTCACCTACGCATCAAAATAGTTAGTTCTGTTGTACATGACTTCGTGTCCATCCATTGAACGCCCGTTCCCCCACTACTATCCAAAAAGCCAATATATACTACGACAAACAGAAGTGTTTGTCTGTCTGTTTTCTCTCTGCACGCAAAGTCCTGACGAATCTATGGCACTTACAGTAATGGGATTCGGCACACAGGTAGTCCGAATATTTTGCAATTTTTGGGTCGATTCGAATTTAAAAATTCAATTTAGAACATTTTAAAATAAATTTAATAAAATGTAATTACTATTGAATACAACATCATAAAAGATGACCGTACCAATAGGCCGCTTTTGACAATGGCAATGTATCACAGGCCGCATTTGACAATGGCAATGTATCACGGTGTTGCCCGTAGTTTTGGTCTGCGAAGCAAACCACAGTTCATAATATTCATAATTTAGTTTGCGAAGCAAACCAATTTAGAATTCACAGGGAATTCATTCCAATTACATATACGTATATTTCGATGAATTTACATACACATATATTTCGGTTTTGGGCAATATGTCCCGGAAATGTCTCAGAAAAGGTTAGCAACCCTAATCACAGAAGATTTCAGCTAGTTGAAAGGGGTTTAAAAGAATTAGAAAACAAAGAATCCATTGAAGAACGCGTTATAGATAAAAAGCAAGGAATTAAAAAATTGTTAGCTTGCTCTATGAAGAAATTCTGCTTTAAAAAAAGGCCAGACGAATTTGTTAGATTTTATACAACCATCGACATCGGAATAATTGTTTAGTAACTCCTTAACTTTTTAAATATTTTGTATTAATATGAAAAAGAAAACTGTAATTTTTTATTAAATATTTATTTTTGTTAGTTTTTGTGTGTGTACTTCGACGTATTCGTATTACTTAAATTCGTATTGCGAAAATATAAAAGTTTCAATTGAAAACGTATTTATTAACAGAAATTTACATTTAAGGTATCAATCTTGTGTAAAATTTTCCGCAGATTTCAAATCCGTTGAAATCTTTACTCTATTTTTAACGATTGCGAAGATAATAAATTTGGATTAGAGATTAAAAAGCACTACTGCTCGAACGATTGACAATTGCGTATTTTAAACGATCAATCGGAGCCGTCAATGGCGCCCCATCAATGTCCATCAATCAAAGTTTCTATCAATGTGCGTCAATCGATTGACACTCGTGTCAATCGATTGACTACAAAAACTACTTCACGATCAATTTGAGCTTCAATGGGCCTCATTGACAATAATATTAATCGTCTAGGGACCCACTTAGACTGGTGTGTCAGTTTTCACTACAGTGCATACTCAAGAATGCGGGCTCAGGGTCAATTTATTGGTCGGCTTTGACTGTGTGAAAAATCGCAATACAATAATAGCTAATGATAAAGAAGATGAAAGTGTAAATATGAGCCGAGCATATCAGGGGTTTTCCGAAAAGAAATTATGAACACATTCGATGCAATAAGACGTGGTTTTCATTTCTAAGACAATGCAATGGAAGATGTTACTTTTGTTTCACAAAGATTACAAAGAGTGTGATAAGAAAGTTTAGCATTCAAATAGTCCAGACAAAATTAACGAACTTTTTGTGCTTAATTAACGTATACCAGAGATGTATAACACACGGCATGCGAAGATCTTATATCTATTTGCAATGCATTACACAGGAGGAAATTATTTCAATATTAATCGGTTTTTGAAAGTTAGTACTCTAAATTTTCTAAACGGCAGATTGAAATTTTGGTGAAAACATAAAAGTGTACGTTGAGTTTTTAGACGCAGACATTGCATAATATGTCTGAGGTTTGGTTGAGTTATGTGGCGCAAGGGCCATATTTGACCATGTTACGCCAAACCCAAGACAGATAACGTCAAGTAATGGACATGCACACAAGAAAAGTTTTACTGACATAGAATAGAGAAAAGCACACAGGCAGGAATCGAACCGGCACCGCTTAATACTCACAAGTTGTTAGTGCAGTGGATAAATTCACTATTTACAGCCATTGCATTTTATAAAAGGGTTAGATACACTAATAAAATATCTATCCATTATTTATTTTTGTGTCTGTATGCTACGTTTCATAATATTTTCATATAAGTACATTCAACATTATCGAATAAAATTAACCCCCAATTCATATAAACAAGTCTAAAATTTCTAAGGATTACTTTAAGGCATTTGTTTATAAAAGAATATATATCTTACCTCTTCAGATTTCTTTTTCATTTCAACGATGGTTTCTTCATAAAAATGCACAATAGTTTTAATAGCTGCACTGCATTTACACGATTTCAATATACCTATCAGAAATTATGCCTTAAAATATAAATACGAAAACCAAGTGAAATGTATTTTTTTAATATTAATACAGTTGAAAATATTTCTATTAAAATAGCAACCGTGAATTGAAATTTATTTCGTCATGTATTGTATTATGAGAGAATTATAATGAAACTTATATTAATATAATTTTTCACAGTAAGCGATCTTGATTTATAAAAAATGTGTTTTGAGATAGAAACGAAAAAAAATTATAAGTACCTTTAATGTCTGCTTTCCCAAAATGAATATATACCACTGGAGATCCTTCTTTGTCAAATCCAATTCTACTTATTGGTAAGTATTTCACCACGACCTATAGAAAATTTGTTAAATATCTTGCCTTTTCAAATTAACACAAATTTTTAATGTACACTACTGGCTGAGAAAATTGCACTATGAAAGAATCATCAGAATTAAATGAAATTTATTCCACGCATTACTTACTCGTAATAGTTTAAATAAAAGGTCAAATTTACAGAGAAGTAAAACAAAAATAATGCCGAAAACCAATATCTTGTGCAGCCGCCACGTGCAGCGACGAGAGCCTGTACACGTCGTGACATCGAATCATACAAATTCTGAATATTATGCTGAAGAGTGGCAGTCAAGATGCCCTCTATCTAATGCCAAAGTTCAGCCGTACTCTGCCCGACGAGCGGTACGAGCGAGTCACCGACCAATATACTCCCAGACTTGCTCAATGGGCGACATATCCGGAAACTTTCAGGCCATGATAGAAGCAAAACCTGTCGTGTACTGAAGAAGGCTTGTACATTCCGAGCTCATAGACGGGCATTGTTTTGCTGAAATACAGCTTTGGGAATGCATTGCAGGAGGGGGTAGGACCTCGGACTCCACAAATTCCTTGATGTAGCGCCCACTGTTCAGGGTCTCCACAATTCGGAGTGGCGGGATCTCCCATGATATCCAATAGCGCCCCAGACCATAATGCCAGGCGTTCGTTCAGTATGGCGCTGAATAAGACAATCCGGGAGAACGCGTTTACCTCTGTAGCGACTGACGAGTACGCGTTCATCATTATAGTCCAGTTTGTAGTGGGACTCATCTGAGAAGACGACTTGTTGCCAATCGGCACACCATTTACTGTGTTGGTGATCCCATTGAAGCCGGAGGCTTCGGTGGTTCACTGTCAAGGGAATACTGCGCAGCGGAATTCTTGTACATAGCCCATGGCGTAGCAGACGTCGACGAACCATGGGGGCAGTCAATCACACACCTGCATACGTGCTTCAATGTTGTGCCAACGCATGAGACGAGAGGACGCTGTACGGACCGTCACCGCCATGCGGGGTGTGTATGACGTCCCCATCGATGGTCGTCCCATGTTGACGTCACATTGCGTGGCCCTCTGCCGGGGTTTCGACTTCTCCGGTTCTCCATGGTCTATCTCTTCCACACACGCATCACAGTTGTGGCATTACGCTCCGATTTCACGATACGAAAGTCCACCTTTACTTAGGCCGATCATGCGGCCCCGTTCCAACTCCATTTTTGCTCGTATGGCACTCTACGTTTTTGACGAGGTACAATGACTTCTAATCAATTATTTACAGCAGTGAAACGAAGATGCACACATTTCAATGCACCTTTACAGTGCTTTTTATACACGGCTCACTTAGAAGTTTAGAGGGTTTCTCGGCCCACACATGCGTGGTCTCTTTGTAATTCTAATCATTTGCATTTCCTAATCAGTTTTGCATTTCCTGCAAGTTTCTTTTAATTTGCATGATTCCTTCATGGTGTTGCAATTTTTACAAACAGTAGTGTATGTTCAAATGTTTTAGTTAAGGATTCGAACTTATAACCAACCTTAAAAAATGGAAAACGCTTGCTTTTCATAAAAACATTTTTTATTATTAAAAAGGAATAAACTATTATCAAAAAAGCGTGATGTTGAACTTTCGTGAGTGGGATACCAGCTCAGGTCCTCGTCATCTGAGCGTGGTTCAAAATTACAAGGCGTTGTCCTTGGATCTTTCTAACGGAATCTTTCGGGATCCCGGGCCGTTAGCCAATAGCCCGTTGTGATTCTCCAGTACGATGTTAGTTAAATACCTACCAGAAATACTTGTTCTACTTAACATCCCTCTCATCAGATGTTTATAAATAAGGACTACTAATATGGAATTAAATAAAAGGAATTACTAAAAGGGGAATTGAAATGAGAGAGGAATAAGTAAAAAAAGACTCCAGATGCTTACTTCTTCTGGGACATATGTCGTCAAAATGTGATCAATTTGAATTCTTCTTCTCCAAGCAATATGCTGGAAAAAATGGGGAAACTTTCAAATAAATAACAAATATCTATAAAACAAAATTAAAATCCACCTTAATGGTTTCAATGTGTATGTATATTTAAAGGAGTTTATTATATTTAATGGGGGTTAAATAAACAAATGTATTAAGACTAAACTACCAATTTAAATTGCAGTCCAAATGGTACGATCAACTGGCACAAAACATACGCTAATGGTCAAATTATATTGCGGTGTTACGAAATAATTTTCCACCAAGTTTTCATAATTTACTACTGATAACACTGGTCAACAGTAAAATTGCTTCTTAGATCAAAAAACCCAATCCTGAATGATTTCAACATGTTGAACATGAATATCACCTTAAAAAAGTTGATTGGATCTCGTTGCAGAGATATGGACATCTTTTCCGTTATATAGGTGCAATCGCGTAGAATAATGCGATTCAGTAAGATAAATACATGGAGACGAAATTGGCTACGGCATATTTCATCATCCCTTTACACAAATAAGTTATTGCATCATATATACCAAGTTTTTATTGGCGTACTCACAAAGGTGATTGCGCAAGATCAAGCAATAGTTTATTCATAAACACGAGACGGCACGGTTCGAGTAAGTTCCTTTCATTTCGTCCATATTTTACGAAGATCTGGCATACACAAGTGATTGTTACAGCGTAAAATCAATAGTAATTATGCCTCGTGACTGCGTTAATAGTTCCAATAACTTCTGTTATATTGGCGGAGAAGTAACATTTACTGCCCAAAAAAAGACCATTAGTGTAATAGTTAAGAAATCATATCATTCGCATTTTGGTTGCAAAATAGGCGACTAGGACAAAGACTGAGCCCCTCGCGTATGTTGCCGCACTTGTGTAGTAAATATTTCAATGGTTTAATGGTAAAAGAAAGGCAATGCCATTTGATGGGTCCATGATTTGGAGAGAGCAAACCAATCATGTTGATGACTCATTTCTGCATGGTACCATCAGTTTCTGGAAGCATCACCAAGTACAAGAAGTGGACAGTTGAATACCCTAACATACAATCTGCTCGTCATCTTGTCTCGCATGGCAAAGAACTCCCTATTCCAGAGTCTCCTACAGATTTTTCTATCAATTCAGACGAGAAGCATCGTGTACCGGATGAAATGGTGGGTGACAGAATGAATTGGTAGCGTAAAAGAACAAAATCTTTGGGTTTCACCACCACAACATTTATTCTAACATCCTACAGCTTAGCAGATATTTACAGCAAAATTACAGATATTTTGGGATAAGAAGGGTTCGGCATAGTAACGAGCGTGTCTTCTCGCTCTCAGTTCTCAAGGGTCTCTGGCCTCTCACAGCCAGGCCGCCTTCAACTGAAAACCACATGTCGATGGAATTTTCAGTGTTCTCAAGGGACTTGAGATTTAAGATCGTAATGTCAGTGTAACGTCAGATGAAGAGGGTTTATTTGAAGTGCCCAGAACTTTATTACCGATGTAATGTCAAATGGGGTGCTTTAATAGTACGTCTAGTGTTAGTTATGGACAGTTAATCACCTGAAAAGAGTTTTATGATCTCCAATTAAGGAATTCTTGAACATGTCTGCTTTGTGACGGCCTGATCAGAGAAGGTGTGTTTAGAGTATTGCTACCCTTACAATCGCCATGTGTCCGGGAAATCTCCTAAACCTTCAACATCATGTGGTGGCACTATGGATAGTGACTTTTCGTGTTTTGATGAAACATCTGCGCTACATAAACGTAGGTCCGATGAACTGAACGATCGTGTTCGAGATTTGAATTTGTCCAAAAGCAAAGCGGAATTATTGGTCTTAAGACTTCGACAGTGGAATATTCTCGAACAAAATGTCCGAGTGACTTCATTTCGCCATCGTCATCAGTTCTTCGAAAAAGAAGAAAGCTTTGTATTCTGCAGCGATAATGATGGCCTTCTACAAGAACTCGATATTGCACATGAGCCCCATGAATGATGGTTGTTTACAGACACATCAAAACTGAGTCTCAAGGCGGTTTTGCTGCATAACAGGAACCCGCTTCCATCCATACTTATCAGAGATGCCGTCTACATGAAGCAGAAATACGACAAGTATGGCTGACAGATCTGTGCTGACCTGAAGGTAGTGGCTTTGTTGATGGGTTTGCAGCAGGGATATACAAAGTATTGCTGTTTTCTTTGTTTATGTGATAGCAGATAAATCGATTTGCACTACATCAAGAAAGACTGGCCTTTGAGAGCATCTTTTACGCCTAGAGAAATGAATATACATATACAACACCCACCATTGGTAGAATCGCACAAAATCACCATTCCTCCTTCACATATCAAGCTCGACCGTATCAAAAACGTGGTAAAAGCCACAGATAAGAATGGACTACCATTTGAGTATCTGTATGAAATATTCACTCGTCTCAGTGAAGCCAAAATTAAAGAGGGTGTTTTTGTGGGGCCACAGATTAAACAACTGTTTAGAGATACCAAGTTTTAGAAAGTTCTTCAAAGTAAAGAAAAACAGGTTTGGGATGCGTTCTGTCAAGTGACTAGCAACTGGTGATTGTGAAGGTCGAAAATACAATGTCGAGGTTATGTTGGCTTTGTTTGATGATTTCGGATATAACATGTCGTTAAAGATTCATCAGGACATTGCCAAGATGGAGCAACGGTACCAGGGCAAATGGTCCACGTCAATGCTGGCCGATTATGGTTGGACGCTCATAAGAGATACTCCCCTTGTCCATCAAACGACAGGCCGAAAGAAAACGAAAGTCCAATTATTAAGTTATTTTTAACATGGATTATAATATTTACATATAGATACATTTTTTCTCAATAATGTATGCACATTACAAAAAAACCCGTAGCTAATTCAGCTTTTTCTTTCTCATATTCGAATTCAGCACATTGAATTAGTTAGGAAATGACTACTTTCATCTCGGAAGCAAAAAGTTTTCGAAATTTTGATGGGCAGTGTAATTAATGTATGTTGTATCTATACACATTACGTCCAAAAATCTAATTTAATACAGTTCAACTTAATTAATAGTGTTAAATTTAAATAAAAGTTAAGTGGTTCAAAATACACGGTGGCTGGTGGTTTTTTAGGACGCAATGGCCACATCTGGCTAAGTTTAAAATATAAGGGGCGATCAAAAGTTTCCGTTCAAAGGCTGTACGGTCCAAATTTGGTATGCCAGTCACGCAAAAGTGCCTTGAGCATCTAGGCAATCATCCCACTGCTTCACTAGGTTGAATAGACCCCTTAGGTAAAACTTATGCTTCTGCTGCTTGAAGAAGTCCGAAACTGCCTGCTGCACTTCTACGTCCGACAGGAACCGTCGACCTTTCAAGGACTTTTTCAAGGGACGGAAGGCGTAAAACTTGCATGCAGAGGGATCAGGACTGTAAGGCGGGTGCTCGAGTGTCTCCCACTTTAGTGAGTGTAACTTCTCCTAAACGACATTTGTGGTAAGGGGACGTGCGTTATCATGAAGCAGAATCACCCCATTTCGCAGTTCATGTTGCCTTAATTGCACTCGTAATCTCTACAGAGTTTCGCAGTACCATACCCCAGTGATGTAGACACATGGATCCTTGAATACAATAAGCAATGGGCCCTGGTCATCAAAGAACAGTGTAAGCATCACTTTTCCAGCAGATGACTGACTGACTCTTGAACTTTTTGGGACGAGGGTACGAAGGATGACATCACTGCATGGTCTCCAGCCTTACAGTCCTGATCTCTCTCCATGTGATTTTCACGCCTTTGGTCCCTTGAAAAAGTTCTTGAAAAGTCGACGGTTCCTGTCGGACGTAGAAGTGCAGCAAGTAGTTTCGGACTTCTTCAAGGAGCAGAAACAAGAGTTTTACCAAAGGGGAATATTCAACCTGGTGAAGCAGTGGGGCGATTGCCTAAATGGTAAAGGCGCTTTTGCATGACTGGCATTCAAAATCTGGACTGTACAACCTTCGAACGGAAACTTTTTGATCGCCCCTTATACTTCAGCACAATAGACTACTAGTCGCGGTGCTGGCACTCTTTGGAGTCACACCCACAACTAGTCATCCTTCATAAGTAAGCCCAAAATACACGGATTTCCCCTATTTGATGTTAATGGTTTTTCTACTCACATTTCTTCCTTAAAGTTTGCTATAACTATCTTGTTGCTATAAATTATTAGAGTACATTACTAATTCGGTTCTATGTAATATATACAACACCATATCGAGAAAAGGGAGCGAGTAAAAATTGAAGATTTTATTTTTCCATTTGATAAATGTTTGTATTAAATTCAAACCAACCATTCAAATCAAACAAGAAATATTTCACAAATTTCTAGCAAATTTTAAGCAAATTCTAGAAATTTAATTTGGCAAGTAAAAATGACCAAACAATTTCAATCTCCTTCGACTTTATTAACGATATCGAAATTTGATTTGCTGTAACTTTTTGAGCTGTCTCTCTTTCATCAGGAAGGTCTGATTGTTTTCAAAATCCTACGTTCCCTGTGATTTGTCCAAAGATAATAAGAAACAAAATCTTTTTAACCCTCCAAGTGGTTTTGATGGTGTCAGAGTGACCGAGCGATGTCTAATTTGATAGACAATGTGTGTAGTAGTGGCCAAGAACAGAGGGACACTTCATACCTAACTTGGACAAGCACATTTATTTGTATTACAATATAATACAAAGTTTCAGATATACACGCAGCACTATCCGGTGCAAAAACACGTCTCTCCCTTCCGAGAGTCTACAACGAATCTGACCTTAATTGTGTTCATATCCAGAACAGCACCCAATATTTCATGTTCTTGATCGTATTAGAACACAGGCACTGTCATACATCGATGTTCGTCTACTAGAACAGTAGCAACCAGAACACAAGAACAACTGTTCTTATAATCTATCTGTATTCGTAATCCTCTGTCGGGGGGGAGATCGTTACAGATGATATATATCGCGTCTATCAAGATCTTACCAATTTTGGTAATGAAGACACCAGGAGGGGTTTCAAACAATTGAATGAGAACCATTACTATGGTAAACTTAATAATAAATTGAATCATAACCAAAAATCTAGTTAAATTTCAACTGAAATTATTTTTTTCTGGAATACGAAAAGTTATGGCCTATTTCTTAAAACTGTAGCGTGGACCTACGAACCCCAATAATCTTTCATTTAGAAATTCATGCGCAAAATCAATACGCTTGCATCATATATGTACTTTCCTGTTCAACTATCAACCATGCGTTTACAAAGTGAAACGTACGCCAACACCAGTTGATTGGATCTCTCATGTAGTAGTTCGAATGTAAAAGAACTGTGCTATAAGAGGAATTTTTTTTGTTAAGCTAAATGTAGGTGGCGGTAGTGTTTCTGAGGTGATACGTGTTTCCTGTACGTATTGTGAACGTAGCGCCAGTAAACTTGTTTTTTCAGCACTTTGCCAATAAAAATTAAAAAGAGTAAATTCCGAATATACGTATTTGGTCAATGACGATTATATTAAGTGCCAACGTTGCCTAAACGGCTATAAACTACAGTTTAATGCAATCCCGGTGTATATTATGCAAAAGCATTTGGGTATCAGAAGTAAAATTGTCGCACCCTGTAGTTTATTCCCACTGAAAATCCCTCATAAAATCGAAATGCATTTATTAAGTTTTAAGCTATTTACAAGTACACTAAAGTCAATATATCTCAAGCAATACAAATTGAGTACTCAAATGAGTAGCGTGTATTGAAGTGTTTGAAGTACATTTGGAATCAATACCACAGACATTTCCATAAGGTTGAACTACCAGAAGTAAGATCTAGTCATCTGGTGTTGCGTATCTTATATGTTGTTGGTGACGCTACGATCTTGGAAACTATAAATTACTGAACATCGATGCATTTGGAAAAGATAAATAGAAAAGATAATGTACAGTGTGTGCGCAATATCTTTAATCAAAAGTAAATAAAATCTAGAGGTTACTTATAAATTAATTGATTAAATTACATCCGAGGTCAATTTATTTTTGCAAATTAATTCAGAATTAAGTAATTATTTAAATAAAACTTACGTTTCTTAGCATGTTTTCCGCCAAATCTACGTTGAAATCTCGAGCTGCAAAAAATAAAAAATAATTAGTTAAGTTCACAAGGAAGGTTTTCCAGCTGATATTTCTGTGGAGAAATAACGCCTTTAAAGTGTAAAATAGATCTCCAAATCAAGAAATACAAATTAAATTATTAAAAAAGAATTTAAACATACGAATACACTTAATAAACTGTAAACTATAAAAAGCACCTTGTGTGTGCAATTATTAGTGCAACTGTAAAACTTTTAATTGCGAATAAAGATTTCTAAATTTAACACACTTATTGGAAGTTTAGATCAATTAAAATAAATATTTTGAGCCATATGTTAATATTTCGCTATATAAAAAGCATAACAACTGCTTTCGCGGGATATCTCTAATATTATAAAAGTTAGTGTTTCTCTGTTTGTCCTTCTGTCTGTAATCATAGTCCTGACGAATCTATGGCACTTACAGTTATAGGATTTGGCACACAGGTATTCCGAATTTTTTGCAATTTTTGGGTCGCACCGAATTTTAAAATTCAATCTAGAACATTTTTAAATGAATTTAATGACATATTTAATTATTATTGTTTCCCTTAGAGTGGCAACACCATAAAAAATCATAGATTCTCGACACACTTTCTGTTTCACATGAGATTATAAAGAAGTTATTTTTAACCCTGACCATATTTAAACGAAAACACAAAACAAAATACTCTGAGCATTATGAGATTTCACAGTAGTGTAGTATTGTCTTTCCCCACAACCGGCATAGTGGCTAATAAACTCATCTATTGGCTGAAAGGATAATGAAAAAGATTCTAATGATAGAGAAGGTTAAAAAATGTTAAAATCATGGAAGGAAGGAGGCAAATTTAATGATTTCCTCGGTGGACACTCTTCTTGCTACATATGTGATTGCAAAAAAGATCTTTTTAACGCTGACCAAACTTTAATGTGAACACTACACGAAACCATCTGATGGTCACGAGATTTTAAAATAGTATAGTATGCATTGTTTTTCCCACATCACGTATATTGGTTAAATAAACTTATCTAATGGCTGAAATAATTATATTTAAAATTCAAATGGTCCAGAAGGTCAAACATGGTGTGAAGGTATGCAGGGATGACTGCAAAGTGACAACACAAAACACTCTGAGCGTTATGAGATTTCATAGTAGGGTAGTATTGTTTTCCCCCCACATCACGCATAATGGCTAAATAACCTCATCTATTATCTGAAAGAATTAAGGGAAAGATTCTTACAATTAAGTAGGTCAAAAGTTGTTTAAAGTCATGCTAGAAAGACTGCAAATTGAAGGATTGCTTTGACTGACATTCTTCTTCTATCAAATGTGATTGCAAAAAAATTGGTTTTCAAAGCTTACCGAACTTTAACGTGAACACTACACAAAACTGTCTGCTCGTCACGAGATTTCAAAGTAGTGTAGTATGTATTGTTTTTCGCACATCAAGCATATTGGTTTAATAAACTTATCTAATGGCTGAAAGAATTATGCTTAAAATTCAGATGGTCAAGAAGGTCAAAAGTTGTGTGAAGGTATGCAGGGATGACTGCAAATTAAAGTATTCCCTGGACTTACACTCTTCCTGTTTCATATGTGATTGCAAAAAAGTTTTTTTTTAACACGGACAATAATTAAACATGAACACAACACAAAACCCTTTGAGCATCATGAGATTTCAGAGTAGTGTAGTATTGTTTCCCCCAACAACGTGCATAATGGCTAAATTACCTCATCTATTGACTGAAAGAATTACGGGAAAGATTCTAATGATCAGGAAGGTCAAAATTGGTTATAGGAATATATATATATATATATATATATATATATATATATATATATATATATATATATACACTCTCTAAGACAAAAAATAAGTTGCACCTAGAAGGAATTATTAGAATGCAATGAAATTTACAAGGTTGGTAAAGTGCTTATGAATGAGTAAATGATTAAAATTTGATTCTGAAATAAGCAAACTTTATTGAGAAAAATTCAAAAAAGTGTTATCATTCAGTATGACGTATGACCGTCTGTATTCCTAATGCAGCATGCCAAGCGCTTTGGTAATGAATCATACAGGCTCTTTATGAAGTCCTGCGACAGTCCATCCCATGCTGCTTGAACCTTGTCACGTAGTTCCAGCAGATTAAGCATTACGGGTGGAGTGGTGACATCTCTAGCAATGGCATCCCATACATTCTCGATCGGGGACAGATCCAGCGAGTATGGTAAGATATTCTTATCGTTGTGTCCTAGACAAGCTCTAGAGACGGTAGCAATATGGGATCAAGCATTGTGTTATTGAAAAAGCGGGTGAAGCTGGGAGTTCATGAATGGGAGCGTAAGTGACTGACAAATTTCTTGTTCGTAACGCTGGCCTGTTAAAAAGCCCGTAACGAATACCAAAGGTGATTTGGCATCATACGCAATTGCACCCCACACCATGACACCAGGTTTTCTGGACGTGTGACGCTGCACAACAAACCGTGAATCATGGCACTGATCACGTTACCTCCACACACGGATTTGATTGTCGTCTCCACCCTGACAGAAGCACATTCGTCAGTGAAGACCATTCGATGCCATTTGACGCCCCATGTCCGTCTGCCACAACACCATTCCAGTCTTTAGACGGCAATGCATTGCTGTTAAAGGCAGTTGGCGTTACGGTCTACGTGAGTTTAGTCCCACGTCGTGAAGCCGTCGACAAATGGTACGATCACTTATTGGATGATCGAGAGAAGTTCACACTGCCCGTTGGATGTCTGCAACAGTGGCTGTTGGGTCAGTACGTGCATGTCTTACAACACGTCGATCCTCTCTCGGTCCGGTTTCTTTAGGCCTTCCTGAGCCTGGTTGACGCTGGCATGTGCCTTGTTGTAGCCACCGCTGCCAACAGCGTGCAACACTAACATCAACAGTAACGCATGTCTTACAACACTTTGATCCTCTCTCGGTCCGGTTACTCTAGGCCAGGGAACGCGAACCTATAACCCGCGGGTCAGATACTGACCCACGCAGGCTTTTTAAATGACCCACGCGTTGATTTTTATAAACTTTTCATCATATACATAAAGAATTTTAAATATTTTTCGAACCCCTCTTTTAAAAAATATGAAGAAAATACAAGTGTTAATAAAGAACTTAAAAATGAAAAAAAAGTTCATAAATGATTTTTGTATAATGTTTTAGATATATTACTTATACACAACGCTGTTTTAAGATTTATATGAAAATAGTAGGATATTTATGACGAAACTTGGCATCTTTAGTAGGGATTTGGAAATGAAAATCATGAAATATTTTCCTCAATTACAAAAACATTTTCAAAACACAATAAGAATGGAAAATACGCTTGACGTTAAGAAATTCAATCAAAAAATATTTAATGATTATACAGGAAATAAAACAAGCCTTTGAGGAGAGATTTAATCAATTTAAAAGCATGGAAAATGCATTTTACTTTATTTAATATACATACAAAACGAAATTCGAAACAATGGAGTTAAACGAATTTAAGTGGCTAGGAATTCATGATTTAGAAATGAAATTAGTTGAATATTTCAAAGCAGCATAGTTTGGAAAAATAAATTTGATAACTTAATTTCCGAAGTAGAAGGGAAAATGTCTGAAATTAGTGTAAATTATAATGATCCCACACTAAAAATTGTAAATATTATATTAAACGTATGAGATTCTTTACCAAATAATTTTATATCAATGAAGAAATTTGCTAATGCTCTTTTAACGATGTTTGGATCCACATATTCATGTGAAAAATTGTTTTCTTCGATGAATTTTGTTAAGTATATCGATAGAAATAAACTCGCAAATGAATTGAATGCAAAATGCTTTAAACTAATGAATACAGAATATGAACCTAATATTAAGAACTCTCTCTCTGTGTATATATATAAAGTAAAAGTTGTAAAATGAAAAGGAATCGTTATCTTTTTAAAGTATTAAAAAATTGAGAACCAAAAAAAGTAGTTTTTTAACATGCTCCCTTTCCAAGTGACCCACGAGCTAGTACTAAAAAAATAATGAACAAAAAGTGACCAACTTCTTAAAAAGGTTCGCCGTCCCTGCTCTAGGATTTCCTGAGCCTGGCTGACTCTAGCTTGTGCCTTGTTGTATCCACCGCTGCCAACGGCGTGCAACAGTAACATCATTACAGGCAACGTCAATTCGACCGTCCATCTTCTTGGAGGCTAGTTACTCGCCCTTTGTCAAACTCTCGCAGTTGCTTAAAGTGCTTGAGAACTTTTTGCCGAGGCATAACTCCATGAGAAACCATGTAACCAACACAACAGCATGAGTCCTGCGCGTGGAGAATGTCAAACGATTCTGAAAATTTGATCACTTGCATCTCCAACGCAGATGTACCACTCCTCCAAATGTTTCTCTCTCATTCATACCAAACTACTCCTTCCAGGTGCAACTTTTTTTGTCTTAGAGTGTATTATATATATATATATATATATATATATATATATATATATTATCTACCAATAAGTATTTGGACACCCATGCAAATGACGATATCTGCGGTCGTGATATACGTCAAGCCCAACGCCGTTAAATATCGTGTAGGAAAGAATATTGGCATTAGTCGCATACAAGATGCTACGAAATGTAGAGTTGTTTTCAAGAAAGGTGTAATCGTTGGGTATCACAGAAATGACCGATCCTTAAGAGACATATCTAGCGAGCTGAATTACCCACAATCGACAGTGACCTATGTGATTCAGAAGTGGAAGATGAGTTGTGATTGTCGGAATGTGCCCCAAGTCGGCAGACCCACGAAACTGGGAGATAGCGACCGACGGGTGCTGTCCAGATAAATTCGGAAGAACCGCACCCAACCGATGGCCCACATACTCCAGGAGTTTCAATAGGCCTCCGGAAGTGTTTCGATTAATACCATCCGTAAGGAAGCATAACTGCTTGGTTTTCATTGTCGTGGTGCCGCCTATAAGCTTTTGATCACAAAGTCCAACCGCGCTGCTCGTTTAATGTGGTACAAAACACGTCGAAAGTGGACCGTAGATCATTGGAAACGGGTTCTTTGGAGCGACGAATCAAGGTTCACCCTCTAGCGTTAGGATGTCAGGGTCTGGGACTGGCGACTTCCTGGAGAACGCCTCCTGCCAGAATTCATTGTGCCCACAGTAAAGTTCGGCGGGGGTGGAATTATGGTCTGGGGGTGTTTCTCCTGGTATGGACTGGGACCCTTGGTCCAAATTCATGGTAAGCTCAACGCCGATTCCTATTGCATTATTTTGGATGACAGTGTGCTTCCTACGTTGTGGCAGTTTTACGGGTTGAACCCATGTTACTTCCAAGACGACAACACCAGCTGTCATGTTGCGAGGTCCACTATGGATTGGTATGGTGACAATGGGGTTAACCGAATGGACTGGCCTGCCCAGAGCCCTGACCTGAACCCTATCGAGAACCTCTGGGACAAGTTGGATTAAGGGGTGCAACAACCGTCCAGAATCGGTGAATGAACTTACATGTCTTCTCCAAGCCGAGTGGAAGAAAATACCACTAGCCGTCATATAATGACTTGTGAAAAGCATGCCCCGGAGGGTTGAGGCTATAATTGCCTCTCGTGGAGAATCTACCAACTATTGAATATGAATACATTTATTTTTCTTTTCTATCACAGGTGTCAAAATACTTTATATATATATATATATATATATATATATATATATATATATATATATATATATATATATATATATATATATATTATATTACTATGTAATAATTAAAACGCTTGAAGAATACTTTTAAACTAAAAAAAAGATTAAATTATCATTAATGAAAGGAGTTCAACAAGGTCACCTCTGAGAAAACGAATATAAGCAAATGCATCGTTTTTCAATTCTGCATTCAGATCTTCGCCAATTCTTCTCTTTAACTATAAGAAAAAATAATGTTTTAGATTCAGTATTTTTATGGAACACATTTACACCAGTGGATTATAATGTCTATTCTACTCGTCAAAAAATACCAACTATAAAATTATACATGAGGATTTATATTTAAAAACGAAACGATTTAACAGAAGGTTTTCTTATTTCTAAGCACCATTCGACGGATATCTCTCTATATTAAAAAAAGTTACCGCCGCAGCTGTCACAATATTGAAAACTAGGTTTTTTCGTTCGATTCTTAGACAGTTTCCCGAGAAAGTACGGATCAGAAAATTACGAAATTAACATGGTTTGTTTTTCATCGTGTTCCCTGAACAATTTTGAAGATTTCTTTTTCTATGCGGCTATTAGTTTAGGGTTTATTAAGTCTCAAAATTGAAAAAGCAAAATTTCTATCGCGAGTGAGCAAAAGACGTAGAAATTATCAGTCTTCAGTCGTGATTTCTTTTAGAGAACCTCTAAACGTGAATTTTTGCAGCTCGTCGAATTTTTTAGAAATTTCAATTTGGTTCCTGATAATATTTTTTTGAAATTCGGGAAAAATCTGTAAATTTTCGTAATTTTTTCTTAAAACTGTCAAATCAATATCTTATTACTATTAGTTTTTAAATTTGAAACCATCGCAGTATACCTTAGAATGTACGAATGTACTCTTTCTTACGGTACGATTATTATTTTTGAAATTGGTTAATAAATAAATTCGATGCAATCAAAGGTTGGTCATTTTCTGACTGACTGGTTTGCCAGATGCCCTTGAAACTCGCTGTGTCGTTATGCTCGTTTTAACAACTCGATTCTCAGACGGTTTGCCGATTAAGTACAGATCAGAATATTACGAGATTAACATGGTTTATTCAAAATTATACAGGGAGCAAGATAGAGATGGGTTTTTTTTACTCATGCGGCTATTAGTTTAGGGTGCATTAAGTGTTAAAGTAAAAAAAAAAGGCGAAATCACTTGCGACAGGAGTGTTAGTTTGCGAAGCAAACCAAATGGGATTGCGTGGCAGTCCCCTGGGGTTGGCGAGGGTAGGCGAGCAGGGGGCGGGACCCCTTGTTTATTAAGAAATTGCATGTCATTTAAAGTAGGAATACAGCCTAGTATATCGCTGTACGATTGAGGTAACATATTTTTACTTAGCTTCAAAATTACCAGGTGACCTCTGATCTTTCCCCTTCGGGATTGATTCCGAACCATCCCCATTATCCCATTATGTTGCACCATTGAGACGTAAATCCATCTACCTACCTCATAGAGAGGTACACGTTAGTTAAAAATACATCCGTCATTATGATATCTATATAAATAAGAATGGAGTGTTTGTTTGTACATTCAATATTTTCGACCCATTTCAAGTTTTCTATCCGTTTTGGACCCTTCTGATGCCGAATCCGCCTTTTTCTCGTTTGGTGTCTGTCTGTCTGTCTGTCTGTCTGTCTGTCTGTATGTTGTGCCCTATACACGTCCACACGGTTTAAGATATTTTCATGGAAATTTGCATACAGTGAGTACTTATCTTCATTTAGAGAGTGGCATTGGTTGCGAAAGTCTGTCTGTCCGTCTTTCTGTTCTATGCTCGATTTTGTGTTTGTGTGTTTGTGTAGACATCACATGAATTGTGTTCCAGATATTTTATTGCAGTGTATTTCATTTTATACATTATCTATTAGTTTAGTGAATGCAATATTAAACATTTCTTTATTGTTATATTTAGTTGAGTTTCATGCTAAAACACCTGAGTAAGTATACTTAAATCAACCATAATTTGGTATTTTTGGAAAAATTGGAATGTCTATTGAATATTACGATTACTTCGATTGCTTTACCAGTACTGCTGAAAAATTAATTATTCTTCAAAAAATTATTATTATTTTTTTTTTATGGAATTTAATCTCTGATACTTTATTTATTTCGAGTCTTATTTTTATTCTTTGCGCAATGAAAACGATTTCCGAATATTTGGGACAGACGATATTTTTCAATGAAACGAGAATGAACACGATCGCGCGAGCAGTGATATTTTTTCTGGTTCTTTCGCTCTGAATTCATTTCACATTTCTAAATTTTGTACACTTTTAGTTGTAAGTTGTGGCAACTGTGCGAGATCAAGAGATAAAATTGAATCACAAATTAATATCTTTAGAACAATTTTTTACGACATCTTTTATTTTGTTTTACTTCGCTGTTTCCTGTTTTAAATATTTATTATTTTAATAAATGTGTTTTCCTTCTCATCACACCCAACAGCACCACAAAGTATTAGACTTGAAAATGTTAGGTAAGTCAGTATAAATTTTCAGTAAATTTTAAGTGTAGTTATGCCATTATTGAAAGAATAATGCCGTTATTTAAAGAATAATGCCGTTATTTAAAGAATAATGCCGTTATTTATAGAATAATGCCGTTATTTAAAGAATAATGCCTTTATTGAAAGAATAATAATGTTTATTAATCCAAACTGGAACTTTCAAACATTAAAAAATTCGTTGTAATAATGACATTAGAAGATTGCAAAATTTCACAATGTCGCATACCGGAGGCAAGAGTGCCACAAGTAAAAAAATATTGTTTTGTTGACTATGAGTGCGAGAGCACTCGCCGTAAATCGTAATTTTAATTAATTGAGTTGAACATGAAAAGAACTTAAGAAAGGGAATTCCAAATCTTCCTATAAATCGTCTTTTATAGTAGTAACCTTAGTATCACCTTTCGTCATTTTGTAGCTTTGTCATACAGCAATTGTGCGATGTATGTGAAATGTATTACATGAATGGATATGCATGTGTAGGATTTGTGTCCAAAGTAAGTTGTAGAAAATATAAAGATGGCGAAAGATGTTAAAATAAATTTTTATTCCACAAAAAACGTAAGTCATTATATATTTTGATTATCTCTTCAATCTAGAGTAAACCAATTCAAACCGAGTAAGGTCGGGTATTTTGCTAGTGATACATAATTATCTTTGAAAATCATGACGCCACTATAACTATAGATTTCATATAAACATGAAATTCTTCTATTCATATTTACAAGCATGTAAAAATAAAATATGAACTAGCAATCCCAGGACAGAACAGTTGAAAATAAAGAGTTGCCTAGCTATAACAAAACACATTCTATTTTGTTTTGTCATTAAGATGCATATTGTAACTCCAGTGGCGGATTATCTTCCAAAATTTATGATCGAGAGTTTTTTAACGCCCCATCTTAAAATTTAAAATGTTTTCGTGCTTTTAACTTAGTTTACAAATTTTAAATTGTTTATCATTTTTTGAATTATATTTTTTAAACTTAAATTTGATTTATTACTTTTACTTATTTAAATCAAAAAAAAATTTGTGATTACAATGCTTCTGTTCTCTTTAATTTTTATTTAATTAGATTTTATTTTCACTGGGAACTAATAGATAGACCGCATAGAAACATTGAGAGTAATTTTCAAACTAAATGCATGTGGCTTTAGTATTTCAGCGCCGTACGTATTTCCTGTACAAACTACGAACGTGACGTCACTTGGCTTACTTAATTATTATACTCTTGTCCTGTCAGAGGTTTAGAATTTTCATTGGATTGACAAGGAGAGGGAGAGCGAGATAATAAAAAATAACAACTTCTTGAAAAGTTTTAATAATTGCTTGTAACCTATGGTTTTGCTAAGGAAAAAAGCGCTTGAGCTTCTGTGTAGCTAATAAGGTGAATAAAATCACTTGTTTTTCTATAGTGACTATAGTACTCTACCATTTGCGATTTTCTCGAAACAACGAATAACACCAACGGGCCCATCAGGAAAGGAATTAGAATTTAATTGAGTCAGAAAATATTTTATTTACTGTTTATTTTACTTCAAAACTCTAGTTTTTCTGTTTCATAATTTTAAATTGTCATCACTGATCCTTAATGTGGAGTTTTAACGTTTTATAATCTATTTATCAAATATCTAAATATTTTAATCCAATTTTAAGCCGAAAATTAAGAATGCCTTACATATGCTTAATTTAATTTTATAACCTCAAAGCATTAACGAAATTTATGATATTCAAGGGGTCCTTGAGACTGAAAATCTGGTAATCACTTCTTTAGAGTCTGGATGAGTAGCAAGACATTAAATTATTAAAAAAATGTAATAAAATACATTTTTAATTTTATGAATTTACACGATACGATCATCGCATTGAAATGTTTATAAAATGCAATTTTTTTAATGTCATAAAGGATGCTGAATTATAAAACACAAACAAAATAGTTCAACTTACTTCATTAAATGCTTCTGTTTCTTTCAGTGACAAATCGTCCAATACAGCCATTTCTCTTTGTAAATATTCCTTCTTAGAATCTGGAAAGGAATTAAACATAGACAAAAATTAAACACCTTATAATAGGTTTATGTATTCAATTTGGATGATGATTTTTAGCCTGTAAATGATGTATAATACGAAAAAGACACTTTTTTCAAAATGATGGAAGACAATAACTTTAAAATAAACAATTATATTTTGTGTGTGTAAATTCAAATGTAATAAAAAATACATTTTCAATGTTAGGTCAGAGTTAATAGCATATTAAAATCTGTAAGCAATAGCGTAAATAAACAGTTAATAAAAACAAATAGTAGCGCCATATTAGACAAATATTAAAGTCACTCATGTAATAAATATTAAGTTGTGCAAACAGTTAACAAAAGAGTGCATACTTACACTAGAATCAAGGAGTAAATTGAACTGAAATAACCTCTAAACACCAATAGACTAATCTGAAGAAAAATAGTCTCAGTTGGGTTGATTCCTGTATAAGTCACAACGTCTAAAATACCAGTGTCTCTATAACATATTCACTTCCTCAGAAGATTTCTATGTAATTTTACAAGTAACAAAACAGCAGTACGTATAAAGACCATTCCACTCTCTTCAAATACACATTTAAATATATTTAAAGTACTGACTGGATTTTTCCTCGTTAACTCTTACGTAATCTAAAAATCTAAAATAGGAAAATCACTTCTCAAGATGTCGTGAAGGAAATCGCCAACTGCTTTGATTGATGCAATTACCAAACAGACAGGGGGTTGGGTTTTACATTTTTCCTGTGGGACTAAATGAAATAATTGCCCTCTTCTGTTCTGGAAATAGAATGCTTAAACAATGTTTATCACAACTTTTTTTTTGTATCGGACAGCCAACATCCAGATAACATCCATAGAATTTCTTTCCTAGATCTGTCAATTTGATAAGGAAAATCCATATGACGTTTAAAAACTAATGTATTCCTGCAGGAAATCATCAAAACATACAGACGCAAATTCCCCGATGAAACCCCTTGTCCTATTTGTTTTTCATTTTAAATATAAAATTTTTTCTCTAAAAGCAATATTAAGAGGTAATAATTTGCTGAAACGGAAATTCCGAAAGCAACTTAAAAATGAAAAGTGGTTATTCAAACTTAATCCTGTCTATGGTTTAGATTGACCCATTTTTACTTTTAGTTTGATTATACAGGGTGATTCAAAATGTCTTAGACAAACTTTAAAGGTAGGCCAGAAGTACCAAAACAAACCAATTTTACATAGAAACATATAGCCGCAAACGCCACCGAGTTGCAAGAAGTATAAGAAGAATAAAAAATAAAGGAATGCGAAGTAAGGTATAACAAGATGTTTATTAGACATGCGTTTACAAGTTCAGAGGAGGTGTTCAAAGCTCCCTTCCACCAGCATTAATATAGCTTCGCAACTTTGACACATGAGTCGGTTAACTTGTTAAAAATGACAGCTCTCCCACGGACACATTCAGTATGAAGCACGCGTCTGTTTGAGAAACATTCTCGGCACAATCTCACAGCGATTCGCCAGTTCCCATTCGCTTCCCCATACACGAAGAGCATATCTGCCATCTCAGAATCACCGTAACGATGCATGCTACACCTGCAAAATCAACGACTCGAATGGCGAACGCTCGCGATGTCCAACAAAAAAAAACACCCTTTAGCACACTCGCGTAGCGTTTGCGGCTATATGTTTCTAGGTAAATATGGTTTGTTTTTGTGTTCCTGACCTACCTTTAAAGTTTGTCTAAGACCTTTTGAACCATTCTGTACAGATCAATGTTTTTAAAGTCTTTACCTTCAAAGCAGTCTTTAACTACCCTCATGTCAATAAATTAAGGATAATGCCAGCTCTGGCAAAAAAAAAGGTTCAGAAACAAAACAAACGTGACTTATTCCTAAAGCCCATTTATTAAACAAAAGATAAAGAACAAAAAAGATGGTGTGTGTATAATACCATTCATAAAAACTACGATTTTTGCTCACTGGAGCAATTAAAAAAAATATCGACCTTACATAAGCTTAACAGAACATGGTTGGTATGATTGTTAATATATTGTATGTCTCCCAGATGATGAAATACAGTCCGTACAACGTCTAGGCATGCTGAGAATCAAATTATCGAGCTGATCTTGGGGAAGATCACTCCACTCAGCAAGCAATGCTCTCCGAAGTTCCGGTACACATGTAGGAGGTGGTTGACGGGCTGCAACTCGTCGGCCAAGCATGTTCCACACATGCTCTATCGGATTCAAGTCAGGTGAGAATGCTGGCCATTCCATGCAGGTAATATCCTCAGTTTCAAGGCATTCGTTTACAATGTTTGTACGGTGAGGACTTTCGTTGTCATCCATAAACACAAATTCTGCGCCCATTGCACCCCTAAACAAACGTACATGTTGTTCCAGAATGATGTCCCGATAAATTTGGCCTCTCATTCTTCCGATTTGAACATGTAGATCAGTTCTGGAGCTCAGTATAATTCCGCCCCAAACGAGCAATCCTGCACTACCATAACGGTGTCGTTCAATGATGTTATCTTGGTGGTAGCGGGTACCTGAAGTTCTCCATATGAACGTCCGCCGTGAATCAGACCGCAAGCTAAACCTGGACACGTAGGAAAACATCACACAAGACCACTGTGACGATGTCTACATTGCATGTTCTCTACTCCAGGCTAACCACTGGCGACAGTGAGTAACCGTGAGCGGAACACATCTGACAGGCCTGCGAGCATATAGAACAACATGTCCCAAACGTCTGTAGACGTTTTGCCTTGAAACAGTCGTACCCGTGGCTAAAGATAGATGACGAGAAAGGTTGGATGCTGTGCTCCGTCTGCTTCTTTTTGCAGTTACTGCCAAATACCGGTCGTCATTCGGTGTTGTAACTCGGGGGAGACTTGTACTGTAACGTCTAATGATATTTCCATCATTTTGGAATCGTTGCCAATTCCTAGAGATGACACTTTGGTCAATTCCAAGTTCAACTGAAACTTCCGTCTGAGTACGCCCACATTCCAGGCGGCCGATAATTCTACCACGTAAAAAATCATCGCCATGCGTCCTCTGTGCCATAACTATTCGGTTGTGCCACTGTGCGGCTTACAGAACGCTTGTGAACAATTTTACTTCTTTGTTATCATTCCTTATATACACCTCTTTTACATTCTCGTCATTGTGACTTACTATTGGCATCATCTGATAGTTTCCTGTAATTTTAATATTATTATTGAAGATGTGTGCGATAATTCTACAGGTGAAATTTTTACTTTTAGAGTTCGATTTCCTTGTGATTCTGAATTATCCTTAATTTATGGACATGAGTGTATTTTAAACATTGGTTTCAATGACGAGTTTGTTTCAAAATAGTTTATTTGATTTTATATTGAATTACTTCCCTTAAAACGGGGTCTGACTGACCAGCACTCATTTTGCTGCGCAAAAAACAGGAGAGTTACTATGGTATTGACCATACCAATCTCAACAATCTGCTCGACAATAAAGAATGGCTACTGAACATCTCCGGCTGCATATGGCGTGGTGTTGCGGGATAAAAATGGTAATGGTAATTCATTAACTTCGCAGTGGCACAATACACGGGCTATCGGCGAAGGTACGGAATAAATCCCCAACGGAAAGATTCGAGGACAACACCACGGAATTTTGAACCACGAAGTTAACACCTCAGCCGGCACCCCACTCGCCAAACTTCCACACCACTTCAACGTTAAGACATTTGAGACCACGACAGATTTAATGTGCACAAACCCCCGTTCACACTACAGTGTTTGGTTGGACTTAGTTTTGAACTCCGTTAATCTTCCAACCGGGCAGAAACAGGAATGAAACGGCACCGCATTCACCCATCGTATTTTACGAAACCACATTCACGTGTGGCAGATAGGGATGCGACATCGATGTCGATGTTTTAAAAACATCGATGTATTTTAAAAACATCGATGTATAGGAGTCGATGTTTTTGTAACATCGATGTTTTTACTTGTCGATGTTTTTAGGTTGTCGATGTTTTATTTTTAAATAAAAAATACCGTTACAAAAATTTTTAAAAGTAACCAAGTAGCATAATTTTTATAATCCGCAAATTGAACATACTTTTAGACCAAAGTGGCCAAGTGTGAAGGGTCTGAAAGTAACGATGCAACATCGATGTTGATGTCTTCTAAACATTGATGTATTGGAGCCGATGTCGCATCACTAGTTGCTAAACCAGTTTTAAGAAATGGGGGGGGGGATTTAAATTTACTGAGTTTTAAAAACCTCGATGGTTTTGGGGTGATGTATTATCAACATCGAGGTTTTAGTTTTGAGCGTGGATGTTTCAGAACATTGATATTTTGCTGTCGATGTCGCATCAATAGTTGCTAAACCAGTTTTAAGATATGGGGATAAAAGTTTAAATACACTGAATTTTAAAAACATCGATGGTTTGGGGGCGATGCATTATCAACATCGATGTTTTAATTTTGAACATCAATGTTTTCTGTCGATGTCGCTTCACTATAGGTGCTAATCCAATTTTAAGAAATAGGGAAAAAAGTTAAAATACACTGAATTTTAAAAACATCGATAGTTTTGGTTCGATGTATTATCAACATCAATATTTTAATTTTGGGACAATAATTAAAATACAATAATTAACGGAAAACTTTTTAGGAGGGCCGTATCGGGACCGCGCTTTGGTTAACCCAAGTAGAAAGGCCATATCTGTTTTATTTTTGTAAATTGTTTTGAAGAGTCATATTTGGTCTGTAGACCTGAAATCAATTCATTCGCTACAAGTGATTTATTTTACCATTACATTTTTCGTGACGGGTTGGTGAAAGTCACATCTTGACGAGAAGACTCTTTAGAACAATAGCTACCTCTCTCTCCCCCCCCCTCCCCCCCTCCCCCCCAAAAAAACAGCTAAAAACAAGAACATATCAAACTATTCTAAGTAAAAACAATTGAGAAGTCTGACGAGTCAAGCCATCGAAAATTCTACTTGTAAATTTTGTGATTATACATCACTAGCAAAATACCCGACCTCACTCGGTTTGGATTGGTATACTCTAGATTGAAGAGATAATCAAAATATATAATGACTTACGTTTTTTGTAGAATAAAAATTTATTTTAACATCTTTCGCCATCTTTATATTTTCTACAACTTACTTTGGACACAAATCCTACACATGCATATCCATTCATGTAATACATTTCACATACATCGCACAATTGCTGTATGACAAAGCTACAAAATGACGAAAGGTGATACTAAGGTTACTACTATAAAATACGATTTATAGGAAGATTTGGAATTCCCTTTCTTAAGTTCTTTTCATGTTCAACTCAATTAATTAAAATTACGATTTACGGCGAGTGCTCTCGCACTCATAGTCAACAAAACAATATTTTTTTACTTGTGGCACTCTTGCCTCCGGTATGCGACATTGTGAAATTTTGCAATCTTCTCCTCTCATTATTACAACGAATTTTTTAATGTTGGAAAAAGTTCCAGTTTGGATTAATAAACATTATTATTCTTTCAATAACGGCATTATTCTTTAAATAACGGCATTATTCTTTCAATAATGGCATAACTACACTTAAAATGTACTGAAAATTTATACTGACTTACCTAACATTTTTAAGTCTAATACTTTGTGGTTCTGTTGCGTGTGATGAGAAGGAAAACACATTTATTAAAATAATCTATATATATAATTCTCTTACGTGGCACGCAAAAAAGACGTTATTTGTTATCGCGTTTTTGGGAACAATGTACGATTGTTTGTTTATCACAAAGCCTCGAGCTTCAATTGAATTTATAGCGTCATCGGATGAAATTTTATTCAAAGAAAATGAATTTTAGTCGAGCTGTTGCAGTTAATAATAGAAATCAAAGAAGGCGGAGGATCTTTTCAAGGCCATTTAAAAAAAGGTCCTTTTCAGGACCAACAATTATAGTTCAACAAGACGCTTGCACTACAGCTTTTGACGACAAACTCATTGAAAATGCGTGGGTGGCTCGAGTGCAGGAGTAAATGTATATACAAACAACATGTTGTGTATTAATTTCCATATCAACAGTCACATTTCGAGTCAAAATTTGCTCAAAGTTTTCATTTGAATTCAGATTACAAAGATACTGTAAATATCTTTTCTGAAAAACATAAAAAAATTTAGATATGAAAAATATTTTTTTGGAATATCATATTTTGTAAACAATTCCTTCTGCTAGGACACATGTCTTCATTGATGCGAGCAAAGCGAGCATATGTTCGCGCAGCGAACCAATGAGGATTGCGGAGTAATCCTCCGAGGGTTGGCGAGCGTTAGCGAGCAGGGGGCTGGCCCAGTAGTAAATATTTAAAACAGGAAACAGCAAAGTAAAACAAAATAAAAGATGTATGGTTGATGTCGCAAAAAATTGTTCTAAAGATATTAATTTGTGATTCAATTTTATCTCTTGATCTCGCACAGTTGCCACAACTTACAACTAAAAGTGTACAAAATTTAGAAATGTGAAATTAATTCAGAGCGAAAGAACCAGAAAAAATATCACTGCTCGCGCGATCTTGTTCATTCTCGTTTCGTTGAAAAATATCGTCTGTCCCAAATATTCGGAAATCGTTTTCATTGCGCAAAGAATAAAAATAAGACTCGAAATAAATGAAGTATCAAAGCTAAAATTTCACCATAAAAATTTTTTTTTGAAAAATAATTGGTTTTCAGCATTACTGGTAAAGCAAATAAAAGTAATCGTAATACTCAAACTACATTCCAATTTTTCGAAAACTATCAAATTGTGGATGAGTTAAGTATACTTACTCAGGTGTTTTAGCATGAAACTCTTCTAAATATAACAATAAAAAAATGTTTAATATTGCATTCACTAAATTAATAAATAATGTATTAAATAAAACACATTGTAATCAAATATCTGGAATACAATTCATGTGATGTTTACACAAACACACAAACACAAAATCGAGCATAGAATAGAAAGACAGACAGACAGACTTTCGCAACCAATGCCACTCACTAAATGAAGATAAGTACTCACTGTACGCAAATTTCCATGAAAATATCTTAAACCGCGTGGACGTGTATAGGGCACAACATACAGACAGACAGACAGACAGACAGACAGACAGACACCAAACGAGAAAAAGGCGGATTCGTCATCAGAAGGGTCCAAAACGGATAGAAAACTTGAAATGGATCGAAAATATTGAATGTACAAACAAACACTCCATTCTTATTTATATAGATTAGCAATAGGCATTTCACCAAATGGACCAAATATGTACCTCACTTGGTATCTCTTTAAATTTCTAATGTGAGCTATTTAAAAAGTAAAAAAGTAAGTTCGAAACGTCATATCATCGCGTCACCCAACAGTTTTCTCAAAAAGCAATTATAAAGGAATTTTAGCGACCATGCGAAATTTGCGGCTCTTTCCTCCTGATAGTATTTTGGTTGCAATATGTTTAATACAATGGTTATTTTTATACAATTTACACAAACAGGAATGACGAACAACGACAAGAAGAAAATATTACATTTTCTTGACAGGGTGCTGCACTTTCAAAGAGAATTGTGCGGATAATACTACATTTGTAAATAAAAACGGTGATTTTCACCCTCCAAAATGTATACCTTTTAACAATTCAGCAAATGCGCTTTCCAAATTTTACATCCATCTTAGTGTCAAAGGAAGCTTCAGTGTTTTCTTCACACTTCCTTCGACTCCTTTATTGACCTATCAGAATGAATGTATCTGCATATCGTGAAAAACACAAAGGAATTGATTGCTACAATACTTAAACGGATTGAACTATCACTTCAAAGAAACGGAGAAAATTAAATTGAGAAGATAAGAAAACTCAGTAAGCACATGGATTCAATGTCACCAGATTACAGTAATCAACAATTCTGAACTTTTTTCGTCATTTGGGTGAAATAAGATTTTTCTAACTAATTTTGGGGTGCTGCATTCAAATATTACTGTAAAACATTTCAATTACTTACAGTTTTTTTGGTCTATTAACAATAACTCTATTTCAAAATATGTGTTACAATTCAATATTTATATGTGTAGGAAGTTGAAGTTAACGTCATATTTCATTAAATTCAAAGTTAAAGCATTACGACCATTTATTTTTCTTGTTAGCTATAAATATTACAGTTAAATATTATAAATATCATAGTTGCATAGCAGACAGCAAGAAAGTAAAGAAAGCATGTATAAATACCGAATTAAATTTATACACTTATACTCGTAAACGCATACATAGTTCATTTTTTTTCTTATCATGTCCTCCAAAAAAAAAACAAGAAGTAATCTTTCATTTTTGGAGGATCTCATATGCCTTGATACCACTCCCGTAATTAGAATATCTTTGCGTAAACTTACTCCGTATTCATCGCTAACTGCTTCTAGATTGTCAGTAAAAAATCCGGATGAGAATATAGGAAATGTATGTTTGAGGACATCGGCACTCTAGGTAAAAAGTTTTTGAGACAGTCTTGAATGGCGTGGTAGTTTTAGTAGTTTTAGTAGTTATTAGTAATGGTTGTTAGGAGGGCGGAAAACTCCTCGCTGTTAAGCTTTTCTGTAAAAAGAGAATAATTCAGTAGTTTCCTTATCTGAAGGCAGAAAACCTTTTCTTCTGAGTCTTGCATCACTTAATTTTGAAAATATTTCCTGTAACTGCAAGAAACCTGGATCAAATTCAGACACGGCCTTCGCAAAGTTCTTCATCAGACTCGGTTTAATATGAAGTGGTGGAGCAAACATATTGTCCTTAAAATGGTCTTATTTATAGCGGTGAGAATTTTTCCCATGCCTTTCATAAGTCTCCTTACAGTATGTGTTACTGGAATGCAAGACTTCTGGTTTTCGTTGTACAAAAAGACTGCTTTCAAATTGACCTTGGATGAGTCGATAAGCAGATGCAATTCCTTAAGTTCACGGGATATTCCTAAATGTGTTACCAGCTATGGAATATCTGAACAAAGGCCCTTATAATCTTAAATTTCATAGAAAGGAGAACCAATTTTCTATTTCTTAACACAGAAACGCGTGTACACTTAGCTGGATGGTTCCAATCTTTAAATCTGAACCTAAAAATTCAGTTTGGTGTTTCAAAAGACGTAGGTCTCGAACGAGATCATTCAGTGCATTTTGGGATTTCTTCAGTCTTTAATCAATGAATGCTCTGAGATTTTAAAATACTAGTATACTTTCCGCAAACAAAGTAAAACTTATTAAGAACATTAATGCATCCTCAACACTGCCTTTGTTCCAATTTTTGTCCAAATTTTGCTAATAAACGTGTTATCTTCTTCAATGCAAAAAAAATGCAAGAATGATTCGGTTGTGGTTGCATCAGTGTTGTCACACATAAAAAGATGCCGAATATGAAAATAAAAATATCTAGTGTCATTTTAGATACATAAAAGCGTTTATTTGGGAATATATCAAATATTAAATTCTATGTAACGAAAATATATGACGTGGTGGCAATTTTTTAAGGTCAGATCTGAAATTAGCACCAAAAAATTGGTTAAAAACAAACTAAATTTTTTCAAGTTATAAAGACTTTGTAGATCAGCATTATTAGTTATTGTTCATCGAAAAATCAGAGACCTACATGTATAGAAATTATATTGTTGTAGACTGACCATATTTCCTTGAAACAAAAACGGGATGCATAATATTCAGTGTTTATGGAAAAGTAAAAAAATGGTTATCACAAATGGTTATGCCTAGAAATATAAATATTATCTCTCTAGTTATATTAAGGAGGCTAAGGTACATAAATATTTTCTTATTTAATGTTCTGGTGCCAAGAAGGTCTCGGGCGCTGAGACCTAGAATTACCTTTTTACCTTTTGTAGTATGCAAAATGCATATAAAGTGAGTCTCCAATCCTAAATACTAAGAATAAGGTTTTATCATGACAATACCCTTCAAAAGGCCTATTCATTACTTTGTTGGAGGAAACTCAAAAACTCGTTAAATTTTTCACGTTTCACTCCTAGGGGTACAAACCTCTTGATCTCTCCAAATATCTTATGAAAAGCTCTAAAAGCAGGAGAACATATACAAATATTTCCAATGAGTAATCAAATAAGTTGTTTCAACAAAACACCCACACCAGTCCTAGGAACTTGAAACTCTTCGCGATACATGCCGACATACTACGTGGCATGGAATCAAGTGGAGGAATTTTGCTGTCCCGTGCAAATTATGCCAGCATTTTGCAAAAACCCTTATATTCCAAGGGGTACAAATGATAGAGTTGCAATTATCCCAGACATATTCAATCGGAGACAGCTATAAGGGATCTCTTTGGTAAAGGAAGTGTTTCATCACCACGGAAGCACTCGTGGGCCATGTGTGGCGTGAGCCATGTGTGGCCGGGCGTAGTCTGGTTGGTAAATAGGCCCTTGAACTTGTGACATGAAAGGCAAAAGAACACTTTATAGAATCTGCTGTACATGTCACTGTGCTGTCAAACTCCTTCGTATTATTACTAAAGAAGACCTTCTTACGTAAGTGATGTACCCACCCATCATTACACTAGGAGTTATAGTGGTGTCACTCGACAGTAAATTGGGATGGCGGAAACTTTATTAACCCTCCAAGTGGTTTCGACGTGATATCTCGTTCGTCATGATCTGACCAATTTTGCTAATGACGCGATATTTCGTCATCAAGATATTGCCGATTTTTTATGATGATGAGATCATGATCTGGTGAGTTTCTTTGTAATGACGAGATATCTCTTTCATCAAGATTTGGTTATTTTTGCTTACGAAGTCCCCAGTTTTGCATACCCAGTCTAGACACCAACCAAAAGGATTAAAATATGCAATGGAACTCGCCAAGGGTGGGCGCTGACGGGCAGGCAAGCGTAGGTATTCACATTATTATGTTCAACTTCTGTTCGTAATTTGAAAACTTTTTTTGCCATTCAGAAGTGAATCATAAATCGATGTTTAAAACATTATTTACAAACATTCACTCTCATTGGCTATTTAAAAAACAAATTATAAAGAACCTAATTGTTTTGTAGTATGTTTTTAAGGTGCAACATTCTTATGAGGAATAAGATGTATTGAATTTTCAGAGTTCCATTTATCCATTTAAAAATATACGCATGGAGATAAAAGAAATATACGAGAAAATTTATAATTTTCAAAAAGTGGTAATGTAAAAAACATGAAATGCTTCGTATTGAAATTTCACAGCCCCAAAATTTTGTCATCTAGAGTTCATTCACTGTTCCTCTCATCCGCTTAACATCAGAAAGGAAGATTTTTAAACAATGTAGAGTAAAAAAAAAACAATGAAATAAAACAGCAGTATACATGGCGAGTAATGAATATAATTCTTTTTTTCTTGTCGTTAAATGCACATTTATGTCGTGCTGTTTGAGTGTTTTACATATGAAGTAACAGCTCTATCAAAATCACATAATCCTTTTAAATGCTCTATTGAAAGATTTTCTCGATTGAAAGACTCCAAGACATTTGGTTGAGTGAAATAGGTTGCACACTATTAATGAATGAATCTGTGCCACATCGACCGATTGCATAAAAGACCCACTAAGGTCTTTCGTTGCAACAAAGACGCCGTTCCTCTTCAATAACTTTATTGTTACTCAACGTAACGTTGTTCAGCCATTCTAGTTTGTGACCATTATCCAGATGCTTCTTTTCCGGCAGGTCCCCTGATGAGAATCCTACTTTCAAAATACAGTAATCCCTGTATATGGGGCTGCGGTAGCACAGTTAGAAGAGGGAAGGATTAGCTACTGGAGGGTGCGAAACTCGGTCCAGAAATAAACTCATAGATTATACAGGGTAAGGTAAGGTAAGGTAATTTTAGTTAACGTCGTACTAGAGCAACACAACGGGCTATTGACGACGGTCCGGGATCAGTCCCTTAAGGGAAAGATCCGAGGACAACACCTCGTAATTTTGAACCACGGTCAGATGACGAAGCAACACCTGAGCTGGCACTCCACTCTCCAAACTTCCACGCCAACCCAACGGGAGGACTTTCGGCCACGACAGATTTAAGGTGCACCAGCCGCCTCTACACCATACGTTTACAAACATCCATGCCCGAACCCGGATTCGAACCGGGAACCTTCCGATCTAGAGGCTAACACCTTAACCACTATACCGGTTGGTCGGCTAGATTATAAAGGGACTCGTGCACATTAAATCTCTTGTGGACTTAAATTTATTACCGGTTGCGTGGTGTGGAAGTTTGGAGAGTTGAGTGCCAGCTGAAGGGTTGAGCTCGTTATCTGACCGTGTTTCGAAATTACGTGGTGTTGTCCTTGGATGTTTGCCATCGGGATTGATTTCGGACCATCACCAATAGCCCGTTGTGCAGCTCCAGTGTGACGTTAATTAACTACCTTCCTCTCGGTACTGCGCATCACAAACATCGCTCTTTTTATTTTTCACTGATGGTTTTCCAATTTATGGGCAGTTATAGTTATTACAAGTATAGATCTCGAATACCTATTGTGGCCTCAAATCTACTCACGGTTGCTTAGTGAGGAAGTTTGGAGAGTAAGGTGCCAGCTCACTTTGTACGCTGCGATCTTTGGTTGGATTCGAACTCACAGCCTTCCGGTTTCTAATCCGTTACTCTTCCAACCGGGCTACCCCTTCAAATTTTAAATCGATCAGATCGTTAAGAGTGCATGAAGTCATAATTTCACACAACTATGATCCTAAGCCTCAATCGCCTGGCAACGACCCGGTACCGTGCCCTGGCATCCATTATCCCGGGACGTGAGGGATATCCTTGAATTTGAAGCTTTCGTTTACATTATACAAAAAATTTGGCTGCTGAAATTTTTGGGACCGAGGCCGTACAATACGTTGTGGAAGTTAAATATCAACTATTCATTCCCTATCATTAGGTAGGTAGTTAAATAACGTCGCACAGGAGAAACCCAGCGGGCTATTGGCGACGGTCAGGGATCCTTTACGAAGGGAAAGATCCAAGGACGACGCCTCCTAATTTTGTACCATGGTCAGATGAAGAAAATCCTACTCTTCAAATGTCCACACCACGCCAACGTAAGGACATTTGAGGGCACAACAGATTTAACTCGCACCAGTCCACGTGTACGCGACGGTCTTTGGTTGGACCAAGTTTCGAACTCTCATTCCCATTAAGAGTTCTTAAAAAAGGTAATAACAATGTCTCGAGCAACTGAAATAAATTTAACTATAATTCAAGTCGCTTTTACTGATATTTATTCACTTCTAAAAGCCAATTAGTTTTATATTGTGACAGAGGCGTACAGTGGGTTGTTAAAAAAGTTAAATATGAATGCATTCATTCGTTTGTAAATTATATATACATATGTGCACAGTAAAACTATTATCGTATTGATTAAAAGGGGTCTAGAGCCGCGGTAGCTCAGTCAGTAGAGCGTCGGGCTCGCATCAGAAGGGTTGTGGGTTCTGTCCTCGGCGGAGCCTGCAATTCTGATGATTGCGAGATCGGCGCTTCGACCTGGCAAAAGACCGTCGTGTTCACTAATGATGACTGGGGCACGTTAAATAGGTCGTGGTCACAAAGTCCCCCATGTTAACATACCAAATCAATACCTCTGGGGGTACCTGATCAGGGGGTTATTGGGATCTAAATTATGATATGTGTGAGTGAATGGATGCATGAAAGGGGCCTTCGTGTAAAACGGATGTGCCATGTATGTCGAGCAAAGTCGGACTTCCTCCCAATGGGGCTTAATAACATGGAAGGCGCACCCCCTCGCCTCTTGCCGCCTTCGACGGGCCTGGCACTCCTCTGGTCTGCCAGTGTAGGCATAAGAAACAACAACAACAAAAGGGGTCTCATACCAAATATAATACTCACCAAGAGGTAGGGGTCAAGGAGCGCTGTGATTACGGTGATTTTTACGTTGCCCAGTTGGCAGGGTAACGGATTAGCAACCAGGTGGTTACGAGTTAAAAACTCAGTTCTACCAATGAACATAATGTACGCGGGGCTGGTGCACATTAAATCTGCAGTGGTCTTCATTGACCTCAATGCCGACCAACCGGTATAGTGGTTAAGGTGTTAGCCTCTAGATCTGAAGGTTCCTGGTTCGAATCCGGGTCCGGGCATGGATGTTTGTAAACGTATGGTGTAGAGGCGGCTGGTGCACCTTAAATCTGTCGTGGCCGAAAGTCCTCACGTTGGGTTGGCGTGGAAGTTTGGAGAGTGGGGTGCCAGCTCAGGTGTTGCTTCGTCATCTGACCGCGGTTCAAAATTACGAGGTGTTGTCCTCGGATCTTTCCCTTAAGGGACTGATCCCGGACCGTCGTCAATAGCCCGTTGTGTTGCTCTAGTACGACGTTAACTAAAAATTACCTATTACCTATTACATTGACCTCACGTTTAATTGGTGTGGAAGTTTGGAAAGTGGGGCGCCAGCTCAGTTGTTGACCTCGTCATCTGACCGTGGTTCAAATTACTTGACGTTGTCTGTTTTGTATTTGGCCTAGCTTGGTCAGAAAGGGTCATTTGCGCCATAAGACCCAAAACCAACCAATCCATTGATTATGTACCTTAAAATAAGTACATAAAATTCTTCAAAAAAACTGCGAGTTGTAGACTGTGCAGTTTCGATTGGTGTTGCTTACCCTGGGTGTAATTATCTTTGTACTAGACAATAATTTCTTGTGTGTGTTTGTTCATTACCTAGCGTTGTATGTCTTGTGTTTGATGCAGCTGGGCCAAATATAGCCCCGTTTGCCATAAAATAGAACTCAACCAAATTATATGTAGCCAAACTATATTTAAAATAAGACTATTTCATGATTGTGTTGGAGTGGTTCAAAATTACGAGGTTCCTCTGATCTTTCTCTTCGGGATTCATCCCGGACCGTTACCAAATGCCCGTTGTGTTGATCCTATGCGACGTGAATTGAACTACCTATTTTTTTTAAGTTAACAAGATTAAATTCTTATATAATCTAGTACAAAGCTAGTAAATACTTTCTGACCTTTTTAGAAATGTTATATACCTACAAGAGTAATGGTAATGGTAATTTTTAATTAACGTCGTACTAGAACAACACAACGGGCTAGTGACAAAGGTCCGGGATCAATCCCCTAAGGTACAGATCCGAGGACAACACCACGTACTTTTGAACCACTAAATCTACAAGAGAGAGAGAACAACTTGGCAAGTGAACCTCTTATAGCGATAAACTATTTCAATAATTTCTATTCTCGTATTTTTCAGTCTGTCATAGGTTGGTTGATTGAATCTACGAAACACTGGAGCAACACAATCTATCATATGGGCATCTCAATAACCATAAAACAAGTGCAAAATAATGTTTTTAAAGAATATCAAAAATGTGTGGTTTTATTTCGTATTTTAAAGTATTATAAAAGTATTTTCTACCAAACACTCGTAGGTAGGCAGTTGAATTTAAGTCGCACTGAAGCAACGCAGCGGTCTATGGGTGACGGTTCGGGATCAATCCCGAAGGGAAAGGGCCGAGGACAACACCTCTCGTAATTTTGAACTACTCTAACAATCGTGAAAAATAGCCTAGTTTAAAATATATTCTAGTTGAATTTGATTAAGTTAGGTTTAAGACAAAAGGGGCTATATTTGGTCAAGCTACATCATATACAAGACTTACAACGTTAATCACACACACAAAATGTGTGTGTGTGTGTGTGAACATACACACACAAGAAATTATTGTGTTGTACAAAGAAAGAAATACACCCAGGGTAAACTACATCAATCGAAATTGCACAGCCTACCACTGGCAGTTCATTTGAAGAATTGTATATACTTATCTACTCGTACTAGGTGTACCAGTTAATAATGCGGATTTTTGTTATTAAAGAAAACACGTTTATATTTCAAGAGAAACAACAAAAGTGCTTTATTCAAAATAATGTCCGTCACTAGCTACAAATTTTCCCTATCTTTCAGATGATTTGTGGATATCGTCCCAATAGTACTTTTCTTGTTTTGAAGAAAACCATTCAGGGGGAGACACAATTTTTCCTCATCGTACATTTTGAAGTACTGCTCAGAAGGTGTGTGAGCTATCGATCGGAACGTGGTAATTCGAAGGAGCAAGGTCTTGTGTATACGGCGGATGGGTTAATACTTCCCATGCAAGATTTTTAATGTGTCTTTAACTTTATTAGAAGTGTGTGATGGTACGTTATCATGAAGTAAAATTACTTTGCCGTGTTTTCTGGCCCTTTCTGCTCGTTTTACGTTCAAAACGTGGTTCAAATTGATTATTTGTAGTTGGTAGAGATCCGTATTAATGGTTTTACCTGGTTGGTTTTCAAACTTTTTCAATTGATCTGGATGTTTTTTGACTTTCACATCGAAATCGCCACTTTTAAAGCGTTTAAACCAGCGTTCACAAGTATATTCAGGTATAGCATGTTCTCCATAAACTTCCCAAAGATGTGATATAACTTTTAGCAGCATTTTTCTTCAAAATAAAGTAGTAAATTAAAACATCTCACATACGCTCATTTTTTGGCATGAAATTCCGAATTTTTAAGCGCAAAAATATACATGATGTTAACACCTTCAGAAAATTTAACATGAGGTTATGAAGCTTGTTGTCAATACAACAAAATAGCACACATGTCAAATCTCATATACATATATGAACACATGTGTAACTTCATCTATAGAAAAAATCCGCATTAGTAACCGGTATGCCTAGTAAAGCTACATAGTCGCTGAATTGGTTTGTTTGGGGTCTAATGTCGCATGGGCCTTATTTGACTAATCTAAGCCAAACACAAAACAGACAACGTTAAGTAATTTCTTATAAGCATACATACATCGACAATGAAATACATACACACTCAATGAAAATTTTAGTGACACAGAAGAGAGAAATACACTCAGCAATTTATCATCGGACCTACAGGTGTATTGAAAAGGAGATTCGATTTCAAAATAACACATTGTCAAAAAGCAACTTTTCACACACACACAAAAAAAAAATCTGACACAATGCATAAATAGGTAATTTAATTAACATTGCACTGGAGTAACAGAACAGGTAATTAACGACGGTCCGAGATCAATCTCGAAGGGAAAAATTCGAAGACAGCTCAAATTTTGGACCGCTCCAACAATCGTGAAATAATCCAGAGTTTCAACTGTATTTTAGTTATAGGTTGGGGTTTGAGTTTCATGGTACAAGATAAATATATTTGGAAAAGCTGCATCATACGCAATACAGACAACGTTAAGTAATGAACAAATACACGCAAGAAAAGTTTTTAACATACAGAAGAGAGAAATACACCTAGAGATTAATCGAATTCGCAAGCAATGGGATTGAGGGAAAAGAGGTAACTGATTTAACGTCGCACTGGAGCAACGCAACGGGCAATTGCAATGGTATTGAAAAGGAGATTCGACTTAATAGTAATACTTAGACAAAAAAGTAATATTTTTCTGTAATTCTGTAATTCTAGTTAACGTCGTACTAGAGCAACACAACGGGCTATTGACGACGGTCCGGGATCAGTCCCGTCAGGGAGAGATGCGAGGACAACACCTCGTAATTTTGAACCATGCAGTAATCTTTTTCAGCAATTGCATTTTCTCCGACACAGTACAATCGTATCTTTCACTTAAGGGATTGATCCCGGACCGTCGTCAATAGCCCGTTTTGTTGCTCTAGTAGGACGTTAACTAAAATTACCATTACCATTACCGACACAATACAAAGAGACAGATTGTGTTGATCCAGAATCACGTTAATTTAATTACTACCTACTGACATAATACAGCTTCAGGATTGATCCCGGACCGTCGCCAATAGCCCGTTGTGTTGCTCTAGTACGACGTTAACTAAAATTACCATTACCAATACCGACACAATACAAAGAGCCAGATTGTGTTGATCCAGAATGACGTTAATTTAATTACTACCTACTGACATAATACAGCTTCAGGATTGATCCCGGACCGTCGCCAATAGCCCGTTGTGTTGCTCTAGTACGACGTTAACTAAAATTACCATTACCAATACCGACACAATACAAAGAGCCAGATTGTGTTGATCCAGAATGATGTTAATTTAATTACTACCTACTGACATTATACAGCTTCAGGATTGATCCCGGACCGTCGCCAATAGCCCGTTGTGTTACTCCAGTGCGACTTGAATTCAACTACTCCGACACAATACAGGTAGGAAGTTGAATTGACGTCGCATTGGAGCAACACAACAGGCTTTTGGTGGGGTCGATCGGAGATACGAATAATAAATATTTATAATTTATTACTTACTCGTTGCAATCTCGAACCTTTACTTGCTGAGAAGATCGGAGCCCGCTCGGGAAATATTGAGGCTGAGGTAGATTTCAATTTGAGTTTTCTGGTTCTGATGGTCTTTTAAACCGGCATGGAACAACCGAGGCACATTGACCGTGAAACTTATTTAACAGACTGCTTCCCGTTTGAAACCTTTCGGTGAGTCTTTCCGGTTTTCTTTTTCACCCAGTGTTGTTTCTCTGTCGCAATGGGGAGGAAATCTTGTACTCACGCTCTATTACTCTCAAACACGCTAGTAAATCGAGTAAAAGGTCAACCGGTAAAAGAAGCGATTTTCGAAAGTGCAAAAAATACACAACCTTTAATTTAAGCGTGAAGGGAAAATTAACAATGGACACAAACTGATTTAGCGTCATTTTCTTGTTACGTAAGAGAAGATTAATTTTGAAGTTACGCGACTGAGTTTTTCCTTGATTGGAATTTTGCTCACTGTTTTCTCATCGTAATTCCTTTTCTCTTATTCCCTTTGGGATTGATCCCGGACCGTCGTCAATAGCCCGTTGTGTTGTTCCAGTATGACGTCAATGAAAATACCTACCTACCTTTTCACCTAAGGTTAGTTTTGAAATTCATTTTGCTCTAGTTCTAGTGTTGTATTTTCCAAAGTAGATGATAGCCTCTAGATCGGAAGGTTCCTGGTTCGAATCCGGGTCCGGGCATGGATGTTTGTAAGCGTATGGTGTAGAGGCGGCTGGTGCACCTTAAATCTGTCGTGGCCGAAAGTCCTCACGTTGGGTTGGCGTGGAAGTTTGGAGAGTGGGGTGCCAGCTCAGGTGTTGCTTCGTCATCTGACCGTGGTTCAAAATTACGAGGTGTTGTCCTCGGATCTTTCCCTTAAAGGGACTGATCCCGGACCGTCGTCAATAGCTCGTTGTGTTGCTCTAGTACGACGTTAACTAAACTTAACTTTTTCCAAAGTAGATGATGCCGACCAACCGGTATAGTGGTTAAGGTGTTAGCCTTTAGATCGGAAGGTTCCTGGTTCGAATCCGGGTCCGGGCATGGATGTTTGTAAACGTATGGTGTAGAGGCGGCTGGTGCACCTTAAATCTGTCGTGGCCGAAAGTCCTCACGTTGGGTTGGCGTGGAAGTTTGGAGAGTGGGGTGCCAGCTCAGGTGTCGCTTCGTCATCTGACCGTGGTTCAAAATTACGAAGTATTGTCCTCGGATCTTTCCCTTAACGGACTGATCCCGGACCGACGTCAATAGCCCGTTGTGTTGCTCTAGTACGACGTTAACTAAAAAATTACCAATTACCCGGACCGTCGTTAAAAGCCCGTTGTGTTGGTCTAGTACGACGTTAACTAAAAATTACCAATTTTACCAAAGTAGATGATAGGGATGCGGTAGCCCAGTTAAATAGCAACTGGAGGGTGGCGAGTTCCCAACTAGGTTGAGTTTAAGGCTGTAGTTTACACGGGGGGGGGGGGGGTGCGCGTTAAATCTGTCGTGGACTCAAAAATCCTCACGTGTTCGTGGTGTGGAAGTTTGGATACTGGGGTGCCATGTTCAGGTGTTGTACTCAATCACGTTCAAAATTACGGTGTTGTCTTCTGGCACATAGTTGGTAGAGGTAACCCGATTGAAAAAGCAATGGAATATTAACCTCCATCTATCCAACCTTCGCCATCAAGATATTGGTATAGTTTTATGATGACAACATCAAGGTCTAGTCAGTTTTTCTACTGACGAAGTATATCGTCCATCAAGATCTGGGTCATTTTTTGCGAATGACTAGGTACCTCGTCGATACAACCATCAGGAGGATTAAAAATCAGCCATACATGCCCTTTTACACTCAAATGGGGAAAGATTGTATCAAGTGCATTGTATCAAACTTAAGCAGAATAGATTCACGCCATCCACTCTCGTTTCACGAGAAGTCATATCTAGATATTGTGACTCCAAATTAAACTACAAAATTCTCATATGATAAAGCATGTTCCACAGGTGGACGAGACGAAAATAGGACTGTACTAGAAGTCTAGCAGATTTCCATTCTAAGTCCTGGATTTTATCGAAAAAGCACAGCAACAAGTTTGAATTGTATTTTACATTTAAAATTGCTCATATCTTGTGGTTAACTGTTGAAACCTTTATAGATGCGTATTAATGCTGCTAGGTCGTCCTAAGGCAAATCCAGGTAAAACCGAAGATGATATCTACCAAAACCTTGATTTTTTAAGGATCCTACTTTGCACCTTCCACACTAAATAGTTCGTATCTCAACGAAACATGCAATATTAATTCTGTTGGGTAGTTCTGAGGTACGTGTGCAAATTGGGTCAAGTTTGATATCAATTTTTGTCACGAATTGAACTTCCTGAAAAAAAATATTCACGGTTTTCTACAATTTAAAACCACTGTTTTAGGTCACTTTAACACTACCCGTCTGAAAAGCCATTGGCTGGAGTAATTCAGGTGGTGTCTTGCGGGACTAACAAAGGGCACTAGAATTCGAAAAATTCAACCGCCGGCCTCTTCACTAAAATATTTTTTTTTTCGAAATTTTTTTTAAATATGTCCATTGAAGATGCACTAACAAACTTTTTTCACACCACTTAGAATTTGTTCCACCGAAATGTAATGTTTTCGGCCGTCTAGTGTACATAGAATTGCAATAAACGATCTAAGTGTGATCTAAAATCCGACATTCAGGCTTTGTATTTCTTATTGTTTTATAAATTGAACCCGGTTGGAAGAGTAACGGTCTAGCAACTGTAAGGTTGCGAGTTCGAATCCAACCAAAGACCGTCGCATACAAAGGGGGTTTATGCACGTTAGATCAGTAGTGACTTCAAATGTCCTCACATTAGCGTGGTGTGGAAGTTTGGAGAGTGGGTTCACCAGCTCAGGCGTTCTCGTCAACTCAACCGTGGTTCAAAATTAAGAGGCGTTGTCCTTTGATCTTTTCCTTTGGGATTGATCTCAGACCATCGCCCGTTCTGTTGCTATAATTCAAATACCTAGGTATAAGTTCTAAGGTTGACCTCGTCACTTGACCACGGTTCAAATTAAGGAAGTGTTGTACTTTCAATTAAGGAAGTGTTGAATCTTTCACTTTGGGATTGTTGTTCCCATGTGACGCAAATTTAACTATCAACCATCCTTCACATAGAAGACTGTGGTTCAAAATTACGTGGTGGTGTCCTCGGATCTTTCCCTTTGGGGATTTATCCCGGACCGTCGTCAATAGCCCGTTGTGTCGCTCTAGTACGACTTTAAAGAAAATTACCATAACCTTCACATAGAAAATTCGTATAGGACTGCTTCACTCCCACAAAATCCAGGTCAATCAGAATCAATCTGAATCCAGTAGAAAGTGACTAAAGAAGAGGCAGAAAACCCTTTCCATAAGAGATAGCTCGTACTTCTTAAAACTTTTCACACTGGATGAATCCTGAGCGTTCCATTTCAATGCACCTGGATTTACATTCGGCAGTTTCTACAGGATTCAGATTTTTTTATTTTTTTTTGATAGTTGTAGTAGTAGGAAAAAAGGCAACGATGCGAAGAAAACAAATCATGGCGTGGATTGTTAGCTTGAAAACATTCTGAAACCACACGTGAAAAACAAATTCAGCGAAGCGTGAGGGGAAACTCTTTTGGGTGAAAGAAAAATTGTGTTTCCCTTGTTAAAGAAAAACAAAATAAACCAAGCCATCCCAATAAATTTGCTTGGAACATCAATTACGCAGTTACACGCACTTTTCCGAAACATTTTTGCGCTAAATTATCCAAGAACTAATAAAAAAATACGGTTTAAAGGTGCATATATATATATTTGAGGATAACTTTGACGCAAGTCTGTATTCGAGAACGTTCTTGACGGTTGAGTAATAAAAGTAATTTAGTCGAGGACACTTTATAATCAGTTCCCTGAGGAGCTGATACACTGTGGCTCACCCGTGGGCTCTAGTAACTTGCTAGGTTCAATTCCTGTTACCTAAATATAGGTGTGAACGTATTGTGTATTTCTGATATTCGCAAAGTAAAAATACTGGTCCTTTGAAAAATGTAAGGAAATTGTGCGAAAATGGCTCGTTCAAAAATGTCCTAGTATATCCGAGAAAAGCCCATGCTGAGGGAAAGGGTGAGAGGGATTCGCAGGTCCTGGCCCTTTTATGTACCCTTTTTAGCATGGTCTTTAACTTTACTATAGGCATTTTCTGTCAAACTAGATGTAGGGGTAGTAGTGCTTCTGGGGCGATACGCGAGTCCTGTACGTATTCTGAATGTGATTTCAGCTGGTCTGAGATTTGAATATACTTCATCACCTTCGTCAATAAAAATTCCAACGGATAAATTTCGATTTGATACATGATGTTTGATCCCCATCTGATCAAATGCCAAACTGATGGTGATAAACGTGGTACTGTCATTTGATCCAACTGGTCAACACTGGTGAGATTAAAACTACAACGCATCGTAATTTTGATCATTAATCCTTATTCTTAATGTAAAGTTTTAACATTTTATTTAACACTCCAGGTGATTGTCTCGTAATTAGTAAAACTGGCCAGATCTTGATGGACGAGATATTTCATCATTAGGAAAATTGACCTTATCTGGACCTCGTCATCATCAAGAAACGGCAGTATCTTGGTCGTCCTCTTGTTAACTGGATAACGCGTCATTAGCAAAATTGGTCAGATCTTGATGGACGAATCACGTCGAAGATACTGTTTTTTGGATTGTTGGTATAAATATAAATATTTCTCCCAATATTAAGGAGGAAAATAGGAATCACTTCGTGTGGTCTTGTGCGTGTTCCACGTATCCCAATTAATTTTATAATCTAATGGTGTTCGCAAAAAAGCTAGATTCTGTGATTTTTAAAATATCTACAAATGAAAGGCTATAAATTCGTGAAAAACTTTATATCCCGAAAAAATATTCTTCAAGCAAAACAATATTTTATTCTTAAGATAACAGTTATTTTATGTACTGATATTCACACATTACGTAATATAATAGTTTAATTCATCACAAAGTATGACAGCATTGATCATGATTTGTTCTTTCTGAGCTGATTTAACCATCTCACAATTCATTTATACATGATGGTTTAAGACACACAAGACGGGAAATATCCTTTTATTAAAAAAAATCATTCCAACAGATGGGGGTCAAACATTGGAATGATTGGTTCACTCTTTGTTACAGCAAGCAGCTTGTCTATGAGCTGTCTTCGTACGATAGCGCATTCATGGTGCTGAAATAACTTACACTCTAAGAAAAAAAAAGGTTGCAACTAGGAGGAATTGTAATAATGCAATGAAATTTACTCGGTTGGTATAGTGATTATGAATGAATAAATGATTAATATTTAACACTGAAATCTGAAAACTTTGTTGAGAAATTTTTTTAAAAGTGGTTGTATTCAGTATGGCGTATGACCGCCTTTATTCCTGATACAACATGCCAAGCGCCTAGGTAGTGAGTTATACATGATGTGACCATACGTCTCGTTTAGAATGGGACCATCCCGTTTTTAGGTTGGCTGTCCCGTTGTCCCCAAGCACAGATTCGGGACGCCGAAATGTCCCGTTTTCAGAAAGTGATCAATCCACGGTAACAATTTCAAAAAGAGGCACGAAAATTAAAAAAAATCCGACGGACCTTATATTTGTGTAACTACTTATTGAAGATAATTCCGGAAAATCTTAAGCACAAAAAATGATTGTCATCGTTTTCGCTGTCAACGATTTTTTATTGCGGAAGATCGGAAAGGCTTTTTTTTTCTTAGTTTGACAGAAGATAACGAGATGATATTGGACTGAATGTTTCAATTTGGTACTTGTAATCACTTTAGGCGTCTAGAATTTTGGAATTCACAATGTAAAAGAACAGATTGTTAGTTTCCCCCCATCCCTAGTCAGAAGCTTGCTAGCTCTGGCTCATTGATTGAGGGTACGCGTAGACAGCTCTTGCATCTTTCTTGACGATTGATTATTGTTTTTTTATCGACGTGTTTTATTATAGTCAATTTAAATTTCTTGTACGTGAAACCTGCATTTCAACAATGCCCAAACATAAGTGCACTTTTAATGTTAACTTATAAACCTAGTACCCGTTTATAAAACACAAAAGTAAATTTTAAGAAATCCTGCCAATAATTTCATTTTTTTTATTTAACTAGGGGGCTCCGCCCCCTGCTCGCTTACGCTCTCCAACCTGGTTTGCAAATATACTTAAGCAAATTTGTTCTTCAGAAAATATAAGACCACATAAATTATTTATTTTCACGTGCACACTCACACATTCCTGTTCTTTTCATCAATAAACAAAAACTGTAAAGAAATACGTCTTTTCTTGAATACTCATATTATTACCTAAAAATTTAGTAGATGTCCCGTTTTATGGGAAAAAATAAATGGTCACGTTTGTCATACAGGCTCTTTATAAAATCCTGCGACAGTCCATCCCATCATGCTGCTTAAACCCTGTCACATAGCTCCAGCAGATTACGCAATACGGGTGGGGTGGTGACATCTCTAGCAATGGCATCCCATACATTCTCGATCGGGAACAGGTCCAGCGAGTATGGTAAGATATTCTTATCGTTGTGTCCTAGACAAGCTCTAGAGACGGCAGCAATATGGTATCAAGCATTGTCTTATTGAAAAAGCGGGTGAAGCTGGGAGTTCATGAATGGGAGCGTAACTGACTGACAAATTTCTTGTTCGTAACGCTGGCCTGTTAAAAAGCCCGTAACGAATACCAAAGGTGATTTGGCATCATACGCAATTGCACCCCACACCATGACACCAGGTTTTCTGGACGTGTGACGCTGCACAACAAACCGTGAATAATGGCACTGATCACGTTGCCTCCACACACGGATTTATTGTCGTCTCCACCCTGACAGAAGCACATTCGTCAGTGAAGACCATTCGATGCCATTCGACGCCCCATGTCCGTCTGCCACAACACCATTCCAGTCTTTGGACGGCGATGCATTGCTGTTAAAGGCAGTTGGCGTTACGGTCTACGTGAGTTTAGTTCCACGTCGTGAAGCCGTCGACAAATGGTACGATCACTTATTGGATGATCGAGAGAAGTTCACACTGCCCGTTGGATGTCTGCAACAGTGGCTGTTGGGTCAGTACGTGCATGTCTTACAACACGTCGATCCTCTCTCGGTCCGGTTTCTTTAGGCCTTCCTGAGCCTGGTTGACGCTGGCATGTGCCTTGTTGTAGCCACCGCTGCCAACAGCGTACAACAGTAACATCACTACAACCAATATGTTGTGTAATCCGTCGATTAGACCATACACCTTCTCGGAGGTCAATTACTCGGAATCTGTCAAACTTTCCCAGGTGCTTAAATTGCTTGCGAACTTTTTTTCTGATGCATAACTCAATGAGAAACGATGTAACCAACACAACAGGTGAGTCGAAATGAATTTTTTGCGTTACTGTGGATGTTCTTTTATGCTCCGGTAGCTGCCAGCGCGTGGCACATGCTCAAATGATTCTGAAAATCTTATTGTTGACATCTCCAACGCAAATGTACCACTACTCCAAATCTTTCATTCATACCAAACTACTCCTTCCAGGTGCAACTTTTTTTGTCTTAGAGTGTATTATATATATATATATATATATATATATATATATATATATATATATATATATATATATATATATATATACCAATAAGTATTTGGACACCCATGCAAATGACGATATCTGCGTGATTTCATTTATATCGGTCTCCTCCTTCGAGGTGCAACTTTTTCTGTCTTATAGTGTATATTCAAACGGTATGTTTATGTACTGAGGATGTTATTGACAGTGATGTAGCGCCCATGGAAGCCCAGGTAACCGACACCCCTCTAATTAAATTCGAAGCAATTCTGAAGCAAAAAAAAAAACTATCGATGAACCCTGAAGTAAATTTGAGAGAGTGTCAGTTTCCGAGTGTTTAAAGTCCTCTATTCAAAATGCAACCTGATGTCCCATTCTTTCATCCTCAGATGGTTTCTTACAGTGATTGGTTAATAGAGTTTACAATGCCCAAAAGGATGCCTTCAACAGGTTCTTCTCCCTTACCCCAAATGCTTCTTACTGAAACTAGAACACATTACAAATAATATGCGCAGTGGTTCCTTGTGTATGTTCTATTATCCTCTCGTCATTTCTCCACCTTTGTATGACTGCAATCGAATTCTGACAGCGGTTGTATCATCCATAGAGTTTGCACGATTGGACTCCCTTTTAACTTTGGGCTAACTTTGGGCTATAGTGTGTCTGAGGAAAATAAAAAACGGAGTGTAGAACTGACTTATACGGTTGTCTTTTTTTCTTTTTACCGAATTTCATTCTACATATCAATGTTAAGCGATGCTACTTGTCGAAGATATTGAAAAAGTATGATATGGATTGACATAGCAATAAGGCTTTATTTGGCAAACTAGGGGGGACAATTATCGCTGAGACAGTTACATTCGCATGAGCGGGTTGAAAAGGAATGTGAGGAAGAAGAAATGCGAGGTGAAAATAAAATAATACCAAAGGATTAATCTGGATAGAAAAGGGAACGTTTTTATGTAGGAGACATACATATCGTATCAATCCTCCTATAGTAATGCGAAAGTAAATTTCCAGAAACAGGTTTGGAGTTTTTGTGAAATGCTCTTTAATGTAATTTGTTTGTAAATGTTGTGGAATCATTATTTTCCAGCCACTGTGTACTTAGATCAATCAAGATGTGTCACTTCTTATGCTCTTGCACTTGATAATCATTTTCGTTCATAATCTGATTACCAAAAATTACAATAAGTCCTCAAAATATGAAAAAGTTTTAACTGCATTTAAAAATCGACCACATTTGACCTTGGGTCCCACCTATATCAAATTCGGACTACGCTACTGATATTCGAATGTTCTACTACCACGTGAACTGCTCCCGACACTGCGTGGTGGCGTCGTTTTTAAAACAGGGCTTGTTCGTTTTGAGTAGGGGTTGACTTAATTTCATTCCCTTTTTCGCGAATGTTGGTTTCTGAAAGTATAGTTGTATAGGTTTTTTGAGGTATGGGTTTACTAGTATAGATCTCTCTCTCTCTCTCTGTGTGACAAATAAAAATCTCTACAAATATATCTCCAATTTGTCATCTTTTAAGGGACTGATCCCGGACCGTCGTCAATAGCCCGTTGTGTTGCTCTAGTACGACGTTAACTAAAATTACCATTATCATTACCAGTTTGTCATCACGTGCGCCCATATGTGACAAACTTGAAAACTTTTTCTTCAAGTATCTCCTATGGCAATCAGAAAACGTTGTGTCTAGAGTGGTTTTCGTAGTGGATAGTAAAGAACAGCAGTAAATGCAGCAGCATTTTCGTGGTATGACAGTAAAGGACGTAGATCAAAAATATCGGTGAAGTAACAAGCCAAATCGAACCCAACCCAAATGTAAAGGACGATAAGTTTTCCTGTTGCGTTTCTCTCTCCTTTTTCTCTAGCAGGAAATAAAAGGTTTCCTTGAAAGATCAGACATCCCTCTGCCTGAAGCAAAAGCTCTCATGCCCCTCACGCAACTTAAGCAATATGTTGAATAATTGCTTTTGTAAAGCTGTAGTAACATTTGTTTTTGTATGCTTACAGATTTCTCTGCAGACGAAGGAAAAATAAACTACACTTGTTTGCTTTCTTACCCCCCACCCCCACCTCATTTGGTTATAACTCTTAAATTTACCAGTAGATTAGCACAAAATAATGCGTCTTTTCCTAGGGAAACGGTTCTATTAATTCTGGACTCTTAAGATCCAATGCCATCTCGCTGTAGAAACGGATGGAACGATGTTGAAGACAACTTCAATGCCTCTAACTGTAATCGGACAGCATCATTGACATTAGTCTCGAAAGTGAAAACAGAATTGAGTTGGGTCTCTTTCGCAAATTTCCGGTCTCTTTAAATTGATGTTCTTGTCTATGAACATATCTTAAAAGCATTTTAAGATATCCTGAGATCAGATATTTAAGGTATACGTGTAAGCATTTGATTTTCCAAAATATCGTCCTTGATGAGTATTTTTGAATATATTATTGTAAAGTCTGCACTCCGGTCCCCAGTACAAAATTAGATTGAGTCCCCAGTGAAAATTTAGATGAAATAGAAATTCCCGTTACCTGAGTTTAGATGAAGGTCCCGGTACCATAGTTTAGATGAAGGCCCCTGTACGAAGTTTAATGAAGGCCCCAGTACGAAGTTTAATGAAGGCCCCAGTACCAAATTTAAATAAAAATCCCCAGTTAGATGAAGATCCCAGTACTAGTCTACATGAAGGTCTCGGTATGAGTTTAGATGAAGGTACAGGTACCAGTTTAGATGAAAGGCCTCCCAATACCAGTAGTTTGATGAAGTCCCCAGTACCAATTTCGATGAAATCCCCAGTATCAGTTTCGATGAAGGCCCCAGTACCTTAATTTAAATAAAAAAACCCAGAATCAATTAAAATGAAGGTATCGATATCTTAGTTAGGATGAAAACCTCGGTACCACATAATTGAGATGAAGGCCCCAGTTTTGATGAAGGTCCTAGTACCAGTTAGAGGACTGGTCCTTCGTGAAATAAAATTGCGTATCCCAAATATGAAATATTAACATTTTTTAAACTAGATAAAGAATGAACATTGCATAATTTTTACATTTCCCGGGGACTCAATCAGGCTTCGGGTACCGGCAACCCCTTCTCTTATGGGGTGGCAATTTGTAAAGTACTTACCAAATGTGCTAAAATTCATATCTTATTACAAAAGAGAAAATTGAAAGGGGGAAACTAAAAATATATAAATATGGAATAAACCTTTTTCGAGGTAGGTTGAGATTTATTGTACACGACTAACTGGTACTAATTAAAGTCTAACTGGAGCTGCCGACCAACCGGTATAGTGGTTAAGGTGTTAGCCTCTAGGTCGGAAGGTTCCTGGTTAGAATCCGGGTCCGGGCATGGATGTTTGTAAGCGTATGGTGTAGAGGCGGCTGGTGCACCTTAAATCTGTCGTGGCCGAAAGTCCTCACTTTGAGTTGGTGTGGAAGTTTGGAGAGTGGGGTGCCAGCTCAGGTGTTGCCTCGTCATCTGACCGTGTTTCAAAATTACGAGGTGCTGTTCTCGGATCTTTCCCTTAAGGGACTGATCCCGGACCGTCGACAATCGCCCGTTGTGTTGCTCTAGTACGAAGTTAACTAAAATTACCATTATCATCGAACAGGAACGACACACCGGGCTATTGGCTACGGTCGGTATTAATCCCGGACCGGGCTTTTGGTAACGGTTCGGGATCAATCCCGAAGGGAAGGATCCAAGGACAACGCCTCGCCATTTTGAACCATGGTCAGATGACGAGAACAACTGTAAATTATATATATACGTCGACAATCGCCCGTTGTGTTGCTCCAGTGCTCCAGTTAAGTAAAATACATCAAATACCTGTAAATTATATCGAAATTTGATTACTGGATAGTTCTGCATATTTTAGAATTCTGTGCCTTCTTTCGGCTGCCACGTTGGGTTGGCGTGGAAGTTTGGAGAGTGAGGTGCCAACTCAGGTGTTGCTTCGTCACCTGACCGTGGTTCAAAATTACGAGGTGTTATCCTCGGATCTTTCCCTTAAGGGACTGATCCCGGACCGTCGTCAATAGCACGTTGTGTTGCTCTAGTACGACGCTAACTAAAAATGACCATGACCATTTTTCGGCTGACGATATTTTTACTGAAGTACTCTACTCAGGAATGGTGTTGGTGTTCAGAAACCTCCACGGTATATAAAACTCTGACAAATCGCATCGAGTACAATTTTCCTCCAAATATTAAAGGGCCGCAATAGCCCTATTAGAAGAATAACGGATAAGCAACAGCAGGATTGGGATTTAGAATCCATCCAAAGACTATCGTGTACAAAGGTTGCACGTTAAATCTGTCGGGGACTCAAGTCTCCTCATGTTGGCAAGGTGTGGAAGTTTGAAAAGTGCGATACCTGCTCAGGTGAGACCTCGTCTTCTAACCGTGGTTCAAAATTACGTGGTATTCTACTCATAATTTTGAGCCACTGTCAGATCACCAGAACAAACGAACTGGCATCACACTCTTAAATTTCCACACCACGCCAACGTGAGGTCATTTGAGGCCACGACTGCTTTAAGGCGCATCAGCCCCTTTGTACACGACGGCCATTGGTTGGATTCAAACTCGCAACCATCCGGTTGCTAGAACGTTATTCTTCCAATTGGGCCACAGCGGCTCTTTTCTGCATGGATTTATCACGGTAATTATCTTCGTAAGCTAGTTAGAAAGGTAATCGATTGGTAATTTTGGTAATTTTAGTTAACGTCGTACTAGAGCAACACAACGGACTATTGACGATGATCCTGGATCAATTCCTTAAGGGAAAGAACCGAGGTCAACATCTCGTAATTTTGAACCACAGTCAGATGACGAAGCAACACCTGAGCGGGCACCCCATTCTCCAAAGAAAGGTAGTCGAATTAACGTCGCACTGGGCTATTGGCTTCACGTTGGCGTGATTTGGAAGTTTGGTAAGTCGGTATTTAATTAACGTCACGCTGGACCAACACAACGGACTATTGGTGGAGGTCCGGGATCAACCTTCGAAGGGGAAAAGATCCGAAGACAATAGGTTGGCAGTTGAACTTAGTGGAGGAATACAACTGACTTTTAGCGACTGTCCAGGACTGTCCGGGATCAAAACCAGAATGAAAAGATTCAAGGACACCACGTAATATTGTATCATGATCAGATAACGAGGCAACACCTGAGCTAGTACCCTACGTTAGGATATTTTCGGGAACTGCAGGTTTAACGTGCACCAGCCTCTTTGTACACGACGGTATTTGGTTGGATTCGAACTCGCAACCCTCCGGTTTCTAATCCGATGCTCTTCACACGGTCCTATACGAGTAGGTAATGGTAATTTTTAATTAACGTCGTACAAAGCAACACAACGGGCTATTGATAACGGTCCGGGTAATGGTAATTTTAGTTAACGTCGTACTGGAGCAACACAACGGGCTATTGACGACGGTCCGGGATCAGTTCCCAAAGGGAAAAATTGGAGTACAACACCTCGTAATTTTGAACCACAGTCAGACGACGAGGCAACACCTGAGCTGGCACCCCACTCTCCAAACTTCCACACCAACTCAAAGTGAGGACTTTCGGCCACGACAGATTTAAGGTGCACCAGCCGCCTCTACACCGTACGCTTACAAGCATCCATGCCCGGACCCGGATTCGATTCAGGAACCTTCCGATCTAGAGGCTATCACTTTAACCACTATAGAGGTTGGTCGGCCCTATACGAGTAGGAAAAAGGATTTTTATAAACATATTCATGTCTCTTGTCAGACCCAGACAACGACAGAACTGAAGGTTAAAATATTTAATTTTTCAAATTTCCTTTTGATATATTTTATTTTGTTGGTAATTTCGTAAGTTTTTGTTAATGTCATGCTAAAGCAACACAACGCGCTATTGACTACGGTCCGGGATCAGTCCCCTAAGGAAAAAATTCGAGGACAACACCTCGTAATTTTGAACCACAGTCACATGACGAGGCAACACCTGACCTGGCACCCCTATCTCCAAACTTCCACACCAACTCTACGTGAGGACTTTCGGCCACGACAGATTTAAGGTGAACCAGCCGCATCTACACCACACGCTTACAAACATCCATACACTGACCCGGATTCGAACCAGGAACCTTCCGATCTGGAGGTTAACACCTTAACCATTTGACCGGTTGGTCTTTATTTTGTTGGTAATTGGTATTATTTTTAGTTAACGTCGTACTAGAGCAACACAACCGGCTATTGAATTATTTTGTTGGGAGAAAAAAATTCCAAACTTGAAAAGACAACGTCGATTAATTTCTTTCTTTCAGAAAATCTTCCAGAACTTATTCAGGAAACACTTTTGAAGTTCAAGAATATGCAAGATAATTATCCTTGGTTGGGTTTTCGTACTAATCATGATGAGGAAGTATATAACAATCCACATTGTTGGGAAACAAGCATTATTACTATGTATAAAGGAAAAATCAATCTTCCATGCAAAAAAGTGGTAATTTTTGACAGTTATTAGTACTGATGCCAGATGTAATGCAAAACAATAACAGTCAATCTGCTAACCATATGAATGACTGCTTTAAAAAGAGCTTTCGGAAACGTAGTCACTATATTGAAACTTTTAATGCAAAATTAAGAAAAATGGATTAAATGCTCGTGTAAATGTGTATTTAAATTTAATACGACGCGTCATCAAAACTTTATTGGCATTCTTAAATATTAATATAATTTTAATAGCAGTTTCGTATTTTTTTATCTCAAAAAGGGTATCAAAATTACGTGATGTCCTCAGATCTCTCCCTTTGGGATTGATGCCAGACCGTCGTCAATAGCTCGTTGCGTTGCTCCAGTACGACGTTAAAATACATACCTACCCAAAAATGACAATTAATTTTTAATTTTTTTCTATCTTTAGTTTTTGTTTTTGTTTGTTTGTTTACTAGCGGGCTCCGTCCCCTGCTTGCTTACGCTCATCAACCCCCAAAAACTGACGAAAACAAACAGTCAGATGCATGGCAAACGGGGGAGGGCACGTCAGCTGATCGGGTCTCTATAAAAAAAATGAAATGAAAAGGAGTTATATCAACAAAGCTGAAACTCATCAATGTGCTTGTAGGCATCATGGGGAATAGTTAGAAAATAGTCAGCTGGGCATATAGCGATGTAAATATAGTCAGATGATGCGATAAGTATAGCACGCTGAAACGAATTCGAGCACCACGCGGTAATGTTATTGACTCAGCTGATGTACTTTCTCCCGACACGCAGACAGCTGACTTTTATTTTGGCAACATACATTTTTATATTTTTACAATACATCAAATTTCTGTTTTTATGAAATCAATTTAATATTTTTATGAAGTGTAAATAGTGTGAACGTGAAAAGTGAAAGCTCATAATTCATTATATTTTTTATAAGTAGGTTACTAAATATACAAAATTAAAAATTGATCATTTTTATTTATTAACGTGAAAATCAGTCATCATTACAATCTACTGTGCTGTCGGTATTACAGTCGTATTTTTTTTCCTGATTTTTCGTCAGATATTTCATCAATATTATCGTCGTGGCGGCTAGAAAAAGAAACATTTCCACGAGAAGGGAGCTGACAGCCACGTGTGGAAATAACTCAAGGTCGGCGTCCTACTCTTGTGCACCCCGATTGCCACCTGACACCTGGTGTTTGGGAAGGACCAGCGGCTAACGGTTTCACTACCCTTTCGCTCGAGTGGGATTCGACACCCTTGAGTATGGGAGATGTCATTTGAAAAAGAAGGGGCCAGGAGATAGGTTTTATCCCCCGAAAAGAAAGGAAAGGGAATCGAGCTAGAGAAGCCCCAGGGGAAGGTGGTGAACAAGGTAGCTCTCAAGACAGTTATACGGGGAAGTCAAACTATGAAAAGAGAAACTTACTGTTTCTTCAGGAACATTAGTTTATTAATTGCGTTGTGTAAATAGGCGTGTAGATAGTTCCAGTTATAAATTCAAACCTTATAAGTGTGATAAAAAAACTTAAACAGATATTCGATTCAGTCCAACTCCATTTGTATTACTATGGTGACCCAAAACACCACACCGCCCATTGGGTGCTCCTTCACAAATGACCATCGCTTACGCAGCCGTGACCAAGGCGTTAGGATATTGTCCATCTCCGCCTGCTGCATTGGGAAAAAAAGTTTATCGATAAGTATTTTAAAAGTATTGAATGTTTTAAGAGAATGAAAAAACGAATTCATACCTGTACTACTTTCAATGCCACAATCGATGATTTCAATAGCTTGTGGTAACTAATCACCATCAAACCATTTGAAGAGATATTGAATATTTTATTCTTTCCATCCATATTGAGTGTGTGAAAGTTCAATCACAGATTTGGCGAATGTTAATAACTCCAGAGACTAGCTATGTACGACGTGACCATTCATTTTTTCCTCAAAACGGGACATCTACTAATTTGTAGGTAATAATATGAGTATTCAAGAAAACGCGTATTTCTTTAGTTTTTATTTATTAAAGGGGTCCGGTACCCAAAATTCTAAAATCTTTAATTGTCTTCTCTACTCCAATTTTTACTCCATCTTTAACCGTCTAGGACAGGGGTCGGCAACCTGCGGCTCGAGAGCCGCATGTGGCTCTTTTGATGTAAAATTGCGGCTCTCCAGTTCCATACGAAAAAAATAATAATTTATCATCAAAACACTTAAAAAATAAGAAAATATATTTTTAAGTACCTAATTTCTCAATAGCTTCTATTTTCATAATCGTTAATTACAAATCTACGATTAACATGACCGTAATGAGATAAATTTGAACTATTGTTTTGTTCTTAGAGATGAGAATACTTGACCATGTTTGTCTTTCATGAGTCTTGCGACATAAAAGACACGGCACAAGTTACCCTTTTCGTCAGGTATATATCGTCCCAAGGTCCAAAAGAAGAACTGCTAGGATTACTACCGCTCTCAGGGCAAACTCGTGGAGAGGATATAGCAAAAATGCTGTGCAAAAATGCCTGGAAGACAATGGAATCTATATAAATAAAATCTTTTCTATAGCAACTGATGGAGCCAGCAGTATGACGGAAATACATAGAGGGGTAACATCAATTCTTCAGAAGAAAAAAATAAACCACGACATTCTAACATTTCATTGCATAATTCATCAAGAAGCGCTTTGTGCCCAAACATTTCCGGCCGAAATAGTTGAGATCATGAACTTGGTAATTAAGATTATTAACAGCATCTTGGCAAAAGCACTCTACCAACGCCAGTTTAAAGATTTCCTTGAAGAAATAGATAGCCAGTTTATTTTACCTACTTCTGCATAATAAAGTGCGATGGCTTTTCAGAGATAACATATTGCAACGTTTTGCTTTGTGCTTGAGTGAAATAAAAACATTTTTCAATGAAAAAAGCATTGACTATCCCGAACTGGAAGAAGACAAATGGCTGCAAAAATTCAACTTCATGGTAGGTACCACAATGCAAGTAAATGAGCTAAATCTAAAACTGCAAGGAAAGGGCAACCAAGCCTACGCCTTGCTTGAAGAAGTTGTTTGTTTCGAAAAAAAATTACTTCTTTTTGTTAAAGACATGGAGAGCGGTAAATTACTTCATTTTAAAAATGCAACTATTGACACGAATTACTTTATCATAGCTTTAAAAAACATGAAGAATGGATTCGCTGAGAGATTCGAGCAATTCAAAACAAACAAAAGTACTCTCGCGTTCATAGTAAATCCTCTCAACACAAATACAAATGAGATCAACATTGAGCCATTTGGAATTGATGCTGGATCGCTTCAAATGCAATTGCTAGATTTGAAAACCAAAGATTTGTGGAGTGGCAAGTTCACAGAACTCAAGAGCAAGTTGGAAGAGTTGGAGGTCCAGAAATGCATGCACATCGCACAGCACAAGTGGATAGCTCTAAAAGAAATTCCGCGAGTTGAGGCCCTCATATTCGGCGCATGAAATAGTCTTCCAGAATGCTACAATGAGGTGAAAAAGTTGGCATATGGAGTGCTGATGAACTTCGGGTCGACATATTCGTGCGAGCAAGCGTTCTCTTGCATGAATATATAAAAAGTAAAGTTAGAAGTCAGCTAACAAATAAAAATCTCGAGTCGTGCTTGAAACTTAAAACAACAAGTTATAAGCCACATTTAATCAAATTTTCAAAAGGCATGCAAAGGCAATGCTCCCATTGATGTAACTATCTATATTTGTGTTTTTAAAGGAATAAATATTATTCCGTATTTAAAGCCGTTTATTTTAAATCAAAAATCAAATGTATATAAGCAAATACTATAATATTGAAACGAAAAATTTTGACCATAGGTCAATAGGTTGCCGACCCCAGGTCTAGGAGATAGAAAAAAGAACTTTGACTTCCGTTAAAAGGAATTGTCTTTATATTTTTGTTTGTTAATCAACATTGATTGTGTATTTAAACTAACTAATTTATATTTTTAAGAAAAAAAAATTTTTAAATAAAATTTTAAAAAGTGCAAAATTTTGACTAGGTTAAAAATTGATATATCCTAAAATTTTGTGTGTCAAATTACATAGTTTTTGTTTTAAATTACTTATAACCATACATACATATTAAAAATTGTCTTCGTGGAATTTTTTTAAATTGAATTAAATTTCTTTACAAAATATTTAACCCCAAAAGTACAAAAAAAATACAACATAAAACATTTGAAAAATTATAGAAGTATAAACAATATACAAAGACATAATTGCCGATGGCAAATTAAAGATATATATTTGGTAAATATGTGCAGAAAATTTCAAACAATTCTGACAAATAGTTTGTCATTTATATCAATTTAAAGAAAGAAAATTGCGAAAAAAGCATCACTGAGAAAAACGTCGTTAAAGTTTTAAATAGGTAAAAAACATTTTTACGTCCTTAAATTTTATTTAAAATTCTCCTGGAAAGTATTGAGCCTTGTTTCTTACATTTAATGCTTCATTTAATTTAATTTTGGCAAGCTGAACTTTTTTCTGTAGGTTTTGAAGGCAATAGTTGTTATTTTTCTCGCAGCTTTCCTGAATCGTCTGCAGTCCTTTCGTTTGGACAGCATTCGAGAAGCAAACGTAATGGCGAAATTTACGCAAAAATTAATATCTAACCACACTAAAAAAACCACATACAAACAAAATAAACCTAACAAACACTAAAATATAGCAATTCTCGTCAGATCACTTCGGATTAATACTTATAATGATGTATTTTAAATAGAAAGAAAAAAGAGCTGATTCGTATGAAAACAGACGATCCAAAATCGTTTGTTTACGGTATCGAATGGGCGTAGCTCGTCGGATTCGCAGATGTCAAATTACTAAATTCCAAATTTCGCACGCTCTTTAAAAGACAGAAATAAAATTTTTGTGTCATTTTATTCAGAAATATCTGTAGTGTTTTTAATGTAATAAAAAAAAATTTTAAAAATTTGAGATTTTGGGTACTGGATCCACTTAATGAAAAGAACAGGAATGTATGTGTGTGTACACACATGAAAATAAATAATTTATGTGGTATTATATTTTATGGAGAACAAATTTGCTTAAGTATAATTGGTATTGATTTTCAATAAGAAAATGAAATTCTTGGTAGGATTTCTTAAAATTTACTTTTGTGTTTTATAAACGGGTACTTGGTTTATAAGTTAACATTAAAAGTGCACTTGAGTATAGGCATTGTTGAAATAAAGGTTTCACATACAAGATATTTGAATTGACTATAATAAAACTCGTCGAAAAATAATAATAATCAAAAAATAATAATAAATCGTTAAGAAAGATGCACTATATAGCTTTCTACGCGTATTCTCAATCGTTGAGCCAGAACTATCAGGCTTCTGACAAGGGGATGGGGGGAAATAACAATCTGTTCTTTTACATTGTGAATTCCAAAATTCTAGAAGCCTAGTGATTACAAGTACTAAATTGAAACATGTAGTCCAATATCATCTCATTTTCTGTCAAAACGAGAAAAAGTCCTCCCGATCTTCCACTACAAAAAATAGTTGACCACGAAAACAATGACAATCATTTTTTGTGCTTAAGATTTTCCGGAATTGTCTACAATAAATACTTACAAAAAGATAAGGTAAGTCGGATTTTTTTTAATTTTCGCTCCTCTTTTTGAAATTGTTACCGTGGGTTGATCACTTTCTGAAAACGGGACAGTTCGGCGTCCCGAAGCTGTGCTTGGGAACAACGGGACGGCCTACATGAAAACGGAACGTAGAGTCACATTAGTTATGTATGAATGAACGAAATAAATGCTGGCGTAGTTCAGATTTGCAAGGAAGCAGAATCATACGATCAACTGTTGTTCTCATTTGTCATATATCTTCTTCTTGATCAATTTTGTATGTCTTCATTAGATGGGGCTACTCGAGCTTCATTTGTATCGTTGATTCTTTTAAAACCGTACATCGTACAAATTCTTCTATTTTTCCAAATGGCTCGTTTGTATTGCAATCTGGTAACTTTCCGATATCGCTGAAAGTATGCATAATTATATAGCATTGAAAGTAGTACATGTATTAATTCGTTTTTTCATTCTCTTAAAACATTCGGTACTTTTTAAATACTTATCGATACTCTTTTAATTCGAAAAACTTCATTTATGAATCAAAAACTGTTTCTTTCCATTTCTCTTACAAATTAATCAATAACTTATTCATTTACTTTTTTAGACAACATTGAATCAGAAGAAACCGCAGAAGAATATGACGATAGTGATCTCATAAGAGAAAATAATATTGAGGTCCATAAGCGTAACAAGGGGGCGCTGAAGGGGGGGTTTCCAACCCCCCCCCCTTCAGTTGAGAAAAATTTTGCTAATATATATGTAATGAGTTTTTTATAAATTAATCCTTTGTTAATAACTATTCATAACTTAATTTTATTAATGTTTTACTTGTGTAATAAAGAAATGCAATCAATCATAGGCGTAACCAGGGGATTTCAAGGTTCAACACCCCCCCCCTTATTCAGTTGAGAAAAATATTGCTGATAATATAATGAGTTTTTCACAAATTAATTCTTAATTAATAACTACTCAAACTATTCATAACTTAATTTTGATTAATGTTTTACTTGTGTAATAAAGAAATATAATCGATGAAAAAATGGTACATTAGTTAATAGGCTTAAGCGGGGGAGTTGGGGGTTCAAACCCCTGTTCAGCTGATTGAAAAAGATAGTTAAATTTGTTAATGAAGAGCAATCGGAGTTTTAAGCTTCATGGCTATTTAAACTAGACTATAATAAATAAAAATTATTTGTGCACTCATAATATAAATAATTACATGACAAAAGTGAAATTTTTATTCACTTGATTTTTATGTTTAACTTAGAATATTTTTTGAAGAACCAACTAGGAAAATGTTTGTATGTATTTACCACTGCAAAAACTGATTAATTTTGTCCAAATGTTATAGTTCATGAAGTTCTAGTGATTATTTTTCAATTCTTTTTAATTTAATGATAATCTAAAAATCTGAAAGCATGTGCATTCTTGCCAATGATGTCTTATTTAAATAATGATAATATATGTATCACGCACACTGATTTACTGTATTTTGTTTTACAAATTTTAAAAACTGTTGGTTTGGATTAACCAAACTCGGATAAAGGGGAGATTTGAATTAGCTGGGTTTTAGTGTAATTGAAGACTGCCCTTAAATAATTTGTTGTTAAACCAAACAATGTGTTTCTCATGTATGATACAATGAAACAACATTGTTTAAAATTACTTTATTTTATATGAAACTAGCCATTGCGTGGCCAACACTGCGTTGTCCATGACAGTTCTTTTCGTGGGGTCAGGTGTGACCTCTGCTCGCTATACCCCGGAATTCGTAGCCTATTGGATGACAGCCATTATGGCGTTGCCCGTGGTGTGGGTTTGCTTCCCAAACCAAATGGATATTCGTAGCCTATTGGAATGAATTCCCTGCGATTTCCAATTTGTTTTGCTATGTAAACCAAATTACGAATATTATGAACTATGCTTCGCAAACCAACACCACAGGCATGGTGTGACAGCCGCCTCGTCATTCTCAAATGCGGCCAAATTCGATAACAGCCATCATAGCGTTGCCCGTAGTGTTGGTTTGCTTCGCAAAACAAATTATGATTATTATGAACTATGATTTTCTTCTCAAATTGGATAACAGCCATAACGGAGTCGGCCGTGGTGTTGGTTTGCCTCGCAAACCAAATAGGAATTCGGCGTGACGATACAATCTCTTGCGAAAATATAAGTATTTAATTGAAAAATTATTTATTAAAAGAAAATCAAACGTATAAAGTATCTATACGGTGTCAAATTTTTCTCAGATTTTAAAACCGTTGAAATTTTTAATCCATTTTTAACGATCTCGATTTTACAAAAACGAACTAAACATGCCAGCCGAAATATTTTTTTTTATTTTTTTGCTTTCTTTCGCTGAAATTGAAGAGGACAGGAAATGTAATCTGTTTATTATTTGAACGCGAAGTTTGACGTGACGTCACAATCTCTTGCGAAAATCTAAAAGACTAGACACTGCGTTACCCGTGACCGTGATGTAAGATATTAATCTGGTGTAAAATTTTCCGCAGATTTCAAATCCGTTGAAGATATATTCAATTTAAAAATTATTTGTTTAAAGAAAGTCATATTTTTAGGTATCAATCTAAAATAAAATTTTCCGTAGATTTCAAATCCGTTGAAATTTTCAATCTATCTTAAGCGATTCCGATTTTACGAAAAAAAACTTAACAATCCCAGTCAATATGTTTTTTATTTCTTGCTCTCATTGGCGGAAATGAAATGTAATCTGGTTTTTTTTTTTTTTTTACGCTAAGGGCAAAAGATGCACTTTGTTTTTTGTTTTTTTTTTTTTTTTCCAATTTTTTTTTTAATTTTACTTATTATTATTCTTTTTTTTTTTGTAAAGAGAAAGTTCACGTAACGTCACGAATTCTTGTGAAAATATTAAAAAAAGGGTTGAAAAAGTCCATTTTGGGGGGTTTTCTTCTTTTCTCCGGAAGAAACGCGTTTGAAGAACCAGGTAGAGAATAAAACTATTAAATTCATTTAAAAATCTTCTAGATTGAATTTTAAAATTCGCCGCGACCCAAAAATTGCAAAAAATTCGGACTACCTGTGTGCCAAATCTCATTACTGTAAGTGCCATAGATCGTCAGGATTTTGCTGCCGCGAAACAAACAAACATACAGACTGACAAACAAACAAACAGACTTGCAAACAAACAAATACTTCCTATTATAATATTAGAGATTTACTAGCTAGACGTAAAATTTTTAATAATTTATCAATGTACTACGAAAAGATTTATCAATATATCATGTGATTTTTAACATAAAAATACAAACATTTCCCTGAGAGATCTCCAGATGCTTCCCCTTTTTATTGGTGTACAGTCCATACTTCTCGGAACTGACCTCTTCCATTCATCAGTCATCAACCCTAATCACGCCTATGAATCTGAGTTCTACAAGGGTCCGCGCAAACGAATTCTTGATTCTTACTCGGCAATGAATAGAGATTTTTGGTGGTTCATTTCCTTTTCGACATAAACAATTATACATTTAATGTATTGCTCATTAAGTTCTACTAGTTTCACTTTATAATCACGGTTTCTTAACAGCCTACATATTATTAGAAGTCTAAATTCCTTAAGGGTTGTTTTAATGCGGCTAGATTGATTACAGTGCAATCAGACAAGCCATTTAGCTCTGTAATCATTCAGCTTTATAAAACGTGGCAGGAAAGCTGTATGGGTATTCCTTGGCTATTTCTTTCCTTGTGTCAGCTCAAGAATTCTTAATTCATTTTTTAAACAAACAGGAGTCCGCAGCACATCTTCTGTAATTTTGCTTTAGCAAATCTTTCAGTATTAAAAATCAATTACAAATGGCTGGTGCAATCTTTTATAATGTTCCTACCCCCCCCCCCCCCATTCAACAACCCTAGTTACGCCTATGGAGAGGTCAGAAGAATATGATTATAATACTGACAGCCCAATATATTTTAATGACTGATTTTCACGTTGATAAATAAAAATGATCAATTTTTAATATTGTGTATTTAGTAACCTACTTATTAGGTATACAGGGTGGTCCCGAATTCATGGTACAAACTTTAATGGTAGGTACAGGACATTGTAACAATGATTTATTGTATAGGAATGTATAGTCGCAAGTGACGCGGTGAGGCGAAAACAGGGGAAATAACGGCCGAAAGGAAAAACAAAGATTTTATTGAAAGCGTTGTTGACAAGTGTCATGTTTACAGTAATTGTTCAAAATTGCGTCCACCAGTATCGATACATGCTTGACAGCGTCGGTGGAGCGATTGGCGTACACGTTCAAAGATGCCTGGTATTTCACGCACACCTGCAGCAGCTACAGATAAGCGAGCGACGAGATCCTCATCTGAGTCAACTGGAGTCTCATAAACAAGATGCTTTAGATGTCCCCATAAAAAGTAATCGAGGCTCGATAAATCGGGAGATCGGGGTGGCCAAGGGACTGGTCCACCACGCCCAATCCATCGAGTACCAAACGTGGCATTCAGGTAATTCCGTACATCAATGCTGAAGTGTGCTGGCGCCCCATCGTGCTGAAACCACATGCGGTTACGAATGGCGATCGGAACATCATGCAGCAGTTGTGGTAAAACTTCTTTCAGAAAAATAAGATAGCTTCCGCCAGTGAGCCGCGTGGGTAGTAAGTATGGGCCAATCAAAAAGTCGATGTTCAACAGCGGCTAGACATCTACTGCCCTCTACCGGCAATGATACCAACCGATCACTCCATTTCTCTTTCCTTTTATTTCCCCTGTTTACGCCTCACCGCGTCACTTGCGACTATACATTCCTATACAATAAATCATTGTTACAATGTCCTGTACCTACCATTAAAGTTTGTACCATGAATTCGGGACCACCCTGTATAACTTTGCTTCCGCCGTTTTTTCACGAAATTGGAGGCTTTATTGTAAAAAACAGGTTATACATTCATGATTCAAAGTATTGTCCATCGGTAGCCACTACTTTCTCCCATCTTTTGAGCAGATTACGAATCCCGCGATGAAAAAACTGGTCATCTTTTGAAGCGATCCACGAATCGATCCAATTTTTTACTTCTTCGTAAGACCGGAAGTGCTGGACAGCCAGACCGTGTGCCATTTATCGAAACAAGTGATGGTCAGAGGGAGCAACGTCTGAAGAATACGGCAGGTGGGGTAGGACTTCCCATTTCAACGTTTCCAAGTATGTCTTGACCACTTTCGCAACATGAGATCAAGCATTGTCATGCTTCAAAATCACTTTATCGTGTCTTTCGTTGTATTGCGCCGTTTGTCTTTCAATGCTCGGCTCAAACGCTTTAATTGCGTTTGATAACATTCTCCTGTGACTGTTTCAGTCGGGTTTTAACAGCTCATAATACACTACGCCGAGCTGGTCCCACCAAATACAGAGCAAGACCTTGGAGCCGTGAATATTCGGTTTGGCCGTCAACGTGGAAGCATGGCCGGGATATCCCTATGATTTTCTGCGCTTTGGGTTATCGTAATGAACCCATTTTTCGTCCCCAGTCAAAATGCGATGGAGAAATCCCTTCCGTCTTTGCCTTTCAAGCAGCTGTTCACAAGCAAACAAACGCTGTTCAACAGCTCCCGGTTTCAACTCGTACGGCACCCAATTTCCTTGCTTCTGAATCATTTCCATGTCTTTGAGGCGTTTTGAAATTGCTTGTTGAGTCACTCCCAATGATCGTGCCAATTCTTTTTTACTTTGACACGAGTCTTCATTAAGTAATGCCTCCAATTCTGCATCTTCGAAAATCTTCTCTCTTCCACGGCTGTGCCGGTCTTCGACGTGAAAGACACCGTTCTTGAAGCGTTGAAACCACTCACGACACGTTCTTTTACTAACAGCGGTCTCACCATAAGTATTTGAGAGCATTCGATGAGCCTCAGACACAGATTTCTTCATATTGAAGCAGAAAATGATACCTCCCGCAAATGACGAGAATTTGGCTCGTAAACTGAAATTTTCAATCGTGAATAATTTTATGATGCAGACACAAATCGACTATTGTTTCAATGGATTATGTTGCTAGATGTCCAAGTTTATTGCATGACGTCTTTGATCTATTTATTTCGACCACTACTTACCGCTAAAGCCATCTATAGGAAAACGGCGGAAGCAAAGTTGTACACCTAATATCAAAAATATAATGAAATATCAGCATTCACACTATTTACACTTTCTTAAAATATTAAATCGATTTCAACAAAATAGAGATTTTGATATATAATAAAAATATAAATATCCTTTGCGAAAATAAAAGTCACCTGTCTGCGTGTCGGGGAAAAGTACGTCAGCTGAGTCAATAATGTTGTCGAGCGGTGCTCGAACTCATTTCAGCGTGCGGTATACGTATCGCATCAGCTGACAATATTTCCACCACTATATGCCCAGCTGACTATTTTCTAACTATTCCTCGTGATGCCTACAATCACATTGACGAGTTTCAGCTTTGTTGATATAACTTTTTTTTCATTTCATTTTTTGTCATATAAAGACACGATTAGATGACGGCCCACCCCCCTCTGCCATGCAGCTGACTGGTTTTTGTTTCGTCATTTTATCATGTTAGCTAACTAGAGAAAAAAATTCAGCTTTGTTGAAATCACTTCTTGAATATTTATTTTCGCCAAAATTCGAACCCTTCTACAACCACCCCCGCCACTTACCAGACCAGCTGACGTCCGGTTTCCAATTGAGGGATATGAAGATAACAACTAACACAAAAATGAGCCTTGTTGAAATGACTTTCCAGAATGGTACGCGGGTGCCGGTGGTTGGTAATTTTTAATTAACGTAGTACTAGAGCAGGGGTGACCAACCGTTTTGGGAAGAGTGCCACTATCTGAAAATAAAAAAGTATGCGTGCCACTTCCAATTTTTCCAACATACTAAAAAATATAAAAAGCTGAAAAAATGTTATTCACAGTCTGATTATGGGATTCTTATGCAAATAGCACATTTTTTTTTCATGTAAGTCTGAGTAGCGGAGATTTAAAAAATAATATAATAAATAAAACAAAAGTACAAACTTAGGTTTTATTGTTAACTAGCCACTGCGTGGCTAGCCCGGCGTTGCCCGTGCCCGTGATGTAAGGTATTAAGCTGGTGTACAATTTTCCGCAGATTTCAAATCCGTTGAAGATATATTCAATTAAAAAATAATTTTTTAAAGAAAATCATATTTTTAGGTATCAATCTAAACTGAAATTTTCCCGCAGATTGCAGATCCGTTGAAATTTTTACTCCATCTAAAACCGTCTAGGAGATAGAAAAAAGAACTTTGACTTCCGTTAAAAGATTTATCGTCTGAGTAGTCGCTTGAGTAGTAAAAGTTATCCGCGTTTAAAAAACCGATGGAGAATAAAACTATTAAATTCATTTAAAAAATCTTCTAGATTGAATTTTAAAATTCGCCGCGACCCAAAAATTGCAAAAAATTCGGACTACATGTGTGCCAAATCTCATTGCTGTAAGTGCTATAGAATCGTCAGGATTTTGCACCCGCGAAAAATAAAACAGACACACTTCCTTTTATTTATTTTTTTTTTATATTTCTAATGGCAAGAGAAAATGACAATATCTTACAAAACGATTACAAGAATACAAAACAGTAAGAGAAAAAAGTCAGTATCTCATCAGCAAGGCTCTAGCACTCCAGTAGCGTCTCACCTCGGAGACCCCACACAGAGCTGGACATCTTTGGATATGGGACCTGTCCATAATTTCATCCTTTTTGCAGAGTGGGCATTTAGGACTGTCATAAACGCCAATGCGGTGTAGGTGGTTTGCAAGGCAGTCATGCCCCACTGCAAGTCTAAATTCTGCGACCGCTCTTTCGCGAGGTTTAATTGAAATTTTTTGGTCTAATAAATTTCTCCAGCTCTTCGAGGAAATACAAGAAGTGAGATTCGACTTCCATCTAAGTCTCATTTGATTTTTGATGTAGAGTTTTATGGAGTGGAATGAGTAGCTTGTGGTTGGCTGTTCAACTATCCGTGTGCCCTTCTTGGCCAACATATCTGCCTGCTCGTTACCGAAAATATCACAGTGCCCAGGGAGCCACTGGATAACGATCTGTCGTCCTTCTGCCTTTAATCCCTCAAGGAGCATCTGGCATTCTAAGATATCATTTGAGGCAGGCACCTCGTTTGACCCAATAGCCTGAATGGCAGCTTTGGAATCCGACAACAAGACCACTTTGTTGTAGAGACGTCTGGGAACAAGTTGCTGCAATGCCACACAGATGGCCATAACTTCTCCATCAAAGGCGGTTTTTTGTTTCCCGACAGGGACATAGAAGGAGAAAATGGAGGAATAAATTCCTGCTCCAACATTTGGTGAACATTCAGTAAAGGAGCCGTCGGTATAGACGTGTAACCATTCAGGCTCTGGATAGAGGGTGTGGATGGTCTCAAGGGCTAAAATCTTCAAGCTCTCTGGAGGGAGCTGGCTCTTAAGGATAGGCTGGGCAAGATTCAGGTTAATAATTGTCTCAACGCGATTCAAGGGATTACGAGGATTTAAAAATCCCTGAACAATTCCTTCATCAATTTCCAGATCTTCTCTTAAATCGAGAGCTTTCTGAAGAAAGCCTCGTTGTGTCTTCAGTTGTCTCTGTCCATTCTCATACTGGTCCCAAAAGGGTACTTCAATTCTGATTAACTTTTCATACAACACGAGAGCTCTCTCCTCAATAATCTCCTGAATGGGTCTGTTATTTGTCAAAAGTAGCATAGAGTCAATTGGGGTGGTCTTTACCGCACCAACAATCAACCTGAGGGCCTGGTTTTGAAGTAACTCCAGCCTTTTATATATTAGAGATAAACATTTTTAAGGGTTCAGTTGGTTAGGTTATGTATACAATAAAAATGAATAACTTCGAACATTTAATTCTAAATAATTTTTAAACAGTCAGAACTTAATTAACGTTTCTTTTGAATTTGTAGTTTTTTTTTACCAAGTCATCTATATTAGGATTAGTTCTTGAAGATGTAAACAAAATTGGGTTTTGTAGGTGCATATCAGTTAATCTTGAACGATATTTTGATTTCATTATGTTCAAAATAGAACACATTTGTTTACAAACATGTTGATCCAAACCTATAACACTATTTGACAGCCAAATCGTATCAATATGGAAAATTGCTTGTTGGTACAAATTTCCAAAATTCAATGTAATTTGGATCACTTTCAGTAGAAATAAGTTCCTTATATTTGCTTTTCAGTGTAGTATGGTGCTGTAGGTCAATAACTTCAATTTGGATTTCAGGTGGGTAACAATTAACATCTTACAGAGAAATTGAAAAAGGATTTTGTGAAAAGATCAGCATTTTTTCTATCATGTTGAAAATTATCAAACCTAGCACTGAATGAATCCTGCAAAACGGATATTAAATTTTTAAATCTATCCCAATTCGGAGCATTATTGACTTTGGTAGCTAGTTTCTGCATTAATGTGAATTGTGTTAATCTTTTTTCTCCAAAATGGAGACAAGAAAAGCAAAATTTTGTTCACAAAAGAAGATATATGACGAACTAGGGTAGAAAAAATACAATCTTTTCGCTGTAATCTTAAATTTAAATTATTTAAATGTTCTATAATATCGGTGAGAAAAGCTAAATCCCATAGCCAATCTTCATTCTTGAGTAACAAGAACTCACTGGGTAGTTCATTGTTTTCTTCCAGATATTTTAAAACACACTCCCTCAAATTCCATAATCTCGCGAATGCACTTCATTTGGAAAGCCAGCGAATACTACAAAGAAAGAGTAACTCGCCATCCTCTTCCGTTTCTCCTGGGAAAAGCTCACGAAATCGTCGTCGATTCAGAGCTCTACCTCATATTTTGTTGATACAGAGCGCTACAGGGTCAACAACAGAAGACAGGTTTAAGTCCTTGGCACAAAGAGCTTCTTGATGAATGATACAATGATACTTAAAAAACTTTTCTTCCCAAATAATTTTCAAGCAATGTAACAAAACCTTTTATCCTACCAACCATACAAGGCGCTTCATCTGTGCAAACACTAATTTTGTTCACTCTACTTTGAGCCAAAGATCAGCAGTAGAATAGCAGCAAAGTAAAACATTGGAACAACAATTCCGTTTTTCCTTGCTCACCACAAATAATGCCTTCTTCATTATCGAGATCCTCTGGGTCCAGATCGTCATCAGCGTCAACGTAAGGAGTTTCAAATGAATGAGTTGAGTCTTCAGACTCAGGAGATATATATATATATATATATATATATATATATATATATATATATATATATATATATATATATATATATATATATATATATATATATATATATATAGTCTTGCTAACGTCAGCCTTCTTCAACTGTCGCGGTTTTCGTTTATCTTCTCTTTCATCTTTCGCCTTTTTCTAATGAGAAGCGCATTTTTCAGTGGAGTGCCAGTAAGGAGCAATTTCTTTCAATGTCTCCTTGATGTAGGTCCGCTGCATAGTAGGAAGCGGTGGAAGATATGAAGTCACACATGCTTTAGGTAGAGGAGGATTGGACAAGAGAGGAGCTCCTCCAGGTATAAGTAGATCAGAAGGTGGATCGATCTCATCAGGATCATTATTAGACGGAGAGATTTCATTATCAACTTTGTCATGAGGTATTTCAGTCGTAAGGAATGAAATCTTCAGTGAAAATAGCTGTTGAATGGCTCAATTCATGTGGCTGCGAATTCATTAATAGCCGTCCTTGTATGGGAAAGCTTGAGTTACGCTTTACCAAATATTCCAGCGACATACCAGATGGAGATTGTGTGGTCTGGAATGTTAACTAGTCATTAGAGCTCACATTATAGGCGGTTTACAACGGACCATAGAACGCCACATCAAGAGGCTGTATCTTATGACTCATGTGTGGAGGCAACCCAATTATCCAGGTTCTTCATCTTATTTTCTACCCAATTCGTCATCTTACCCACAACATCGCCATCTTTATTTCAAAAAAACATTAAGGGATATCAACTCATCAGAAAATAATTAGAAGGATACATCATTGGACACGTTTTGACTAGCACTTTACAAATATCACATGTATACATCGAAAATACTTTTTATGTAAACACAGTCCCTTACCAAGCAGCAAACAAAAATTTCATTGGAACCACCCAAAAACACATTCCCTCGTATTGTGAATCATACAAATGACGGGATGGAATCTTTTTGCGTGACACGGGTAGCTGGTAGGGATGCGATATCGACAGCAAAACATCGATGTCAAAATTAAAACATCGATGTCCAAAATTAAAACATCGATGTTGATAATACATCACCCAAAAACCATCGATGCTTTAAAACATCGATGTTTCTAAATATCAGTGTGTTTAATCTTTCCCCCCCCCCATTTCTTAAAACTGGTTTCGCAACCTCAAACATTAATGCTCACCGGGGGGGGGGATTTAATTTGTCATTTGCCGTGTTTATTAATTTATACGAACAACTAACAAATCTTTAAGTTTCCAATTGAATAATATAAAAGAAAATAGTATTTACAACAATTTGGCATAGGTACTACTAACTATAAGTATAATTAGGTAGTTGTATAATAATTATTGTTACTTATTAATTATTTGTCAACTTATGGAGTCACAATCGACACTGTTAAGACATGTAGACGTCAGGGTATATAAACTGCTGGTTGTCTGGCATAGAGAAAAACGTGTCCGAGTACCCTGTAGTTAGTTTGTCTCGAAACTATGACTTCTGTTTCAGCTGTCAGAGTGAACCAACACCTTCTAGATAAGAGGAAGACAGCGCTCAAAATCGTGACGTCACCAACGGAAGAGCTAGACTCGCTGGGAGAAAGTCGAACTGAAAAGTATTCTGAGGGATATTTCACGTTTGTTTTCTTATTTCATTGTTAGAGAAACAAACGAATTATCAAAAGAATATTTGCCTTATTCAGCCATTTCAAAACCATGAATTCTTTATCTATCATATGAAATATAATGATTATGTTTTATACATTTAAATATCTTCCAGAAAACAATTCCGATCGCGATGGTTTGAAAATTATATTCAGTAACAAATGGATAATAATAGTTTCAATAACATATGATAAATTCTACTTAAAAAATTTAATGGCTCAAATTTTTTTGTTGAATTAAAAACGGAATATTAGAAGAAAAATATGGAGTTTTCTGATGAGAATGAAAACTTTTTCAATCTTGATGGTTTTAAAATTCATTAAGTGATTTATCATTATTGCTAGTCATATTATATTATTATGTCATAATAAATTAAATAATGACAAAATCTTTTTTTTTTAAATTGATCAAATACTCAATGAAAGCTAGGCTTAAAAGTGGACACCTTAAGTGTCTTTCTTTTGAACGTGACAGAAAAATCCATCCCACTTGCAGAAAATGCTGTGACCATCCAGCCTCTCCGAAGCACATACTGAGTTGCGTCGGACTTTCCAAGGAGGACTTGACATCTGTCCCCCTTAATGTTATTGATTTTCTGGAGGTCAAAAACCTACTGGAGTTGATCTGACATATGTCAGATCTTTTAAAGAGGATAAGCAACAACAACAACCACAGTATATTTCAAAATAAAAATAAAAATTTATTTTATACAAGATCAAAATTTACAATCAATAAAAGTACCACAATACATTCCAACATAAAAAAAAATTTATTTACAAGATCAAAATTTACATACAGGGGTTTATCAAAATAATGGAAACACTCCAATTATTAAAAGGGATATTTAAAATTGTGCTACCGAGCATTATTGCATATTGCATAATCCTAGCTACACTTTTTTTAATATCAATTCTCACATATTTCCATGGCATATATAAAATTTTATATTCATTTACACAGGTTTTAAAAGATAAGGACAAAATGTTTTTTACGATATAGCATCTTAAAGAAATATTCTTGATCAATGAAAATCATAGGATCCTCAATGAGTCGGAATATAGGACATGTCATCAAATTTGCACAAACAATAGTTTAAAAGGGAACAAAAACACTATTTATAATGATGTTTCCATTATTTTCATAAACCCCTGCAATTCACAATGTACTTAGTTTTCTTCTTTTTTTTTTTGACAAGTCATTAGTTTTTTTCATGTTTGTATTATCATTTTTTTTTCAAACAAAACTTTTTTTTTTTAATGTTTGTTGAGACCCTTATAATATTCCTTACCAAGTTGTTAATATTGTGCTTATTTGATGCACAACTTTCATTTACCTTAAACAACTTTTCATGCAAATCTAATATAGACATAGTTGCTGAAACTACAGAAGTTGTTAGATTTAGGCTTATTAATGGTTGTTCGCTCATAAATTTTGAAGTTACAATAAAATTATGCACCACAGAGTCAGTTACCATCTCCCACGGGCACGATAAACCACCCCTGTTTAAATTTCTAATCAATACATAACTGTTTTCATCTAAATTAATTTCATGTCCATATACAAGCAAATCTCTACAATCAATACACTGGGATTTTTTCAGAACAGAATAACAGCAATAACCGGCTAAATAAGTTAAGATTGTGATGTATTTTTCAGCATTCTTAAAATCCAACTCATTTACATGAATAATAATGCTGTAATCGAAAGTATCATTGCTATCTGTCATATCTTCAACTGTATCAATTACAAATTTAGACGATATAGTGGGAACATGAAATTTAACAATTGATTGAAGCCTCAGTTTTTTCTCACATTCTACTAACTAGCGAACTGAAATATTATATTGTGCTCCGGTCAACTATCTATATTTCCCGAAACGACTTTCCAAACAATCAGTTTGGAACTTACCAGTCAATATGTATTTCATATTTAACTCATTCACACAATATTCTGACAATTGAATCATTCCATGTATAGTCATCATGAGAGCATCGTAGGTCTCTTTTGAAAGAGTACCCTCAGAAAACTTTTTATTTTTCAACTTGTCAAACCACAGCAGAAATTTCTGAATGAACTGATTTTTCAAAATCATTATTGTTTGTGGTGAAAGGTGTCATGTACGGGTTTAGTTTACGCTTACCTTTGTCAGTACTTTTAACATTCATAATATCGCACCATTTTAAAATGATGGATAGGAAGTCAGCAGTATCTTGGAAATGCATTAGATTATGTTTGGAACCTAACGATAATAAAGCTTCAATGACGAACTTGTTGAAAACTTTCAAAACAAGTTTTACATTCTAACGGTCTAATTTTGATGGATATAAACATTTTAAAGTTAATTCATTTGCAAAACTTAACAAAACTATTACTGTCGATATCAGACAAATTTTTTAATGTTACAAATCTAGCTGTATGCCAAGTATCGTTCCCCTCAAAATCGGGAAAAACAAAACATTTACCATCACTCTTTTGGTTAACCCAATTATTTCTGATACATTTAAATAGATGGACAGTATCAATCAAATGAAATAAGGGTCTTCTTTTGTCTATGGAATGGGAATAAATGAAAGAAACCTGTTGATTACTGGAAAATAATGACATTGCCTTTCTATTTATGGAAGTATTATCTATGATCACACAAATAACCTTAAACCCAACTTCTTCTAGACCTTTAATTACATTTTCAAACACACTATGAAGAACATCAAATTTTATAGTATTTAGAGGCATTACATGAACTACTTCTTTAAAAGAAGACAGAACACATGAAATCATGAAAGCGAAAACGCTTCTTGCTGCATCATTACCATTGAATGCTGAACCCAATATTGTACCCCCTTTATAATCAAAGAAGAGTTTTATGTGAATTTCATCACACATTAAAAGTACAGTATGCTCATAAGGTTGTATATTTTTAAATTGCATTTTTGCATATGACAGAAAATTCTCACTCTTCCACTCATTTTCTGGTGAAAGAGCTAAATTGTGGCATATTTTTCTAATTGGCGACTGATGAGGGAATATAAACCTAGCACTGCTTCTCATGAAACGATAACAATAAGGAGAAATAGTATTTAACAATTTTGAAAAAATAAGATAATCATTAGAATAATGATAATTTTTTATGATACATTAAAAGCTTCAATTGTTCTTCAATGAACATAATAATAGACTCATTCTTATCTGATTTTAGGTTAGCAAGCAGTTGCAAAATTATTTCAAAACAGGTAGATTTGTTCTCAAATGGGGCAGAATTTTTCAAATAAGTTAGCATGTCACTTATTTCATTGTAACTACTTAGTTTGTATGGCAAATTGTATAAAGATATATGTTTCAATTTTTGCTCCATGTAAAAAGCAGAAACGTATAAATCATTGTCTATCATGAGGGAAAAAGTAACCTTTGAACATGGATCAGTTTCAATATGAAAAATGCATACCTCATTCTTTTCTTCATTTTTCAAAATGTTCCAGAAATCCCCTAAGTCAGAGTCTATCATATTTAAGATATCGTGTATACTTCTGATTGCTCTTTCTTCATTATATTGTTCTTCTACAACCAAACTTAAAGCAGCAGCTTTTGCAAGCTGCTCATTTTCTTTGTGGATTTTTTTCATTTCCGGAGTATCTCGTCTGGATGTCCTTTCCTTCTGCATAGATGTAGGGTAATTTGGAAATATGCTTGGAACAGCATCACTTTTTAAACGCTTGATACGCAATGTGACAGATATCTGCTTTCCAGTCTAACAATCATAGGCTGAAGATTCGCAGATAAAATCTTTTTCGGGAAAGGCAATTCACATACCTAGACATAAAAAAAAAGATTGATTTTAGTAGTTTTTGGTAAGCCAAACAAAGTTAAAGAAACTTTATAACACTATTAGTCTGAAAACTTGGTTTGATTTGTAAAACCAAAAATTGTGTTTAATTTTTTATTAAATTATGCTCATTTATCTTCATGATAATTTGTGAATATCCGGCATGATTGCAAAAATATGAAAAATTCTGAAGAATGAACAGTTTATTTCTAAGATATATAATCAGTCATTTATGCTACAATACTTTAGCTTATAATGATCAATTTTTATTAATTATTTTATCACTATTACATGCATTTGAATAATTTTAAAAACACTAATAATTTTGGAAATATAATTTAGAAAAATGCATAATACATATCCTTAAATACCTTCGAACTCTTTGTTGGGTTGAAATATTTTCTTTGAATTGTTGATAACCATATAATTTTCATATTTTCTTTTTTTGGAAAAGAATACACTGCCACTTTGGAACCAGTGTCATAATTTCATTTACATAAAGGAACACAACAGCGGCTCGGCATCCTGTATGAAAAAAAAATCATAAATACTGTGCTCATTTAAAAGTTTTAACACCAGAATACATAAAGAATTACAATTATTTTTACTTTGAAAAAGACCAGTAAACAAATATTCCAAGTTCTAAAAAAAAAAACTTACGACATTACATTTTGAAATTTTAGAAATAAATCTGCATCAGTTTCTTGATTTGCTTAATAAACACAGTAAAACTACTCATGGAAAGAAATAATTAAATATACTGAAAAATAAATTCCTAATTCATCAGCTAAATTTGACTGTCTTGTCAGCTCGTATTTCAGGGATTGAAAATATTATATACTTTTACACCACAGATAATTACATTGGGATGCACTTAATAAATATGAAGGGCATTAAAGCATAAAACCTCATTGAAAATGAAGCATGAAACCACATAATTAGAAGAGTACGAGAGGTATTACTAATAAAATCAGTTCATTTGAAACAAATCTAACTCAATGATACAAATAACAATTAAGCCATAAAAGACCGGTAAAAGAATAAATTGTTACCAAATGTGTGAAAATTGCTTACCTGAATAGTTTACTACTTGAATATCGATCTTGATTACGAAATTTCGATTTTATTAATCCAACTTCCTTCAACAAGAAAACGCCGTCTCTGAAAGAAATGGCGTGATGAAATATGTACACGTGGCAAGTGCAAGGCGAGTTGCTCTGAAGATCGGTCTTCCGAGTGTGACGTCAGAGACTATGCTGAAGACCGACAGCGGGCTTTCTCTATAATCTAGAAGGTGTTGACTGAACCCAGTTGTCTGGCAGAACGGTTCCTCTGACGTCGCGCAGTTATCGCCAAATATCGGTCTTGTCGAGTGACTGTTACCCTTGGCCAACCTTGTATTAGTCGTCGGGTAAAATCTCCAGTGGTTTGAAATCTGTAGTAAGGAGATCACACACTGAGGCACATTCAGAATTCGAGATGCTTCGGTTTGGGTCAACCGATCAACCGGTTTCCAGCATTCCAATAATACGTCCCTTTAAACATGTCTAGATGGTATCTTTGACATCTTTCGTCATTATTGATTGTTAACAACGCTCCGTAACACAGCAATTACGAAATTTCTGTCTAAACTGACAATGCCACTCGAGGCCGTTTAAAAGTCGTTCAGACGTGGACTAAAAATTCGACATCTATGTCTATGTTTTCAAAACATCGATGTTTTTACAGTGTCGATGTTTTATTTTCAAATGAAAAAAGTATCGTTATAAAAAATTAAAAAAATAACCAAGTAGCATAATTTTCATAATCAGCAAATTGAACATACTTTTAGACCAAAGTGGCCAAGACGGAAGTGTCTGAAAAGTAGGGATGCGACATCGATGTAGATGCTTTCAAAACATTGGTGTTTTATAAAAAAACATCGATGTATTGGAGCCGATGTCGCATCACTAGTTGCTAAACCAATTTTAAGAAATGTGGAAAAAATTTAAATACACTGAATTTTAAAAACATCAATGGTTTGGAGGCGATGCATTATCAACATCGATGTTTTAATTTTGAACATCGAAGTTTCAAAACATCGATGTTTTGCTGCCGACGTAGCATCACTATTTGTTAAACCAGTTTTAAGAAATGAGGGGGGGGGGAGTTTAAATACACTGAATTTTAGAAACATCGATGTTTTTCTGTCGATGTAGCATCACTAGTTGCTAAACCAGTTTTAAAAAGTGGGGGGGGGAGTTTAAATCCACTGAATTTTAAAAACATCGATGTTTTGCTGTAGATGTAGCATCACTAGTAGCTAAAGCTGTTTTAAGAAATGCGGATAAAAGTTTAAATACAATGAAAAAACATCGATGGTTTTAGTGCGATGTATTATCAACATCGATGTTTTAATTTTGAACATGGCAGTTTCAAAACATCGATGGTTTTGGTGCGATGTATTATCAACATCGATGTTTTAATTTTGAACATCGATGTTTTGCTGTCGATGTAGCATCACTAGTTGCTAAACCAGTTTTAAGAAATGGGGGGGGGAGTTTGAATACACTGAATGGACAATATGTATGATTTTCAAATTCATTTTAAAATGAAAGAGCACGAAAAACTACGTAGAAAAATGCCACTTAAACTGCAATCTGACGACATTAATTACATTTAAAACGCTTTTTAAATTGTTCTGACGTCACTTTCAACGAAAAACTGCAGTCTCTGACGATTCTTGCCTGTGACGTCATCGTACACGATTTTCCCATCGAGCGTCTTTTGAACAGTGTTGTTTCTATGCGTATCTTTTTAGTAGTCTTATTTTTGCAGATTTTTGATTAATTCACACACAGCAATGGAAGATTCGAAAATAGTTAAAAAGAGGAATTACAAATATTGTATTGTTCCGTTGTGTCATAGTTCAACGATTAAAACACCAAAAAAAGAACTCTTTGTTGTACCAAAATATGAACAAGTTTGTAGAAGATGGTGCAGCGTAATGAAAAGAGACGAAAAGAAGTAAAAAGCTATCTTCTACTTCTTGTTTGCATTGCTGTGAAGATCATTTTTAGGGAAGTTTAAAATACCTTTAATTATTTGTATTTTTAATTTTTTTTTTTAATAATAATTGTGTGATTTAATCTTGTGGATGACTACTAGTGTTTTTGCTAAAAGGAAAACATTCTTTCTGTATTAAGTCACTCATAATGCAGAATTTCTTGTTTCATGATATAGAATTTAATAAATAAATATAGGAATACTATATATTTATGTATCAAAAAATTTTTAAAAAATGTAGAGAGCTAACATCAATAAACATTGAATTATTATACTCATGATAATTAATTTGCAGTTATTCATACACTTGGTAAAATTATTTGTCTTATACAGAGGCTGTTCACACATTTTTTAGACAATGTATATTGTATTCACAAAACTAAATTACATAAAATTCTTGTGTTTTAAATGTTCTATATGATAGCCCTTATTCTGAACTATCTTTCGACACCGTAATTTCCAGGATAATAATGCCTTTTGAAGAGTCAGAAGAGGTATTCTATCCCATTCCTCCTGAACAGCTTTCCAGAGTCCTGTAATGGTTGTGGGACGACGTATGGATAATGCAGATTTTAAAAGTCCGAAAGCACAAAAATCCATAGGTGATACATCGGGAGATTTAGTAGGGATATCAGTGAAGGGTATGGCCTTGATACCAGTTTTTTGTTCCCTTTCTTTTAGGAAATTTACTGTGGATTTTGATGTGTGACTGCTAGCTTTGTCTTGATGGAGTTCCACAGATTGATGGCACTGTGGGTAAAGCGATGGTATTTCATTCAGAAAAATTGGCGATTAAATATGTTCCTGATAGTATTTGGAGTTAATCTTGACATTTTTTTCCACTCTCTTTATTTTTAACTTGCCATTATATGAAAAAACAGCAACAGTCATGAATCCCTGAGAGAAACTTTCTTTCGATTCTGTGAAACATGTACTTAAAATTTTTTTCCCCTTTTATGATAATAAATGGCTCTTTTTTTTGCTGCAATCATTTAAATACACCCATGATTCATCTATTGTGACAATTTTTTTCCATTTTTCTTTGGATAAGTGTTTCTCATATAGAATTCGGCAGCGTGTCCTGTGTTCACCGATATGCTTTGGAGAAAGGCGATGCACATTGCGTTTTTTCGCTTTCTTAAGATTTAAATCAACGTTTATCATTTTGTTTACAGTGGACACCGAGCATTTTATTGATTTTGCAACTGTCCTTTGAATAGGGGATTTTCTTTTAACATTAAACAACGTACCTTTGCAATAGTCGAAGATGTCCGTTTCTTCCTTGGATACTTATTTGGAATTTTTGTCACACTTGAGGCTCCAATTTCACGTTTTTTTCCTTTCTTGTTGACGATATTACCTATCGACGCTTTAGATATCACAAAACCATGACTCTCACATCGTTTTTGGATAACGGAATATGAATATTTCTCTTCGGAAAGAGCATAAATATAGCCTTCGAACCACTGCTTCGTTAAAAACGCCATTTTGAATAAAAACAAACCTCTCATGCCGCAGACGATAATTTTGACTTTTAAAAACATAGTACAACTGCAATTATTTCTTTTGCAGCAAACGATTTTTTATAACCGCTAACCAAAATCGTCTAAAAAATGTGCGAACAGTCTCTGTAGTACAATTGGTTACCCTATAGCACACACATATATATAAATGTTTAATAACCACACCTATTTCCTGAAAGAATCGTAGTATTCTGTTGGTCAAGACTTGTTAGAAGTCGTAGGGAAGAGTGCAGGTTGCAGAATGAATATATGCATGCGATAGCCAGAGGTTGATATTCTGAATTTGATAGTTGAGACATCGCAAAACTACTTCATGCGAACGTAAGGTCTTGTGATGACAAATTACTTCACCCAGCTTGTGCTTGATTGCAAAAGTTGACCCAACCTTCGATCTTGTCCGTTTTTAGACCTTCCGCCATAAAACACAAATTATCAACCTTCCCAACCTTCTGCCAATTTCAAATTGACAAGTTAAATTTTGTCTATCTAGCCTTGTTTTTGCGTATCCGTCGTATTCTAGCGATTTTTTCCGTATGGGGTTACTGTCTTTACTAAATACGCGGGGAAGGCGCTCCCGGGATACCTAAGCGATCTTTTACTAATGTCATCCCGCTATTTTCTCCCTCGTCATCTGACCATGGCGCAAAATTGTGGTGTTGTCCGTCGTCAATAGCTCGCTGTGTTGCTCCAGTAAGTTGTTAATTAAAATACCTAAATTCTATTTTTCCCAGTAAATTTCTTTTCACGACATTTTTTACTTGCGTTATCTTGTGTTTGGCGCAGCTTGGCCAAATATGGCCTTTGAGCCATAAAATCCCCAAAACCAGTCAACTAGCCTTTTGCAACTAACTTAACAAGCCTTCTTAGCAACTTAGCAACAACAAGCCTTCAACTAACCATAGAGCAACAACCAAGCCTTAAGTAAAATACGCTTATTTTTTCAACCTTTGTGGATCGTAAGGTTCCTGGTTCGAATCCGGGTCCGGGCATGGATGTTTGTAAGCGTATGGTGTAGAGGCGGCTGGTGCACCTTAAATCTGTCGTGGCCGAAAGTCCTCACGTTGGGTTGGCGTGGAAATTTGGAGAGTGGGGTGCCAGCTCAGGTGTTGCTTCGTCATCTGACCGTGGTTCAAAATTACGAGGTGTTGTCCTCGGATCTTTCCCTTAAGGGACTGATCCCGGACCGTCGTCAATAGCCCGTTGTGTTGCTCTAGTACGACGTTAACTAAATTTACCATTACCATCAACCTTTGTGACTTTTGCAGATTGATCCTGGTCCGTCGTCAATAGCCCGTTGTGTTGCACCAATGACGTTAATTAAAATACCTACCTTCCTTACTGATCTTCTGCAAAGTTGAGATGTCACAACTCTAAAACTAGAGAAGGCGCAATACTTAAAAATTAATGTATACAGGGTGATTCTACGATCATGGGACAAACTTGGAGGGGTGGTCCAGCTTACTAAAACATAGTATAGGAATGTATGGTTGGAAGTGACGCGTGGAAGCACGAACACAAAAAATGAGACATGAATAGAAAAACATTGTTTATTTACAACATCATTGCAAAGTGCTTCTTTGCTGTAATGTTTACAAGAAATGCTTAAAATTGCGACCACCAACAGTAATACAAACTCGAAAGCTGTGATTGGCTAGTAATGCTGTGAGTAGAGGGCAGTAGTGTGTCTGGTCATCTGTGATCTGATCCATCTGCGGGAAAGAGAAAGATGGGAGATTTTACAACTAGTGAAAAGGCGGACATGCATATGATGTACGGTGCTGCTAATGGGAACGGTAGAGCAGCGCTACGGCTGTATCAGGAACGTTTTCCGAACATGCCGAAGCACAAAATGTTTGCGCGGTTGTATCGGCACCTTTGAAAATGGTTCATTCATCGCCAGCTCTGACGGAAGAACTGGATCAAGGAGTGAAATCCAAACATGGAAGAAACCATTTTGAACATTATGGATGAAACACCCCACACAATTACAAGAGCTATTGCACGTCGTGTACATGTGAGTCAATCCACCGTTAGGAGTCTTAAATGAAGAACGTTTACACCCATTCCATATTCAGAGAGTCCAAGCGTTGCAAGCAAGTGATTACCTGATGCGCGTAGAATTCTGAAATGGTTCTTGCAGCAGTGGGAGTTGCAGCCGGATTTCCCAGCTTCTGTGCTATTCACAGATGAGGCGACTTTTACACAGGCAGGTGTTTTCAATGTGCACAGTACTTATGTGTGGGTAACAGAAAATAAACACGCTACACGCATAACAAAAACGCTTCTTTGAGAATGTTTGTGGTGGGGGGGGGTGAACAATTTCCTCATAGGCCCATATCTCCTACCAGCGACTCAATGGATCACATTATTGTATTTTTCTGGAAGAGGTTTTGCAAGAAGTTCAGACTGTCGTTCATAAACAGATGTGGTTTCAGCATGATGGTGCGCCAGCCCATTTCAACGTGGTTGTCCGCAATTACCTGGATGCAGTTTTTCGGAGCGATGCATGTGAACAGTCTGATGGCCACCCCAATCACCATATTTATCAAGCATCGATTGCTTCTTATGGGGGCATCTGAATACCATTGTTTACGGAACTCCAGTTGACTCAATTAAGAACCTCGTTGCTCGACTATCCATGCGGCTGCAAGCGTGCGCGAAATGCCTGGCATTTTTGTTACTGTTCGCCAATCACTCCTTCGACGCTACCAAGGCACCAACAGTACAGCATTTACTGTTTGTGGTTGACATTTCAATCATATCTTGTAAACATGGCTGCAAAGAAGCACTTTGCAATGATGTTGTAAATAAACAACGTTTTTCTGTTCATGTCTCATTTTTTGTGTTCGTGCCTCCACGCGTCACTTCCGACCATACATTCCTATACGAAAAATGTATGTTTTAGTAAGCTGTACCACATCTCCACGGTTTTTTGTTCCATTTCTTTTATTAAATTTTTATGTGTGACTGCTAGCTTTGTCTTGATGGAGTTCCACAGATTGATTGCACAGTGGGTAAAGCGATGGTATTTCATTCAGAAAAATTGGCAATAAAATATGTTCCTGATAGTATTTGGAGTGGACACCGAACATTTTATTGATTTTGCAACTGTCCTTCGACTAGGGGGATTTTCTTTTAACATTAAACAACGTACCTTTGCAATAGTCGAAGATGTCCGTTTCTTCCTTGGATACTTATTTGGAATTTTTGTCCCACTTGAGGCTCCAATTTGGCGTTTTTTTCCCTTTCTTGTTGACGATATTAACTATCGACGCTTTAGATATCACAAAACCATGACTCTCACATCGTTTTTGGATAACGGAATATGAATATTTCTCTTCGGAAAGAGCATAAATATAGCCTTCGAACCACTGCTTCGTTAAAAACGCCATTTTGAATAAAAAACAAACCTCTCAAGCCGCAGACGATAATTTTGACTTTTAAAAACATAGTACCACTGTAATTATTTCTTTTGCAGCAAACGATTTTATATTACCGCTAACCAAAATCGTCTAAAAAATGTGCGAACAGCCTCTGTATTTCTTCTTTAAACTGAATGATAGGTATTATGGAATAAGTGTCATTAGAATTAAGATTTATAGTTAAAAAATATTTCTTCTAAATTTGAAATTTAAAACTTGAATCTTTTTTAACATTATACATAAATGTATATAAACATAATTATTTTAAAAGTGAAAAATTAGAATAAACGTAAAATTAATTTATTAAAAAAAGCATTGTAAAAATATTTCTATTAAACATAAGAAATTAATGTTAAAAACAAGTGTTAACAAATTTTGTTAAATAATGCTACAAGTAAAAAATGCTACAATTTTAAAAACATAGTACCACTGTAATTATTTCTTTTGCAGCAAACGATTTTATATTACCGCTAACCAAAATCGTCTAAAAAATGTGCGAACAGCCTCTGTATTTCTTCTTTAAACTGAATGATAGGTATTATGGAATAAGTGTCATTAGAATTAAGATTTATAGTTAAAAAATATTTCTTCTAAATTTGAAATTTAAAACTTGAATCTTTTTTAACATTATACATAAATGTATATAAACATAATTATTTTAAAAGTGAAAAATTAGAATAAACGTAAAATTAATTTATTAAAAAAAGCATTGTAAAAATATTTCTATTAAACATAAGAAATTAATGTTAAAAACAAGTGTTAACAAATTTTGTTAAATAATGCTACAAGTAAAAAATTTTAATTTATATATTTCTTTACTTGTTTTATAGTTGGAGAATGACATGGAAAACTACTGGGAGTATCGTCTGTCTTGCAGTACGAAGCATAGGCGTAACCAGGGGGGGTTGGGGTAACCCCCCCCCCCCCCATTCAGTTGAGAAAAATTTGTCTAATGTATGTAAAAAGTTTTTTACAAATTAATCTCTTGTTAGTAACTACTCCTCAAACTATTTATAACTTAATTTTAATAAATGTTTTACTTGTGTAATAAACATAGCCGTCAGGGGAAGGGGCCTTCAACTCCCCCCCCCCCCCCATTCAGTTTAGAAAAATGTTGCCAATATATATATATATATATATATATATATATATACATATATGTGTGTGTAATGTTTTCACAAATTAATCCCTTGTTAATAATTTCTCAAACTATTCATAACTTAATTTCAATTAATTTAATTTTGATTAATGTTTTACTTGTGTAATAAACATAGCCGTCAGGGGGGGTTGGAGGTCCAACCCCACCCCCATTCAGTTAAGAAAAAATTTGCTAATTTATATACATATATATATAATGAGTTTTTCACAAATTAATCCCTTGTTAATAACTACACAAACTATTCATAACTTAATTTTAATTTATGTTTTACTTGTGTAATAAACATAGCCATAACCAGGAGGGTTATATATATATATAATTAGAGAGTTTTTCACAATTAATCCTATATTAATAACTACTCAAACTATTCATAACTTAATTTTAATTAATGTTTTACTAGTGTTATAAATAAATGTAATCAATGAAACAATGGTACATTAGTTCATAGGTGTAACAAGGGGGAGTAGGGGGTTCAGCCCCCCCCCCCCCCCATTCAGTTTGTCATAAAAGATAGTCAAATTTGTTAATGAAGAGCAATCGGAGTTTTAAGCTTTATGGCTATTTAAACTAGATTATATAAAAATAAAAATTATTTTTACATTCATAATATAAATACCGTATATTTCCGAATATAAGTCGATTCGTGTATAAGCCGAGGGTGCGGTTTTTCTTCAAAAAATTACCCAAAATTCAAAACCTGTATATAAGCCGAAATAAAAATTTAAAAAAAATTTGTGACGTTTAAACATAAAGCCATGAGGGCGTAAATGTCGCCAAGAAGGTAAAACGGGTGGAATATTTTCCAATCAAATCGCTATAAAGTAAAACGCCACTCACCCACGATCATCGACCTTAGAAGTAACTCTAGACGGACCATGTGGGCGTAGTCACGGTCGTAAGATCTCAGAAGCGAAGATCACGTGGGTAAGGGAGTTGACTCGGACAGATCAGCTATGTAAGCGAGGGATTTAGTGGTTTTAGTCATTTTCGAAAACAGAAATCTTCAAGGCGTTTAGTGTGTCTCAATGGACAAAAAAACATTTCCTTTAGAAAGGGAAAAATAGTTTCTCGTAAAGGTACTTACTGATCAAAATTATTTAAATTGCGAGTGATTAGGTCATGTCTAACAATTTGAACTAAGTACCCTTTTAAAAAAAGGAAACGCTAATAAATGCGCGTTTTATGTTAGCAAATAATTTCTTGAAGACTTTCATTGATACACAATACTCTTTTCTCTTGTTTTCATTACCAAATGAAAAATTAAACTTCACTTTGATAAATCTAAAATATTTCGTTACCAAATCACATTTTTCAATTTATAATATGTTATAATTTGACTTTATTATTTTATCAAAAATAAATAATGTTCCATATTTTATGTTCAAACGTGAAAAAAATATATTGTACCCCTTCAAGAAAAGTGACACAACTCAAAATTGCAGAATTTGAATAACATCAACTTAAATACTATAAAACTTATATTGAAATAGTACAAGCTTCTTTTAAATTTTAGGTAAGTATTTATGGTGGTAACTTCTATTATATTCTATAGAATAGTAATATTTAACACGCTGGGGCACCTCATTCATATCTTTCAATGACATGATATCAAAGTTTTTATTTTTTGACTTGTGTCACTTTTCTTGCCGGGGTACGATGTTAAAACATGAAGCTTTATTAATTTTGAATGCAACATGTAATGTTTATATAAAAGGGTCAAATTCTAGTCTTAAAAGGCTAATTTCCTTAATCTTATAAATTATAATTACTTATATTAAATCACTGCAATAATTGAACAATCCTGTAAACATTTATGAACTCGAGACAAACATATCAAACAAACATTTTTATTCACGAGACACCTATTTTTTTATTTACATCAAACAAATATATTTTTATTTAAATGAAACATACATATTTTTGTCAAAATTTTCTTTACAAGGCACAAAATAATTTTATTTACAAGTGATTACTCATGTTTTTAATTCAACTGGTTTTGATAGTAACATTTTTTCAGTTGATAATTTCAACAAAAATTTATAAAATATTTGCATTTATGATGATTGAGTTTAAAAATTGGTCTTATGGAATCAAAATATTCTTTTAGGAGAAATTTTCAAAATGATCATATTTTTACTATGGAACAGGCTTAAAAAACAAAAGGAAACAATCAGATTAGTGGGAATCATGCACCACACATGATTAGCTGTTATAAAATTGATCGTAACCAAATTAAAAAGTTTTTATTATCATATCTTATAAAAAATTGCTTTCTGTAAATTCGTAATAATCTTCAGGTTACCACAGTGAGAAGTATAAACTGGATGGCAAAAAAATCCTCGAAAAAAAGTTCCCTGATTTTACAATTCCCTTAATAAATGTCATGATTCGTGATTAGTATCGATATACTAATTAATCTAACCGATTAAATTATACTAACTAATTAATTAATCGTAACCAAATTAAAAAGGTTTTACTATCATATCCTATAAAAAATTGTCTTTCTGCATATTCGCAATCTTCAGGTTACCACAGTGAGAAGTGTGGTGGCAACAAAATCCTCGAAAAAAGTTCCCTGATTTTACAATTCCCTTAATAAACGTCGTGATTCGTATCGAAAAACACTATCCACATATTTTTAAATATTTAGGGTTAGTTGGGGTGAAAGGATAATTATCCACAAATCCTTCCTTCGAATTGCATGGCACCAAGCCTCACACAAAAGTTTGTCAATAGGAAACCTGTGCAAAAAAATAAAGTATTTTTGTTAAACTAAAAAAACAATATGAAAGTATAGGGTAAACCAGTCAGTCATTTCATCTTTTCTCAAAGCTCTAACTAGTCCACGTATAAACACAACTTAAACTAGAATTCTAACAGCGAAACAACTAGAACAAATTAAAACAAATGTTCATTAATCTACCTTTTCATAGATCAAAATAAAACAAAAGTCAGATGTTAATACATAATGATTAATTGTAATACAGTTAATTTTAATCACCTTTTAAGGAAGATGATTAAAAGACAATTTCAAGACAAGATTTAAGACAATTTCTTCAAAACATCTTTAAAGCACAATTGTGAATTAATTTGGAGTATTTTTTCACGAGAAATTTGCACTAATAGATTGATTGCTGAATAGTGGACTTTAATACTAATATCTTTAATAACCATTATAAACGCAATTTGAAAAGGAAAATGTATCAATGAAGAACAGCGAAACAACTAGAACAAATTAAAAATAATGTTCAGTTATCATTTTTTCATAGATCAAAATAAAACAAAAGTCAGAGGTTAATACAAAATGATTAATTGTACTACAGCTAATTTTAATCACCTTCTTAAGGAAGGTGATTAAAAGACAATTTCAAGACAAGATTTAAGACAATTTCTTTAAAACATCTTTAAAGCACAATTATGAATTAATTTGGAGTATTTTTTCCCGCGTACTGTGCACTAATTGATTAATTGCCGAATAGTTGACTTTAATACTAATATCTTTAATAACCATTACTAACGCAATTTGAAAAGAAAAATGTATCAATGAAGAAAGGTATTACATGCATAGCTATAACTAGAACTGTCAAGTGAAACTTTTGAAATAGGCATTAGAATGAACTATAATTGGTCAAACTACACTTTATTGTTAACATAAAATTGTATAGAAATGTCATTTTACAGTTTAAATAAAACTTACTTATGAAAGCAGTATCCTTCATCGGCTTTCACCGTACAATTGTAAGCAACGCAGTAGTACTCCATGTCGAAGTTATGGGAGAAATGGCGACTAGCTCCCACAAACACGTGACCTTCGCCCGGAGATCTTCGAACCAAGCAGTCAGGAGAAATAACATGAAGCTGCGCGAACACGGTCCGTCTATTCCATTAGAAGGTCGATGCCCACGATGATAGTTTTAACCTGCTAATGATTTTCCCCAGAGTACAGACGGTCCAGCTCCTGATATCCGACCTCCGACGGGGTGATTGACAGGTGATGGTAAACGGGACTTTAGGATTCAAAAGGGCGAGGGGATTCATTATGGCTCTTAAAAGAAACTCGGGTAGGGGGTCTAAATGACCGCTAATGATCTTCCTCAGTGTCCCGCAACATGATGGCGGATCTCTGACTGGGTGATTGACAGATGATCAGTTCAACAGCGGTCAAGGGACTTGTGAATTTTTTTTTTATCAGTGCCACTTTTCTTCGCCGTGCAACCTAAAACATGTGCGGAACATAAAGTTTCAAAAGGGGGAGCGGGCTCATTGAACCTTGGCAGCGAGGACGATTATGTCTATGAAGAACATATAAATTCTAGTACGGAAAGGCCATTGGAACTGATGATGATACGCATCAGGACATCCAATGAGTGAGGCCAAATTTTACGAACTATTCGGAAAATCGGATTCAGACACGGAATTTGAAGGATTTATGACTAATTTTTCTATTTTTGCTTAAAGGCTGCATTCAAAACGTAAGTTAAAAGACTTTAAAAATTTGTACAGCTGTTGGATTCGTATGGCACGAAGTAAAAAAGTAGGGTTGCTTTCCCTTCACCCGTTGGAGTTGCTATAAAAATCGTTAATCGCTCGTAAAGAATTCGAAGTTGCTGCCACCTTACGGAGATCCGAATCCAACAGCTGTATCAAAAAATGTTCCCTTTCTAACTGTTATTTTTATGTGCTAATTAAGTAAGGGAATTCAATTATTATTTTGTGTGCTATATTTGGTGATAGTTAGCGATTTATCGCTTGCGCCCGGCTAACGGAAATGTACCTTAGTTTTTTGCGAAATTAGCGGATCCTTATATAAGCCGACCCCCTTCCCCCCCCCCCACACACACACATACTTTAGCTACAGAAAAAGTTCCAAAAATTCTCGGTTTATACACGGAAATATACGTAAATGCACGACAAAAGTGAAATTTTTATTCACTTGGTTTTTTTTTTATGTTTAACTTAGAATATGTTTTTGGAAGAACCATCTAGGAAAATGTTTATATGTATTTATCACAGCAAAAACTGATTAATTTTGTCCAAATCTTATAGTTTATGAAGTTCTAGTGACTATTTTTCTATTCTTTTTAATTTAATGATAATCTAAAAATCTGAATGTATGTGTATTCTTACCAATGATGTTTTTAATCAATAATTGTCACTGATTTACTGTATTTTGTTTCACAAATTTTAAAAATAGATGGTTCGGATTAACCAAACTCGAGGATGAACGGGGGGTTTGAATTAGCAGGGTTTAGTGAAATTCAAGACTATCCTTAAATAATTTGTTGTTAAACCAAACAATGTGTTTCTAATGTATACTATAAAACAACATTGTTTAAAACGACTTTATTTGAAATGAAAGTGACTAACATTTGCTAGACGCAAAATTTGTAATAATTTTATCAATGTTCTACGAAAAAAGTATCAATATATCGTGTGATTTTTAACATAAAAATACGAAAATTTCCCCGAGAAGGTCTCCAGATGCTTCACCATTTTACTGGTGTACATTTCATACTTCTCGGGACTGAACTCCTCCCTCAGTCATCAACCCTAGTCACGCTTGTGCTTCTGAGTAATACAAGGGTCCGCGCAAAGGAATTCTCGTTACTACACTCGTCAATGAATAGAGATTTTCGATGGTTCATTTCCTTTTCGACATACATTTATATATTACTCATTAAGTTATACTAATTTCACTTTATAATCATGGTTTCTTAACAGCCTACATATTATTAGAAGTCTAAATTTCTTAAAAGTGAGACGACATATTCTCTTTACAGAGATGTTCTGATAAACCTTATCCACAGCACATCTTCTGTACTTCTGCTTTAAAATGTTTCATAATTTAAAATGTTGCATACTTCCTTTAAGTGTTTATATTATGAGTGTTGTTAATCACGAATATTTATACATTACTCTTCCCCGCATTTATATTTATGATGTCATGTGTTTACCACTACTGTTTCTAGTAAATATATATTCTAATCAGTTACAACAGGCTGATGTAATCTTTTATAATACGCAGTAATTGACCCAATTGCCTCTGAGTCATTACGATGCTCGCTTCGTACTTATCCCTGTCTATTGTGTAGTCCCTTTATAGTCATTAAATATCTTGTTGGACTTGAAAGTACACTCTTATTCCTTTATTTCAAGACATAACAAAAAATAACAGTGCGAAAGCATTATTGCAGTTTAAAGGTAAGACATATTTGATGCAATTATGTTAGAATTTAAATAATACTTTCGGGAGATGACTTTTTTACTAAAAAAAATTCAATAGAAACGTTAATGTGAAAATTTTAAGTTATTTTTCCTCTTGTTGAAATTATACAACAGTGATGTTTCTACGAACACTGATGAATGATTTCATGTCTTAATCTCATCATAAATATTACAGTTGTATGTAGTTATTCACAAGTAAATAGTTAATACACTTTTTAAAAAATTCATAACTCATAGACGACATAATCAGAATCGAGAGAATGTTTACCGATGTGCTTCAAGCAAATCAAGTTTAAATTTGAGAAGTTACGAAAAAATCGACGTTTTAATTTCTAATTTAAATATATTGTAAATTTTAAAATTCACCATAAAAACATCTGGTAAATATTGTATAAACTAGTGGGCTCAGCCCCCTGTTTGCGAACCCCGGGGGATTGCTACGCAAACCAACATTTTCTTTTCGCAAGTGATTTATCTTTTCATTATTTTAACACTTAATGTATCAGTAACGCATCAGTAAAAAACCTTCTCCATCATGTTCCCTCTACAATTTTAAATAGACCATGTTAATCTTTTAATTTTCTGATCTCTACTTTCTCGGCAAGCCGTCAGAGAATAGAGTGAAAAAAAACGAGCCTTTTTTCCTCGCCAACATAAAAAAAATCGGTGCTATGATAAATTTGATATTTGGCAAATAAGTTAGCCAGAAAATGTAATCTTCATTTCCGTGAAGGAGAATGAATACTATCGCTCCGCGGTATGAAAAATACGAAATTTTTTTCCAACTTTTGATAGTATCGAATTTATTTATGAACCAATTTTAAAAGTAATTTTACCGTAAGAAAGAGTGTATTCTAAGCTTTCACGTGGTATTTTCAAATTTTAAAACTAATAGTATTAAGCTACACATATGACAGTTTTAGTTTTGTGTATCGGATCTTACGATCTTAAAGTCCTGAAATTTTTATAAGACCAACTTATAATCACATCGAAAATTTATTTATTACCCAATTTCCAAAATAATTGTACCATACGAAAGCGTACATTCTAAGGTTTTGAGTGATGCTTTCAAACTTAAAAAATAATAGTATACGCTACAGATATGACAGTTAATAAAAATTGACGAAAATTTCCCAATATTCCAAAATTCGTACGACCAACTTTTGATCGCATCGAATTTATGTATTAACCAATTTCAAAAATAATTGTACCGTAAGAAAGAGTAGATTCTAAGGTTTAGTGCGATGTTTTTAAATTTAAAAACTAATAGTAATAAGCTATAGATACGACAGTTTACCAAAAAAGTAACGAAAATGTACCGGTTTTTCCCGAATTTCAAAAAAATATTACCAGGAACCAAATTGAAATTTCTAAAATAGCTCGACGAGCTACAAAAATTCACGTTTAGAAGCACTCTAAAAAATCACGACTGAAGACAGAAAATTTGTACGTCTTTTGCTCACTCGCCTTTGAAATTTTGCTTAGACAGTTAATAAATCCTAAACTAATACCCGCATCGGAAAAAAATCTTCTTTTTCGTGTTCCCTGTACAATTTTGAACAAGCCATGTTAATTTCATAATTTTCTGATCCGCACTTTCTCGGAAAACTGTCTAAGAATCGAGCAAAAAAAGCGAGTTTTCAATCCTGCGATGGCGGCTGCGGGAACGTTTTTTTAATATAGAGCGATAAAAAAATTGTGATTTTTTAAAATCAAGTGTAAAAAATGAATATGTATTATATAATTAAATAATTTTTAATAATTAAAATATATTAACCAAATTAATATAATTAATTTTAAATAATTAATGTATGTTAATTATATTCCCCTTTTTACTGGGGTACAATCCAAACTTTTTGGGAGGACTTTTTGTTGTCGATGTAGCATCACTAGTTGCTAAACGAGTTTTAAGAAATGGGGGTAAAAAGTTTAAATACACTGAATTTTAAAAACATCGATGTTTTGGGGGCGATGCATTATCAATATCGATGTTTTAATTTTGAACATCGATGTTTTGCTGTCGATGTCGCATCACTAGGTGCTAAACCAATTTTAAGAAATGGGGGGAAAAGTTTAATTACACTGAATTTTAAAAACATCGATGGTTTCGGTGCGATGTATTATCAACAACGATGTTTTAATCTTGAACATCGAAGTTTCAAAACATCGATGATTTGCTGTCGATGTAGCATCACTAGTTGCTGAACCAGTTTTAAGAAATGGGGGGGGGGTTAAAGTTTAAATACACTGAATTTTAAAAACATCGATGTTTTGCTGTCGATGTAGCATCACTAGTTGCGAAACCAGTTTTAAGAAATGAGGAGAAAAAGGTTTAAATACACTGAATTTTAAAAACATCGATGTTTTTTGGGCGATGTATTATCAACATTGATGTTTTAATTTGGAACATCGATGTTTTGCTGTCGATGTCGCATCGAAGTCGAGTGAACTGTTTTGCATATGCGCAATGTTTAACCATCGTCCCACGATTCTCCTCAAGTGATTTTGAACCATTATATACATATTTACTCCAATTTTTTCGCATTTTACGAACTATGTTTAATTTTTGGAAATGAGTATGAAATTATCACAATATTCAAGTGTAGAGAAAATTACTGTTGTTTCAAAGAAAAAACTTTTCATCTGCGAGAAAAGTTTTTCATAATGATGGAGGAACTGTAAAATCCTAGCAGCCCGGCCGAAAACCCAGAAACATGTATCGGGGTGGTCTTCCATGGTGGTGTAATCGCCTTCTAGATGGTTTTTTGGGGTGCAGGCCCCCTCCCCTCCACTACACGTTGATTGAACACAATTACATAAATGATTAATTGGATTAAATTTAATGAACTAAATAATGAAATTAAATAAATATGAACTAATAAATTAACATTATAATCAACCTCTGTATTGTATTCCTTCCATGTAAGTGTTAAAAATACGAAACCAAATCATATAATATTTATACCATTAATTCCTTTCGTTTCCATAATTCAAATCAACATTAGATGGCTGTGAAAAACTCGAATCATGTAAAAAATTAACAAAACCAATTAATACTAGTATAGAATAATTTTGATGTTTCCACATTAGTTAGAAGTTTCTGTTTGGGATCAATAGTTGAATAATAAAAATTTGCAGAATGTGTTTCTGCAAAGGCCTGTATAAAATTAGACTTTCAATAAAATTGGTACTGTTTTCCAACTGCTCAAAAATATTGCTTCCTTTTTGAAATAAGAATTTAATAGCAAAATAAATTATTGGCATGAGATCAATTAAGATAAGTGAAAAAAGTAAATGCACAAGCCTCATTATTCAACCAAGTTTGCATCATCCACATGCATACATCAATGATCAGTCAGAGCCGCGGTAGCTCAGTCAGTAGAGCGTCGGGCTCGCATCAGAAGGGTTGTGGGTTCTGTCCTCGGCGGAGCCTACAATTCTGATGATTTCGAGATCGGCGCTTCGACCTGGCTAAAGTCCGTCGTGTTCACTAATGGTGACTGGGGCACGTTAAATAGGTCGTAGTCACAATGTCCCCCATGTTCCCATACCAAATCAACACCTCTGGGGGTACCTGATCAGGGGGTTATCGGCCTCTGATTGGAATCTAAATTACGATATGTGTGAGTGAATGGATGTATGAAAGGGACCTTCCTGTAAAACGGATGTGTCATGTATGTCGAGCAAAGTCGGACTTCCTCCCGATGGGGCTCAATAACATGGAAGGCGCACCCCCCCCCTCGCCTCTTGCCGTCTTCGACGGGCCTGGCACTCCTCTGGTCTGCCAGTGTAGGCATAAGAAACAACAACAACAATGATCAGTCAATTAAGTTAAAAATATCAATTTTTAATATATTAACTGTTAAGACTTAGAAACAATGCTATTTCTTAAATATCATCTATGAAGTGTTCCAGAAAGAAAAAAAAATTGTAAATCTTTAAACAGTAAACCTTGAAGCATATGATCTAGTTTTAATATAGGTAACTAAATTGAGAAGATTTAATTGATAAGAAATTTCCTCCTGATACTTTAATGCAAACCAATTACTCTAGTTATTTAATGCAACTTGAAAAATTGGGAGTTTTTAAAATTCCTTTGACATGACTAATGAAATGAGTAAATTAGTTTCCAGACCAATCAACGCAAAACTAATGTTAACTAAAAAATTTTGCATAGGTTTCTTTTAAAATAAAGCAGAGATGAGGCAAATCCAAACATAACTTATTAAACTATTAATCTCAACGCTTTTTTTACCCTAACCAAAATTTCATTACTCTCAGCTATATCTAGCACATAGATTTACAGTATCATAATTCTTAGTGCACAAGATACCAAGTGATGTGCAATATTTGTTAGAGACACATATACAACAAGATTATTCTAATTAATTCATTTATTCTTGTACTTATATATAAAGGTTGTAAAGATTGCATAATTCATGCCAAACATGTGACATTGAAATGTCTATCAAGATGAGAGAATTTATTTAAAATCCCCACTAACTCAGTATAAAAAATACATGAAAATTGTTCTTGAAGTATAAACACCATTAAAGAAATAGAAATCACAGAAGGAAATAAATTCTCATCTACAATTTTCATAAAAATGCTAAAATATGAGACAAATATTTACACAAAAACATCCTTTTGAAAACTTTACAATTAGAGAAATACAATCCTTCTTTACAAGACTAGGTCATTAAATATAAAAAAAATTTAATTTTTAAAAAATTTAGTGCTCAAAACTTGAGACAAACAAATAAAAATGTAAGGAAAGATTAAAGTTCTCTCATTGATTTTATAAATATACAAGAATAATTTGAAAACTACAAAAAATCACAAATAATTTAAATGTGTTCTCAGTAAATATAAGAATTTCACCTATCACAATTCAAGACAAATTAAGGCTCCTATATGATCACTGACATTCAGATTTTTTATTCAGGTTCCTCATGTGTATTTATGCAATATTGATCTTTTTAAAAACACAAAATAAAATATCTGTCCACACACAAGTTCAGGCCAAATGTTATGTTTCATGAAACACAACAATATTGTACAATATTATATAGACATATAGATCAGGAATTTTGGACATTCCAATGTTCAGTATTTACAAATGTAATAAACAAGATTTTTTGGGATGTGACTTATGCTAGCAATTTCTACTTATCTAAAACAGAAAAATTAACATTTTAATTACTTACTTAAAGAGGTGGAAAGTATTTTAGAATATTTGAGTAATTAAAGAATTCAATTTTCAAACTTTTTAAATATTTATCTGAGAAAGTCACTATTAGAACTACCACTTCAAGCCTTGTGAATTTTTGAGATTTTTCCAAGACCTGGATCCTCTTTTGAATAGCCAAAATGTTCTTGTATCATAAAGATAATTCATTCAAGATCAGTGTTTCCTTAACCTTTTCAGAATATTGTCCCCTTTCAGTGCATAAATCTCAACAGAACCTTTTAAAGTTAGTAAAAAATTATTCATTGAAAAATTAAGCTTTGATAGATTTTTAATTTAAGCTTAATTTCAAAAATAGAAATATATTGCAAAGATAAATATAACAAAGATGACCACCACCAACCGATCATATTGGGACAGTTATCTGGCCAAAAGAACTATAAATGTCTCTAATCATAGGAACACTTATGTACTCCTACAGGAAGACTCTTAGTCAGACCTACTTTTTGTAAATTATTCACTTATTTCGACAGGACAAGAGCAAAAGTACCATGGATGGACAACAATGGAGCTCATTTTTGAGTATGTGAATGACTCCAGTTACTCCAATGACTCCAGAGAACTAAACATGATACTCAACCCTAAAATTTTCAAAAGGCATATTTCAGTTTTTTATTCAATGGCAAATTTTAATTTTTTGCAAAAAAAAAAACTTTGAAACACTTTCAAATACATAAAAAATTAACTAAAGTTTCAAATTAGCTAACTGTAATGATGTTTAACAAAAGACACAATAGAAGTAATTATGATTTTGTCAGTGTATATTCATCATCTCAGTCCATTGTCGCTTGACCAAATATGGCCATTACACCATAAAACTCAAAACCAGCCAGCCAACCAACCTACTCCGTTTATTGTGATTGGATTGGGAATAGCAGCTGCAAGTTAAAGGTCCGCCTACTTTTACTAAAAGGGTAAATATGGTTTTGACATTACAAACATTTAAAAAAGACATTAACAGGAAGCTCATGCTTTGGATAGAAATTTCTGAATAGCCACATCATTCTCAACCCCATGCATTTGCTAATGAATCAGTACTAGACAGTTCTTTCATCAAACCTAAATTTCATCTAGGAAGAAAAACTGGGTTCCCACTCTTTTTTTCTAACTAAAAATAAGGACTTCCTAAGCACTTTCTAGGACAAAATAAGGACTTCCTAAGCACTTTCTAGGACAAAATAAGGGCTTTCTAAGCACTTTATAGGACAAAATAAGGACTTAAATATAACATTGAAGAAACCGTATTATACAATGTAATACTGACTTTCGAACAAGTGGGGATGCTCTTACAGATTAGTTAATCTTGAACAGTAGTATGTAAAAAATTTAATATTCAAGTCTATTTTCTAAAAAATATACAAAAGTGAGATTTTTCAAAATAAGCCATCTGATTTTCACAAAATTCAGCAGTTACGAGCATTACGTGTACACATGTTAGTAATATGTAAGTACATAAACAAATTATAGAATGGAGAATGCAAGAAAAAACATTGGATGTTTTTCTTTTATCTCTTTGCAGTGCATTAGCTTTTATAAAAAGGGAAAGAAGGTTAAATTTGACGAGGACAGGGCTTGGTGCCAGTCTCCCAGCTGTTGCGAGTTTGATTTTGTTTTCTTATTCTTTTCATATTGTTTTGTTTTGTATTTGCTTTCAATGGTCTTGGGAGGAGTGAATCACGCAAGTCAAAAACAGACCGATTTCCATGGGTTTTCAAGTCTTTAAAGTATATTACGTGCTCATCAAGAGTCGATCGATGATTTGTATATCGCGTATCAAGGGTTGCCATTCAAGCAGGCCAGTTCCCAAATCATCGCCAATGCTGCACACTTAAGCAGTTTTATCGCTATTCGGCCGCTAAAAAGAGGTCAGAAATATTGTGAAAAAATATCGTTATTTGAAAACTGAGTTTTGTTTTCAAAGGAAAATAAGCACTTTCTAAAGACTACTAATGAAAAATAAGTACTTCTAAGGGCTCTTAGAAATAGAAAGTCAAAATAAGCACTTTCTAAGACCTGTGGGGACCCTGAAATATGCATTATACCTTCAAGATCATTAAATGAGTATAGTCAATCTACCCAATTGGCAATGTCTGAAAACCTAATTGATAGTAGATTTGATACTTAATATGAGAGATGTCCATCACTCTGATTAAATTGAGAGGAAGATAGCATTGATTATAATTATATTACAGCAAGATCTGCAATCAGCTTATTTGTCCATCAATTAGAAAGTTTTTAAAAAACATTTTTAATTTTTGTATAAATATACACTGTAAAACGCATAACATAGCATTATCTAGATGTGCTTAATTTCATCCTGTCAAGTTTTTTATACAAATTATAGTAAAAATAAACATTTGATCCTTAACTTGTGGAGAGTACTGTATTAAACTTTGATAACTATTTTCTAAACAATACATTCAAATAGATATGAAATAAACCCAGCAACAAAGTTACAGAAAATTCTATTTTAACAGTATTTGAAGGCTTGAAATTCAACTTTATACATTAAGAAATTCCTGCAGTCAAAAAGTTTGCATTGCTATAGATTTGAACAAATTAAAAAACAAATAGATTGTTTGGCCTAATATAAAAGAAACACAGCATCAGGGTTAGAAATTAGAGCAGAACATCAGGCACCTTAATATTTAGCCAAAATGTTCTACTTGGGTGCAATTTTAAATTTATTTTGTGAACAAGTACAAATACTCAGTGTAATCATTAGGGCTTGAACTTGATATGCCAATTTGAAAATACGATAATAATTTTTTTAGAAGGAAGAATAAACTGTTGATTAATCAGAATGTACACTAAACAAGAACTATAATTTTAAAAATTAGGCAGTAAATATAACTGGATCCAAATAATTGATCATAAAAACAAAATTTACAGGTGCAAAATACAACTAACAGCTGCTAATTTCAAACCCTGATTCAGTAAAGACCCATTACTCTTTTGAATTACATGAGTATCTCTGAACTAATTTTTTTAAACATTCTGTCTTACATTTGTCAAACCTCTTGAAATATACAAATGAATTATTTTAAAAACCAAACAATTGTGTTATAGAAACAATGAATGATGGGAGACATAGACCAATAGTCAATAAAATTTCAGGACCAATGTGCATATATAAGCCTATAAGTAGACTGATCAATTTCCAACCAATTGATTAAATGAAATTTTAAATGCAGAATGTTTTGCTACCATTTACTTGTATGTCCTTAAAAGTACATTTCTTAGCAGTAATAACATTTAACCTTTTGACTACAGCTATATATATTACAGGCGTGAATCTTATAACTTTCAAGGTACAATAGCTGTACCAGCCATAGTCTAAATTCTTTCTTAGCGTGATTAAGGTACAACTGCTGTACCTTAATGTGCCTAAAGAATAATAAGAATGGTAAATAGAGGTGGTTTACATAAGACTTTCCTTTTAGTCCAGTTTTCAACACCTATTTAATCGATGTTTCTCAAAAAAAACTTATCAATAAAAGCATACTAATCAATTGTATTTTTTCATTGCTTGTCCTGTCAAAAGAACAAGTGTAGTCTTTCATCCTCCCCTTAAGCATGAGGAATTCCTTGCCAATGTGCCTTTTCTTGCCTCAACTAAAAATCAAGATCGAATGGCATTTGACTTTGGTCACGTTTTATATATTTCAAAGCAGTTGAAATAAAAAAATGCAGTATTATTGTAAAAAATTAAAACTTTTCAAAATCTATAAGGCTTTTTTTGCATATATTAAGGACTTTCAAAATCCCTAAAAAAAACACCATGAAAAATCAGGTTTTTATCAAGGCTTTTTCAGGCTGATGGGAGCCCCTGTTCTGTTCTCTAAACTAATCACTTTTGGGGGGAAATATCAGCTTCTTAGTTCACATAAAATCAAAATTCCAATCCAGATATTTTCAGTTGTTGCTGTACTGACCATCTGATGAAACAGATTTGTTTCCTAATGTGAACACTGATTCTTTTTTCTGGATTATTTATAGCCTTTCAAACAGATTAAATTTCTTTGAGATGATAATCAACAGAAATCAGAGTGACAATATGCCAATATTCTAGATAATTACATTTTAGAAAAGGAAGTAATTAATATTGGCTGTTCATGTTACAACCACCATCGATATGGTTTTAAAGTAAGGTAAGAGCTAAATAGCAACTCAGGGTATGTTTTTAAATCTAAGTTAATTGTTTTACTACAGGGCACCATACTGCCTTTTCTAACCTTGGGTGACTGCATGTCCCGAGAGCAGAAAGTGCTTAACTGCGACATGCATCGCAGAACAAAGTCTTTAAAGACAAATTTTTCCTTAATTTTATCAAATTTTTGACCAATTTTTTTAAATTATAAGTTACGATGTTCTGCAGTGCAAAGTGTTCTCCCTGACACACCTTTTTTTTCTTTTCTAGCTACAGAACAACCTCCTTACACCACCCAAATTACCACAAACACTTTATAAATAACATATCTTCTATGTCAAAATATTTAACTTCAAAAATTATCGACAGAATAACAAATTCTGAAAGTATGCCTTTGTTTTAAATAAAGTAAGTAAATTAATTTTGAAGTTTTATTATAAACATGTAATATATATTTAGCCGATTATTGTGTTTTAAGTCCGTTTTTGATTTTACTACAGTTTCCAAAATTCAGACAAAAGGCCTGCAGAGCAATTGGAATTGCTTGGAGTTGTGTTGCAGAACACTGAATAGAATTCTGCACCTGGGCTGCATGTCATGTAATTTTCATAAGAAAATACCCATAGCAAGGAGTAATAAAACCTTTTGTCTTTTCATATATTACATGTTATTGTCCATCTGCAAAACCTCTACTATATTAAGCTGAGTAAACATTTTTTTAAACCAAAGATGACTGTTTTCAAGATTTTTGGGACTAATAATTTTAATATTAAATTTTCTGTCTTTTAGACAGAAAATTTAATATTAAAATTATTAGTCATAAAAATGTTTAGATGTTTAGATTAGGCATAAAAATGTTTAGATTAGGCATAAAAATGTTTTAAGAATCTAATTTTCTGATAACAAGAATGTAGATTACTTCAGTTTGTTTCACATGATTCATGAAACAGGCAATAAAACACAAGATTCGTCGAAATTTATGTTAAGATTTACTCATTTTACAAAAAGTAGAGCTATTTATAAGTAACTAGCCACTGCGTGGCTAGCCCGGCATTGCCTGTGCCAGTGGTATAACGTATTATTCAGTTGTAAAATTTTCCACAGATTTCAAACCAGTTGAAATTTTTAATCTATCTTTAATGAATCCGCTTTTACAAAAAAAAACTAAGCAATGGCTGCCAAAATGTTTTTTTTTTTTTTTTCCAATTACGGAGTACCTTGAAGAAAACTGCGAACCTCCACATCAAAATTTTATAGTTTTATTTTATTATATTACAGTTTATGATTGTAAACAGTAAATGAGGGAAGAAAGTTAAAGGAAGTGACAAATGCACTTTGAAAAGGTGAATAATTGAGATAGAAAATAAAATAATAATGATACAATTAGGAGTCCAGTTCACGTTCCAAAGGGTGGGGACATCGAGGAGGGGTAAGCAATCAGTACCGAAAAGAAGTGGCGAAATGCATGAGCTGTGGTGATGATTAGAAAAAATCAAAGAGGGCAGGAAATGTAATCTGTTTTTCTTTTTAACGCGAAGCGCATGAAATGCAATCTGTTTATTTTAGGAAGGGGAAACTTACCGTGACGTCACAATCTCGTGCGAAAATATAAAAGATATATTCAATTTAAAAGTTATTTATATAAAGAAAATCATATTCTTAGGTATGGATGTAAAGTGAAATTTTCAGCAGATTTCAAATCCGCTGAAATTTTTACTCTGTCTTTAACGGTCTATGAGATAGATAAAAGAACGAATTGACACCAGTTAAAAGATTGTTTGTTTTTATCGTCTGGCTGAAAAATTATTCATCCATGCAAAATCAAAATGGAAATGAAAACAATAAATTTAGAATATGTGATCTTTTCTATGCTGTAGCATTCAATAATGATTAAATTTCATTAAATTCATTTAAAAATGAATATTAAAATTCGCCACGATCCAAAAATTGCAAAAAATTTGTCTCATTGCTGTAAGTGCCGAAGAATCGTCAGGATTTTACGGCAAACAGACCGACAAACACTTCCTTTTATAATAGTAGACACGTCATTAATTATTGATTTTGATTTGACAAAATATCCTGAATTTATAATTGAAGCAAATGATCAACAGTGTATAAATCAATATTTAATTAATATATCACATATCTTCTCAAAATGATACACCATTTCACAATTTACTGTCAGAAAAAATATTTTTAGAAAGCAACTTATTTCTGTTTTTCCATTTCTCAAAATTTTAATTATATGGAAGAAAATAAATTTGTACTTTCCCCCATCCCTACTATCCATATGGCAGTATTCTATGGTGTGGTTTCATATGGTTACACCTGTCTTTAAGTGAAAAATAAATTATAAATACAAAAACAAATGTTAATAGTGTTTAGATATAAAAAACCTGAATTAAAACAGATGAAGAACATAATTAAAAAAGTGTGCAGTAACATTTGAAGTATTCAGAACTAGAGTGGATCAAGTCCATTTTATAACATTTTAAGATACATTGAAATAAAGTTTCTTTTCGTGTGTACTTTTCCTATTCACTGGGCATTTCTTCTGCTATCTATCAGGAACCAAAGCAACTAGGGACTTGATTCAAAGATTTACTAAAAAAATTCAACTTAAAGGAGTTTAGGTGTGACATTATCAGAGCTTGACCAGAAAGTGGACCTGATCCACTCTAGTTCTAATTGCCTCATTTACAAAATCTGGAAATAAGCTAAGATAACACAATTAGAATATTTTCATCCAGCCAATCCATAATTATAATGTACAATGACCTAAAATTCTGCTTAACCCTCTTAACAATCAAATATGTCAGAAAACCATTAAAAATTCTGATACTGTAAGAAAATTAAATGAGTTTTAATTAAGAAAATGTTTCTAATTAGCTATGTTAACACAACACAGGGTTTATAGAATAGAAGTCTAGTAAGAAGATTGTGTATTATGGGGAAAATGTGTCAGACTTTCAGTCCATGGCAAGGCGTCACTGGACAACCCAATCCTCAGAGCAGACGAAACTGAAACACCGAGTACTGAATAAAATGTGATATTTTGAAACGGTTTACAAGGTTAATGGAACTAAATTCAATACATTCATGAAGCATATTCAGTTAATGTATTAAGATAAAAACATTTTTGAAAAAACAAAATAGATTTATTTAAACATTCACTTGCTTTAAGTACTTATTTTCATCAATTTTTCTTTTTCTTTCTATTATCCTTCAGATTTTCTACATTTGATTTCTTTTTTTTTTTGCTGCTGATTTTTCTGTTTAAATACTTTATTTGGATGATAGTTCTCATTTGTTTAAGATAAAATCACTTCTTTGGCTTTTACCCCAAATCCTGTCAAAGCCTTTGCGATTCCATAGATTGTATGCATATCTTCTACAGGGTGAAATTCAATAAACACATCTTCTGTTACTTTGCTGACTTCTCGCAATTAGATGAGGATACATTAAGTGTACTGTATGATAAATACTTCACCCTTTCAGTTTTACAGGATATTTCATTCGATAACTGCAAAATCCTAAATCAGGGTACTCTTTCATATTTCCTAGTAACCCACTCTGAGAGATTCTCTTGCCTAGAATTTTCTGCTGAAGTAAAACATAATACATTATTATTTAATGTATTGCTTTAATTCCCCTTGCATCAATGTTTTCAGCTGGTGAGGCATTCGTTCTGATTTTTGAATCTAATATCTGCTTGTCATAAAACTTCAGCACTCTCATGGCATTCTGTAGTCATTCCATGACTTATGTTTGGATTATTTTGCAAAATACTGGGATTTTTATTCTGTATAGGTCTTTTAACAGAATCATAGGATGTATGGTCATTGAGAATTTCTTTGGATCACATGTGAGAAAAAAACCTTTAAATGAATCCTGATACAACCAGTGGGACAGGAAATAGAAATTTTGCATTGTTGGTCATAGGACAGACTTTTGAAGAAATTAAGATTGAAGAATCCCCTTTGGAAAAGTTGTATTCCATTTTCCAAATTGCACTTCATATTCCTCTATCTTAGAAAATACATGTTATAAAATGTGTCCAAGTTCAGATAAAATTTTTACCAAAAGCATTACATCAAACCAATTTTCACCACATTTATGAATTCTGATAAATTTCATTGCATATTGTAAGGCTGAGAAATGTTTCAATATGGTTGCTGTAGTGCAAGAGAATAACTGTGCTGCCATACAAACATTTTGTCCCTGCGCCATAGCACATTGAATGCAAATCAATTTCAATTTGTGGCAAGGTGATTTTTCAATCTTGACTCCATTTTTGAATCTGTAAGCAGAAAACACAAACTAATTCTGCAGAAATTTTAATAGATGTGGAGCACCAGGAAAAGTGAATATTACAAGTCTTGTCAAAAGGGATTTTTACACCATGAATTATTTTCATTTACATGTAATTTTTCCCAATGCTTACACTCATGTCAGATACATGCTACAAATGTTAAGCCAACATTGTCAAGTTGTTAAATAACTGGAAATAATGTCTTTTCAAAATATAGTCTATGATATTTGACTGTTTCCAATTGGATATTAATCCTTTAATCACAACAACTTATATATGTAAATACGGGCTCAGCACTTGTGATCTAAATTTTCATCAAACTTAAAAAGTTTAGATCCTCATTTCATCAAATTGAAGAACAGTTCATTCAATACATTCATGAATTTATCTTTTTCTTCCATGTTTGAAAAGAGCCTTTTATCATATTCATAGCATCAGAGAGAAAGCTGGAATTTTTGGAACCTGGGGTAATAAGGCTGATGCCATCCTTTGTCAAAAACCAGTTTCCTAATGCAAACATTGTTTGGAAATTTATGGTATACAATTTGCGAAGTTTCTGAATTCTGTTTCGTTTTCACAGAACTTATTGCACCAGGCTACAGTACATCTAATTCCCGACCTCATGAAAGCTTTTACTTTGATAGAAAAATGAAACACACTTAGTTCATAAAAAGTATTTACTCAAATCTATACCCCAAAATTCTTATATGAACGATAAAAAAAATTTAAGTTCTGAATATGATGATATCTGAATTATAGTATATTATAAAGTAGATTAGATTTAGTATATTTTAAAGTATTTAATCTGCATCATAGTATATTATCATGTTCTTATTTAAATGGTAGTACATTATTCAGGTAGAACTTCCAGATGCAAAATGAAGATTGAAACATGGATAAGAGGCCAAATTAGGTAACCCCATCTTTCTTAATGCCTTGGGTTATATGTACTATTTATTTACTAAGACTCACTTCTTGTCAGAACATTAAAAATATTCTTCTGGTCATCCACTGACGTCACAGCTCTCACAGAATCCTGACCATGGAGAGTCCTTTTAATGTTCCATTAACCTTGAATCCAGCACACTTTTTGTATCACATATTATTAATAAACACAAAAAACTTTCAATAGTTTTACAACAGCTAAAATATCAGAAAGTAAACAAGGTTGGAATTCTTACTTTGCTTTCTGACTTCTATTTAAATCAGTGCACTTTTACAAAAAAATTATTTTGTTGCCTTCAATAAAGATATTAACATTTTAAGTTTAATAAATGGATCATGAATATTTATGTTTGTCCTTAGAATCAGATAAGCTCAACATCATACTACTTAATGATTCTGGCTTCGAAGATCTTCTCTTTTCCTTTTCTTGTTTCCTACGTTGATGTTCTGCTCGCCTCTTTTCTTGCTCAGCTCGTTTTGTTTCTCTCAATAATAAATCAGGATCCCACAATTCATCTAAGCTTTCATTATCTTCCCAATTAGTAGGATTGTCATCTAGAACACCTAAATCAGGTTCCTGAAATAAAAAGTTTTATTTAATTTAGACACAGATACCACATTTTCGAAGAAATATAACACAACCCATGAATTAGAGGGTATAAGAGTGTTAACAGCAAAAATATGATTTGGGGCAGTTGTTTTGACGATTTTTGGAGAAATGGGGTTTTCTGTAAGCATTTTGCCAATTTGGAGCAGTTTTAAAGCTTTTGAGGACAAATTCATGAAACATTTCATAACAAAAATTGTGTTGGTATTAAATGCTTTTCCCTCTAGTACAATCCCATTTGCCATAAATTTAGTTATGTAATTATCTCAAAAGTGAACAAGTACAACTAATCTCTTATTTTAATAGTTTTATTAATTCATTGCCCATCTCAATATTGGTAATGCCTAATTCAGTTTGGAGTTTTCAACCCTCTGCGATGGCGAAACTATATTAATTTGTATATTCCTGATTGGACTACCTGTTCCATGATGTCACAGCAAGTTTCATCAAGGCTGCTTGACATTTGATCTCTGCGAGGAACAATTTGTACACTATCACGAAATTATACTTTTCATCTCATCTAATTAATTTTTGAACCAATTTAAAAAATAATTGTACCATAAGAAAGAATGCATTCTGAGCTTTCACTTAGTATTTTCAAATTTTAAAACTAATAGTATCAAGGTATAGATATGACAGTTATAGTTTTGAATTGGAAATTACGATCTAAAAAATACGAAATTCGTAAGACCAACTTTTAATTGCATCGAATTTATTAACCAATTTCAAAATTATACAGTAAGAAAGAGGTTTAAGGTTTCCTGTGATGTTTTCAAATTTAAAAACTAATAGTAACAAGCTATAGATGAGTTTTAAAAAAAAGTAATGAAACTATCCCGATTTTCCACAAATTTCAAAAAATAATATTATTATCAGGAACCAAATTGAAATTTAAAAAAAAACTCGATGAGCTGCAAAAATTCATATTTAGAGGTACTCTAAAAAAAACTCACGGCTGAAGACTGAAAATTTGTGTTTTGTTCACTCGCGGAAGAAATTCCGCTTTTTCCACTTTGACACTTAATAAACCCTAAACTAATAAGCCCCATCGGGGGAAAAATCTTCATCTTGTTCCCTGAATAATTTTGAACACACTATGTCAATTTTGTAATTATCTGATACGTACTTTCTCAAGAAACCGTCTAAGAATTGAGTGAAAAAAGCGAGTTTTCAATACTGTGACAGCGGCTGCTGAAGTAACTTTTTTTTTAATAAATAGATTATGGGTATAAAATGAAAGATGTCTCTATTGAATAAAATTAAGAATGTGTATTAAAATTAAATGTTACAGAAAATTTTGAAATCTGAAAGATATTTTATTTAACCTGCCTCTAAACAATTTCCTGACCTTGAATTTTTATTCAGAATAGTGGTATTACTAAGATGAATTGAGTAATAAGAATAAAATTTTGTAATACATTTTTTCTCGATAATTTTATGCAGAAAAAATAGCTTGTAGTATCATGTTTTAAGGTAAGTTTTATTAAGGTAAGCAAGTTTTATTAGATTTAATACTAATACTTTAATCATAACTACTGCATCAAATCCTTCTCATTGGCATTTCTTCAATTTTTCAAATTTACTAACAATAACACAAAACGATAATTCCTTCCAAAACGTTAAATCAGGGTCTAAGTGTATTTCATACAAAAGATCTTACCAGTAATATTGCTTTGGGGTCCATAGCTAAACGATTAGAAGTATTTCTTTCTTGTTCTGAATCTTTAAGATCATTTTTTATGTAAAGCTGCAAAGAAAAATTTATTGTTTTCATTTGTCTAATTTTACAAACAAAAACAAACATTCAGATTTAACTTGATCTAACTTCATAAGCCGTCAATGAAATTCCAATAATTTGATACCTAATAGAAAATTGAACTAAACAGTATTGACAGCATGTTCTGATTGTTAACTTGAAAATTAAAATTCATAATTTTATTGGATAGCAAAGTATTTCAGCTGGACAAGGTCTTAAATAAAAAAAAAAGATGTTAAACTAACCCTTGAAGCAATTGAAATTTTTATTCCATCTTTCTTATTTCATTTAATCCTCAAATACAGGTATATTTTAAAATTAAATTACATATGGTGCTATGAAAATTTTTTCAGCAAAAAAAAAGTGACATTTTACCTGGTTGGGGAATAGACCAATATTGATAACATGCAAATTCACTGCAATTTTTAATGACAGGAACATAAAATAAATTTTTAAATGTATACAAAAATAGCACAAAAAGCTCATAAGTGTTATTTAAATTTGTTATGACATTTGTATTTGTATTTACATTTGGAAGAGTTTTGGAATAAAAATAACTGCAATAAAATTTCGGAAATATTTTGGTCGCTCCTTAGATTGTTTCTATCAATGTTGGAGTTTACGTTACATTACGATAACAGATTATTTTGAAGGGTATTGAATGAAACATGATGCTGAACACTTATAACTGCTTTACAGCTAGTGCTTTTGCTAAAATGAGTTAGCGAAGAAAAGCAAAAACATATTTGCGTTCATGTTATTTATGCATTTAAAGCTATTTAAGATGTATTTTATTTTTGCTCCCCAAAAAGCTTACTTCACTGTGTGGCCTAAGTTTCAAATACAGATCATGTTAAATCCAAATTGTATACTATATTGCAACTAAAGATACAATGTATTTTTTTGGCCTACAATATACACACCTATTTTGTATTATGATTTATTTTAGCAGCAATAAATTAATTTGTTGTGTAATACAATAAATAAGTCCTACCTACTTTATATTATACTTAGCTGGTTGTTGGGTTTTGAAGGCACAAGCGCCATATTTGGAAATGTGGCACGAGACATAAGAAATACTACATCAATACATTATAATTGATCTAGCAGAATTAAATGTTCTTGTTGTGCTACGTATTTATATCTTTTTAACAGTGAAAGAATAATCTTTAAATTATATTTTTAATATGAATCATGTTAAAAAAGAAGTCCATTTCTAAAAAACGGAAAACAATTTACAGATTATTGAAAATGTATTCAGGTGTTGAAAATGGATCAGTGTTTTGAAAACGTTTAAAAATTATAGAAGTTTAAAACTGAAAACTAACATGGCTGAATGAGGAAAGTGAAAACAGCAAAAGTCATAAAAAAGCAAATCATGTGTATCTTACTTTTTGAAACTCACATTGTGTATTCTAATAGTTGTTTGAAAAATAATTCTGATTAAATTTGTATTTATAATAAAATTAATAAATTTAAATCATTAAAATGTTTATAATTGTTGGAATTTTTCAAATTTCCGAAAATTCAGTTTGGGATTTCAGCAATGGCCGAAATTCAGAATGACACAAGGGTGAGGTGGCAAATTAATAAAACATTGCTAAAGACTATATTATAGAATGATTTCTAATGTTTATAGATCACTTAACAAATCTTGGTTGAATTTACCCATACAGATAAAACAATATTTCATTTTATAGGATAGGAAGGTTAAAAGAGATTGAAGTTAAAAGTTTTTTAACTTAACCATGATTACACATTTGTACTAGAATTGTTTGTGGCATTTGGTTATAGTTAAAAAATAATTTTTACAGCTAAAATTTTGCTATTTCCAAACTTTAAAATTATTAATAGATGGAAATTTATCTAAAAACGTTTAAAAAAATTAAGATTGAAGTAGTTTTATTTGATTTTCGAAAAAAAAAATCAGTCATACATACATAATTACCCAGATTATAGAATTCACCATCATTTTTTTTTTAATATTACACACTTTATCCACACTAAAAGCTAGAATAAATTAAAAATCAAATTTCCTTTTCTCCAACTACTGCAACAAAAAAACAGATCTATCCTCTCATTTAATTTATTTTTAAAAGTTAGAGAATAATTAAAAGTTTAAGGTAAATCTTGTCGGTCATATGCTCCATTAGACCACAAAACCTTTCTTCATTTTAAATCTATTCAGCCCAATTGAAAACTATCCTGTTATACCAAAATTTTTTAGTCAGGTTTTTCCAACTATCACATATATGAACTGCTCTGACAATCGTTCCATGAAGAGCTTGATACTAATTTTACAATGTAGTTTACCAAAACGTTATAATTCTTATATCACAAACCAAGTTTTTTTATAAGCTTAACCAACCTCCACCCAATAGTTTTTTAATCAAAACTCAACCAACATGAAACCTTATAGTTCTTCCTTGTATTCTATATTAAAGTCACATAATTGAAAAAATTCTTACATTTTGATTCTTGAGTTCATTGTCATATAACACATGTGTGCTAAAAGTCATATCACGCCTTTTAGCACTAATTAAAACTAGTCTTAAGGTTGTTATTAAAACATATTCTAACAGTAATTATGTTATTCACTTAACATTTATATAATAATTATAATAAAACCTTGATTTCTCAGGAGTGATATCATTTTAATAAAGCTACACAAAATTAAATTAAACGTAACTCGTTTTTATTGCATTGCCTTCACAAAACAAGGCATTTTGAAAATATTTTATTAAAAGACAGGGAGGGGACTTGGATTTTGAAAATCTTTGGGACAACGAGTATTCGAGGGTATTATATACCTATATCTTAAAATATCATTTAAATTATTAGGAAGTCTCATTTGGTAACTAAGTGGTTTTAGAAAGAAATCTTAATGTATCCAAACACGTCCAAGACACTTTTTTTAAATGTGGTATAGAAACATTTTAATGATATTTTTATGTTTTGTGTTTTAAACAATAGCAATGGGCTATAAATATTAAAAGTATATATTAATAATTTTGTAAAAATATGATAATTATGTATGAAATTTTAAAGAAATGTGTCAAAAACTTCAAATGTGCTACATGAAAATCTATTCAACCAATTTGAAAAATGATGCTACCAAAATAAACTACATGCATATTTCTAGGGAATGAACTAGAATAAAAGGATATTTAAATAAACAACAATTTTACAAGTGATTGAAAAATGAATAGAAGATTTTTTATAGTTTTACAGTCCTATTTCTTAAATAAATAGTAATAATTTAGAAACTTTTGAACTCAGCATAATTATTCTAGTTCATTCACTTGACAACAATATAAATAACAAACTCTCAAAAGTTTACTAGAATCCAGTTGTAAGTTTTTGTATTATAACATTTGAAGTGAGGAAATAATGCAAAAATATTAATTTAGAGTTAAAGGTAGTTTCAAGTGCATCGCTTGCTCCCTTGCGTTTGCTCTTTGTGTAAACAATTTTGTTCTTCCTTCTCTTTAAAAAAGTTCACTCCATTTCCAATAGAGAAACCATTTAAATATTTGAAAAAACTTTCTAAAATTATATTTGCAAAAAAAAGTAAGGTTTAAATTTAGATTTTGCCATGTTTTTGGCCTTTTAATGGCCATTTCCAGTGTTTTCCATTCTTACTTCTTGTTTTCCCGCCTTGATTAAAATCTTAATACTTCTTCAAGTAATTAACAGAGAAAAAATTAAATATGTTTTGGAAAGTCAAATAAATACTCTATCCAATAAAATCGAAAACTTTTTTAGAATTCTTGGTCAAAAATGAGATTTTTAACGTGTTTGGATATTTTAATTGCTACTTCTGTAATCTCAACGGGTTCATGACGGGAATTACAAAAGTAGAAGTGTCCTCAAAGTAATTTATTCTTTATGGACAATTTCAAAGTTATATGAATTGACATGGTTTTGGGCCATCTTATGCCTTAGCAATTAAATTTTACAGCTTAGCAGCCCTATGCTGCAATGCCTATCGTCCTCGGGCCCCGTCTCCCTTCTTTAGTTGATTTTAGAGGTAAACTGCGCAATTGCTGGATGAGTGAGTGTTTCAAGTGTTGTGTGCGTGGGTGTTTCAAGCACGCTTGGCGCCTCTTCGTCTGGACACATGCGCTCACGTGACAACGAGGGATGTTCGATGGCCCAAACATATTGTATACATTTCGATATGTTATATACATTATTATATATCTCAAAGGAGCGGTGAGTCATCAAAAAGAGCTAGCTCTTTTTAGTGAGTGAGCGTTTCCGATCCGATCCCTGAAAAGAGTCATTTTCCCCATCACTAACGCTAACTAGTTCAAAATCCAAGTTCTCCAGGTTTGCCATAAAACTAATAAGCTTCTCACAAAGGATTCTTTTCAAAAAGGAATTTGCAAGACTTATCAGCTTGCAAAATTTAGGAGTGCAACGTTGGCAATATGTCTCATTTGGCGCATTTTACGTTCATAGAAGACAAAGAAAGGGGAAAAATCGGAATATTTTCGTAAAAAATGATAAAAATCGGTCATTTTTTCAAAAATTTACGAAAAGAAAATATTTACAAAAGTCGGAAGAATCTCATCCCTGAAATAAGGACAAATTCACACTTTCCTTTTTTTATTATTTTTTATTTGCATTTATTCTTTGACGGTCATTCCATGATATAATTTAATTGTAAAGAAAAAAATTTTAGAAAAAGCAGAAATTTTTAAGGGAAAAAAAAGCGGAAATTTTTGGAAGAGAAAAAAAAAAAAAAGCGGAAATTCTTGGATGGAAAAAAAAAAAGCGGAAATCCGCCTAAACGCGGAAGATTTTTACCCCTGTATTTTGTAAGGTGTGAAAGACTAAGTTTTAAAGAGATGTTTTGTCTTGTTTATAATACCCTACAATACATTTATTAAAATGCATTTTAGATTATATATATTTATCAAGAAACATTATCTTAAAAAATGTAAGAAAAATAAAGAAATTTAAAATTTTAACACATTTTCTAACTAACACTCAGTATAGGATGCAAGATGTCACTATGTGTTTAATATACAAGTCATTATTTGAAAGACTAAAGTTTGAATAATTTGTGGTATTGCCAATCTCAATGGTCACCTTCATCCGATAAAGCACCTTCAAGAAAAAAATGTCACTACTCTAAGTAGAAATCCTTTTAAAAAATAACAATGAATTATACTCATGTCCAAAATGATCTTCAAGTACCCAAAAATAATTATATTTCATGAAATACCCAATCAATATAATCCATTCTTGCGGGGAATATGTGAAAGACAAGCCTAATTAGCATTATACAATCAAAAGTGATCAACTGGTTTCTAACATGCAAATCAAGGAGTTGCTTCATCTTACTGTGAATCGAGCGCTTTGCACAAAGTGAATATATGAGTGAATTTCTGCAATACAGCATTTCACTTCAGTGTGTAAGGATTCAAAATGGTTTGTTATGGCTCCAAAGTATCGTTTGTAAGAATCTGTAAAGTGGCGCACACTGTTGGCCTTTTAGAAGCAGGGCAGACAATCATGGAAGCAGTGAGATATGTAAATATTTCAAGACAGTCAGTCTCTGTGCTATGGAAACAATTTCAGAACTCTGGAACTGTTGTAAGGAGGCCTGGACAAAGTCGTAAACGAATAACAACTGTTTCTCAATAACTGCCCGTCAAGATCGACTCAGGCAAATCTACAGCTAGGCAGCTAAGTTCAGAGCTTGCAATAGCCAAAAGAACTGTTGTATCAAGGCAAACTGTATACAGAAAGCTTAATGAAAAAGGCCTTTATGACAGAAAGCTAAGAGTATGTGCTTCACTGTCTTCAAAACACAAGTGGGGTCGCTTTAATTGGTGCAAAGAACATCAGAACTGAAGTCCACACTAATGGACCCATGTTCTCTTTATTGATGCGTCGAGGTTTAGTTTAACATCAGATTCCAAATGCTTTTACATCTGGAGGAAGTCAGGAACGCGAAATCTTCCTTCGAATAATATGGAATGCAACCGTTTTGGTAGTGTGGGTGTGATGGGGTGGAATAAGGATCGATGGATGTATGCCCCTACACGTTTTCAACAGAGGATCTGTGATAAACCAGGGATATCGGGATGAGGTCTTAGAACGTTATGTAAGACTTTTTAGAGGTGCATATGGATCTGATTTAATACTTATGGACGATAATGCTGTTCCACATTGAGCATACCTTGCTGACGAATTCCTTGAAAATGAAGCCATTGAACGAATACTGTGGCCAGCAAAATCTTCTAATCTGAACCTGATTGAGAACAAATGGGACTACCTTGGAAAAGCAGTTGCATGGAGAAATCCTCCTCCTCCTCCTAGAGACATAAATTCCCTAAATACTGCATTACTGGAGGAGTGAAACTTAATTCCCCAAACTGGTTAACATTATTGCCAGCATGAAATCACATTGGGATATGTGTGTACAAGTCAGGGGTGATCACATTCATAAGCCTTAATTTTTTTTTTCTGAACTCTCTTTGGTTGCATATTATTGCCATTTTTATAGTTTCATGCTGTAGTTTTATATCATATGCAGTGTTCTTAAACTTTTTCCTTTGTATTTATGTGTTATGATGTTATGTTTCATTCCATACAAATTCATAATATTAGTTCCCCATTTCTGAGAAATCCATGATTCTATGCATGTAAAGATAATTTTGAACATCAATGTATATTGAACACCAAACAAGCAACAGAAATCTAAAATATAAACATGCTGCAAATTTTCAATATTCTTGATTTTTAATTAATTTATTTATTTTTGTAGAGAGAGAATTAAAAAAAAATGAGACAAAAATATGCTTACATATTTTTAATCTTCTTTTGGCAAAAAAAAATTTACACAAGTAACTTTCTCAATACTTGTGAGGACCATATAAATATCAGAACTAACTAACCAATATAATAGAAGGTATACACATGTAAAGATTGAATATATTTACTTTTTTAGGTTTCCTAATTTGAGGAACCATATCTTTAAAAAAGTCTTCTTGGTTTGAATCTTCCAATTGCTCCATGCGGGAATTACTTTCAGACTCTGTTCTAACACCCCCATTATTTAATAAAGCAGAGTTACAAGTTTCTGGCCATGCATCCCACTGAGATTTGAATTCTTGATTTTCAAATTCATTTCCCTAAACAAGAAAAATTTACAACAATTATTGCACTTCAATTTAATCAAATGCCCTACTTTGGATTACTAACAATTTTTGAAAATATTTACCATTGGTTGCTCCATATCAATAACATGACCAACAGTCATAGGTAACAAATATTCAGGTTCTTTTTTTCTTCTACAACACACAGCTTTCCTAAGTGTACGTACAATACTTAATAAAATGTGTCCAATTCTCCAAAGCAATGTCTTAATCACACTCATTTTAAGACCTGAAAGAAGGCAAAAAAATGTGAATTCAAGTGAAGTTAAAGCTAAGAAAACAACAGAATTTGGGTTTCATAAAGCCACTTTAATTCTGCAAACATCACTAGATTTCTGAGTAGTGTAGTATTGCTTCAACCCTACTATTAATCCATTTAATGATTAAATAACCGTATATACATATATACAGGTTGAAAGAATCCTAGGGAGCATTCTATTGAACAACAGTGATTTTCAATCAGTGGTGCCCCAAGAATGAGACAAGTATAACTTAAGAATGAAGCAGTTGAAATTATATACAATTTATTTGAATATAACGGTTTAATTTTGCACTTTTGACATGTGTGTTCATCATAATTTCAAGTAATACCCATAAAAATAACTTTGAAACAAAATTTCACAAATAAATTGCTTTAAAAAGTCAAAAGGGTAAGTAATTACTATTATTATTTCGTAATTGAATCAAAATTATATCTACATAGATTGGCAAATAATATATATTTAGTGTGCTGCAGAATTTTGGTTATTAGTTTATGCATGCCATGAGATTAAAACAGTTGAAAATTGCTGGTCAAGAAGGTCAAAATTTGTTAGAAGATATGGCAGGGAAAACTGCACATTTCTGAGTACGTATATTTGTGATCCCAGAGGGTTAGTACCTAAAAATATTATATCAAAGATCAGATGTAAACATTATACATATTTTCTTATTTGAAGTAAATGATTGAAAATTACTTAAAAGTTGTCTCTATCATCATAGGATTTCGATCTCACCTAGGAATTCCTCGCTCTTAATTCCAACCAGCGGTAATAGTCCGGGAAATCTATTGCACTTTATTGCTATACCATCATCTGTTTCTATGATAGGGATATTTTTCCAAGAATACAGTGATGTTGACAGTTCAGCTAAAGATAAATGTTAATAGTGGAGGGTGTTACAGTTGTACACCATGTGGTCCATGCATTGTCTCCCCTGTAAAAACATGCTGTATATTCATACCTTTGGGGTCTGATTATAGGTAATCAGACAGACAGGTGTTTCGAGAAATTCCAGAGAGGGTGGTGCTAGGAGGTTGGTAGAGCTGTCAACAGAAAAATAATGAGGCATTAGACAATGAGTGTATTTCATGCAATAATTTAAAAGTTCTCCCAATTGGAAAGACAGTAAGCTGTTACTGGTAAACGATGAAATCCAATTTGTATATCATAGTATACCTATAGTATCAGTTTTCTGTTGTAGTTTAAAGCAAGTTTCATTGTGATTAAATAAGTGGTAAAACAATGCTAGAAGTGTAATGGTCTGGGGCATTATTGATGAGTGAAATCCCTACCCTACAAATAAAAAGTAGCATAAATATGCTGCACCTTTATGTCAGGTACATTACTCCCTGGGTGTATTTCTCTTCTTTGTCAGTGAAACTTTCATTGTGGGTCTATTGCTGAATATAACATGATCTCACTCGTGTCTGGCACAGCATGGCCAAATATGGCCCTTGCTCCAAAAAAACCCCAAACCAGCCAGCTACACCTTCAAAAGTAGGTTAGTGCAGTTTCTAAGAAAAAATTCGCCTTTCATAAATCAAGGTTTTCAAATCTAACATGGATCAATTTTGTAATGTCATACTAATAATTGAACCAATATATTCGATTAAAGCAAACAAAAACCCTATTTACAAGATCACAATCAAAGGATTTATATCCTTGAATTAATGCTCAAATCATTGTCTTTTTTGACTCCCAACTGTTTAAAATTGTTAACTTAATTTTTAATAAATCAGTCTTCCGGACCTGGTAGCTACATTTTCCTGGAACGATCATCTGAGACAGTTCGTAACTGTAGGTAATTCAGAAAATGAAAGATTTAAAAGGGGGGGGGTCAACTATTGCAATTACTTGATCAATCTTCTCCCAACTCATAAGATAAGCTTATTAACAATCTGACAGTATCTACTTTTGTGTACAGCAGAAAGTCTGGAGTTTTTCTTGCATTCCTGGATGAAAATGAAATGGTGATCGACGTTGATATTTTTCACAACGCAAATAAACTTTGTTAAATTGAAGCTTATTTTATGTAAAATACCGAGGATTCCAAGTTCCACAAAAATATTCATTGTTTATATACAAACATTCGTTAAATAGATAATGTCTTCAGATTCAACTGTATTTAAGAATTCTTAAGTGATTAAAATTCGTCAATATCTCATGATGTTTCAAAATAAAACATGAGAAATCAAAATTTTGATATTCGTACCTTGTAAAAACAAATAATTTTCACAGTAAAATATCTCATTGAAGACCTTATATCATTAAGAAATTTTACGATGATTTAACAATATGATATAACCATTGTAGCGTACTCATTGAACCGTTCAAAACTTGCTGTTTTGATGATTGAGGTGCTATGTAAAATGTAATAGTACAAAATTTAAGAACTGAAACTCATGGATCAGAGCCCAGTATCATGCGCTCAAATCACAACAGACAACACACGCTAGTGTTGCCCTTCCGAACATCTCAAATCATATTTCATTGGGCATACTTGCAACTTTAGACTAATTTTACACAGACTAGTTATATCCGATTCTACAAATAAAGAATCAAACCACAAAGTCTCGAGAAAGGAAAAAATTTCCTTTCTTTGTTTATAAGAGGCTTTTCTGTACAGATAATAGTAGCTAAGATAATCTTAATGTGGTCAAAAGTACTTCCGGTTAGTATTACTAGAGTGGTATTACGAATGTCTTGTCAACCCAGAGGTGAAATATACGTAGCCTGGTAATTTTTAATTAACGTTGTACTAGAGCAACACAAACGGGCTATTGACGACGGTCCGGGTAATGGTAATTTTAGTTAACGTCGTACTAGAGCAACACAACAGGCTATTGACGACGGTCCGGGATCAGTCCCTTGAGGGATAGATCCGAGGACAACACCTCGTAATTTTGAACCACGGTCAGATGACGAAGCAACACCTGAGCTGGCACCCCACTCTCCAAACTTCCACGCCAACCCAACGACGACGGTCCGGGATAATCCTTTAACCCATTAACGACTGACGTTGCGTTTTTGCAACATTAATGAAAACATTTTTTTTCCCCTTATTCTGTATTGCTTTTTTTTTATATAATTTTTTTTGTATACTGTAGACAAAGCTTTAATGTCTCCAGGGAAAAAAATTTGTTTTTCTCTCAATGCAAAATTTTATAAAATTTTTTTCTAAAATTGTCATTTTTTTTGCGATTTTTTTACTCTAATTTTGAAAAAATCTCACATATTGCAGAAAAATTCAAAGGACTTCATGAAGAGACGCTTATGTTTAAGAAACATATGTCTGTAAAATGGCATAAAAAAATAAGGTTACTATTTTGTCTTTGTTTGTATAAATATGCATTTTTTGAAATGTTGCGAAAACGCAACGTCAGTCCAAAGCAGTGTCTTTATGAACACTTGTCCGAAAATAGCGGGTGTCGTAGAAAACGGTTTTTCTGTGAATGAAGCATTAGAATATATGCAAGAGTTAGATCATGAAGATGTTTCTGAATTTTCATCAGATGAAGACTGTCAAGGTCAAGCGGATATAGTAGTGACCCTCCCCCCCCCCCCAGACCTCCTGATTTACTGACCGACGAGGAATGCATTGATGACGATATGTTAGGAGATAATTTGCCGTGACCGAAAGACATATCTGGTGATATCGAATTTTTTTCTTCATAAAAACTTTAAAATTAATCGGATTCATCACAAAATCATAAACATTTGTGTAAATCACCTAAAAAAAATATTGCTTGGAGAAATTTGCCTCCCGTTTTCACACTAATGCCTGCTGACTTAGAAACCGTAGAAAAAGCAAAAAAAAGGAAGTAATTACACAAAGATTGTATGATCTAGAGCCAATAGATGTATTTTTACAATTGCACAATCAGAATCTTTTGGAACATATTACTCAAGAAAGTATAAAATATGCACAGCAGAAAATCTTCAAAATGTTTTCTCTTTCTGTTCTTATATTGAAGCGTTTTTTGGATTTACGCTGTACATTGGCTATGTATGTCTTCCTCAAGAGAGACTTTACTGTTCAGTTGCAGAAGATGTCAGTTGTCTATTAGTACGTACAGCACTAACACTTTCTATGCATACTACTATCAAACAGAATTTGCATTTAGTGGATAACAATGTATTGGATAAAACAGATAAAATGGCTAAAGTTCGTCCGTGTGTAAACATTTTAAATGCCAATTTCATGCATCTTTTTATCGATGAAAAAATGTTGCCTTATTTCGGTAGACATTCGTGCAAAATGTTTCTGAAAGGAAAACCCGTTCGTTTCGGTTATAAAGTTTGGCGTTTGTGTTCTTTTGAAGAGTGCTTATATCATTTTGATATATACCCAGGTAAATAGACAGATAAAACGACGGATCTGGGTTAAGTGTAAACGTCTTTTAAATGTAGTCGAAGTTCCTTCAAACCACTATGCATACTTTGACAACTTTTTACATCACATATGTTGTCGAAATTGAAAAAGTCGTGGTTTCATGCCACTGGAATGATCCGTGACAACAGGTTAGGAAAATGTTCAATTACACCTGTAATCAAAATGAAAAAAGAACAACGTAGAACATATGACTTCGTCTTTGATAAGGAGCATAGTTCGTTGGAACGAAAATTCCGTTGTTACTCTATGACCACCAACTTTGATACAATCAATCCATCTTCAATGGCCAAGAGATACTCAAGAAAATAAAGAAATCCGCATCTGTAAAGCAACCTAAACTCATCGGGGATTGCAACAAACATATGGGTGGGGTGGACCTGCTTGATAATTTCGTTGCAATGTATAGAGTGCAAGTAAAGGGAAAGAAATGGTGGTGGCCTAGGATCCCACAAGTCATATAATCGAGAAATATCCAACAAACAAAAGAAAAAGATGCAAAACCTGTAGTAGCCCATAGTATAGTCATAGTCATATAGAGTGGGGAGGTCAGGAAAGCCCTAGGTGCTGATTCCACTAGGGAATATTGCACCAAACCCCATTGTTTTTCGATACTCCTGTCAGAGAAAGCCAGATTCCTTGAGAAAGGCCTATAGGCTTTTGACAGGCTCTTCGTGAATTGTATCAAGTTCTGTTCCAAGACCTAGACTTGAGTACCTTATGTGAAGCAGAGCTTCGCATTCAAAAAGTATGTGGTGGGCAGTTTCCTCCACCATATTGCATTTTCTGCATAGAGGTTCTTCTTTAAAGATTCCCATCCTATGAAGGTGTTTTCTTAGGTGATAGTGGCCTGTGAGAAATCCAACTATCACCCTCATCTTACCCCTGCTAAGACGAAGGATCTGAGAAGATGTTTTCATAGAAGGTTCTTGAATCATAAGCCTTGCATATTTTTGATCGGTGGTTTGCTTCCACTTTTTTGTAGTTTCTTTAAGCATTTTTTCTCCTATCACCCTTTTTTTGCGGTAGTCTTAGAGATCCCGCAAAAAGGCTCAGGGCTTAAAGGTAGGTCTGCAGTCCCCAGTTTGGCTAACTTATCTGCATTTTCGTTTCCTTCTACACCAGTATGCCCTGGTACCCAAGTAAGAAAGATCCTATTATGGGTCCCCAAGTCATGTAGAAGGTTCCTACATTCCCAAACAAGTTTGGAGCTTATTTGGAATGAGTTTATTGCCTTTAAGGCTGCTTGACTGTCACTGAATATGTAGATTTTCCTATTTGAGTAGGATCTTCTAGAACATTCTTGTAGACAGTAGATGATAGCAAGCAGTTCCGCTTGAAATACTGTGGCATGTTTTCCTAATTTTCGGGAAATCCTTGCCTTAGGTCTGATCCCACATATTCCAGCGCCTGCCTTTTCGTTTTGTCTGGAGCCATCTGTGTACCACACAATGTCTCCATTTGTGAGCTTGTAGTTTTCCTCTTTCTATTCCTCTCTTAGGTCAATAAGTACCTCAAAGGGTCTTTGAAAGAGGAATCTTGTCTCCATGATGTCAGAGGGCATCAAAAGTATAGGGTCAAAGAATTTTTGGTTAATACTGGTGTGGGACTTTTGGCTGGCAAAATCCATCCACAGTCCAGCGTTTTCCAGTCTGTAGGAACTTCTTCTGGCAGCACCGCTGATAAAGATATCAAGTGGGACGACAGATAGAATAATTTCCATGGCTCTGGTGGGAGTGGAGGACATAGCACCTGTTATACTCAGGCAGGCAGCTCTTTGAAGACTGTCTAGCTTGGTCTTAACAGTCAATTGTTCCGTCTTTTTCCACCAGACCACAGCCGCATAGGTCACAATGGGTCTAATAGCCATAGTGTATAGCCAATAGGTCATCTTTGGCCTTAGACCCCATGATTTACCAAGAACTCTTCTACATCGTAGAAGTCCAACTTTTGCTTGTTTAATTTTACTTTTCAAATGCTGATTCCAGGTTAATTTAGTGTCCAGTATAACTCCCAGATATTTAACCTCGCTCAACATATTTACTTTTTCCCCTAGTAGGGTAGGTATATCACTTTTGTCAATGCAGGTTCTTCTTCGTGTAAATGGGACAAGAGTAGTCTTTTGAGGATTTACTCTCAAATTCTTTTCACAGCACCATCTTGCGATTCTGTTCAGGGTCCCCTGCATGATATTTTTCACCGTTTTCTCATCCATGCCCGATATGTAGACGACAATGTCATCTGCATATCCCTGGGCATAACTGCCGCTTTGATTGAGGTCTGCAATTAGGCCATCAACCACCAGATTCCACAACAGAGGGGAGAGAATTCCTCCCTGAGGGCAGCCTCTAGTGGGTCTAGCCTGAAGTGTTGCCCCAAACAACTCGGTTGTAATAACTCTGTCTGCTAACAAGGTAATTGGTAATTGGTAATTTTAGTTAACGTCGTACTAGAGCAACACAACGGGCTATTGACGACGGTCCGGGATCAGTCCCTTAAGGGAAAGATCCGAGGACAACGCTTCGTAATTTTGAACCACGGTCAGGTGACGAAGCCTGCTAACAAGGAGTTTATCCATTTGCAGACTTGTGGTTCAATAGCTCTGCTGGCAGCAGCAGCAGCGATTGAGTTAAAAGAGGTATTATCGAAAGCACCCTCAATATCAAGAAAAGCTGCCAAAGCCATTTCCTTGCACTCCAGGGTCTTCTCAATCTTTACAACCAGGTGTTGCAAAGCCACCTCTGTAGATTTACCGGGTTGATAGGCAAATTGGTTTTTGTGAAGAGGTCTGGTACTCCTCATTACATCCCTAATGTGTCTATCAATTATTTTTTCCATACACTTAAGTATGAAAGATGATAGACTGATAGGACGAAAGTTCTTAGCCTGGTCATATTGGCTTTTTCCAGGTTTGGGCAGAAAGACTACCCTTGCCTTTCTCCATGGTCTGGGGATATATTCAAGAGCTAGACTAGCTCTGAACATTTTACACAAGACCCGTGAGATGAGATCGGCCGATTTCTGAAGCATAATCGGTATTATCCCATCTGGTCCTGGAGTTTTATATGGTTCAAATGAGTTGATAGCCCATAATACTTGTTTAACAGTAAAAATTTTCTTGGCAACTATCCAGTTTTCCCTTCTCACCCTTATTGGATATCCCAGGGGAGAAGGGTTTAACTCATTAGGTACCAAGTTGGAGTTTGGAAAATGTGTCTCAACCAGAGTCTCTATAACTTCTCTGCCAGTTTTGGTATAGCCACCGGAATTATTCTTAAGGGTCCCCACCAATATTGGTGTATCTCTTTTAAGAATTTTGTGGAGTCTAGCGCCTTCAGCGGTACTTTCAACCGAATCACAGAACTTCCTCCATGAATTCCTTTTGGCCATTCGAACAGCTTTGTTGTATTCTGAAAGTAGGCACTTGTATTCTTCCCACTTGCCAGATTTCTTTGCTTTCCTGAAAAGTTTTCTTACTGTCTTCCTCTGCCTCATAAGGTCTTGGTTCCACCATGAGTTTGGTTGTTTGCCTTTCCTTAGAAGCAGGGGACAGTTATTTGTATATGAAATATAGATTGCTTGCTGGCAGGCCGTCTGCGAACAGTTCTAGATCGTAAGTATCATAGATTTTCCGAGAGAAGTCCTCCAGGTAATTCTGGAGTTCATTGTAAAAAGAGGTCCAGTTCGTCCTTTTGGGATCTCTGAACGTCTTCTCCCAGTGATATTCAGATTTCAGTGAGAAGTGGATAAATTGATGGTCTGCCATTGAAGGCTTCTCATCAACATGCCAATTGTGAATATAACTACTTAGTGCAGGGCTGGCTAAGGTTTTATCAAGTACTTCCTTTCTTACACTAGTTATAAAGGTCGGTTTGTTTCCTACATTTAAGCTATCTAGGTTATTTTCAAGTACAAAGTCTAAAAGAGCTTCACCTCTGTCATTGATGTTGGAGCTGCCCCAGATTGTGTGGTGTGCATTCACATCACAACCGAGAATCAATCCCGATTGCTGTTCTGCACACGCTGTCAACAATCTCTTCAGCTCTGCACTCACAGGATCTTTTTCCTCATATGGCATGTACCCAGAGCCTATCAAGATTTATCTGGTTCTCCCGCCATTATGAAGAGTTATCTTTGCTACTGCCAAATCCCTAGAACAAAGTTCATGGATCAGCATTGCATCGATGTTGTTGTTAATAAGTAAGCAAGCTCTTGGAGAGGAGCTTGTAAAATCATAAATTAACTTACCTCCACTGTCCTTTAACCCCTGATGCCTTCTTTGTACAGCCAGGGTTCTTGGATTAGGGCAATGTGGATTCCCTCAGTCTGGAAAACCCCACTGAGGTTGGCTGCAGCAAGTCGTTTATGCTGCAGGTTGGACTGCAGGAGCTTCATTGACATTGTCAGCGGAAGCTGCAGCAGGTTTTTCCAGAGCCCTAGCCTGCACTTGGGTAAAGCCTATGTAGAATTTACAGTCTCTACCCATCAAGGTCTTGGCATCTTGTTCTGGGATACTTACCACAATGGTTCTACCCTCATTACCAGATTTTTGGTTGAGGATTCCCCATTCTGTGGCAGTTAGTCCTCCGTTCTGAGCTTCTACTTTTTGTAGAATCTCTTTACCGGAGAACTTGTTGTATATAGCTGGGATCTTGGCTATAAATTTTGTGGTTTTAACAATTTTACGTGCCTCGTCAACAAGGAGGGACAAGCCGTTCCATGGTGACATTTCTCTAACAGTTCTGGTCAGCCATTGGCTGCTATTAGAGTCGGCACAAAGGATGATTATAGCTCCTCCTTCCAGACGACAATATTTGAATTGAGGTCCTGTTCCCGGAGGAACGCCCTCAATCTTAGACATTGCGTCTAGTTGGAAGGTCATCAGCTGTTCTTCTGACAGTTTCTGGTCTGGATATCCTTCCACGACAACTGCCATCTTCACAGCCGATACGGTGTCACTATAACTAGGGTCTGCCCCGTTTCCGGGTTTAGCCCTCTTTGTTGACATTTTCTCCTGAGAGTGGGGAGTACTACCATCCGACCTTGGCCTCTTGGTAGAGGGCCTGATCGGGGTCTGTAACTTCTTTCCCCTGGGAGTGGTTTTGGCTTTTGGTTTGGGTCTGTTCTCTACCCATGTGCCCTCAGCTAACTTCCTTTCTTTGGTCAGCCTTTTTTTGGCAGCCCCAGAGATTTTTTTCCTCTGTATATCAATCCTGTCAAGCCCCAAGACTATCTTTTGGAGATCTCGATCTCCTTCAAGGTCTGTCTGTGGGGTTGCAGGGCCTGATCCTGAGGATTGGGTCTCCATCAAGGTCTGAGTGTCTTCCTCTTTGGAGTCGGTGGTTTGGCTTTTGTTTTCATTTTTTTCCATAGATTGGTGTATATACCGCAGGAATTATGCAGTCCACCCCGCCAGAGCCTGCATACCAGGGTAAGGCAAATTACTCCTAGAGGTCGCCAAGCACTCTAGGAGGCTCCGTAAAAGGCACCAATTAACCGTCGGTACCATACACCCATCAGCACGGGTCGTATAACACTTTGGGTTAACGGGAGCTGGTCCGCGCCCCCTTATTCAATATTCGGGGATATCCTGAGTATGTTTCGGCTCAGGACTTTCGGCTATCCGCCACCTGCCGACGCGCCCGGTAGCAGAGCTCATGCCCCGGGTGTAGTAGCCCAACAATAACTGTAAGTAAAAAATGTAATGTGACATTACATAGCAAGTGCTTCAAATATTTTCATCTTTCCCAAAAGTAGTCCGTTTGGACTGACGTTGCGTTTTCGCAACATTTTGTAACTTTTATACAAATAAACGTTTTTTTCATGTTACTTTTTTTCTGTCTTAATTAGACTCTAATACGTCTAAAAAATGATTTTTGTTCATTTCCTTCAAGCGAAAAGTAGTGCGGTCGTTAATGGGTTAAAGGAAAGATTCGAGGACACCACCACGGTGTTTGTGAAAGGGGGAACAGGCTGTAAAATTACAGAATGTTCTTTTTTCGTCATAACTAGTACGACTTTCTGAAGGGCCGACCAACCGGTCTGGTGGTTAAGGTGTTCGCCTCTAGATCGGAAGGTTCCTGGTTCGAATCCGGGTGCGGGCATGGATGTTTGTAAGCGTATGTTGTAGAGGCTGCTGGTGCACCTTAAATCTGTCGTGGTAGAAAGTCCTTACGTTGGGTTGGCGTGGAAGTTTGGAGAGTGGGATGCCAGCTCAGGTGTTGCTTCGTCATCTGACCGCGGTTCAAAATTACAAGGGGTTGTCCTCGGATCTTTCCCTTAAGGGACTGATCCAGGACCGTCGTCAATAGCCCGTTGTGTTGCTCTAGTACGACTTTAATCAAAAATTACCAAATTACCCACTTTCTGAAGTCCTCAAAACCGAGTGGTTCAAAATTACATGTTGTCCTCGGGTCGTTCCCAACAGGTATGTTTGCTCAGATCTCTCCCTTAAGGGACTGATCCCGGACCGTCGTCAATAGCCCGTTGTGTTGCTCTAGTACGACGTTAACTAAAAATTACCATTACCATTACCCAACAGGTTTGTACCCGAACCGTCTCCAATAACTCGTGTATGTTGCTTCAGTTCGACGTTGATTAAACTATCAATCTCAATAGCAATGCTCAGTCTACTTATATGCCGACCAACTGGTCCGGTAATTTTTAATTAATGTCGTTCTAGAGCTACACAACGGGCTATTGACGACGGTTCGGGATCAATTCCTTACGGGAAAGGTTCAAGGTAATTTGGTAATTTTAGTTAACGTCGTACTAGAGCAACACAACGGGCTATTGACGACGGTCCTGGATCAATCCCTTAAAGGAAAGATCCGAGGACAATACCTCGTAATTTTGAACCACGGTCAGATGACGAAGCAACACCTGAGCTGGCACCCCACTCTCTAAACTTCCATACCAACCCAACGAGATTCAATGACAACATCACGTAATTTTGAACCACGATCAAATGACGAGGCAACACATGAGTGGGGTGCATTATTGAGATTGATATTTTAATTAACGTCGAACTGAAGCAACATACACGGCTTATTGGCATCGGTTCGCGTCCAAATCAATTGGAAAATATCCAAGGACATATAATTTTGAGTCACTCGTTATTGAGAACTTCAGAAAGTGGGACTAGGTATGGAGAAAAAAGAACAACCTGTTTTTTACACCTGTTCTTTAAAAAGAACAGGAACAGCTTGTTCCTACTTTTCACAAAAACCATGGTGGTATCCTCAGATCTTTCCCTTAAGCTTCGGTTTCCTAAGAAAGTGGAGCCGTTATCTAACAGCCGTGATACGTTATGATGCCGCGGGCATAACTAGAGATGGCCTTCTAAACAACAATCCAGAAGTGTCAACTTAGACGGACAGAATACGTTGGAGAATGGGCAACACAGACGGCTGTCGTGGTTTATTTTATTCGAGAAACAAAACAAAGTGGTTTTTTATTCTCTAGTTCAAAGTTTCGAACTTCGGGACCGTTGAAGGTAGAGTGAAAATTTCAACAGATTTCAAATCAGTGTAAATTTCTACGCCAGATCGATATCAAAAACAGTTTTATCATTCAATTTTTTACCATTTGATTATTTAATTATTTATTAAATAATTAATTATTTATTTAAAGAAAATCACATTTAAGGTATCGATCTGGTGTCAAATTTTCTGCAGATTTCAAATCCGTTGAAATTTTCATTCTGTGTTTAACGATCCCGATTTTACAAAAACGAATTAATCAATGGCAGTCAAAAATGTTTATTTATTTTGCTCCTCTTCGCTGGAATCGTTTGGAGCAGGAAATGAAATCTTGCGCTACAAGAGAAAAAACGTTCCCTAACTGTTTGAGACCGTTATGACGACATCATGGAAATGGCGGCTCCGATCATTTTCGTTACGCTCACAATCACCGCTCTATAGAAAACCAACACCATGTGTTAGTATAAACAACGTTTTATTGACGTCACCCACCTCACGTCCGCTAGATCACGGCTATGCTTTCTTAGGAAACCGAAGCTTTAGGGAATTGATCCCAGACCGTCGTTAACAGCCCGTGTGTTGCTCTAGTACAATGTTAATTAAAAAGTACCAATACCGCTCTTTTTGTAAAAACACTTCGATTTTAATATTGCGGGTTAAAATGAGAACTATGCAAAGAAAACGTTTCTCTCTTCTCAAAAATTCCAAGTTTACTAAAAATTTCCGCATTTTCTAAATTATTTTAAGTCTAACACAAGCAGTTGTTCGTCCTTGACTCACTTTTCCTGTTGATTTATCCACCCGTTCTGTCCATTAACTATAGTCTCTGTTCTGAGACTACTTCCTGTTTGGTAATTGATACCAGCTGTGTTCGACCCTTTTCTCCGTTCTCGATGAACTGGTTTCGAAGCTCAGCTGGCTGACTGCTTCTGGAACTGTTCTCAACTGAATCAAGCCTAGACGTTTGTTGAATTTGGGAGAAGACTAACCTAATTGTGAATTTTTATAATTGTTTGGCAATGACATGGTGATGAAATTTTAGTTTTATAAACAAATCAACATTTTTTTCAAATATTACTGATCAAGATTTTGCTGTCAAGCTTTCTCTCTGGTGGTGTCGCCCAGTGGCGGATCAAGTTAAGTGGAGGCCCCAAGCGGTAAAATTTTCGGGGGCCTCAAACTCAAGTTAGAAAAAAGTTCCAAGAAAATTCTCTATTGTATCTATAGTGCCTATATAATCACTGATTGTATAGGTATTCTAGTTGTATCCAGCTATAGTTAGATTTTTGTTTTTAATAAAGTACACTGAAGTGCCAAAACTCGTGGGATACCTCCTAATATCGTGTGGGACCACTTTTTCCCCGGCGAAGTGTAGCAACTCGACGTGGCATTGACTCAAGTGAAGCCATAGAATGTGTGTGTGTGATGAGGGAGCATTTTAATAAAACAAACAATTTATTTAGAAGTTAAGAGATAATTTAGTACAAAAAGAAAAGCACGTTCATATAGCATCACATTGTTAGAGCAGTAAAAAATGCTTATCTAATGTTTATGAAAAGTAACATCACAAGTTGAGTTGTAAGTATGCTGGTAAAATATTCAACAAGTCTTTGAAAGTCCTCTGAAGAAATATTCAGCCATGCTGCCTCTACAGCCGTCCATAATTCCGAAAGTGTTGCCGGGGCAGGATTTTGTGCACGAACTGGCTTTTTGATCAGGTCCCATATATGTTCTATGGGATTCATATCTGGTGATCTAGGTGGCCAAATCATTCGTTGGAATGTTCCTCAAACCAATCGCGAACGTATTTGGCCCGGTGACACGGCGCATTGTCATCCTAGAAAAATCCATCGTTGTTTGGGTACATGAAGTCCATGAATGGCTGCAAATGGTCTCCACATAGTTGAACATAGTCATTTCCAGTCAATGATTGGTTCAGTTTGACTAGAGGACCTAGTCCATGTCGTGTAAAAACAGTCCATGCCATTATGGAGTCACCACCAGCTAGCACAATGCCTTGTTGACCACTTGGATCCATGGCCTTGTGGGTTCTGCGCCACACTCGAGCCCTCCCATAAGCTCTTAATAACTGGAATCGTGACTCATCTGACCAAGCAACGTTTCTCCAGTCATCTAAGGTTGGGGTTTTATGGCACAAGGGCCATATTTGGCCGTGCTGCGCCAAACAAGGTTTATTTAGTGCACGTTGTCAGTGTTGTAATAGATGAAGTAAAAGCTCAAGTCTACAAAAAAATACAAAACAAATACATTTCAAATCGAAACTGAAAAAGGTCAAATTATAAAATCTAGATGTAGTTCATAAAGCCAATGTCGGTAACGAATAAAAACAAGTTTGTGTGCGAAGGATCCATCAATCAATCCCTTATCCAGTCATCTAAAAGGGTCCAACCAATAAGTTCAAGAGCCCGGTAGAGGCGTTGCAGCCGATGGCAGTTAGTAACCAAATTTCGCTGCACTGTCCTCACAGACGTCTGTCGTACGACCCACATTGATTGCTGCTGTTATTTGACGCAGTGTTGCTTGTCTGCTAACACTGACTACTCTACGCGCACGTTGCTGGTCTTGGTTATTAAGTAGATGCGGTCAGTCACTACATTGTCCATGGTAGAGGCAATGCCTGAAATTATATTTTCTTGGCACTCTTGACACTGTGGATCGAGGAATGTTGAATTTCCTAAAAATTTCCGAAATGGAATGCCCCATGCGACTAGCTCCAACTAGCATTCCGAGTTCAAATTCTGTTAATTCCTGTCGTGGGGGTGGACTTGGGCGCAAATGCGTACTATCCCCAGGTGCAGAATTATATTCAGTATTCTGCAACAATCTCCAAGCAATCACAAATGTTCTGGAGGCATTTCGAATTTTGAAAACTGCAGTAAAATAAAAAACAAACGTAAAACACAATTATCGGCTAAATATGCATTACATATTTAATTAAATAATACATAATAAAATACATCAAAATTAACTAACTTACTTCATTTAAAACCAAGGCATACTTTCAGAATTTGCAATTTTGTCGGTAACTTTTGAAGTTAAATATAAATTTACAAAAAAATCGACGCACCAGGAAGGTGCAAAATTGCAGTGGTGCCGAGCTCGATCGACTTTGAACGGCGCTGACTGAGGACATATAGTCTTTAGTGACGAGTCCCGTATCCAACTGTGTTCTGATGACAACCGTAGACGAGTCTGGAGACCTCCAGAGGGGATTCTGCTCTTACTATCGCACGCCACACATGCCCACAAGTTATGATCTGTAGTACTATCTCCTTTGATAGTCATTTCTGGCACACTTATAGCACAGCGGCACGTAGACGACATTCTACGACCGGTTGTGTAACCGCTCCTTTTGCGACACTACGTACTTACTTTTCAACAAGATAATGCCCGGCCATACACGACACTTGCTGCTATGAACTGTCTTCAAGCTTTCCCGACACTTCCTTGGCCAGCTAGGCCTCCTGATCTTTCTCCCATAGAGCACATTTGGGACGTTATGGGAATGGGATTGCAACCATTGCGGAATGTTGACCATTTAGCCCGACAATTGGAGACAATTTTGCAAGAAATTCCGCTGGACACCATCAACTCTTTCAATCTATACCACGCCGGGTGACAGCTTGCATCCAGGCCATAGGTGGACCAACGCCTTATTGATTTCCTCCCTTTGTAACAGTCAAACTCTGAAATAAATCATTTAATTGTTCTGAAATTTGAATCGTTTGTTTTTCTAATGTTCTTCACCATCCACCAATTTTTATTACAATCGGACAACTCCTCCTTGGTGGATCAACTTTTTTTGTTGGAGTGTATTTTGTCTTTGACATAGATGTGTTACTTATAAACTATTTATGGTAATTTAGGCGACGCAAGGAGGTTGTTCCGTAGCTAGAAAAGACAAAAAGGGGTGTGGCAAGTAGCACGCTTTGTACTGCAGAACATCGTAACATATAATTTAAAAAAAATCGGCCAAAAGTTTGATAAAATTAAGGAAAAATTGTTCTGCAAAGACTTTGTTCTGCGACGTACGTCGTAGTTTTAAGCACTTTCTGCTCCCGGGAGTACTATTCAAGATCCATTAGAAGAAGGAAAGAAACCCCACAGCTGTTTTGGACACATCCATAAAGATAGTATTGGTTAAAGATAGTAGTAAGTATTAGTTCTTTTTTTACAGCATAACCAGCAATATATGTGATTATAGGTAATAAATCACTAGGAACATCTTCCAACCTAAATTTGTTAACACATTAATATAGGAATCTATGCTGATGGTTTGTAAGACATTAAAATAACCATCTGAGCTAAGTAAAACGAATTTATTTAAACATCTACAAGTTATGAGAGCTCCAGGTACAGGTTATCGGAGCTCAGATACAAGAAGGAAGTAGCTAGCGTTTTAGAATTCTTTTAAAGAACCCGCTCAAGCTATTGTGAGGAATCAAATAATGATTCCCACGTTTCTAACACTCCTCGAAAAAAAACCTCAAATACTGCCGCAAATTCCTTGCGACAAGGCACCCGGGTCCAGACAAGATGTCTGGACTTTTGACACTATATTTCAATAGACTATTCATTTCGGCACGCCATTGACGAAACCGGTGTCGCGAGGCCTGAGAACGACTTCAGACTGAAAAGGGCGTTACATAGACTTGTTGTCGGGAGCGAGCTGGCAAGTAGGGTTCTCCGGAATTAGCGCTCGCCTGCCGCCACAGCCAATCAGGGAATACTAACTCGACATGACGTCAAGACCCCCAAAATTTCGAGCCGAGAACGAGAAGAGTTTTTCAGCAGACGACGTTCACGCTTGGAATTAGACGACGCTTCCATTTGTGGAACAGAAAGAGTCGCCTCGGACCTAGAGTCCTAAAACGGATTCCCAGGACGCAAGTGCCTGCTAGATCTTCGGATTGAATCGAATTGTGGAAAGACACCTCTAGGAAATCGTTCCTAAAAGACCCTGCGGTCTGGAGCTCGTTCATTCTTGACTGCTGCGAGAATTCAAAGATCTCCGTTCCATTCAACTTGAACTCTCGTGATTCCACTGCAGGAGGCCATCTCCTGTATGTTTATGTTCACCGTGGACTCTTGTTTGATTTGTCTACGAGGCCATCCCCTGTGAAAAGATGTAAATAGTTTTCTATATTAATCCAGATACTCTGAATAAATCTCACCTTATTCCGGGCAGAATCAATAGTGCTGTTCCCTGCATATTTTGTTATATGACCGCTACCCAGGGTTAGGCGAGTACGTCACAGCCTATTAATTTTATTGGTGGCTTTGCGGTTGGATTCTGCTACTTGTGAAAAAATAGCTATCCACGAACTTTCAGATTCCAGAAGAATGAACCGCCGAGTACTGGTGCAGCATCCTCATCACTAAGGATAATCCGCCGAGTACTTGCGCTGAAGAAAGGACACCAAGTCCGAAGGATTTAGAAGGACGCCCAGTCCAGGATTTAGAAGGACGCCCCGTCCAGGAGTTTGAAGGACACCTCGTCCAGGAGTTTGAAGGACACCTCGTCCAGGAGTTTGAAGGACACCTCGTCCAGGAGTTTGAAGAACGCACCGTCCAGGAATTTGAAGGACGCCCCGTCCAGGAGTTAAAAGGACGCCCTGTCCAGAAGGATTACAGCGCTTAACGGAGCCTAGAGTCGCGAATGCCGAGCAGAAATTCAACAGACAAGGTAAGCCTGATTTAATTGCTAGAGGCAAATCTGTTGTTTTTGTAACTTAAATTATTGAGATAGATCAAAAGTTTTGTTTAAATTAAATTAAAGTGTGATCTATTGAAATTATTATTAAAAATAATGCGTTTATGTTGCATAGTAGAATAGCCAGTAATTTGTCTTAGTAAATTAGTGTTGCATTGGTGAATCATTATTTTAAAAGTTAAATAACTGTACTTGAGTTAGTAAGAATAATGGCTTATTTAAAAAGACAAAAAAAAGTAGATCTCCAGAATCTAGCGGTTGAGTTAGGTATAGATATTGAACTAAACGAAACAATTACGGATCTCACTAAGAGAATTTTAGAATGTCCCTATTATGAGGAGGAAGGCGTGAAAGCGATGCTTGCGGTCATTTCCGAAGAACGGCAATCCGAAGAGGCAAAAGCCGAAAGGGAAAAGCGGGAAGAAAAATTGCGGGAATTTGAACTTGAAAAGCTGCGCATAATACAATCATCGGAGACAAATAGTTTAGCTTCCTCTATGCATGAAAACAATAGACCTGTTAAAAATTTAAAAGCAATAATGCAGAAGTTTGAACCAGAAGAATCTGACATATCTTTATTCTTAGTCTTATTTGAGAGACAAATAAAGAAAGTTTCAGTCGATGAGACTGATTGGGTTGATTTTCTAATTCCTCTATTGCCCATAGAAATAGCCGAGCTAATTATAAGGGAGCCGGAAGAGTTGGGTAGGAATTATGAACACGTTAAAAATTTGCTGTTGGAAAGATTTCAATTAAGTGCGGAATCTTTCCGCGTAAAATTCCAACAACACCAACGAAGACCGGGGTCACTCTGGAAGGACCTTGTGTTCGAATTACGGAGCTATTTAGAAGGGTGGCTGAGCGCAATTAAAATCGAAGATTTTAAAGATCTCAAAAATCTTAAGATCACCGTTCAGATTAAGAGCTCGTCCCCTCAGAAATTAAAGATCATTTCTTGGATAATTGGGCTCAGATAAATGAACCATCAGAGTTAGTGCGGAAGTTGGATGATTATGAAACCAACAAAAAATTTGTGAGGAAACCGGAAAAATTCCGACCACCTGAGAAAAAATTCGGGGGGAAATTTAAGGCCGAGAAATCTCGGCCAGAGAAAAAGGTGGGAGGTTTCCAGAAAACTAAGGAAAGCTTTGGGCACGATGCCTAGGAGAAATTTAGAAAATTCCGAACGAAAGAATTCGAGAAAAAGAGGGAAGTCAGATGTTATGAGTGCCAACAGGTTGGTCATATTAGGCCTCAATGCCCACAATTAAAGAGACAGAATGAGGTGGTAAATAACTTGGTTTCAGACGAGTTTGCGCCCTCATTTAAGCCGTTCTTAAGCAAGGCTTTTGTGAACGAAGTCGAAATGATTGTGTTAAGGGATAGTGGCAGCAGTATTGACTGAACCCCTCTAAAATTAGTAAAACCTGAGGATTTTACTGGAGAAAAAATATGGGTTAAGCAACCCCTTGAAAATTATTTTCGGTGCTTACCTCTAGCCAAAGTCGTAATTGAAAGTCCAGAGATAGGTCGAGTATTGACCAAAGCAGCTACTGTAGGAAACTCAGTAAACATGAGTCATTATCTCTTAGGGAACGCGACTCAAGAGTTAATTGACAGCGGGAAACGAGGACCGCAGATGTTAAATCAAGTCGTTACTCGTAGTAAAACCCGGGACGATAGGGTTAAGGAAACTGACGACATAAAGAAAAGAGAACCCGTTGGGGGGAACGTATCGTCAGCCGCGAAATGTATACAAAGCAAAGATTGCCCTATTGTATTGCCCGAGGTGGAAAGTGGGGTTGAAGTCCAGCTAGCTGAAGTGAACTCCGACGAGTTCAAAGCGGAACAAATTAGGTGTGACGAATTACGGAACCTCAGGGAGAAGGTGAAAAACGGGAAAACAACCGAATTCCTAGTGGAAAAGGAATTGTTGTATAGGAAATCTATAGATCACCATGGCGATGAAAGACTACAATTAGTCATACCAGCGAGATTTCGGAATAAAATCCTTAGCTTTATACATGAAGGTTGCGGATCTCACTTAGGCGCAACCAAGTCGAAGGATAAATTGCTCCGATATTTCTTTTGGCCGAATTGTACTAAGGACGCGGAAGAATTCGTGAGGAGTTGCGATCCTTGTCAGAGAATTGGGAAATCTCAGGAGAAAAAGAAAGCACCCTTAAAACTAGTCCCTATTATTAAGGAGGTGTTTTCTAAAATAAACATCGACACAGTCGGACCACTCCCTTTGTCAAGCCGTAATAACAGATACCTGATGACAGCTATTTGTGTAGCTTCTAAATATCCCGAAGCCATTCTTGTCCCGGATATCAGTTCCGAAACCGTAACAGACGCACTGTTAATAATTTTTAGTAGATTGGGTTACCCGCGAGAATTACAATGCGATAACGGGTCATGTTTCACAAGTCACTTAACAAGTGCTTTTTTCGAACGGTTTGGCATCAGTATAACTCACAGTTCGGTGCATCATCCCCAATCGAATAGTGTTGAGAGATGGCACAGAACTATTAAAAGATTGTTAAAGGTATTATGTCTAGAGTCATAAGGGTATAAAGGGTACGCTATCATAGCAGAGCCGCTAACCCGCGCTTTGAAAGGTAAAAACAGGAAGGAAGAAGTGGAATGGTCAGCGGAATGTGATCAGGCATTCCACAAACTCAAACAGAAATTGACCGAGAAACCTGTGCTGTACTCTCCTGACTACAGTAAATAGTTCATTATTCAGACGGAAGCTTCGGATAAAGGAGTCGGTGTAGTTATGGCACAAAAGGATTTAAATAATACTGATCATCCTGTCCTTTACCTCAGTCGTAAGTTTTCAGACTCTGAGAAGCACTTCACGACTTCTGAAAAGGAGTGTGCTGGAATTATCTTCGCGATTAAGAAACTTAGACACTACCTAGATGGACAGGCCTTTACGATAGAGACGGATCATAATCCTCTCGTCTGGTTGAGAACAAACGCAGGCCATAACCCTCGTTTAATGAGGTGGGCCCTAGCTTTGCAGCCTTTTGATTATAAAATTATTCACAGTTCCGGCAAAGATAATCAGCATGCAGACTGTTTAAGCAGAATACTCGCGGATTAAAATGTAATAAATTATTTGTGTGTAAAATTTTGTGTTGTATATATTTTTCTATATTCTATTGCCTCTGGTGATGTAATCAGGTGAGCCATGTCTAACCAATTGCCTTACAGATTTTTACCGATGGAAAAAATCTCCTTAAGGGGGGAGGGGTTGTGAGGAATCAAATAATGATTCCCACGTTTCTAACACTCCTCGAGAAAACCTCTCAAGTACCGCCGCAAATTCCTTGCGACAAGGCACCCGGGTCCAGACAAGATGTCTGGACTTTTGACACTATATTTCAATAGACTATTCATTTCGGCACGCCTTTGACGAAACCGGTGTCGCGAGGCCTGAGAACGACTTCAGACTGAAAAGGGCGTTACATAGACTTGTTGTCGGGTTCGAGCTGGCAAGTAGGGTTCTCCGGAATTAGCGCTCGCCTGCCGTCACAGCCAATCAGGGAGTACTAACTCGACATGACGTCAAGACCCCCAAAATTTCGAGCCGAGAACGAGAAGAGTTTTTCAGCATACGACGTTCACGCTTGGAATTAGACGACGCTTCCATTTGTGGAACAGAAAGAGTCGCCTCGGACCTAGAGTCCTAAAACGGATTCCCAGGACGCAAGTGCCTGCTAGATCTTCGAATCGAATCGTGGAAAGACACCTCTAGGAAATCGTTCCTAAAAGACCCCGCGGTCTGGAGCTCGTTCATTCTTGACTGCTGCCGAGAATTCAAAGATCTCCATTCCATTCAACTTGAACTCTCGTGATTCCACTGCAGGAGGCCATCTCCTGTATGTTTATGTTCACCGTGGACTCTTGTTTGATTTGTCTAGGAGGCCATCTCCTGTGAAAAGATGTAAATAGTTTTCTATATTAATCCAGATACCCTGAATAAATCTCACCTTATTCTGGGCAGAATCAATAGTGCTGTTCCCTGCATATTTTGTTATATGACCGCTACCCAGGGTTAGGCGAGTACGCCACACTATAAGCGGAAAAGGAAGTGTGTATCTCATTGGTTCTCCGAGGCGCACTCTAACGGCGGTATTCAGGAGAAGCGGCTCAATCCCATGATAGTACTTTACGCAAGTCAAACTTGATTGGCTAGTTTCACGGGCTTGGCTTCACTTGGATATCTCGCCAATCTGATTGTTGTAGTAACCATTTGATTTTGAATATGCGCGTTGTTTCGTAGAAATACAATACATACACTAGTGTCCAACAAGTTGACTCTGATTTGCTCCTCATATATATGTTGTATGGTTGTTAGTAGTATTTCTTGCCAACTTATATTAAGGGTACTTATACTTTAAAGAGCTTCTTTTCGTGAAGCAACGATGTCCTAATGGCTAAAGTCACCCACCTTCAGATTAGCATAGGTGGCGGAGGATGACTTCCCGAGTTCGAACCCATCTGGCCGAAAAATTTTTAGATCCTCCAAATTAATTTTAAAAAATTTCAATTTAATTCCTTTTCATTCTAATTTACTTTTCCTAATTTTTGATACCCTTTTCATAATTTTCCAAGCTTCCGTTGATTTTACATAAATAATCTAAGAACCACTCCTGAACTCACTACCAGCTGATATTTTCCCGCCCCTCTGCCGTCCCCTTTGCTTTAGGATGATGGTGTCGTATCCACCGCTGGCTTAGGACCATTCTGATGTAACAAAAAGCATACATAAAACACTAACTTAAAAATTATTAACTTATATAATAAAAGGATACAATTTTCGGCTCCCATCCATAGCCATGGATCTGAAAAGAAAAGAAGAAAGCAGAAAGGAAGAGATAAATCGCCAACAACTATAAACCTTGATGACATACGTATCTAGGTCATGTGATCCGATTAGCCAATCAAGTTGGACTTGCGTAAAGTACTATCATGGGATTGAGGCGCCTGTGTATTCAGGTGGCTTCTTTAACCGCCCGGTCATGGCCAAACGGGTGGTAACCAGCGGATCGCTATTCAGAAGTCCCTAACCAACGGTTAAAGGCTGAATTTCGGTGTCAAATCTAACCGCTCAAAATCGGCCGGTTAAATATTGAGCCGCCGGTTAACGCATGCGCAGAACGCAATATTTGGCAGACCTTAGAGCGAACGATTCGTAAACAAACTGGAAGCCATGGATGATATCGAAACGCTGGGAGAGATAAAGTTTGTTGAAAGGCGTTCCAGATTAATGAACGTTGACAGAGTTTGTGATCTGGACGTCTTTGGCGATACAGATTTCAGGAAACGGTATCGTTTTAATAAAGAAACTGTTGAAAGCCTTGCGAGAATACTGTCTCCAAGTCTTGAACCCGTCGCTGAAAGGGTAGGAGCCCTGAACAGCTCAGAAAAGGTCTGCTCTGCAGTGAGGTTTTTTGCTGAGGGTTGTTTCCAAACGACCCTCGGTGATCTTAATGCTTTCAGCCAGTCATCTTCCTGTCGGGCTATCAATAGCGTGGCCAAGTCTCTGGCGGAATTGCGACCCCTATATATAAACATTCCATCAAGTGAAATGGAAAGACGAGAGGTAAGTCAATTTTTAACAAACGTTTATATTGTCTCTTAAATATTTCGCCATTCGTGTGAAACCCTTGAAATTACGCCAACAAAGTTTCAGTGCTTTGTTTAGTTTAAAACAATAGAAAATGATACTCTTGTTTAACATTCTAATGTTTACAAATACTCTTGTTCAATTAACTGGCAAGTACGATGAGAGAATTATGATTTCATTGGTAAAAGTGATTACTTTAATCATATCTGAATTATCTATGAAATAAATAATTGATTTAATTTTTTATTTAATTTCAATAGAAAATGTTTCTTTTGTTTATAACACATTCTAATATTTACAAATACTCTTGTTCAATAAACTGGCTAGTATGAGTAAATTAAGATTTCATTAGCAAAAGTAACTACTTTAATAATCTGAATCATCTTTGAAATAAATAATTGATTAATTTTTTATTTAATTGTATTTTTTAGATTAGCCAAAAATTCTACCAGTCAAGTGGCTTTCCTGGAGTATTTGGCACATTGGACTGTACTCATGTGCCTATTTTAAGTCCAGGAGGCTTAAACAGCGAACAGTTCCGATGTCGGAAAGGGTTTTTCTCACTCAATGTGCAAACATTGAGTGACGATGAATTGAAAATCCGGAATATTGTTGCACGTTGGCCGTGAGGAACCCATGACAGCACGATATTAGACAACTCATATCTAAGAGCTGTCCTAGAATCTGGCGAGGTCCCTAGTACATACCATGTTCTAGGTGACAATGGGTATCCTCTGCGCCAATATTTACTGACACCGTTTCTGGCACCAAGGACTGTACATGAAAGAAGGTAAGTTTTATAATGTAAAGTGTCCTTATTAACACTCTGTTTGTTGCACTGATTCCGTACGACCAATGGAGTATTAACCTGTGGCTTTGTTACCAATTCAGAATAATTTTAAATTGTTAAGCAATATATATCTGTGCTCAGATGGCAAAATGTTCGTCACTTTTCTCCAAAAATTGAGTAAGTCCCATTCTGGAGACTGGTTTGTTAATGTTTAGAAGGTTGCAAAATGTCGTAAGTCTTTTTTTCAAGATTTCTTATCGACATAAACTTTATTTGCAACTGGATTAGTAGTTAGCCCTGTCTCACCAGCATTAAACATTCTATGAGGTTGATCCCACAGTTTATGCTAAATGAGGATGCTTTCATCCTTTTTTAAAAACTCCTCAATAATTTCTTTTGTGAGACTCTTAGCCGTGACTTAGATAATATTTCAGGCTTGACGTGTGTTATTTTGTTCTAAAATATTTATTTTTCAGAATTTTGCCACAATGTCAGTCATGAATAAGAGTTTCATAAAATAATATGTATAAATATTCAGAAACTTACCTCTTATATACTTTAAATCCAAATTTTTTTTTCACTTTCACTATCAAACAACCAGATCAACAAACATCAAAATGGCCACCAAGAATAAAATTTCAGCAGAAAATTTTAATTCTGCATTAGAAATGATGACTGACACCTATAATATATAAATCTACCAAAAAAAAACTTTTTGTACTTAATATATATTTATTTTTGAAAGCTCTACCTATTTTACCCCTCCTGACCCTAAGTCAAAAACCATATGTTGATTCTTAAAATTTGTGTTACGAAGAATGTAAAAAAAAAATGAGTTATAACATTTTGCCATCTGAGCTGTATCTGTATTAACTCTGATTACCAATTAAAAGCATATAGGTTGCTTGGAAAGCCTGTCAGTACAAAAAAACTAGAATTGTACAAGAGAAGCGTTTGACGTTTGTTCATAACAGGTGTTCAAACACTGAAATTCAGTAATTATTTCTCAAAGAAACATAACTATAAAGTTTACGACAAATAAAAAATTTGTATTGTTCCAGTCTTCTAAGGTGAGCAATATGTTGTTGTCCTCTATTTTATTAAATGTTTATTTATGTTTCAGGTACAATTCTGCACACATACATGCCAGGAATTCGGTAGAAAGGCAGTATGGGGTTTGGAAAAGGAGGTTTGCTTGCCTTTCTCAAAAATCCAGAGCACACATTACAAACACTCAAACAATTATAATTGCCACTGCAGTACTGCACAATATTGCTGTAGACTGTGGTGATGATTACGAACTAGGAAGCAACCTTGAAGTTCCTGACCCCACTAACCTACCAGGCAGTGTAGCAGGCATTGCAAAACGTAACAGCATTGTGCAAAGCTTTTTTAGTATGTATATTTGTACCTATAGTATGTATATATGTCGTATTAGTATGTATATTTCTAATTTCTAGCTCACAAAATTTCTTCTATAACCTCATGCACTTTTAACAATAATAAAACAATTCATGTAGGTACTGTTTTTTATTATAAGTTTAATTTAATAATTTATTCCATATGTGCTTTACTTTCCAAATTACAGCGAAGAGCATTGTAATATGAAAGTTTCGCCTGAAGAACTTTCATTTTTAATTCGTGCTGTTCTTTGGATTGCCTCGATTCTTGCTTTATATATAGGTTTTGCTGCACTAACAAATCCTGAGCCTCTATGGCCTTCTTTTTGGCTATTGATTGCTCCACCAATGCTTCCGCCGCCTTCACTGATGCTGGAGGTTGACGTTTTCTTTTCGATAGGTATCCAGATAATAATCTGGGTGTCACTGCTTCTCTTGGAGTTTCTTGTGAAATCTGAAAACAAGTGCAAGAACAATTTTTATTACTTTGTATGGGTCACTGATTAATTTCCATCCAACTAAAAGGTTATTTTAAGGGTTCTCAAAATTCTTTCAAAGTTTCGATTTTTTTTTTAAATAAATTTAAATAAATGTTTATACACAATTCTGTTTAAAATGATTTATTATTCATGGAGATACGTCAAATAGAAGTATTTTTTTAAAACCTGTACGTATCTGAAGTAAGAGTAATTTTATGTTTTAGACTTCAGATATCTCAAAATATGTACTTTTTTTTCCATAAAAGGAACATTTTTTCCAAGTCTATTTAAGCGAATATAAAAAAAATTGGTACACAAGTGTAACAAGTACTTTTTTCTATCTGCTCAGAAAAGTCCATTTTGACTGTTGAAAAGGATAAAAATTAGTTGAAAAGAATATACGAGTTGATAGGGAAAAAATCTCAAAACCTGAATAAAAATATTTAAATCACAACACACACATAAAAGATACTGAGAAAATGTTCCTTAAAATTTGACCATTTCAACATTATGGAGATAGGACTGTGCACCCTTAAATGTCTAAAGTATTATTTAATAACATGAAATTGTAAAAAAACATAATATGATATTCTCTTACAGGTAACACCTCTCAATGACCTTACCTGACCCTTCAAGAGAACCATTTTGATGTATGTCCAAGCAGTCCCTTCCCTGTTACGCATCCGCCAATTATTAATGTATTATACTCTTTACATATTATGTATGTACTCTGTAAATAATGTATTATGTTCTTAAGTATTCTAATTAAATCTAAGTTTAAATTACTCAGTGTTTTTCTTGTTTCAACATTTATCTTTTCCTTGAATTTACCACTGTTCTCCATATCCACTACAGGAAGGTACAACATAGGAAAAGTTTCATGGTTGTGCCTGTTGAAGTTTAGTATAAATTCACAACTTTTCACTGGAATAATTCTTAAGTCTACTGTTTATAATTATGTGGTTATAGAGGAAAGAAATCAGGTAATGGTAATTTTTGTTAACGTCATACCAGTGCAACACAACGGGCTATTGACGATAGTCCGGGATCAGTCCCTTAAGGGAAAGATCTTAGGACAAAACCTCGTAATTTTGAACCACCGTCAGATGACGAAGCAACACCTGAGCTGGCACAAAACTCTCCACACCAACCTAACAACTTTTGGCCATGACAGATTTAAAGTGCACCAGCCACCTCTACACCATATGCTTGCAAACATCCATGCCCATACCCAGATTCGAACCAGGAACCTTCCGATCTAGAGGCCAACACCTTAACCACTATACCGGTTGGTCGGCAAAAGAAATGAGGATAGCTATTGGCCCTTCTAACTGGCCACTGTACCCTGAATAGACACCTCAATATTATGATGACTCATTATGTAGAGGTTGTCGGATGGTAGAGGAGAGCCCTATACATGTTCTATGTGAATGTGACTATTACTCTGCACAACAATTTGAATATCTGGGATACCACTGTATCTAACCCTGGGAACTGTCAAACATTCCAATCGAGTATTTGCTGAAATTTATTTAGGCAGTTAGTTTTAAGTGGATCATCAGGGGTCTCAGTACACTAAACTATCAGTCGCGGTGCTGGCGCTCTTCGAAATCACCCCTTTAACAAGTCATACTTAAAAAAAGAGATACGAGTACCGACATTTTCAGAAAATCACACTGCAGAAACGCGATATTATAAATAGAAACACGTTACTGTTCCGGTTTAACATATACTTAAATATTATGTGATCTTGAATGAATTTTAATTTCATAAAGCTTATATCATTTCAGGAATTACTGTGACATGCAAATTTTTAACTTAAGAAAATAGGGTTTCAAACTAATTCAAATAGTCGTGTCCACTTGAAAGTATTCAAAATTTTCCCCTTTTAATATGACCACATTTAAAATTAAAGGTTTTTATAGCATATAATTTTGTCTTCTCAAAGCACTTATTTTCAACTGTAGGAAATAACACAAGGATCATCACAACTTCCTGATTCAGAAATCAATAGCATGTTTTAATACCAGTGTAATTTTCAACTAGTATTTGCTTTAAGAAAAGTATTATTGCATGCCAAGCATATTAAATTTTTACTTAAAATCAGAACTGGAAAACAATTTTGATTGGAGGTATATACTGCATCAAATATATTAACATGATTTTTGATAAACTAAGCTAAAATTACTGTGAATGTGTAATAAAAGATATAAACAGACAGTCTATAAAAATATTAAAAATGACATAGTATCTTTTCAGTTTAGGGTTACAGAACAAAGGTAATATTTAATTTCAATGTGACTTAAGTATTTTGAATCTACTGTATATGCTATTGAGAATCTACTCACTGAATCAGATGTCAATGTAGTGCAATCAGGTAAAACTGGTACACCTGAAAAAATAGGTATGATTTTAAGTCTGAATGAAAAACAACACATTTGATAAAAATATTTAAAAATAGATTTGTGATTTTAAATATTGATGAAACTTACTTCCATTTTCTGTCACCTCTAAAACGAAGTCACTGTCGTAGGGACAAGGCAATGGTTCCCTAACAACACCCATGTTCAGAAGTTTTTCGTCTACGTCAATAAGTGTGGTGGATTTTTTTCCTCCACCTGTTTTGAATATCTCTAACCTTTCGTTTGCTACCCGCTTCGTAGCTCTTCTTTTTACATTCCTATATAGATTCTGCAGTTGAATGACGCTGCACTTATTGACTCCCGGAACACTGTTGAATTCCAGCATCAATTTGTCCCACGAGTCTGTGTGGTCTTTGTTCCTCACAGCATTTGTAATTTTATTTTCTAAAACTTGCTTGTACTTCTCCATGCAAGCCAACAGAGTCTCAGTTTCAAAGAGAGTAAAATTTCTTCGCTTTGAAGCTTCCATATTTTAAAACTCGCACAAAGAAGTACAAAGCAATGGCGTTGAAGAAAACTGTTCCACGTGCTGCAAGTTGACGTAAAAGCGTTAAATCAAAACAAAATCATGTGATCTGACGTAGCCAATGACAGTGAATCTTTGATGACTTGCCATGTTTGGCCTTACTTGCTGATGCATGAATGGCTGGAATAGCACTATTGCGCCAATTCCAAACCACGCCCTCTAGATAACCGGCCGATCACGTAATTCGGGCTTCCAGAATAGCGAACCGATGTTTAACCAGCCGGTCAGAGTTAGCTGACACACGGATGACCGGGCGGTTAAACAATTCACCTGAATACCGCCGTAAGGGCGTTTCACACGAAGGAGATCGATCGCTCAGACCGGTCTGAAGGCGACGGAACTTACATAGAAACCATAGAAGCACTTCACACGAGAAGACTGGCAGGATACCGGTAGAGAGACTAAAAAATAGTCGCCAAGGAAGTTCAGTCGTCGACGACTTTTTTTGTTTGAAGACAGGTGTTACACTGCGAGGTATTGCGTCACTCACACGAGAGACTATCATCTGTCGATTTTTGATTCCTAGCGATATCACCTGCCGTTCTGAATTTGTTTTCCTTGTTTCTTTGTCTTATATTTTTCTAGTAATGGAAAGTTTAGATATTGATAAGTTAATTACTGCTGTGCAAATGCAGCCTGCATTGTGGGACAAAGTTCACAATGATTATGTGGACAAATTAAAAAAAGAAAACAGTGATGGTGTTGATTTATGACGAAGAAATGCAAGAATGTTATAAACGAAACAAAAATATGCTTAATAAGTTCTTTATTTTTTTATTACAATAATTTAGCATTAATTTATGTTGACAAACTATAGTAAGAATACGAGGTATAAAAAAAATGACAAAACGATAGCTTGATAATATTTTAAATAAGTTACATTAATTACTTATAGTAATTTAACATCAATTTATGTTAATAAACTAATAGTAAGAATACGAAGAGTTAAAAAGTAAGTGACAAAACGGTAACTTGATAGTATTTTAAATAAGCTGTTCCATTATTTTATTATATTTTCATATACTGCAATGGCAAATCGCCTTCACTTACAAAATACAGACGTAAATGATCTCGAAGAGCCGTTGGTTCAGATCCAGTGTAACCATTAAAAACATTATTATCATCGTTTTCCATCAAACCGGTGTGCGTTAAGTGCATCCATCCCTCGAATTATACATACAGAATTACACATGCTTTTATTATGTCAATTGCAAATCAATATTAACGTTCAATGGTCTAAAGAAAATCCTCCATTTATTAGTTAAAATACCAAAAGAGCATTCAATGAACTGGAGGTCTCTAGAAATGAGGTAATTAAATACTATTTTATTCTGTATTAAATTTTTCCACCCTACTGACCTCAATGTTAACGACAGCCTTTCTCGTGGTGGTATGATGTCTCTCATATTTGTGTCCTGCTTCTTAGGCTCCGTTCACATGAGTAAAATGCGCTTTTGGTGAGGCTATCTGGGTCCCGCTCTTCAAGGTTGCATAGATAGATACTTGAATTAGAGGAATAAATAAACATAATTTAATGGCGAGATCACAATAGCCTCACCATACGCGCGTTGAAACGTCTCATGTGAACGTAGTTTTAATATGTATCCTACTGAAGTGTTCTCTAAAAGAAGCTATTGACACCCGGAACTAATTGAAAAATGTAGTCGAGTCTTCTTCCAGGTCACGATACACAGAACATGATATTAACCTTTCTGCACACGAAATTTATTGATAGGGTATACCCAATACTTCTTTTTGACATTTTTTTGTTTTTCTTATGATTAAAATACCATAATGCAAGCATTTACAGCTCATCCATTCTCTGAAAGCAGGCAGGATTCCAAAGGACGTAAAAGACGTGACGTCATTGTCTATTGCGCGCCCATATTCGTATTGCCAACAATTCAACGTATCGCCAAATTGTCAAAAATCAAATGTAAGGTATCTATCTCGCTTAAAATTTTCCACATATTTCAAATTCGCTGAGATTTTCAATCTATATTTAACAATGCCGGTTTTACAAAAAAAAAAAACAAGGCCGATTAAAAATTTCGTTTTGCTTCTCTTTGCTCGAATCGTTTGTTTACAGGAAATGAATCTATACGACTATCACAGGCGACCGGTGTGAGCGATCGATCTCCTTCGTGTGAAGGCGCCCTTACGGTCTCCATGATAACGCGCCTCGGAGAAGTAGTGACTACGCCACAGAGTATCCCCCCTAACAAAGTCACGATAGAAAGGAAGGAGGTTACATAGATTTCCCATTATAACAATTCCATACAGTTAGGTACACAATGCAATAACAAATTTACAAAACAACAAAAAACTAAAATAGAACACCGGAATATGAAATTATATAACATATTCGACAAGATTTGTCGAAAAATGAACCCGCCGCCTTGATCTGGTAATGTATGGTTGTTTTCTATCCGGCTCTGGTTGATTGGTTCACTGTCAAGTGTTTAGGATTTGTTTCCAATTTATGTGAAATTTTAAAAGCAGGTTTAACTGTCAATTGATACGGTAGTCCGTTTGCCATTATATTCGAGGACCATTGTTTTGTCAGAAAGGCCCAATACCAGATGAGGTCCGGTGTATCGAGGTGTTAGTGGCAGTTTCACTATCAATTCGTTAAATACCGTATGCCTATGGGTGGGGCGGTTGCTGCACAGTTGTATTTCTCAAGTAAGTTTTTAATCTTCGAAGAGTTGAGAACGATCTTTCACTGGTGCTTGTTGATACTGGCAAGGTAACTTAAATTTTTAACAAAGCATTGATCTATGGAAATATTTCTTCATTACAAGCAACATAAAAGTCCACAGCCTTTCGTGTACTAAGTTTGAGTTCCTTTACTCTTTTGTGCCACAAATGAAGTTCACCTATTGCTGCCATATCACTGAAGGGCAAATTTTACCCGTAAAATGTAACAAGCTTTTCAGCTGTTCCTCTTCTACTTTAGTGATGGCCAATTCCTTTATTGACATCAAGCACATGAAACTGCCGAGCAGTTCTTGATGATTCAAGAAACGAGTTTTCAACTCACACGCAAAATTATCCAAAAACGGCAAAAAAAAAATTGCAATTCCGAAATAAGCCTCAGGTGAGTCTACTTTTATATTACACCTCTGTGTTTGTCTAGTAGATAGTCTTGGTGTGACAATATTTGAGCTACACGATTCAGCCAGTGTTCTATAAGATTCATAAATAACCGAAAATTCAGATTCAGACTTTGCTCTCATTTCCTGAATTTTTTCCTCGAGACTCTTTACTATGTTGAAAGCAGCTAGAAGGTCAACATTTTCTAGTTGCAATGCTCGGCAAAGTGGTAAGCTAAAGAAAACATTTTTGCTAGCACCTGGAGACCAATTAAAAAAGACGAATTTTCTATGGCACACTGAAGTTGAACTGCTGATGATGATGCGTCGGCATCTTCCCAAATTCAAATTTCTTCCAGAGCATGATGGACAGCTGGCAGCATTTCTTCAAGAAGTAGGATTGATTCGTGACGCTCTACCCAACGAGTTAGACATGCCTGCTTTAGCCTTGTGGCTCTGGCTTCGGGAATTTTATCTTGGATGGCCCTTTTTAAAACTTCAGACCTTTTGGGAGTACTAAAAAATACACAAACTTTAGAAGCTGTTCCGCAACAATTTCTGATATCAGATACAGAGCATGAACTGCTTATAGCTAGATTCAAACTGTGAGATGCACAGTGCACGTAAATTGCTGTCGGAAATGTTTCGCTCACACAAACTTGTGCACCGCTGAATTTTCCGGTTATTGCTGAGGCTCCATCATAGCCTTGTCCACTCAAGTATTGAGTTTTAATTCCGAACTTTTCAAGAGATGTGAGAATAACCGTTACCAAACTTTTACCAGTTAAATCTTACACAGGCACAAATTGAAGGAAATCTTCTTTAAGTTGTTTGTCATAAATGTATCGAACACTTATGGATAACTGCTCGTGTGTTGAGATATCTGTTGTTTTATCCGCTAGGACTGCAAAACATTCAGCAGAATTTGTCATAGCAACTAGCTTAATAAAAATAAGACTTTCTAGTATAGTAAAATAAAGTGACATGCGATGACAATTGTTAGTCCTAGTCTTTGCACTATACATGCCGACTTGTTAGTTCATATATGATTGAGTTTAATTAACATTGATGCATCAAAATTAATGAACATTATTTACATTTTCTGAGACGAAATAAACAGCATGTAATCATTTTAGTAACTGCACACAGACGGAATTTTTTTTTAATGCTTAAGCCATTAGCACAACCAGATGGTCAATTCAAAATAAAATGTCTGTTTTAAATATTAAACATAGTTGAAAAGCGAAGAAAGATTTTCTCTCAATTAATACGTTAATATCAATTTATGAATGCTATTGGCTGTATAAATAAATAATTGACGAAACAAGATCTTAGAAAAACGACCTCGGTGGCTACAAAGGCAAAAGGTTTCTCTAACCTAAAACTATTTTGAAATAATTTAAAAAGCATAATTTATAAAACCAGACTGTCGGATCAAGTCGTAATTTTTATCGAGTCAAATAGTAAAAGCTCACAATTTTAAAAACGTATGAAAAGATATATTTTGAACAAATTCAAAATTTACTTAAAAACTTTACTTAAATTGTATGCATCAGAACTAATTGTAAAACATATGAATAGAATTAAAGTTCATAGCACTGTTCCCAATGAACTATAATTAAAACGAAACATCTTAGGGCGAGACACATTTAATTGACAGAATAGAAAAATCAAAAGAGAAAATAGGTGTTAAACAAACGGGATCACATCAATATCGGACCATTTAAAAAGTTCTTGCAGGTTGCATATATATATAAAAACCAGAGAAAAAAATTTAATACATTACTAGGGCTGTGATTTATATGCAATAAAGACAACAAAATATACACATATATATATTTGGTAACTATTCAATTAAAAACTGAAAATATGCGAAAAGGCGTAAAACACGTGTACAGCAAAATGTAAGCGTTATGGAGCGTAAGCGAGCAGGGGGTGAAACCCTCGCTGTCAAGTCATGGACCGGAAAGTCAAATCAGGATTATACGAATTTGAAGATAGTTCGCTGTCCAGGAGATTCACTCTGCGAAAATAATGTTGCTTTGCGAAGCAAACCAAATGGGATTGCGTTGGCGAGCGTAAACGAGCAGAGGGCGGAGCCCCCTAGTATAATAAAAGATTGCAACAGCCAGTTGTAACTTATTAGAATATACTATACTAGGGGGCCCGAGCCCTGGTCGCTAACGCTCGCCAATCATAATATAAACTCTAATATAAACTCAAAGCACTCATAATATAAACTCTTAAAGGAAGTATGCAACAGTTTGATTCAAAATTATAAACTAAAGGGGTGACCGATTTTATTAGCTAAAAAAACACAAGTGGGAAGTAAACTTTTTTGAGGCATTTGTCAGTTAGCTTATTCTTGTGGTGTGCTATAGAGATTAAAGTGTAGAAAAAAATATATACATTTCACACACAGCCATTAAAATGTCAGCAGGAAGAAGGATCCAATATGAATTAAAACTAAGTGAAAATTCATTTATTATTGCTGCTCAGCAGTTTTAATATTAGAATTTACTATAGCCTGAATATTTCTGTCCTCTATTTTACTTCTGACTATAGTTTACTTCTGTCACTTTCACTTACTGATAAATTTGTTATACATGATGTAATTTACTCAAGAAAAACTATGCATGATGTTACCTTGTGTTTTGAAGTTAAACAAATGTTTTACCTTTAGCTTTTATTTTTAAACTTCATTTTTTGAATGTACTACCATGTAACAAACTATGGTTTTTTGTAAGTAAATATTGATTTACCATGTCACAAATTCTGATTGTTTACTTAAAAGAAATATTAGTTAACATGTCATGTCACGAACTTAATTTTTTATTTAACAAATTTATATATAATTACTATAAAAATAGCGTATAGGGCCCACATAAATTTAAATAAAAAAAATCTGATTTGAATAAAAAAATCCGATTTAAATATTAAAAAAAATCCGATTAATTGATTTTTTTAAAAATCATGATTTTTTTTACACTCGGGTTTAAATTGATTCTATTTGCCTTAAAACAGGGAGAATTTGTTGACACAGAATGCTTCAGTTAACAGAAAAAGTATGTAAATGCATACAAATTACAGCCTTATATACACTGCTGTTTGTAAAAATGCAACACCATAAAGGAATCATCCGAATGAAATGAAATTTGCAGCAAATGTCAACTATAGGATATTATGCAAAGTAGTAAAGTTTCAGAACCATCACGCATGCGTGGTGTGAGCAGCCCACCTCTGCTCATATTATATGCTAAAAGCGTATAAATAGAGGGCTGTAGCGGGACGTTGAAAATAGTGCATGGTTATTTTTTAGTGGCGATCGAACGTTTAGTGAGACCTAAGTATGCCTCCACGACGAAATAGGGTAAAATTTCAACAACTTACGGAGTTTGAACGGGGACGAATCATCGGCCTTAGTGAAGGAGGATTTTACTATCGCGCAATAGCAGCGGAACAGTTACACAGTGATGAGAGTTTGGAAGCAGTGGACCGACGAGCTCAGGACAACTCGAAAAACTGGGAATGGACGACGGAAGGTGACGTCAGCGCGCGATGATAGACACCTGGTCCACATGGCGGTGAATGACCGTACAGCTTCCTCTAGGCAGTTGGCAGCACTTTGATCCACTGCTACAGGTGTACTAATGTCGGCTTCACCAATTCGCCGACGTCTGCTGCACCGTGGACTGCGTGCAAGGATTCCTTTATACAGGATCCACCTCACGGCAAACCATCGACGGCTGCGCCTGAAATGGGCTCATGGGCACAGAGCCTGGCTGGCTGATTGGCAACAAGTTGTCTTTTCTGACGAATCCCGCTTTAATTTGTATAACCATGATGGCCGCATTTGTGTTAGACGCTATGCCGGTGAACGCTGCCTTCCAGAGTGCGTTATCGAACGTCATAGTGGCCGAACACCCGGAGTTATAGCCTGGGGTGCGATTTCGTATCATGGACGATCTCAGCTGCTACGAATTGAAGGTAATCTGAATAGCAACAGGTACGTCCGTGAAGTACTAGAGCCCGAAGTCGTTCCCTTCCTTCAAGGCATCCCTGGAGCCAAGGGCGTATATAAGGGGAGGGCCGAGGGGGCCCGGGCCCCTCCCGAAATTTTAACTAGATTCAATCATAACTTTTTATTTTGAATTTTTTGAAATCGAATTTGTTTTTCTGGAGGAAACAATTTTCTTAAAATTTTTTATTATTTGGACACATTAAAAAGCTGTTTTAGAGAAGCTATTTCATTTCCTGAGTAAAATAAACACAGTGGGCCACACAGGGATCACCAAAATTTATGATGGTTGATGAAAGATGTGCTGTAACCACGTGGTTTTGAGAGTGCAACTCAACAGTGAACATTTTCTTCCTCCACTGCCTGCAGAATCCAATGGACACCCCCGATAATTGCTTTAGAGAATATTCGGCACCCCCCGAAATAAAAACTTATATACGCCACTGCCTGGAGCTATCTTTCAACAGGATAATGCACGCCCACATGTTGCAAGGAATGTTCGAGACTTCTTTTCGGCCAAACACATGCAACTTCTTCCTTGATCTGCTTATTCGCCGGATATGTCGCCTATTGAGCAAGTGTGGGATTTGGTTGGTCGGCGTCTCGCTCGTGACCCGCAGCCTCAAAAGACGAACTTTGGGTGCGCATACAAGCAATATGGAATTCTTTTCCACAAGCAGACATTCATCATCTGTTTCACTCCATGCCACGTCGTATAGCAGCACTTATTGCAGCGCCTGGTGGATACACCAAATACTGATTTCGGATATTTAATATTGTTTATTTCCTTTGAAAATTTATTCATTTTTATTTGTACTAATACAAGCCGTTTGTGTATTAAATTTCATTTAATTCTGATGACTCCTTCACGGTGTTGCATTTTTTTACAAACAGCAGTGTATAACAAACTCGTAAATCAGCAGATTCTCTTAAAGAAAAGATATAAGTACACGTACAAGAGGAGAAAAAGGAAATAGTATATTTGACGGTTTATTAGCAAAACATATTTACCTGTTTTTTCATAATGACGCCTATATTGTTTGAATCTAGCAAATCTGCTGAAGTAGATCGTGTGTTTGTATCTTATCAACTTCAGTAGTATTTATATACTGCAGTACATTTCTTATATTTTCTTCTTTTGAAAAATGAAAGCATAGTTGCATTTTGGAGTTTGCATTTGCTACCACTATCATCGCTCATTTTAATTCAACACAATAAGATTAACTTGGATATGCTCAGTATTTGCGAAACAGCTAGTCCACTCAAATATTCAGTCACAGCAAGTTGTGAAATCGTGAGACTCCGATCGGAAAAAGAAAACAATTCGCTTTCGGAATCTTTTATTTAAAAAGTGCTTTATCGGATATCACAGATCTTTCATTTCTCTTTTCATGGCCTCCTTCGTTCTTGCACTTGCACTACTTACTCTTGAGGTAGAAGGCAGGGTAAGAGGAGTAGAATGAGACTGATCTGGGCTAGCAGGATGTGTACTACTTCACCTCCTCAAATGCTTTGGGATTTTGTTTCAATTTTTGTCATGCTCTCCTCATGCTAATTTCTTGGATTATTTTTCTTTTAGCCAAAGATTTGTCTGCGCTCTTTTCTTTGCTCTCGCCATACCTGAAAGCGATTAGGTATCTGAATAAACTCTACATGATCTTCAATTTTAAATAAAATCTATTCAATGCTATTAGGTTAGTAAGTTCATACTAAAAAAAGTATGTTAAAAATAAAATTACAGTAATTTAAATATTATTTCGATATTTAAATAATAAAAATTTAAGACAAATATTTTAATATTTTCCCCTTTGTTTAAAACATTTGCTCTGATTATATATATAAAAGCTTTGTTCATAAAGACCAAATATCAGGATGTAAAATTAATATAAATATAGGATGACCAAAGTTTGGGTTTTAAAGTCAAAAACAAATTTTTGACATGACGAACGTCTAAAACTGGTTTTAACTATAAAAACTGTCAAAAATTCATAACTAATGTCTTAGAAAAATTTGTTAGCACTAATCGATATTTAAAAAGTTAGAAACTTATGATGCTTTAACTAAACTTTATTTTTAATTATTTTATTTCAACATTATCATCAGCAAAAAAAAAAAATTGTTATTCATTAATATTTCTGATCTGCACAGAATTAATTCCTTTGTAGTGCACAGTACTAGTAATCTGGTTCACTCTTACCTCGCAGCATCACATAACTAATTTGTACATTTGTAGACAGTTAAAACAATGCCCCAGCTGAGAGTGTATATAATCAAAATTAGAAAAATAACTTACATGATTTGTTAATCTGAACTTAATTTATCAAAATATTAGGCCAGACGTTGTCAGTAAAATGACATCATGTCCGTAGACACAGCAAGTCAACTGACATGTTTGTTTCACAATTATTTGTAGCTCATTAAATGTTAGGCTTAGTTAAATTATGATGCTAGATTAAGCTTTGTGCAACTAACATTACTATTTCATAATATTTACCTGACTTTATCTTGACTACAGAACTGATATTATGATCTTTACATTGAAGAATTCTTCACAGTAAATTAAACTTGTAGCTCATTGCTACATCCAATATGGCCAACTGGCTTCTTCTTCACCGGGAAGTATTCATTTGCTGAGCTATTTAGCAACTATGAAATACCTGTCCATGGACATGACTCAGTTTGTTGTGACATTAGTTATTTATGAAACAAAACCACAACTACTTGAGATTTCTTTTCAAAATTCAATATGGAATTCATTTAACAAAGTATTTAAATTAAAAATAATAAATAAATTATCATGAAAAATAATTTTATTTCAACTTTATAGACTCAATAAGTGGTAAAAACTAGGTATCTGACAAGTCACAGATATGACTTATACTCTGTAAATGCATTTTTTTCATGAAAAACTATTTTTTTACTTATTTAATAAATTACAAATATTGGTCATTTTAATTTGGATATTCCTTCAAGCACTTTAACAATAGTACTTTAGCACTTTAACACAAGGTAAAAAATAGTATTGAGTTTCATACTCCAAAGCAAAATCATGGTTCAAGATAAAAAAAAGCTTTAAAAAGAAAAAATTATGTTAGCAGAAAAAAAATGTTTTGAAGTGTCTAAATGAGCAATGGCTTTGTTCATGTAGTGGTGTTCCAAATTTGACAAAAAAAAATACCAATTGAACCAGCTTGGGATGTTGCAATTGCATTCAAATTCATGAGTACAAAAATGGATTTGTTCTCTAGTTGGTTAATTCATGTTCGTATCATGCCACAAACGATCTATTAATCAACAGATTCATTCAATCATTTGGAAAACTTGAATGAATGTAAAAATGAACCATGATCATAGTTTCAGTCAAAGAAATCAATTGTGTTACAATCGAATTAGGCCCTAGATGTCACCAAGACGGTCGAGTCAGGAATTTTAAAATCAGGATGAACCACCTGATTAAATTTATAAGATAGGGTACTAGTGATTTTGCACATAAAATTACAAAACTTGAACTGGCTGTTCTTGTAAGGTATAAAGTAGGTAATTTTTAGAAAATTCAGCAACTATAGGTTTATAAAATTAGGGAGAAGGTTAAATATGAAGTTTTTACTTGATTAGTCAATAGCAACCTTTCTGGTTAGTCAAGAAAAATATTTTAGTTATTTTAAAGTTAAAACTAGCTTAAAATCAGTTTCATTAACATCCTTCATAAGACTTGTAGGCTAAGGTTGAGAGTTTAATTCTTGCTGCTGCTTTGGTCATATAGGCTGGGGATTTCCTTTCTCTGCCATCTCTTCGGGATGCTGTATCCCCTTTTTAGATTTAAAAAATTTATCTGAACTTGATTTCATTTCAATTTTTTTTAATAAACTATTTTGCCTTTTGTGGGACCTTACACGTTCTTGCAAGTTGCTACCTCCAGAGAATACCCATTTAATCAGGTATATTCTCAGGATAGATGGGAATAATGCAGTGAAAAGCCTAAAACAAACTAAATTTGAATATCTATATTTCCTTAAAGCATTATGGTTCTTAAAAAGCCTATTGTTAGGAATGCCACCTTTTTCTGAGTAATTTATCTTTTCATCAAAGCATAATTATAAGCAGCGTTTCCTAAACTGCTCTGCGAGTGATTCTCGGGCTCGGGTCCACGGCAGTTATGACATGGTTTTGGAAAGCCACTGTCAGGCATCATTTAAAAACAAATCACTTCCCGAATTTTGGGCTCAGTTAGGGGAGGATCTTTTGATATTAAGTTCAAAAGCTACATTGCTCTTACTGCCTTTTGCTATTATGTACCTCCATGAAACGGCCTTTTCAAGGTACACAGCTACAAAAACTAAATATTGAGCTTGTTTGGACGCAGAAAATGATATGCATCTTCAACTGATTTCTGACACCTGACATTGACAAACACTGCCGCAAGAAGCAGGCACATTGTTCACATTAACTTTGGGTGTAATGTAGCATTTTTCAAATATCTTAACTAGTTGTTATATCATTTTGTAGATTTAAATAATAAATGATATTGTCTAAAGTTCTTTTTTACTATTGTTTCCTTTATTAATATATATACCTTATTACTCATTTTTCGGTATATGTATCGTATGTAATATGCATAATAGAACATACAGATAGAACTAACACTGAAAATTTCTTGGGGCTCCACAAAAAAGTTTGGCTTTAAAAAGGGTTCTGTGGCTGAAAAAGTTTGGGAACCGCCGTTATAAAGTATACATTTTAATAATACATGCAAGTTCTAAAATAGTAAAAAAAAATGCTATTTCAAAGATTTCAACCAAACACTTAACTTAGAGCAGTTTACTAATTAGATAATTCAATTACCTTTTATTTTCCCTAAAATGAATATTACAGGTACCAAACACTTGATACATACATTAAAAAAGGATGCCTAAAAATTTCACTTCACATGAATAATATAAGATTTAAATGTAAAAGTATATTCATGAAAGACATTAACACCAATGCTTTTAAATCAAGTATTGTTACAGGTTAAATAAACAAAAAGCAGGAAATGGATTGGAATTTATTGTGGTTTATCATCTATTTCAACATTGAGAACTAAAACATTCAATTATCATAAAAACAGTAAAAAGTTAAACAGTTCAACCATACAATCTATTCTTCTAAGTACCTATATCGACAGGAAATTCAATCTTTAGTAAAGCGAGATGAAAAAAAAATTGTCTTTGCAAAAATACTGAAGATAATTTAATGCTTGTGTTCTTTGTCTATTACACTTTTCTCAGCAAACATTTAACAATTGGGAGTACTTCCAGCACAGCAGGCAAAGTAGCACAAAGTAAGAAAGTCAGATAAAATATTGATTCGCTCCATTGGTAATACAAAAGGAAAGTTAATGAGCATGTTCCAAAGAAATGACAAAATATAGCTAGTGATATTAAGGTTAACAAATCAAATTTGTAAATGCACACACACACACACAAACTATCCAAAAAAAAACCTAAATAATAAAAATAAAATAATCTTGCATACAATACAAATGAGTAAAATAGGAAGAGTTAGTGAGAATATTATTTTTCAATCATTAAATTTTGAATTTTACATTAATGGTAACAAATTCAGCAAATTTTCCAATAAATCGAAATATGTTATTGCATTATACGAGAAGGGACCCAAAAGAAACCGGAGAGAATTTATAAAAAAAATCAAGTATTTATTTTTACAAATTCATACTTTAGTCACTCTCAAAGAACTCTCTGTGTGTCTCAATACAATGGTCAATGTGTTTCTTCCATTCCAGGAAGCAATTTGTAAATACTGTCAAAGAGATGCTTCCAACGAACCTTTTCCTTTAAGGATCTTTTTCATCCTCTGGAATAAAAAATAGTTGCACGGAGTAAGATTGTGTGAATAGGCTCGTAAGGAAGTGGGGTCATGCCAGTTTTAGTTAAAAAATTTGCCAAATTTTGTGCCATTTTCTTTGCATAGCATCTTGCAAATGCTTTAAAACTTCTAAGTAAAACACCTGGTTAACAGTCTAACCCGGTGGAATAAACTCCGAGTAGATGACTATAATTCTCTGTCAGTCTTCCATCACCAATTCACAAATTGTTTAGATTCTGGATGTTTTCGTCCGTTTGAGGTTGAAGGACGACCTGACTGAGGTTGATCTGTAATCAAGATTTCACCCGTTTTGAAATGAGCAAACCACTGAAAAACTCGTGTTCTCTTCATAGCACCATCTTTGTAACTTGTCTGTATCATTTCAACCGTTTCAGTACAGGATTTTCCCAACAGAAGAAAAAAAAATTTATTGCAGCGTGCTGTTCCTGTATGTCTGCAATTAGAAAAATCAACTAACACCCAAAACTTGATTTAAAGAGAAATTCACTCACTTACTCAAAGTCAACACCTGTTGACGCCGCTTGGCAAACTGATATTTGAGATCTACCAACATGTCCACCAAGCGGCAGAACCCTGTACTACATAAGCCCCACCCACCAGAGCATCTGTCTGGTTTCTTTTAGGTCCCCCTCGTACATAATACAGATTTCAATACTCAATTGCAGGAGTAAAAATTGGGTAAGGAGTTAGAAAAGCTTGTTTTAAGTTGCAAGTTGACAAAATTATTAAAATAAAAATTGTAAGTTGAGGAGGAAGTAGAAAAATCTTAATAAAATGCTCTTAAAGTTTGAGTTATAACTTGACAGAAATTGGGATTTTCAAGTTTTTAATGTTTTACTTGCTATATCGTCTAATGATCATAAAGTTTGTCAGCACTTTTATCAGAGAAGTGAAAACTTGTTTTAAAGCTCATAACATATTCAGTTATACATTAAATCAACCCAGCATGTGAACTGAATCTTTTAAGGTCCATAAAGTCATGTTATTTGAACCTTTGACTTTAACATTTTATAAGTATAGTTATTAATTAATTAATATTAAGAATATAGTAATTTTAAATATTTAAAATATAATTTACTTAACTCACTTCATATCCTGAATGATTATTCAATACTTCAACATACAACAATGTGGTACAAGAGAGAATTAAGTTTTTAAATTGATAAGCAAATAGGTCAAGATCTAATTAATATTCCCAAACCAGTGTTCCAAAATATGTTCCATCAAAAAAACATAAAAACTTTCCATTAAGAAATAAAAATTTGATCAAACAAATAGAAAATGTTTTTGATATGAATAATTTTCATTCTTGTATGGCACCATATTCACAACAAAAAAAGCCTACTGATATCCAAACCCATTACAATTTCAAAAGAAAATAATTGCATCGTCAATTGCATAGTATACATTAATGGCATCAGAAATTTACTCCCTTTTGATACGGAAACAAACATTTGCAATTAAATGGGAAGAATGGAATTTTGCCTAGTGTGTCCAAAATTTTTTTAGGGGTGATAGACACACAAATATCTTTGCCCTGTACTTTGATAAAGCTTCAAATACTCTTATAACATCAATATAAAAAATTATATATCCCTTGATAATAAATGCATTTCTTTATGTAGTGTAACATAAAAATAATTTCCTTTTTTGTCAGTGGGTGCACAGTGAAAGTTAAGTTTCTAGGCATACAAAGGATTAACACATATGACAAAGGGTTGAGAAGACACTGCCATATTTATTCATTCAATAATTCCCTAATACAACTAAAAGTTCTAAATCCATGTGATAATATGTACAATAGATGAAAGATAATACGTAACTTATAATTGTAGTGTTTCTGTTTTGACAAATTTAAGGTCATGCCAAGAAAATTTTAACTTTTTTCTTGTTATTATGGGTGTGATGAAAAACAATAGGGCACAAGTTCAAAGTACTACCCTCGTGACCCTACAATAAAATCTGGTAGCAACTCTCAGTAGGTGTAATAGAAAACTGGATAGAGAATGCAGCTAAGACAAAATCTGCTAAGCTCTGCAGGGTGTCTACTAAATTTCTGTAGGTCCATGTAGCAACTTTTTTGGGACATTTTGGGAACCTTTTAGGTATTTTCTAAAATAAATGCATGATCTGATTTGACATGATTATGTGGGTCATTTAGTGCAATTATACTTTAAAATCACACTTTTTTTATTGCTTACAGACTAATCTCGAGAAAAGAGGACTCTAGTATCAAATTTCAGCTACAATAAGCTGTTTTCTAAATAGAAATTTAAAAATAAAGACAAACCATAAAACATGTCAAAGTAGAAGAACATTAAACAAATACTCTATGCAGTCAGTATTGGTTACATGGTCAGCTCAGCGGTCCAGAAAAATCAGACCATATAAGCGGGGTGACCATATATGCTGAACAATACTACTCTATTTAATTATGGCAGGATTATATTCACCTATCAGAATATAGTGCTCATAAACAAATAATTAAACTTTTAAGAACACTTTAAAAATTAATTCTATTAAACGGGTTCTCTGGAGCAACAAATCAAGGTTCACCCTTTACCATTCAGATAGCAGGGTCTGGCGTCTGCTTGGAAAACGCCTCATGTCAGAATGCATTGTGCCCACAGTAAAGTTTGGCGGAGGCGGTAATGGTAATTTTTAGTTTACGTCGTACTAGAGCAACACAACGGGCTATTGACGACGGTCCGGTATCGGTCCTTTAAGGGAAAGATCCGAGGACAACACCTCGTAATTTTGAACCACGGTCAGATGACGAAGCAACACTTGAGCTGGCACCCCACTCTCCAAACTTCCACGCCAACCCAACGTGAGGACTTTCGGCCACAACAGATTTAAGGTGCACCAGCCGCCTCTACACCATATACTTACAAACATCTATGCCTGGACCCGGATTCGAACCAGGAACCTTCCGATCTAGAGGCTAACACCTTAACCACTAAACCGGTTGGTCTGCTTGGCGGAGACGGAATTATGGTCCAAGGTGTTTCTTATGGTATGGATTGGGACCTTGGTACAAATTCATGGTAAGCTCAATGCCGAGGCCTTAAGCGTTCCTTACTTTTCTTTCCACCGACACCTTTTTCACCTCTACAACAAACAATTCTGTCTGGCAAGATCCGATAAAAAAGTCGACATTCATCAACCTTGAACTCCTTGGCATATTCGTATATTTCGAGGACTTTTTCTTCTGCTGGTCATTCCCTGTATTGCTCCTTGCCTCAAGAAATGTTACAATTAATGTTCCCTATTAAGTTAGACGGGACTTTAGAAAACTGACCTTATAACATGGTGACCATATAGCCGGTACTGACTGTATTATATTCATTACTTTTTGTTTTTTGAATACTTGTATTTTAATAAAAATTGAAGAAATCAACAATTATTTCAAAAACATTTTGTAGTGCAATTTTTTTATTTTTATAAATATATAAAATTGGTAAAAAAATTATACATCGATTTGTGTATTTAAAAAAAACTGTCTCCAAATAAGGTTGGATTGGGGGAGTTTCATTTTCTTTTTTTTCATTTATTTAAGTTCAGCTGCAGACACCTTTTGTTTTCACCTTAAACAAATTTGATAAATTTTAGGTACAAAATTTATGATTTTTGGATTTTTTTTGGGATCAGTTTCCCCGGTTTTTCAGCATAATTTCAGGACCAGTAGTCACCTTGTCTTGTGGCTTCAAAGGTTAATAGCACCTATATATATAAGCGTTAGCGAGCAGGGGGCGATCCCCCTAGTAATGTAAAATACCCAACATTTAAATTTAAAATCAATACATTTTTAAAGGTATTTAAAATTAATTTGTTTCAAAACGAATTATTTTTATATTCTAAAAACCAATTTTGGTTGATCAAGCTTACAAATAAAAAAAAATTTTGTTTTAAAAATGATTTCTCTTTTACATTTTTATTTCCTTCAAGGTTGTTTTTTTTTTTCTTCACAGATGTCAGTTTATGCAATAAAAACATTCCTAAATCCATTTTGGAATATTGATACTTAAAAGTAAAATTGATCAAATAGCCAAACCTAGATTGATACTTCATAAAATTAAAATTAATGATTCTTAAAAGGATACAGACTTGATTTTGCCATACTGTAAACATTGAAATTCCAGACATAAATGATATAAACTCAGCAATTAATAGTGCTATACTGATACTAAATACAGTTGTAAATCTGCAAAATAGAAAAAGAGAGTGATTAAACTCTTGAAATTGTTTATCAAAACAAGTGCAATTTGTGATCATTCTGCAAAATCATTAAGAATCAATTTCACTTATTTGGGGTATCAGGATGAATCTTGTTTATATAGGATGAATCTTGAAAAGCAAGACCGAATCAATTAAATTAAGCTGATACTTTTGTACAATTATTTTTATGTTTATTAAAAAACACACCTGTTTATACTTTTGCTGACATCATCTTGAAGATAGTGAGCTTGCAGTTCTTCATTCACAGTTTCTAAAATTATTGGGGCAGTATTTTTGGCAATGTCAATCTAAAAAGTTTAGAATGTAGTATTCAAATCATTTCAAATAAAAATACCTCTTTTGGCAACTTTAAAAATACTAAAGGCTAAATTATGGTAATTGTAAGATTAAATAAGTTTTTCATAAACTAATAACTAACTGTTCTTGGATAGTAAAATTCATTAAATGAAAAAGATGTCAATAAACTATATGTGTGATCAGTTTCTTAGTGCTTAGATATTCAATATTCCAAAAAACGAACTGATGTGTTTAAAAAAAATTTCTTCAGTCACTTTGTTGCATCATATTGGCACTTTTCCTTTCATTTTGTCACTGCGAAAAAGGCGCATTGCACATGCTACAAAAGTTTTAAATCAGAGATACTATAAATCTTATTTGGATAATTTTAGAATTCGGATGTCATTGTTCAGGCAATTAGGGGAAAATTTAATTTCCACAGACACTTAATTTCTAACCCTGGTATAAATTCCTTAAAATGGTTGCGCACATTCATAATACTCATTGTTTGAGCTCAATGCCCAATACACAAAATGAAACATTCAAATGGAATTTTTATGTAAACTAGAATTTACTTTCTAATTTAAATATGCAGGTATATGTCATAGGTTAAAATATACTCATCTGCACCAGATTTAAGCTGTGCAGGCACCTATAAAATCAAATTATGTAGAATAAACTTGTGTTTACTAACCAGGCATTTTCATTTGAGTACATTCCATCTCAATTCAGGCAGAGATGGGGAAGGAAAACCTTCATAGTCTCAGATATTTTTGAATTTAACATATGTTAAAATTCAGGAAAAAGTAAGAAACGTGTTATAGCAAGCCGAAATAAACCAGTGTAACTTAGTGTCTATCAAAAAGTACTTCATGGTAGAGTTGGGTTACACTGGTATTTATACTACCCATTTGTAAATTAAGTTGTGGAGTGGTAGCTATGCTCACTACAGTACTCTTCCTCCAGAATTTTAGCAGAAGCCAAAATTTAATAGATGATGTCACTAGTTGAATGATTGCCATTTTGTGTTAGACTGTGAGAGCTGAAGATCACAGTCACTGTGTTGCCTCTATTAGCCGAAGTCTAAGCGATAATATATGGATGGAGACCGTGATACGACATTAGAAGTGTCTGCTATCACAGCACCCCCTAGTGTTGAAAGTAATTAGCATCAACCATGTCGATTTCTACTGTACAGTGTACATCGTGGGTCATCCATCAAATTCGCAAATTATTACATGTTCAAATCACGTATGTAGTCATCACTTTTAACAAGCGCTAATGAACCAGTGTAACTTAGTGTCTACCAAAAAGGAATTCATGGTAGAGTTGGGTTACACTGGTATTTATACTACCCATTTGTAAGTTAAGTTGTGGAGTGGTAGCTATGCTCACTAGTGTATTTTTTTTATTTTGTTCAAAAAAATTCTTGGGCCCCAAGATACAGGTTGCCAAAGATGGGGCATCAAGTGGCATTTCTCACTTGTGATTTTCGTTAACATTTTAAAACACTCTTATCTCTGAAACAATTCAAGATATTTCGTTGCAGGTTTTTTTATTTGAAAGATAATATTTATCTAATTAAAATAATATCCTCTGTTTGGAAATATACGTCCAAGTTCTCTAGCTGTAGCCTTCTAAAGTTTTTTTGAAAAATCAAAAATAATTTTTTTTTTCAAAAATGCCAATTTAAATTTTTTTTTATTTTTTGACTGTTGATCAGTACTATAGAGTTCTACATTCCCTGAAAAAGAGAGCTGCCACTTTTGAGTTTAACAGGTTTTATAAACAATGCTCATATTTTAGCTTCCGTAGTCGATATTTTTATGCATTTTTTTTAAATTTATTAATTAAAAAAATTTGGGGAATTTTACAGGAGTTATACATCTAAGGTTACAACATGTCCTGAAAAGGAGAACCCAACACTTGTTCTGGAATTTTTCATGGGTTTCTTTAAGAAATCCATTTTTGGACCAACGTGAAGAAATAAAAATGATAAATTAAACAAAGTTGGAACTGGTGAAACATTTTTACTCTTCTAGATTTTATATAAGAACCTTCTAAATCATTAAAAGTCTTCTGGAATAATTCGGAAGCTACCAGAATGTAATGAATATGAAATGGAGGACATATGAACTAACAGTTTAGTTGTCAGCAGGCAAAAAAAGAGTGGTTCACCAAATTTGCTGTCCAACAACACGTACATAAGCTTTTATGAGGATTCTGCAGATTGATTTGTATGGTGTGTTTTGTGGAAATGTCTTCGGACTGGGGTCGAAGGAGAGTGAAGTGTGCTGGCTATTTGCATATCCATAAAAGAGTATCTACTATTATAAAAGGAAGTGTTTGTCTGTCTGTTTGTCGTAAAATCCTGACGATTCTGTGGTACTTACAGCAATGAGATTTGGCACACAGGTAGTCCAAATTTTTTGCAATTTTTGGGCCGCAGGGAATTTTAAAATTTAATCTAGAAGATTTTTAAATGAATTGAATTTAATGAAATTTAATCATTTTTGAATGCTACAGCATAGAAGAGATCACATATTCTTAATTTATTGCTTTCATTTCCGTTTTGATCGGAGGAATAATTTTTCAGCCAGACGATTAAAACAAATAATCTCTTAACTGGAGTCAATTAGTTCTTTTTCTATCTCCTAGACTGTTAAAGATAGTGTAAAAATTTCAGCGGATTAGAAATCTGCGGAAAATTTTATATTAGATTCATACCTAAAAATATGATTTTTTAAATATAAATAACTAAAATTGAATATATCTTTTATATTTTCGCACGAGATTGTGAGGTCACGGTAACTTCCTCTTTCCAAAAATAAACAAAATGCATTTCGTGCAGTTCGCATTACAAAAAACAGATTAAATTTTCTGTCCCATTTCTGCGAATGAGAGCAAGAAATAAAAAAAAACCTATTGACTCGGATTGTTAAGCTTTTTTACGTAAAATCGGAATCACTAAGGATAGATTAAAAATTTCAACGGATTTGAAATCTGCTGAAAATTTTCTTTCATGGTGTAGATGATGCAGATTCCGTATCTGCTGAAGAATAATTAGATTTCCTGAATCAGTCAGCTGCAGAGGTTGGTGTTAGTCCTGATAGGAAACCATAGTCAGTAAAGTCAAGGCATAAGCTGTATGCATCAAGAAAGTACAGAGAAATTACTAAAGCTGTGTGAAATTACTGAAGCCACCAAAAGAAAACTGAACGAACTCTTCAACGTAGAAATTCCATCTTCAAAAGAAATGAACCTAAAGAGAGAGAGTTGTGAAACTTGCCTGGAATTTATGTCAAACATCAATTCAGCTGTTGAATTGTGTGAATCCTACAATGAAAAGGTGCGAGTTCTAACAATTATCCCAGTGTCCTTTTCAAATGTACAAATTTTGCATCACATTCCATCTGTATAATAATATTTGAATCTCTGTTAAAAAAGCATATAATGTTATACTTGGAGGAGGGGGGACTGTTATCAGAGAATCAGTATGGGTTTAGGAATGGCAGATCCTGCTCTACAAACCTTTTGAAGTTCTACGAAAAAATTACTGAGGAGCTGGATAATAAGTGCAGTGTGGATATCATGTACAAGGATTTTCAGAAGGCTTTTGATAAAGTACCTCATGAGGCATTACTGTTTAAATTGGAAAGGCTGGGGATTCAGGGAAAAACATTAATATGGATAAAAAATTGGTTATTGGGTAGAAAGCAGAGAGTGCAGGTAAAAGGAAATTATTCACAGTGGACAGAAGTTATAAGTGGGGTGCCTCAGGGATCAGTTTTGGGACCAATTTTATTTATAATTTTCATAGATGATATAGGTCAGGGGATCAATAATAGAATCAGTATAGTTGCAGATGACTTAAAAATATGGGGGACAGTGGATACCAAGTTACAGATAGAAAATTTACAAGGGGATTTTGATAAGATATCCGAATGGGCTATGTCATTTAATGTAGGGAAATGTCAAGTTCTGCATATGGGTTACAGGAACAGTGGAGCCGAGTACAGGCTGCAGGGAGAAAGGTAAAGGAGGGAGAAACAGTCAAGGATCTTGGGGTGATAATTCACAGGGATTTTAAAATGGGTCATCAATGTTCAGCTGCGGGTAAAAAGGCTAATAGGTTACTGGGGTATATTAAAAAGACTGTAACTTCAAGGGATAAGAATATAATCTTGCCGTTATATAAGGGTTTAGTAAGACCACATCTAGAATATGCTGTACAATTCTGGGCTCCATATATGAGAAAGGACATAGAATCAATTGAAAGGGTTCAGCACAGAGCTACAAAAATAATAAAGGGGCTAGCAAATTTCGACTATAATGAACGTTTAAGTAAGCTAAACATGTATACACTGGAAAGAAGAAGAAGGAGGGGGGATTTGATTCAGCTTTTCAAGTTTGTAAAACAAGGGGACACAGAGGGCTTAAATTTCAATAGGGATAACAGAACAAGGGGTCATGGGTATAAATTGAATAAGACACATTTTAATCGGGATTTAAGGAAAAACTACTACTTTAATAGGGTAATAGACAGTTGGAACGCGTTGCCAGAAAATATAGTTAATTCAAAGGGAGTGTACGAATTTAAGACACAATTGGATAGTCAGTGGGAATTGGAGAATTCATAAACAAAGGACCAGCCTTGTTGGGCTTGAGCCTGTAGCTGGTCGTCAATATTTGTATTTGTATTTGTATCAAAATACATGATGGACAAAGCAAGAAATGTGAAGTCTGCAAAAAAAGTGTTTGGAAAAACCATATCCCTATTGTGGTCATCCTGTGACTGTAGCTCATGTTCAAATTGCAGTCATTTTATCTAGAAGATAAATGGAACTGTTCTTATCAGAGTGCCAACAAAAAAAGACACTATCACTATAACAGCTGCAGGAGAAAAAGTGGTGAAAGTGAAAAGATATATGACCCGCAGTAATAAAGAAACTTTCGCTATATATAAGAAGGAACATCATGCATTCCACATTGAAACATCAAAATTTTATGCACTACAACCTAAGTCGGTGGTTACACACCCACCTAGAGATATCTGTCTATGTGTGTATTGTGCTAATTTCGAACTTTGTGTGATAACTTTGAAGAACTTATTTGTAGGCATGAGATATTATACCTTAGTTGAACGTGTGGTTAGTAGTCTGTGATGTATACAGCGAGAGACCCGTTTGTTTCAGGAATGTGGTCTGCCCTGGAAAGGGATGACTCTCCTTACAGACACTTGGTCTGGAAAACATAGCATATGACTGTTCTGAAGTTACATATGCAACATGGGAGGAAAATCAACTCACTAAGAAAACTGTTACCATTGATACTTTCATTGACGAACTTCGGAAATGGACAATGAAAGCAGCAACACACTAACATCTGAAGAAATTGCAACACATTGCAGAAGTAGAGGCTAAACTATGTTTAGTGCTTCACTGTGATTTTACTGAGAACTGGTCTGTGATTCTGCCACAAGAAGTACAAGGGTATTACTGGAGTAATAACCAAGTTTCAATTTTTACAGGAGTCATATTTTCAAAACAAGACCACAAGTGTTGCAGTTATAAGTGATGACAGAGGACATGACGCAGCACATGCATTGTTAGCAATATGCAAAATTCAACAACAGCTGCAATCACATCCAGAAAAGATCATCATTACTTCTGATGGTGTTCCTAGTCACTTCAAAAATCGTTACCAACTGTTTGAAGTGACTAACTCGCTTGTGCCAATGGAGTGGGTATACAACGCTACTGGTCATAGGAAGGGGCCTTGCAAACATCACACTACAAAACATAATCTTCCCAATCCAAGTACAGTTGCAATTCAGAATGCTGTGGATTTTACAAGAGTGGTGAAGTCATATACATCAACAATCCTCATCCTGTTGCCTATAGAGGAAGTTGAAAAATTCCACCAGCAGAAGAAAGAAGAATGGTCAAACCAAACTGCTCCTGTGAAAGGAATTCAGAAGTCACATATGTGAACTCACAGTGATGGGCAAACATATATTGGCCAAACTTTAAAGAGTAAGAAAGAAGAAATTTCATTTGACCAACCAAGGTCTCAGAAACGACAGGAGAATATTCAGATTCACAATCTACAAGGAGGGATGCGTGTATGACCGTGACTGGTGGATTGCAGAGGTAATAGATATCAGTTGTGAGTTAGATGAAATACCCGTGAACTTTATGCTACCCCATGGACCGTCTGCTGGATAGATTTCCAGCTGCAAGACAGCAACACCTCTGCTCACTTTCAATTCACAATATTTTGAAGATTGTGGGTTCCCCAGTTCCCATTGGCTAACAGGAAGGCATCACTCTATATCAAAGGAAGATACTGATGCAGTTGAAATTTTTTTTTAGATAATTGAATTGCTAACTTCAGTTCTAAGCAGAGTGCACAGAAGTGGTATGCTGTGGAACCTGTAATATGTTTTGGAACTTGCACATATTTTTGGAAGCTGTAATATGTTTTGAAAGCTGTGTCTGTTACTCATCTTTATTAAGAATTAGAATGACATGTCATATGAGACTAGATTTTTATTTCATGACACCAATATGCGAGTATGTTGTAACGGAAACTGGTTTATATATGGCAAAATTTTCAATTGTTTATAAAACCTGTTAAACTCAAAATTGGCAGCTCTCCTATTCAGGGAATGTGGTACTCTATGGTACTGATCAACAGTCGAAAAAAAAAAAAAATTGAGACTGGCATTTTTGAAAATAAAATTATTTTTGAGTTTTCAAAAAACCATTTAGAAGGCCACAGTAAGAGAACTTAACACATATTTCCAAACGGAGGATATCATTTTAATCAGAAAAATATTATCTTTCAAATGAAAAAACAGCAACAAAATATCTTGAACCGTTCCAGAAATGAAGAGTGTCTTAAAATGTTGCCAAAATAATACATCTTTAGAAAGGATGCTTTTGGCAGAAATACAAAATGAATAGCTTTTGATGGTTAAATTTCTCAGATCCCATTGATTTATCAAATTTTTCCTACTTTTTTTATTAACACAATACTATGAATTACGCACTGAATTTCTTCTTTTTTACAATGAAGCAAGAGTAGGAAACTAGTGACATAACTGATAGATTTGGTTTATTATTCTAGTCACTTTTTGCTACATGAGAGTTAATTAGACACGACACTTGAGTATTATGAAAGCTGTTTGTCTACTGATTTAGTAATTAATGCAACCAGATTGGATGCATGGAATGGTCATAATGGTATCACAAAACAAATTCATCTTCCAACCATAAGACCCAGTCAAATTAGGATGAACCAGCCAGTAATTGACCGGTTATTGCTCATTTTTCATGAAAACATTTCCCTAATTTGCAAATGCAATTTTAAGATTTTTTTACTTAATATCTTGTAAAGATGCTGATAAAACTGAACTAGTGAAATGTTTAATGATTTTAAAATTTTTATCTCAAAGTTCAGAGTAGTGATTAGAAAAGTAATTGATCATCACACATCCAGTAATTGACTGCTATTAATTTTTTCAAATCTAAACATTTGTACAAATATATTAATGGTCACTGGAAAATTTGTACTCTAAGCTAAATATTTTATACATATCATAAGTAAAATTTAATAAAAGAACAAACAATCAAATATAAAACAAGTAAACATGGTTAGCGTTATTACAAGCAAGTAAACATGATTAGCATTATTACAAGCAAGTAAACATGGTTAGCATTGTTACAAGCAAGTAAACTAGTTAAAACATATAACAAACTAATATTAAACAAATATATGCTGCAAAATATTAAATAATTATTTGACATTAATTATAACAGATACTTAAGTCATTTACTGCAAAATCTATCAGTTTCTTCAAAACATAAACAAAATCAATATCTTTATTGTCATCAGACACAAATCATCTGATCCAAATTCCAAAGCATGTCTTTTTGGAATGCATTTTATGTTTTATAGCAACAATGACATTTATAGCATGTTTTTATACTTTCTTTTTTATTTTTGCCAATTACCTTCAAATTTTTCAATTCATGAGGAACCAAATAAGTATTGGGTAGTATTTCTTTTTCTATTATCAGTTTAAAATTACTTTCTCTTTTGGTTGAACTTGCCTTGATTATTTTTTTATCTAACTTTTTCATTTTATCCTTTTTTTTTTCGCAGTATACTAACCACCTTTTAGATACAGCTGCAAGGGCTGCTTCTTTTCCATTTTGAACCATTCTTTTGGGATAGGATTCACCAGGCTATAGCACATGATATACAATTAGAATGTTGGACTAAGAGAAGGTTTTATATAAATTGAGGTACTGTACTCTTTCCTTACTAAAAATGCCATTGCTTTTGCATTTATCCTCAGTGCTTGATCAACTTTTCCAGTAATTGACCACCTGGTCAAATACTGGATACCAGATTATTTAAGCGTGTAACTAAGTGCCAGACATTTAGTTATGAAATATATATATCTTCAAATTTAAAATTAAAAAATTTCGTAAAAATCTAGTAATTCACCTTCCTGGTCAGTTGCTGGAATACATGCAGTTTTGTTTTCCCAGTGGATCGACCATGTTCGATTTAAAAGTAATTTAGATATGAAAAATTACTATGTACACCAAAATTAGAAATATCTATTCAACTTCATACCAAATTTTAGATCAAAATGAGAAATAGAAACGAAATACATTTTCTTATAAGACCACAAAACTGATTTCATTAATCCCAATCATTTGACATGACCTATGTTTTATTTTTTATCAACAGACAATTTAATGAAAATTAGATCGGTTTTCATTAATTCATGAAGTCCATTGGTAAAAAAATACGAAGTAAATTTATCGTAAAGTAAACTTGTTTGGTCACTAATGAGAAATATGAGGAAATGGTCAATTACTGGTAGGTGGTCAAAGACAGCAGTAGTAAAAAAAAACTACTGAGGAGCGACAAATTGAAGCATTATCCCATCCTGAACTAATCTGATCCATCACAGCAGTGATGATCGCTTTGCAATAAACTATTTCATTTTCACTTGCATGAACAATTACTTAGTTCTTCTCACCTGTTCAAAAAATAAAACCAAAACCAAAAACAGGAGATGTATTAAAAGACATACAAAGCGCAGTCTAATCAATTTATCACCAACATCCATCAAGAAAGCATTGTATTTAAATAACATACAAGCAATGGTTAAACTTAATTACTGCTTTCATTATAACAAAATAACACAAATTATATATAAGTCCTTGCATCGATCTAATTGTCTTCGACTGTAAACAAATAGAAACTCAGTTTTACCGCTTCTAGGTGTTGCCATATAATACATTCAGAATTATAAATTTCCAGAATTTAAATAAAAAGAAATACGTACATACGTACCTGTTGGTAATATTGGTAACTTTTAATTAACGTTGTACTAAAGCAACATAACGGGCTATTGACGACGGTCCTGGATCAATCCCTTAAGGGAAAGAACCGAGAACACCAACACGTAATTTTGAACCACGGTCAGATGACGAGGACATACCTGTTGGAGGATTCTTCTTGATTGATCCCTTATAAGGGCTATGACGAATAGGCTATTGACGACGGTATACCGTCGTCAATAGCCTATTGTGTTGCTCCAGTGTGACGTTACTTAAAATACCTGCCTACCTGCATCTTGCTGAAGTAAACTAACATCCATTTGGCGAAAGAATAGTCCGTTGTGTAGCTCCAGTGTGACGATAGTTAAATACCTACATGCATATCTATCATTTGGCTATTATAATGGCCCATTGTAAAGCCACAACCTTCATCACCAAGACTCCTGACATAAAGTTCAAATTTCAAGAAAACCTCAGAAGGAAACGGGACCAACTCACAATAATCAAAGGTCAGTGGAAGATTCCATTTTGTTAGACTGCCCTGAATATTGTACTGCGCACAAAAAAAAGAAAATCAGCAACCCCCCCCCCCACCACCAAAAAAAAAACTACCATTAAAGCTAATTTTCAAACTCCTCCTAAGAGATTAATTGCCAAATGTATCCCATCAAACTCCCAACCAGATATAACCACATCCAATAACATCGAGCCGACCAACCGGTATAGTGGTTAAGGTGTTAGCCTCTATATCGGAAGGTTCCTGGTTCGAATCCGGGTCCGGGCATGGATGTTTGTAAGCGTATGGTGTAGAGGCGGCTGGTGCACCTTAAATCTGTCGTGGCCTAAAGTTCTCACGCTGGGTTGGCGTGGAAGTTTGGAGAGTGGGGTGCCAGCTCAGGTGTTGCTTCGTCATCTGACCGTGGTTCAAAATTACGAGGTGTTGTCCTCGGTTCTTTCCCCTAAGGGACTGATCCCGGACCGTCGTCAATAGCCCGTTGTGTTGCTCTAGTACGACGTTAACTAAAATTACCAAATTACCAATAACATCGAGAGGTAAGGTTCTAGAGGGAAAGTTCCTGGTTCGAATCCGGGTGCGGGCATGGATGTTTGTAAGCGTATGGTGTAGAGGCGGCTGGTGCACCTTATATCTGTCGTGGCCGAAAGTCCTCACGTTGGGTTGATGTGGACGTTTGGAGAGTGGGGTTCCAGTTCAGGTGTTGCCTCGTCATCTTACAGTGGTTCAAAATTACGAGGTGTTGTCCTCGAATCTTTCCCTTAAGGGATTGATCCCGGACCGTCGTCAATAGCCCGTTGTGTTGCTCTAGTACTACGTTAACTAAAATTACCATTACCTGGACCGTCATCAATAGCCCGTTGTGTCGTAATATAGTATGACGTTAACTAAAAATTACTTTACCTTAGCAATAACATCGATATCCTCGTAGAAGTTCGTCATCTGACCGTGGTTCAAAATTACGAGGAGCAAATTACATTTAAGGAGCATGTCATGTAGGATAATTTGAGTCGTTACGTGCCCCCGGACTCACGGTGACAGTCAGCGGCCCTGACTAGAAATTTTCATTTATTTACAAAGAAGCCTCCAATTAATAATTATAAGTTATAATGTCCAGCTAAAGGCAGTACGCTGGTACCAAGAACTTCTGGAAATGGTTTCTGTACATTTCTATTAAACCTTTTGATTAGTTTTTACAAGGTGAACAGAGAAGCAGACGAATGAAAACATGCATTGTTGGTATAGTGATAACGATGCAGGAAAAGAGCCACCCGGAGTGTGAAGCACAGAGATAAGATTTAGGGCATACAGGGGTGAAGTATTTGAAAGATGGTGTCTTTAAAATGTGTTACATTAACTACAGCTGATAATCTTTGAACTCCTTTGAAAAATATTTTTTAAAGAAGTGGATATACCAATAGAAGACTGTGTGGCAAACGCCTTTGATGGAGCATCGAATGTGAGTGGACCATGTAATGGTCTTATTGCCAAACTATCAGATATAATACCAAATCATATACATACGTGGTGCTATGCTCATGTTTTGAACTTAGTTCTTTCGGACACATCAGAAGCTCTGCCCATAAGATCACTTTTTTGGTCTGATACAGGAAACTCAAGTTTTCTTGAAAGAATCTCTGAAGAGACAGCAAAAATATCTGGCGGAAAGCCAATCATATAGGCTGGAAGCTATTGGGGCTACTCGTTGGCACATCAAAAGTAATACCTACATAAAAGTTTTTGGAAGGATTGATGACGTGGTATCACCAGACTCGAAAACTTCATCACAGCAACTAAATTTGATCAGTTGCCTATAAATGCGCTGGATAAGATCTGCGATTTGATTCCTTCTATGGATAATGGAAAATTAAAAGAAGAAATTATTTCTTTTGCGAATTTCCAAAAGAAATTTTGCGGCCAAGAATTTCCAAAAAATTCCTTGGATCAAGATTATAATACTGAGTCAGAAGAATATCAACACCCTGAATATGAGGATGAGGATGACGTTTTTACTTTATGCAATTTCAAAAATCAATTTAACAATTGCATCAAATGTGCATTGGGAATTATAGCTTAATTTAATATGTTCAGTCTCCAATATTTCGAAATATACAAAGTCTATAAGTATTTACTCACCATACCATTAACGCAAGTAAGCTGTGAATGAATTTTTTTCGAAATTGAAGTTAATTAAAAATAGAATGAGAGCATCTATGACCATTGACCAATAAAACTACAGAAGCATTTGTCTTGATGCTTACTGAGAGAGATATTTTAAACACCATCGAACCAGATTTTGCAATCAGCAACTTGTGTGAATCAAGTTCCGAAATGAGTCGTCTTCTAGTTCTAGTTCTATGAGGACACTGAAAAATTTCAAATATACAATTAAATCGACTTTATTCAGCTGATTTTAGGATTGTAAGACAGTAGGGATTACCATAATTTCGGTTACATAAGCTGAGGGTTTTAAGTGTTTAAAAGTTAAAATTAAACGTATGCAGCAGCTTATCTGCAAATAACTGACTATATTATACAGTTTTGCTTTTCATGTCTTTACAAGTTAAAATTGTAAGTTATGCACAACCAAAACGGTTAATGCAGAATACAATACGAGACAACTTCTTACCTAAAAGAAAAAGGTATTTCTAAGCATCGAAAACCAGTGCTTGTAAATTAGCTCATAAAGAAAATCACTCATTTTGTTTTTGTTTTTATTTCATTATGAAATTGCTGAGTCGTTTTCAATGTTCTGTGTAAATAACTGCATTTAATTTTTAATATAAAACATATTTGATCATCTAATTTGCGTATACTTTTTCAAAATCTGAAAACTTATGGGGATAAACAAATTTTGATGTATCATACAAATGACGCTTTTTTAGAAATAAGCAAATAATAACTATAAATAAATTTATTTTTAAATAATTTCATTTCTAAATTGTGACATTGCACATTTTATTTTTATATATAACTGACCTATGTCAGTGTACGTCTACCTCGTGGACACAACCCCTGCAATCTCGGTCTGCAATGGACGCACAACCCCCACAAAAAGCTGTTAACAAGTCGCTGAACCCAGGGTAGGGGTGCGACAAGAAGCTCCCTGGCCGAAGAACTGTGAAAAACAAACCCATTAAGATGCCAGAGCGATCTTCTTCTTGGGTTGGGAGAAGGAAAATCTGCACCTCAACGTGACAAACTGAAACCAGAAACGTTTCTGAGCACATTAAGCAGACAGTCTTTCTCTCAACTCATCTTTACAAAACAGAACCTATAAAGAGATGGAACGTCAATTTTGGAGACACACGGACACTTACGCACCTTCCTGATTCACCCACGCACCAAAACCGACTCCCGCTTGAGAACGACTATGGATTCGCCGGTAAAAGGCGATAACCTAATGCGCGTGAATACCGCGCCTGATTCGGGAGCCATCGTGGTGTTCTAATTCTCTCCCTCATTTTCCCCTTTTTTTTGTTTCGTTTTTTTGATGTTCCAATACCTTCCGCCCTTCATCCAACTCGCTAGATGGGCTTGGAGATCAAAATATATTTTAAATAAAAAGAGGATTTAATATGAAAATGGTGTCTCTCTCATCTTTTCAGGTATGTTGATTTTCTTTCATTCCTAGGTGATTCTCTTTCTGCAAAAACAATCTACACAAAAAGGACTCCTGGTTATTGTCAACTCTTTTTATACCACTATCGATCATTCCTACGAAACACATTTAACGCAAACGTTATTTCCAAATTAATCTCTGACGGTATTACCTTAATTTAATACCATGTCTATACCAAGTCATACGACAAAATATGGCGCCGTTGACCAGTCCTTGTAGTTTTTTTTGCGATTGATTATCAAAGTACCTAAATGTGACATTTCAATTTTTTATTTCAATGAAATTTTCAATCCTTGTTTATTTATGATGTTAGAATAAGTTCTGAATTTTGAAATGTGTGAAATTGTGATCAAAGATATGAGTAATAATTTCTTGTGTTTTGTTGGTAACATTTCTTGATTAGTGAAGCTATTTTCACACATCATAGTATTAAGTTGATTTTTAATTATAACTTAACAAATGTCACACTGAGTGCTTGTATTGAATATCTGAGAGCCTCATTCACCTATATTTTCTTCGATCGGTAAAGGTGTATTTGTGATTTTTTCAAGATGATTTGAATTTTCTGTATGATAATCTAATGTGCTAATGCGTCTCTGATGAAAACTTTAAGATCAGGAGTAACATATTTTTATACTATGCCAAATAACGTAACTATGGAGAAACAATTTAACTTCAACATCGAAACCTTTAGCGGTGATGCCTCAAAAACCCAATGATTCTTAAAACAGGTGTCAGACCTTAAAGATCTCAACAATTGGTCGGAGAAAACGACCCTGTGTTTCTTGCAATCCAAACTTACTGGAGCTGCACAAGAATGGTTTTCAAATAATCCATCATGTGCTACAATAGACACATTCGACCAGGCCCGTAGCAAAATTCAGGCATTTTTTATGGAAGAACAAATTCCAACAGTGCACATTAAAAATTTTCAAACGGTGCAAATGGTTCAGAATGAAACAATGAAGTCATTAGACTACCGAATAGAAGTATTAGCTGCAAAGGCATACCCATTCGTTTCACACTCCAAGGAATCGAATCAAATTAAGTCCTTACAGTTTTTGAATGCCATCCCATCTGTAATCAGAGAGAAAGTGGCTCATTTAGATACTACCAAATTCGACGAATTGGTCAGTGCAGCACAGGCGATTTTTTCAATGTATGACAATGTAGCCCCAGTTCATGCATTTCAGCATACCGCACAAGCGGAAAGCGAGGAAATAAGCAAATTAAAGGGTCAAATTGACAGGTTATCAATTGAATTGAGAAATGCGATTCAAAACTGTAGCCTGTGTAAGAAGGGTAATCATGCTCTGTCAGATTGTGAATTATTCACAAAAATCACTTCCAGTCACACAGGTGACGCAAACCAAGGGCAACGACACTCCTCAGCTGTTTATGAAAACAGGAGAGCTGTCACGTGTCATTTTTGTGGAAAAACTGGACACACTATGAGTGTATGCAGGAATTACCTAGCAACAAACAACACTCAAGCAACGAGATTTCCCATCGCATATGGAAGATTCCCAGGTCAAAGTAGAGTTCCAAGAACTCCAAATTTTCCACGTCCCAGATTTAATGGTCCCAATGTAAACAATGTTCGGTTTTTAAAACGGGAACAGAGGACAATAGGAGTGATGATACTAAATGATGCTTTGCCCTCTGATAGAACATTTAAACTTCTTTCTAGAGCTGTTAAAATTAAAACCGTGAACTCTGAATTAAATTTTTCCTCGTGTACTGAAATTTCCTTCAAAATTGAAAAACAAAATTTTAAAAACTTTTTCTATGTTGCTAACTTCCAGCAGGAAGGTTTTGACGGAATTCTTGGTTATGATTTTATTTCTAAGACCAACTTAATAATTGATTCCAAACTTGGAAAAGCAAAATTTGACAATTTTGAAGTTCCTTTAATAAACCAAAACAAGGACGAGATGGTTGAACAGTCTGAATCAAATAATGATGTTTATCCTGTTTATCTTTCTAAGAAAGTTGTTATACCTCCCAAAGAATCTATGCAAATTCAGGTTAACGTTTCTAACTTTGTGGTTTCTAAAGGGAAACATGATGTTTTGTTTACACCCACTTTTAAAAACAAAAACATTCAACTATTTCCTTCAATTAATGAAGTAAATAAAAAGGGCAATTTCATAACCATAATGTCAAATATTAGTGAAGCACCGATGCACTTGAACAAAAACACTTGGATAGGGAATATTTCAAAACAAATCCAAATTTGTGAAAAGGGTAAGATAGAAAAGGACAATGCGATTGAAAGCAATGAAACATGCCATCAAATCTCTGCTTCAACAGAAGTTGTTGCACAAAGAAAAACTGATCTTCAACAATCCGATTTTAAGTTGGAACATTTAGATGAGTCTCAGAAACAAAAATTTCTTAATCTACTGATGAATAGTTCCTCTGCCTTTTCCAAGTCACTACAGACTTTAGGTTGTACAGATCTTGTTGTTCCCTCATTATCCCTCAGGAGCGACAATCCAATAGAAACTTTACCTTTTGAAATCCCTCAGGCACTACATGAAGAAGTTAAAAGTCAATTAAATGACCTAATCGAAGCTGGAATAGTTCAGCGTAACATTTCTCATTGGGGTTGTCCCATGTTACTTGTTAAAAAGAAACAAAATCCGGCTAAGAAAAATGACAAAATTTCATATCGCATGGCACTTGACTTACGTCTTTTAAACACAGTTGTGGAGAGCTCAAGTTATCCGCTACCAAGAATTCAATCCATCATAAACGACATATCTGAATTCAAGTATTTTTCCATGTGCGATCTACATTCAGCCTATTGGCAAATTAACTTACCTGAAAATTTACAAGATGTTCTTACTTTTACAACTCAGTTTGGATCTTTCTGTAATAGACGTCTTCCTTTTGGTTTAAAATCTGCATCCTCCATTTTTCAAAATTGTGTTGATAAGGTAATTCATGAACTTCATCAACAAGGCATAACTGGTATATTTGCATACCAAGATGATTTTCTAATTGGTGCAAATGATTTTGATACAATGCTACTCAAAACACAAGCATTATTACAAGTTTTGATTAAACACAATATTACTCTGTCTCCACAAAAATGTGCTTTCTTTCAAAACAATATCGACTATCTTGGCTTCCATATTGAACAAAATATGATTTCTCCCGTACAATCCAATATTGCCATAATTACACAGTTTGCCCCACCTAAAACTGTACGTCAAGTTAAAAAGTTTCTAGGTCTATGTGGATATTATAGACATATCATTGAAAATTATGCTAAATTAACCAGCACTTTAATTCAACTAACGACAAAATCCAACAATTTTCAATGGAAATTTGAACATCAACAAGCATTTGATGAACTTCAGAAAATCTTCTTTTCTAAACCTTTTGTCAAATTGCCCGATTGGGGGAAAGAATTTCTTCTGAATACCGATGCGAGCAAACATCATGCCATTTCTGCAGTTCTTTTACAAAAACATGATGGAGTATTGCATTCTGTTTCATATTTTAGCAAATCGTTAAGCAAATCGGAGCAAAATTATCCTGCAATTAAATTAGAACTGTATGCTATTTTTAAAGGTATCACTGCTTTTAAAACCCACTTGTACAATAGAAGTTTCACTTTGTTAACAGATAGTAAACCTCTTTTGCATTATCGTAAGGTTACGTCTCCAGCTGACATTATCACTAGATGTCTGTTTGAAATAAGCGAATATTTCTTCAAATTCCAGCACATACCTGGAAAGTTAAATGTTTTGGCTGACTTTTTGTCGCGTTCACCTGATCCAAATTGCCATGAAAATGCCATTCTTAATCAAGATTCTAGCGAATTAGTCCTTCCTTTTACAGAAATAAATAATTTCATACAAAATACCAATGTGTTAGTTACTGATGATACTGAAATGGAAATTTCCACCCAAACTATGAGACAGGAACAACTCCAAGATGAAGCAATTCAAGATCAAATAAATAAACTAGCACACACCTCGTTTATATCCGACAAGAATCATGAAGTTTTTGTTTCTGAGCAGAACGGTTTACTTATGCATAGAGACAAAAATTTAACGAAAAAGTGCACGATTGTGGTTCCTAAGTCACTAACATCTAAAGTACTGAAGATTTGTCATTCGTCACACACGGGGATTGCCAAAACTTACGAATTAGTATGTAGGAAATATTTTTGGAGAGGAATGTATGCTGACACCAATAATTACATTTTATCCTGTGATGCTTGTATTCGTAACAAACCATATTCTCCTAAACCAGCACCATTACAATCTATGTGGATTCCAATATCTCCTGGTCAATTTGTATCAATGGATATAGTAGGGGATATAAAAGGTCAGGGTTATGTTTTAACGTTCATAGACCACTTTAGCAAACATGTAGCCTTATATTCTTTAGTAAATCTCACCACAGAAACTGTAACCAAACACTTGCTGCATTACATTTCTCAACATGGGAGAATGTCAGTAATTTTGACAGATTTAGGCACGCAATTTACATCTGAACTATTTGAGAAAGTAAATAAATGCTTAGGGATTAAGTTAAATCACACCAGCTCAGCTCATCCTGCAACTAATGCAGTTTCCGAAAGAATAAATACTTCATTGAAAGCTTCAATTATTACGTTAACAGAGAAAGGTATCATTACAACACGCTCTCATGGTGCATCAGTCTATTTATAATGGTATGATACACTCTGCCACAGGGTACACTTCAAATCTTTTACATTTTGGTCGAAATCTATCAGTATACTTTGATACATTTTAGGAACAGATTAATCCTACACAAATTGATAAATCGCACTATTTAACAATTCTGCTAAAGGATTTGAAAACTGCTTATGAAAATGCCCATTCATCGTTAGAAAGAAACCAAATTAAACAAAATAATAGACAGTTGCCAAATGCAAAACTGAGATATCTAAAGGTTAATGATATTGTTTATCTGAAATCAAGGGACACTTTCAAACCAAAATTTACTGGTCCATACTGTATTGTTTCAAGGTCAAATGATGTTAACTACATGATTAGACCTCTAGATCACACTCATGCATCACCCTTTAAGATCCATATAAACAGGTTGCGTCTAGCACCAAAACGCAGGTCTAATTTAGAGGATCAAGGCCATGAATCAATTCCACATATGTTGCCTCATAGATACAATCTGAGGAATAGGAATTAAGTATTTTTATTGTATACTAGCAAAATACCCGACCTTACTCGGTTTAAATTGGTTTACTCTAGATTGAAGAGATAATCAAAATATATAATGACTTACGTTTTTTGTAGAATAAAAATTTATTTTAACATCTTTCGCCATCTTTATATTTTCTACAACTTACTTTGGACACAAATCCTACACATGCATATCCATTCATGTAATACATTTCACATACATCGCACAATTGCTGTATGACAAAGCTACAAAATGACGAAAGGTGAAACTAAGGTTACTACTATAAAAGACGATTTGTAGGAAGATTTGGAATTCCCTTTTTTAAGTTATTTTCATGTTCAACTCAATTAATTAAAATTACGATTTACGGCGACTGCTCTCGCACTTATAGTCAACAAAACAATATTTTTTTACTTGTGGCACTCTTGCCTCCGATATGCGACATTGTGAAATTTTGCAATCTTCTCCTGTCATTATTGCAACGAATTTTTTAATGTTGGAAAAAGTTCCAGTTTGGATTAATAAACATTATCATTCTTTCAATAATGGCATTATTCTTTAAATAACGGCATTGTTCTTTCAATAATGGCATAACTACACTTAAAATTTACTGAAAATTTATACTGACTTACCTAACATTTTTAAGTCTAATACTTTGTGGTGCTGTTGCGTGTGATGAGAAGGAAAACACATTTATTAAAATAATAAATATTTAAAACAGGAAACAGCGAAGTAAAACAAAATAAAATATGTCTCATAAAATTGTTCTAAAGATATTAATTTGTGATTCAATTTTATCTCTTGATCTCGCACAGTTGCCACAACTTACAACTAAAATTGTACAAAATTTAGAAATGTAAAATTAATTCAGAGCGAAAGAACCAGAAAAAATATCACTGCTCGCGCGATCTTGTTCATTCTCGTTTCATTGAAAAATATCGTCTGTCCCAAATATTCGGAAATCGGTTTCATTGTGCAAAGAATAAAAATAAGACTCGAAATAAATGAAGTATCAGAGATGAAATTCCATAAAAAAAAACAATTTTTTGAACAATAATTACTTTTTCAGTAGTACTGGTAAAGCAATCGAAGTAATCGTAATATTCAATAGACATTCCAATTTTTCCAAAACTACCAAATTATGGTTGATTTAAGTATACTTACTCAGGTGTTTTAGCATGAAACTCAACTAAATATAACAATAAAGAAATGTTTCATATGCATTCACTAAACTAATAGATAATGTATAAAATAAAATACAATGCAATCAAATATCTGGAATACAATTCATGTGATGTCTACACAAACACACAAACACAAAATCGAGCATAGAAGAGAAAGACAGACAGAGAGACTTTCGCAACTAATGCCACTCACTAAATGAAGATAAGTACTCACTGTATGCAAATTTTCATGAAAATATCTTAAACCGCGTGGACGTGTGTAGGGCACAACATACAGACAGACAGACAGACAGACGGACAGACGGACAGACAGACAGACAGACAGACAGACAGACAGACAGACAGACACCAAACGAGAAAAAGGCGGATTCGGCATCAGAAGGGTCCAAAACGGATAGAAAACTTGAAATGGGTCGAAAATATTGAATGTACAAACAAACACTCCATTCTTATTTATATAGATTCGATTTTCGAATGTAAGATACTCATTTTTTTTTTTTGCCAAATCCTATCATTATGCTCACACATTGCAAACATTTCTGCAGGTGTTAGTAAAAAGTAAATTTTTTCTGTGGTTCGTTCTGTCGATGGTGGTGATTTATACTGTATTAGTGCGTTCCAGTTATATACGCTGGCGTAGATAACATCCTAGGTTGGAGCAAACTTTTACTTGTGAATCTACCTTCATTGCCTGTAATAAATTTCAGAAATCAATATACTATATGCTTTCTAAAATTTTTTTCTTCAAATATTTAATCCTAATCTTAGCATTTACTTCGAAATTTGTTGCGTATTTAAGTTCTGATGTATGGTCCAGTTTGTTCACAGTGTTGAAAAAACCTATTGATGGGAGTGTAATGGGGAGTTGAAGTGGAATTTGTAAATATATCTTATTACTAGCAAAATACCCGACCTTACTCGGTTTGAATTCGTTTACTCTAGATTGAAGAGATAATCAAAATATATAATGACTTACGTTTTTTGTAGAATAAAAATTTATTTTAACATCTTTCGCCATCTTTATATTTTCTACAACTTACTTTGGACACAAATCCTACACATGCATATCCATTCATGTAATACATTTCACATACATCGCACAATTGCTGTATGACAAAGCTACAAAAAGACGAAAGGTGATACTAAGGTTTCTACTATAAAAGACGATTTTTATAGGAAGATTTGGAATTCCCTTTCTTAAGTTGTTTTCATGTGCAACTCAATTATTTAAAATTACGATTTACGGCGACTGCTCTCGCACTCATAGTCAACAAAACAATATTTTTTTACCTGTGGCACTCTTGCCTCCGGTATGCGACATTGTGAAATTTTGCAATCTTCTCCTGTCATTACTACAACGAATTTTTTAATGTTGGAAAAAGTTCTAGTTTGGATTTTTAAACATTATTATTATTTCAATAACGACATTATTCTTTAAATAACGGCATTATTCTTTAAATAACGGCATTATTCTTTAAATAACGGCATTATTCTTTAAATAACGGCATTATTCTTTAAATAACGGCATAACTACACTTAAAATTTACTGAAAATTTATACTGACTTACCTAACATTTTCAAGTCTAATACTTTCTGACGGTGTTGCGTGTGATGAGAAGGAAAACACATTTATTAAAATAATAAATATTTAAAACAGGAAACAGCGAAGTAAAACAAAATAAAAGATGTCGTAAAAAATTGTTCCAAAGATATTAATTTGTGATTCAATTTTATCTCTTGATCTCGCACAGTTGCCACAACTTACAACTAAAAGTGTACAAAATTTAGAAATGTGAAATTAATTCAGAGCGAAAGAACCAGAAAAAATATCACTGCTCGCGCGATCGTGTTCATTCTCGTTTCATTGAAAAATATCGGCTGTCCCAAATATTCGGAAATCGGTTTCATTGTGCAAAGAATAAAAATAAGACTCGAAATAAATGACGTATCAGAGATGAAATTCCATAAAAAAAAAAAAAAAAAAAAAAAAAATTTTGAAGAATAATTACTTTTTCAGCAGTACTGGTAAAGCAATCGAATTAATCGTAATATTCAATAGACATTTCAATTTTTCCAAAACTACCAAATTATGGTTGATTTAAGTATACTTACTCAGGTGTTTTAGCATGAAACTCGTCTAAATATAACAATAAAGAAATTTTTAATATTGCATTCACTAAATTAATAGATAATGTATAAAATAAAATACAATGCAATCAAATATCTGGAATACAATTCATGTGATGCCTACACAAACACACAAACACAAAATCGAGCATAGAACAGAAAGACGGACAGACAGACTTTCGCAACCAATTCCACTCACTAAATCAAGATAAGTACTCTCTGTATGCAAATTTCCATGAAAATATCTTAAACCGCGTGGACGTGTATAGGGCACAACATACAGACAGACAGACAGACACGAACGTCTCAACGGAGTAAGAACTCCACACTCTGCACTGTCTGGCTCTTAATACTGCGCATGCCTGAAGCTGTGACGTAGTAAAAACAGCGTTTTTGGCGACTATGTAGTATTTTGATCCATTTTGCCTTTGTCATAAACTGCCAAAAAAGGCAATCCATTTTTGTGTAAGGAAGGCGCGTTTTCACTCCCGTTTCCCGCCTTTTTAAGATTCCCCGAATCCGAATGTGAATCGAGCCTAGGTTGATGACCGCGCTCGCGGGAAGAAATGTTGTTTCATGTCGCGAAGGGTGCTGGATCGTGGCTGGATACATGGAAGTAGGGATGGATAATAAAAAACGGAAATTTGCTAAAATCAACAAGTGAATGGAAATTAAAGTTTTTAAATACGTTCTTGGTCAATATCAGGAAAGCTTGTAAAGTTTTGCGAAGGAAAAATATATCGTCCCAGAAAAACAAGGTTTTTTTTTAATAGAAATTGTTTTAACTGTAAATTAGAACTAATAATAATCATTAAAGCTTGATTCGTAAGTAATAAGCTCTTTGGAAAGAAAAAAATCACATTGAAATTTATGGTAGTTTGCACAAAATGTCTTGTAAATATTTTAATGTTTTGTTTGTGTCTGAATTTTAGAAACTATAGATTTGATGACATGAATTCTTTGAGAAGAAATACAAGTTTGCATTTTTATTTATTTTTAGTCACTTTTTGCACACATAATTAAGAAATCTTTTCCCTGGCAATTTCAACATAATTCAAGTGCCATCCAGTTAACTGCTCACAAGGGGGGTCCGACTCAAAATTCAAAAATCTTCAATTCTAAAGAGTTTATGTTTTGAATTTTTTTTCAGTAGGTATACATTTTTTTGTGCAATAATACTATTTTATATTTTTAAAACTTTAAAATTTTTCTTATTAAATTAAAAAATGTCAAATTTTTGAAGTTGGGCAAAATTGATATGTATCAAAATATTTTGTAACAAATCACTTCATTTTAGCATTAATTAACTTCAAAGAATTCATACTATAAATTGTGTCCGTAATGTTTTATTAAAACAATTGGAAAATTTTTTTTAAATATTTTGTTCAAAAACTACATAAAACACATAGTATACAAAGTTCGAAAAATTATAGAAAAAAAACTAATACATATATACACAATTGCTGAAGAGAAATTAAAGAAATGTATTTGAAAAGTAAATGTTGAAAATTTCGTTCGTTTATGACAATTGAATCATTTTTACAATTGAAACCCCAATTTAACACAAAAGGAGAAAAAGAGCGTTTAAAATTATCAAGGCTCGTTGGATTTGCAGCTGTTATGTTTATAAGAAGTTGAATATTTCCGGTTCTACTTATAGTAGAAACAAAATTTAAGTGTCATCTTATTCATAAATATCTATATTATTTTTTTAGATAATAAAAAAATATTGGACATTTTTTCATTATTTGAGTCCTAGACCCCCTTAATAAGTTTACAGTTTAATAATTTTTCAAAATCGTGCTCTCAAAATCATATAACTCAAGCACAAAAAGGAATACGTATAATTTTTTAATTAAACAAATCAAATTGATTTATTTTAAAAATTCCTTTTTAATAGCATACTACAAATGAACATTAAATAATTAAAATGCATCAAATTGTGAAATATTTGCCAAGTTGACTACATTTTGGTGAGCACTGCTTTCCTGACAAAAACAGGTTATGATCACATAATTTCTTTTATTTTAAAACCAGGTTCTAATTCACATGTGAACAGTTAAAAAAAATTCCTTTTTATTGCAGCTTTACTTAAGGGATAAATTTGCAATTTAGATAAAAAAATGTACGTCTTGAAATTTTGCACTTCTTTGCAATTTCTATCTACCATTTGAGAGCAATGAGTATTATTAGTTTTAATCCGATGATATAAGTTACTGGAAAAAGGGTTTTCTTCATCTGAAAGACCCTATTATAAAAATCGAGATTCAATTTCTACCAACTATTTCAGATTTTCCACTACATTCATCTAAACATGGATTTATCTAAACATCGAGTTCAGTAAAAGTGCAATTTGATGATGCAACTACCATATTATTGAATCATTTCGAAAAATAGATTTTAAAAAAAGTATTTGATACTTACAGGTTTGAATTGTTTTGCAAGTGCCTTTACTTTGCTGGCACATTAAAATAACATATACATATAGGCTATAATATTTTAATCCATTTCATCAAAATATTCATTTGCTTTTTTTTTGTGTAAATATTTGGTTACACGTAAACGTTTGTATGGATAGGTAATTGTCTAAATTATTTTTAACATTTCAAATTTAAGTTGTAAAAAAACATTTAAGCAAACATCAATTTTTATTATTTACATACCCCAAAACAAACCGAAGTTTTATATCCAACACAATAAAATGTGATATGGAAGAATATTTTTATACTCATCTATACTCATCTGTACAATGGTAAAAAGAGCTTGTCTTATAATTTCCAAAGAAAAAATAATCAATGTTAGTTTAATGTTTCGAAAAGATTAACCCAAGTTTCTAACGAAATTACATTTTAAATATTTAAGAAATAAAGTTAGAAAATTTGAAAAACATATTGAGAAATAATTCGTTTTAATTATTCATTTTTAGCTTTTAGTTCAGTTCTTAACTATTTTTTCAACATTTTGTGTTGTTTTTTATTATAATGACCAAAAAAGTATCAGGGCCGTCGTAGCCCATTTGGAAGAGTAGCAAATTAACAACTCGAGCTTTGCGAGTTAGAAACTCGATCTAACCAATAACCCGTTGTATTGCTGCTGTGCGGCAATTAAAATACCTACCATCTCTAAAGATCATGTAATAAAAAAAATCATCAGTTCAGAAGTTAAACTTTTGGTTAATATTTAAGTAAAGTTACTCAAAGTTAATATTTTGAACCTTCTTGTTTTGCATTTCTTCAAATATCTAAGCAAATTGCTAACATGTGTGTGTTAGGTAGGTAGTTAATTAACGTTGCGCGGAATCAATCCCGAAGGGAAAGTAACGTGGACCCCGTTATGGGAACCACGATCAGATGACAACACCTGAGTTGGCACCCCACTCTCCAAGCTTCCACACCAAGCCATCGTGAGGAAGTTTGTTTCCACGACACATTTAACGTGCACACTTCCCCCTGTATATACGACGGTCTTTGGTTGGACCTAGTTTCGAACTCGCAACCTTCATGTTGCTAATCCGTTATAACTGGCCTACAACAGCCCTAAGTGTGTGAAAAAAAATTCTAAGTTGTAAAAACACTAGTCTGCAGGGACCTTGCAAGTGCTTACATAATGGGGCCGACCAACCGGTAAAGTGGTTATGTTGTTAGCCTCTAGATCCAGAAGGTTCCTGGTTCGAATCTGGGTTCGGGCATGTATGTTTGTAAGCGTATGGTGTAGAGGCGGCTGGTGCACCTTAAATCTGTCGTGGCCGAAAGTCCTCACGTTAGTTGGTGGTTTGGAGAGTGGGGTGCCAGCTCAGGCGTTGCTTCGTTTCCTGACCGTGATTCAAAATTACGAGGTGTTGTCCTCGGATCTTATCCTTAAGGGATCGATAACAGACCGTCGTCAATAGCCCGTTGTGTTGCTCTAGTACGACGTTGATTAAAAATTACCAATTTTACATAATGGGAAGGGGTAAAGAAATATAATTTTAAACCTGTTTTTGTAGAGAAGTGTGAGTTTTGCTTTTCTTATGCAAAGCACCTGAATCGAGAGTGCCTTTTTTTAGCTTCAGACATTCAATTTAAATCCTAACCTCAATTCCAAAAAATCGCTACAAATTTTTTTCCCAAAAAAGTATTTCTTTATTGTACGCTATTTGTCTCTGCTTTATGAAAGCTTTAAGTTGGAACAGTATGGGGATTCATAGAATTTTTTTTTTCAAATACATGTAATTTGTACACATTATACGTACATTATCCGTATCGTTTGATCTAACTATCCGATCGATTCATATTGGGGTTATTTTATGCTTTCTGATAATTTATTTTGTGCCACTGAGAATGCTTTTTTAATTTAAAGTCTCACAATTCAACTTTGAATTACAAAAACTGTGTACGTAATTTTTATACCCTCTTTCGTAGTAAAAATAAAATGTAAACAATTTCCATAAAAAACCTATATCCTTTGACCTGATAGTCCAATCGAAATTAAATATTGGTTAATGAAGTGAAAGATACAGAACCACCTTTCTGAAGACCCTGTGCATAAGTGCACACACGAGGGGAAGGTTTGGTATTTTAAATTTCCCTCAGAGGATATAAAACAAATGCCTTTATCAATGGAAACATTCACCAAGAGAGATAAGGGAGCCACCCTAGTCTTGAAAAAAAAAATCACCTTTTAATTCACAGGAGCGCACCTGCGTACCGGCTTAAGCCCACCTACCCGTATGAAAGCAAATATGTATATATATATTTTTTTAATTCATGGGCCACATAATTCATTACGCTCCTCAGGCCCGAAAAAAGCAATATATCCTTTTTAATTCATGGACGTATCTACGAGAATACATAGAAAAGACATGTATCTGTTTTTGATTCATGGGTGCACCTAAGAGGGTGCTATTGAATTTTTACCAGAGACCTGAAAAAACAATATCCTGTACAAACCCATTAAGTCATGGGCGCCCATGGGAAGATGCTCAGTGAGTGCGCTCATTAATTAAGGGTGTTGCATTATACTTGAGCCACACAGATCTGTAAAAACGTAAGACAGGTACATATCGTTACGTAGAGCTACGAGTGGGTGGTGCGAGAAATGAAACAATGAAGCTAAAGCCTTCAGACTTATTAGCCTAACGTCATTTCTTCTTAAGAATTTGGAGAAATTGATTGAAAGATACACATTTTTTAGAGAGAGAGAGAGAGAGAGAGACGAGGTTCTAAAAATTGAACCCCTATCAAGATTTCAACACGCCTATCAGCCTGGGAAATCTACAGAGACTTCCCTATGCGATCTTGTTACGGTCCTTGATAGAGCGGTTAATGGAAAGGAAATTGCTTTGGCAGCCTTTCTAGATATTGCGGGGGCCTTTGATAGAGTTCCAACGGATGTAATCTCTTATCAAACGAAAAGTTAACCCATTGGTTTGCACCTGGATAAAATATATGCTTGAGACAAGTATGGCTCGAGCTGGGAAACACACTCACTGTAGAGCTGGGAGACACACTCACTGTAAAAGCTGTCCACAGGCAGGTGTGTTGTCACAATTATTATGGAGCCTAGTTGTTGACGAGCTCCTAAACAGCACTCACTTTCTGGGCCAGTACTGTCTAGGTTATGCTGATGACAACAATGGTCACAAGAGGTAAGTTCCAGAATACTATAACTGATATCATGAGCACACTGCCCTAAAAAGATTGAAAACTGGTGCAGAGAGGTGAACCTGTCAGTTAACTCCAGCAAAACTAGCCTAGTCCTGTTTACCCCGAAAAGGCTGCGAGATATGCATTAGCTAAAAATTCTTTGGAACACCACTTGTATATTCAGACGAGGAAGTATCTAGGAGTTACCTTGACATGGAGCTTACATGCTCCAATAGTGCACGAGCAGGGCCAAAAGTGTTCTGGGCTTGCAGACGTGCCGTAGGAATTAACTGGGGTCTAACGCCAAAAATGTTGCACTGGATATGTACTGAGTGATTACTCCAATGGTATCTTATGGGGCCATTGCCTGGTGGAGTAGAACCCGTAATGAGACAGTGAAGAAGAACTCACTAGTCTACAGAGAATGGCAACCGTTGTAATTTCAAGTGTAATGCGTACCACTCCATCACAGAGTCTAGAAATGCTTCTAGGACTCCTACTACTACATAAACAAGTGGGATTTGAGGTATTTTCGTGTTCACAACGCCTCAAACTCATGGGTCTATGGAAATCGCCCTATGAAATGTCTATGTTTAAAAATGTTGCTACGCAGGTAAAAGAACATCTTTATCTACTAATGAGACCTGATTGGATGTTAAAGCAGTTTTACTTTCAAGCCAAATACAACATTATCTTTACAACTAGACATTTGTCTTCAGTCTGATCAGGGGAGGTGATGAAATTTGGTACACAGATGGTTCAAAAACATATCATGGCACTGGTTCAGGTGCTTTTTGTCCTAATCGAAAAATAAAGCTATCTTTCAAGGTAAGATCTCCACTGTATATGAGGCTGAGGTTCTAGCGATCTCTACTTGTACTTACAACTGCCTGGGTTTGTTAAGATGGTCTTAAAGATCTTCTCTGACAGCAAGAAGGCCTAAAGGTTTTGCAGAGACACTGCTTTTCTTCAATAGCAGTGTGGGAATGTCACAATGCACTTGTGGGTTTGGCTGAGAGAAACGAAGTGTCCCTTATGTGGGTCCCTGGTCATTGAGGGTAATGAAATAGCAGACCAACTAGCAAAACTTGGATATGAAATGCCATTTTTTTAGACCAGAGCCTGTTTTGGCCTGGCTTCAACATAATGATCTGTTATGTGGTTGGATGCAAAAGGTAGATTTAGATAAAAATAGATTATCACTACAGATCAAAGAGCTTAATCAACAATCTCTCTGGTCGAGGGAACTTCTGAAATTGAGCAGAAAAGAAAACAGGGTAGCCATTGGCCTTCTAACTTGTCATTGTATCCTAAATAGACGCCTCAACCTTATGGTTGTTATAGATGACCCATTACGTAGATGGCAGAGGAGGGCCCTGTACACGTTTTGTGTGATTGTTACTTTAACCAACGTTTCGAGTATCTGGGATACCATTGTATTGAACCCTAGGAATTATCAAACATTCCAATCGGGTACATGATGAAATTTATTTCGGCAATCTGTTTTTATTAGATCAGTCAGCGTTTTTTTTTTACATATTTTTAATGTGTACGAACACCTTTTGGGAGCCACTGTATATATATTAAAAAAAAATTAAGAGTTAAAATTTAGACATTTTTAATAGAAAACAATATTTTTTCTGCCAAAAATATTTGAAAAGGCATTTAAAAGTTTTATAAAAGATTAGGGGCGAATTCTTTATTCTCTAGAATAGCCTCAAAATCGATGCATACACCATTACAAGAAAACTTCAATGCTTGAGATTTTAGATGCAAAGCTGGTTGAATGTAACATTAACAAGGACAAGAGTTACTTAATTTGTGAAAGCCATATTGAAGATATTCTGAACATTTTCCAACACTATTCACTGTACTTTACTCAAGCACTTATTAGTTATTTAGGAGTTTGACAAATTGTTTAGGTGTTCCATATAGTTACCAATTTTTCAAATTAACGATCGCTTTTTTGTAGTATTACTCAAAAAAATGTTTTAATATTTGATACATTACCTATTCATATATGAATCCTATATAATTCTGTTGTGCTTGGACATTTAATTGAACAATCTTTTCTCTTACTGTTGGTAATCTTTCAACAAAAAAGGTGTCCCAATTACATGTCTTTATGGTTGTTAAGTTATTTTCCTAAAGATATATATATCCAATTTCTGGGTGACATGAGGTGAATATACATACATTATCTACAATACTCCACTAGGTAGGTTATCATTATAACTATTTAAAAACGAATAACTAAACGTATTGAAACTTTACTAGAGGTTAAATTTCAGATTAGATGCTTTTTTTTTAATCTTGATCTTTGAAGATTATCTACCTGTTTGGCTAAAATAATTCTTGTAATCAAACTTGCAAGTTTTCCAAACTATGCTGTTTAAATTTTACATGTAAAACCTAGCTAAGGGATGTGTATATAGAATGCTTTCATTTTATAAATAAAAATGCTTTTTCATAAAGAACTATAAATAATGTACTACAGAATATTCGTTACTATAGTAAATGAGTAGGTAAAGTGGAAAAATAATTAAAATAAGTTTTATTTCACATTTTAAAATGAAGATTAATTACTAGCATTATGATTTTCCAATATACAAGTTTGAATAAGTTATTTTCACATATTTTGATATCATAAATTTGAATTAGTCATTTGTCCATTATATATTGACAATTTTTATTTAAAACTTGAAGATCTGCGTTCTGTGTACTAATACATGTGTTTGAATGACAAAAATATCATTCAAGTAAAATTAAATTGATTTAAAAAAGGTGTTCTTTTGACTACTTGAGTGGTTACTCAATACAGTAAAATAAATAAAATCTTATAATTTTAATACATTTTCAAGTCATTCACACTTGTGTAATGAATCACATTGTGTAATGAATCAATAACATTAAGAGCAGCTGTGAAGATAATGAATTTTTTCAACAATTTTTAATATCGATGCTTGTATTAAATTTCTTTTGGTTGGTTTTTATGCTGCAAGGGCCATGCACTTTTGGGAGTTTTGCAAAGTTCATCATCACTTCTAAAGGTGTACATGATTAAATTCAACATGACTAAATAATATAGCATATACTAACTTTTTTAGCCATAACACTTATAATTTAATACCCAAATTACTTTCACTTAACAGTCTCCCCTCCTGGACTCCAGATGTGTGTATTCTATTCAACCTTGTAAAGTATTCAATATTTGAATATAATTTAAAAATTAAGAATTTTATCTGCTTCAAAAATCTTTGAATAGAAATGTGCTTAGTGATCAATAACTTCTACAGATCTTGCTTGGCAATTTAAAATGTTATTTTAATGGTTCAGGTTGAGTTTTTATGGAGAAAGGGCCAAATTCGACGGTACTGCACAAGGTGTAGAATATCAAGTAATGGACATACACACACAAAGACAGTTTTACTGACGTACAAGAGAGAAATACATTCAGGAATTGAACCCGTGCCTCCTACATTGCAGGTTGCTAGAGCAATGGACAAACCCACAACCATATTGCTGTGGGAATAAATTATTGAAATTTAAAAGAATTACTAGCATAAAGAATGAGTTGAATAATAATCTCCAAAAATAAAAAGTTTTTTTTTTACATACATTTGAGATCAGTGCAAATTGGCAGAATGAAAATGAACAAGTTTTTATTGAATGTGATATCTACTTTCACCTTTAGAGTAAAATGAAAATCCTGTTTCCATTGATAAGGAATGTGATCCTACATCAATTCAGTGACAGATGGTTGGGAGTAGAGGCTGAAATGGGACATACAGGTTTTTTCAAGCAAAATAAATTCTTGAATTCTTTACCATCTTACATTCTTAGCTTACAATAATAATTAGTAGGGAGTAGAGGCTGAAATGGGACATACAGGTTTTTTCAAGCAAAATAAATTCTTGAATTCTTTACCATCTTACATTCTTAGCTTACAATAATAATTAAAAAAATTCAACTAAATGAACTCACAATAAAGGAATTAAGATATTTTCAACATATCGGTGGAGTGGTCGCAAACGGGACTGTAGTCTAATCTTCTTAATAGGGTTGCCATAAAAAACCTAAAGGAAAGGTTACCACTTTGGCGAGAAAAAAGGACTGTCCCGTTTGCGACCACTCCACCAACATATCTAACAAATCAGCAGAACAATTTACCACAGCAAGAAAATTTGTACTTAAGTAGCTGGTAAAAAAATTGATGAAAGAAACACATACATCACATCTATAAGAAAAAGGAATATTATTGAAACACAAAATATTCTGTTAATTTTGCTAGGTAGCATTAAAAACAAGCCAACTCAATGGAACTTGCAAATAATGAATAAAGTGAACAATACGTATTTAATATTCAAATATGTGAATGAACAAAACTTTTCACTGCCCACCAAAAAGAGAATTTAGTTGAGTAGCATTTATAAACAAGCAAACGCAACACGATTCACTTTTTAGCATAGCAAGCAAATAATATATACATTATTAGGGATTACACCATAAAAAGCAATTAATATTTAAGGAGTTGAATTTGCCACACAGGTAAAACATAACATGCTATTGACTACAACCTAGGTTCAATCCCAAAGAGAAAGATGCCAGAAGTGTTGATTTTTTATGGTGCAAGGGCCACATTTGGCCTTGTTGCAATAGACGCATGATGTACAACATCAAGTAACACATGCACAAAATGAAATTTTTACTGGCACAGAAGAGAGAAATACAATTACAGAGGAATCACACCTGTACTTCCTACAACTCACAGGTTGCTACCCAGGTAGCACATATATGTCGGCCAATATCGAGAAAAAATATTGGCCAATATTGCCGTCGATATTGGCCAACGTAAAAATGTACCCCCCCTGGCGACGTCGCCACAATATCGTTTTCCGACATTGGCCAACGTAAAAATGCCATCGCCCCAATGTCGTTTTCCGACATTGGTCAATATAGTTTACCGACATTGATAGATATTGTTTTCCGACATTGCTCAATATCGTTTTCCGACATTGGCCAACGTAAAAATGACCCCCCTCTGGCGACATCGCCCCAATGTCGTTTTACGACATTGATAGATATTGTTTTCTTGACATTCAATGTTTGTTTTTTTTATCATTGCTCAATATTAGCTTTTAAGATACTTTTCGATGTTTTTTTCAACATTATTCAATATCTGTTACATAATATTGGGATATTTTAATTAAATTTTCTTCTTATGGCATGTGATTGTTTATTTAGAGGGTACACAAGATTACAACCATCTTAAATTTTGTAAAATTTAAAAAATATTAATCATTAAAAAAATATTTATATAATACAATATTTTAGAACATTAAAGAGAACATATTCTTTTATATTGTTAAAAATATGTTTTTATTACAATTTGTGTAACTGTTGTATTGTATAGTACATAATAGAAAATTGTGGGCAACTTGGCTTTTTAAAACCTAAACAGGCATCCATTATCAAATTAGACATTCTAAAATCCATTTTCCCCTTTAAATTTACTCCTTGGTAGCTTGAAAAAAAATTGCAAACATAAAACACGTACAAATATTATTTTTGTGATTTCAATTCAGAAAATAGTTTTAGAAAAATATTCCAGTCAGAAATGTTAGCTAAGCTGCTGATACCCAGGTGGCACAAGAATATCAGATGATATCGTAAAAAGATATTGTATAATATCTGCTCCGAGAAAAAATGATATCATAATGACCCCCTCTTTTTATCGGATGATGTCGTTGCTCGACATAATTAAACACATTATGACATAATCCGATACAACTTTGATATCTTTTCTTTGCCGTAGCTCTATAGCAGTTTATATAGTGTTCCGACATTTTTATATCGGCTTTCATTATCAATCATTTCATTTCAATTGACACTTTGTCGACATTCTTGTATCTGTTTCCTGACATAGCTCAATTCAGGAAACAGATACAAGAGAGCATTTTGTCCTTTTACTATTTCATAGCAGCCCATCTTCTGGTTTTTGTTGAGTTTTTCAAGTTGAAATTAGCTATAAAATCATCAAATTGTTTCTACACAAATTGCATTTGGCATAAAATGTTACATTAAAACAGTTGTATAATTTTATACAAGAAAAACCGAGTAAAAAGGCTATAAAAACCAGAAGATTGGCAGTCATGCTATTTACTTACAATCAAACAAAGAAAAACACTTAGGGTGAAGGGGTTAATATATAAAATTGGAAATGTTAAAATAATGGCAATCATTAAAGACTAAAATAATTTTTATTTTCAAAGATTTATGAATGATTCGTTATTGTCGTTGCCTTCGTGTCTTTCATCACTGTCTTTCTTTTGTTCACTGGACTTCTGTCCTTGGCAACTACAAGGCCGGAAGTGATGGTGGACTACTTCCAATGGCGGGCACTAAGGACTTGTCCTTTGGCCACTACGAGGCCGGAAGCAGCTATATTATATATAGCAGCTAATATTTTAATTTATTTTATTAAGTGCATATTTTAAATTGTTGTTCCATTTCTTTTGTAGAAATCTAATTCTATTAAAACTCATTATTGCCAATTGTATAATCTATATCTCTCTCTCAAACCAGTAAAATAAATACAAACATCAAGCTGATGCCTGTATTACAATACAGCTTGATAAACAGTTGCATGGTATGTAATTCTAAGAACTGATTCAGATTTATATAATTTTGATTTCATCTCAAAATGGATTACTTCCTGAAACTTCTGTTAAAAATTCAATAATGTTAGAAATGTTAAATAAGAAAAAAAAAAAAGGGCACATTGCATATTGGCAGAAAAATGAACAGTTCTTACAAATTTCATTTAAATAGAATTTTCCATAAGTTTTAAAAAAATTCACAAATCACAATTAAAATAATTTTTTTTTATTGTAAGACAGATTAAACCCTGGGAACTGTCAAACATTCCAATCAGGTACACTCTTCGAAGTCACCCCTTAGACAAGTCAGATTAATCGATGGGTGAATTCTTCGGCCATCTCAAACTGCCGCACCAACGAACGCTTTTCCAAACAACTCTGACAGATAAAGTCATGACAACAAGTCATGAATAAGAACACAAACAGCAACCTGTGACACAACAGAAGTAGACAATTAGAACAAGTGTTACCCGATTGCTAAGCAAAGATGAGTTACAGTTAGTAATTATTCTCAACACCCTCCCTTAATAACATTAACATACATTTTTGTCTTAGTTCAGTCTAGGTTTATGTTAAGATTTTGTAAGCAAATCAGCAATTTGGTATTCAGTTGCAACATATACAATATAAATGTTTAATAATTTTACAATATCATGAGCATACTTCAATTTAATATTGAAGTGTTTTAATCTGGAACAATTATTTTCATTTAATATGGCCTTAATGACTGACTGAAGCACAAAATTTTGTCGCATGTGTATCAATACAAAAAAAAGGCTTGTTTACAAAACAAAAATAGCTGTAGAAAAAGAGAAGGTGCAGTTTTTCAGTGGTGGTTTATTTTAAAATAGTACTGATCCAATAAAATATTCTTTTTCAGGTCATTTAACAAGAAATTAATAATTTTCAGTGAATTATCACAAATCACTGAGTTGTCATCAGAGTTAAAACTGGCTTTAAAAAATATATATATCAGCTTACTGTAAAAACTCTTGTTTTGATAAATGTCTTAATGTAATAGAAATTACTAAAATAAAATAACACTAGCAAAAAGTAAGTTAACTTATATTGTATTTTGTACTTAAAATGCAATTATCTCAAAATCAGTTTTTTGCAATTTTGCCAAAGTTCAAAGTACTAAGGCTTTTTGATAAATAAACTTAGAGTTAAACTGTTTACATTTTTTAGGTCTTGAATAACTATTTGATAGACATAGGAAGAACTTTTTGTATGAATAGCTCAGAAAAATTTATAAAAATTAATAAACAAAAAATGTGAAATTTTTATAGAAATTTAACACATATCGATTAAAATATTTTTTTAATGAAAACTCGTAAATAAAATTTAAAAAATCTATCCCTAGGTCTTTTGCACACACACATATACTATAACAATATTGTAAAAATTTATTTCACCAAAAATATTGAAAAATGACAGATTGAATTGCAAATAAAAACAATTTTTTTTATTGATTATTGCTTTAAATATGTGCTTAATTAATGTTGTGTAGCACAAATACATCCTGCATAGCTTTAGGCAAAGCCAAAATTTCTTCCTCCAGGCAGCTTCTATTGGCTGCTCTTGAATTTGGCTCAGACAATAATATAAATTATCACAGAATATAAAATATCTGGATGTGTTGTCATGGATAGGTACAATAATGCACCTACAAATTCCTGATTGGGTCCATGGAAAGTTTCATCTTGCACGAAACACAATGGTGTCGCTTTAGGCACTAGAGGAGTGTCGGCTGGTTTACACTGAGTCATTTTGAATTTATTTAAAATTTTCTCAACATAGGCCTTTTCCTCTAAGCAAAGTTGTTGCTGAGAAAACTTAATACATATGCCCAGAAAATCTTTCACAACTTAAGCCTGGACATTTTGAACTCATCACTTAGAAGTTGTATTACCACCATGACCACTGATTCATAGGAACCAGCAATCAGTAGGTCATCAACATACAGCACTACTAGGGGGCTCCGCCCCTGCTCGTCAACCCCTGTGTACCACTGTCACTGTTTCAGTTTTTAAAGACTTTTTAAAAATTTGCAAACACGACTATTGTTGTCGTTGTAGCCCATGGGTTGTACCCTAAATAAGATTTCATCGAGTTCACCATTCAAAACAGTCTTAACATCTAGTGCATAGATTCATTTCCCTATGGAGAACAATGACAAAAACCAGTCGTAGTGATGGCATACTGGTGTTCTTTAAAAAGAAAGAAATAGCTAGTAAAATTATGTATAGTTTTGTTTTATCACTGAATATAAGCTGCACATTTTTTGTAAAGCTATAAATCTTAAATGATAAAAAGTTAGGACAAAAAGTATATATTTGGTACACTCAAATTTATGATTTATTAATTTTTAGAAGAAAAATTTGGTGTAAACTAATTTTTTAGAATGAATAATATTCACAATACTTCACCTTTTGAAGTTAGTTTTTTTTTTAAATGAAATTAATCAAATCACACAAAACTTGAAAAGAACAAGCAGTTTTACCCATGGTCACAATTTTAAAGCTTCACATCTCAAATTTATTGATTGATTTTTTTTTTAATGTTAAAAACATTTGGTATAGTCTTTATATAAAACAAAAATCAGTTAAGTTTTTAAATGTTATGTTATGCTTGAACAATATATTTAAACATACTTTGAAAATGTCCCACTAATATTAATAATTAATGCAAACAGAACTCTGCTGACATACTAATAACTTACTTTCCAAAACAAAATAATCTATAACAATAAAAGATGAAAATAGCATTGCACAAAATCGAATGTAACTTGGGAATTTGATACAGTAACCGATGAATATTTACACATTAAAAAATAGTATACTGACAATGTAACAAACTACAAACACGGGCTAAAATTTCATCAATGGAACAAGTGAATATGTTTAATTATTCGTATTTAAATATTATTAACATTGCAAAATAATGTACAGAAATATCCTTACCTCATAGGACTTGCACTTTTAGGGATGACTGCTCTTATTCACTGCAAGATTCGGCGAAAAATCGCCGCGGTCTCGGCGGCTGCATCTCACCCGTTACGTGCCAAAAAAATAATTAGAAAAACTTTTATGCAGAGTAACATGCGTGTTCGCTTGTCAATTTTTGATAATATGATGGCGGTCGGCAACCCAAACAACGAACACGTGACCAAGCATAGCTTCAGCTCAAAATTAAATATCGGCCAACATTAGATTAACATCGTTTTTTGGATATTGTTTTCACAATGTCGCCAAATATCGGGAAAAATTGCGTAATATTTAAATTATAAAAAATATGGGTAAGACAACATGGGGTCATAATTTACAGTATTACTACATGATTATAATGTTATTAAAAGCGTTATTTACAGTCTTCCTCGTTTTATAAAACTAAACGATATCTGCCAATATCGACAGATATCGTAATTCCGACATTCAAAACATTGGCCAATATTGGTAGAATGTTGGCCAATGTTGTTGTGCTACCTGGGTAGTGCAGTGGGCATAATCATTGTGCCACAACCAAGGAAAGACCGAGGGACAACCTAACCATTTACCATATTAACTTAAAAAAGCTAACCCAAAGTTATTCACCATTTAACGAAGCAAATGAACAGTACAAAAAAGGGATATAAATGAATAAAATATGCAACTGACCGAGAATTTTCATCTGCCCGTCAAAAAGTCAATTTCGTTGGGTAGCACTTAAAAACAAGCTAACTCAACTTTACTAACTATTTAACGAAGCAAATGAACAATACAACACATAAAGGAATAAAATACGTAAAATATGCAACTGACAGAGGATTTTTAGCTGCGCGCCAAAAAGTCAATTCCGTTGGGTAGCACTTAAAAACAAACTAACTCAACGTTATTCACGATTTAGCACAGCAAGGGAACAATACATTTCAAAACGGGATATAAAATGCAGGAAAAATAAGTAAATGAAGAGCCTTCATCTGTCCGTCCCAAAGTTTTTTTCCGTTGGATAGCATTTAAATACAAGCTAACTTAAAGGAACAAAACAATTTGCGAAACAAATGGATAAGAATGAAAATCTTCAATAAATTAAAATATTATTGCTTACTAAAATTTGGCTTCTAAATAGATAACATTTGGTCGGCACACAAAAGAAAGACCACTACTCAAAATTCCTTGTCCTTCCGCTTTCATCTATACAATCCAAATGGCAAATGCTGATCTACAGCAGGACTGCTAGAATCCTACATTAAATTGTCGACAAGAATAGCGAAATCACCAAAGAAAGTTTGTTCATGCGCATTGCATTTTCGGCTCCTTCGAAATGTCTCTCGCTTGTCTGGAGTTCTTACTCCATTGAGGCGCTCGTGCTGGATCGTGGCTGGATGCATGGAAGTAGGGATGGATAATAAAAAACGGAAATTTGCTAAAATCAACAAGTGAATGGAAATTAAAGTTTTTAAATACGTTCTTGGGGGTCAATATCAGGAAAGCTTGTAAAGTTTTGCGAAGGAAAAATATATCGTCCCAGAAAAACAAGGTTTTTTTTAATAGAAATTGTTTTAACTGTAAATTAGAACTAATAATAATCATTAAAGCTTGATTCGTAAGTAATAAGCTCTTTGGAAAGAAAAAAATCACATTGAAATTTATGGTAGTTTGCACAAAATGTCTTGTAAATATTTTAATGTTTTGTTTGTGTCTGAATTTTAGAAACTATAGATTTGATGACATGAATTCTTTGAGAAGAAATACAAGTTTGCATTTTTATTTATTTTTAGTCACTTTTTGCACACATAATTAAGAAATCTTTTCCCTGGCAATTTCAACATAATTCAAGTGCCATCCAGTTAACTGCTCACAAGGGGGGTCCGAACTCAAAATTCAAAAATCTTCAATTCTAAAGAGTTTATGTTTTGAATTTTTTTTCAGTAGGTATACATTTTTTTGTGCAATAATACTATTTTATATTTTTAAAACTTTAAAATTTTTCTTATTAAATTAAAAAATGTCAAATTTTTGAAGTTGGGCAAAATTGATATGTATCAAAATATTTTGTAACAAATCACTTCATTTTAGCATTAATTAACTTCAAAGAATTCATACTATAAATTGTGTCCGTAATGTTTTATTAAAACAATTGGAAATTTTTTTTTAAATATTTTGTTCAAAAACTACATAAAACACATAGTATACAAAGTTCGAAAAATTATAGAAAAAAAACTAATACATATATACACAATTGCTGAAGAGAAATTAAAGAAATGTATTTGAAAAGTAAATGTTGAAAATTTCGTTCGTTTATGACAATTGAATCATTTTTACAATTGAAACCCCATTTAACACAAAAGGAGAAAAAGAGCGTTTAAAATTATGAAGATTCGTTGGATTTACAGCTGTTATGTTTATAAGAAGTTGCCGACCAACCGGTATAGTGGTTAAGGTGTTAGCCTCTAGATCGGAAGGTCCCGGTTCGAATCCGGGTTCGAGCATGGATGTTTGTAAGCGTATACCAACTTAGGTGTTGCTTCGTCATCTGAATATGGTTCAAAATTACGATGTAATTGTTAGGGGCAATGATGGCCCTCCCACTGGGTGCTCCTTCACAAGTGGCCATCACTTCCGGCCTTGTAGTGGCCAATGACTTCGGTCAAAATGTGCCCGCCATTAGGAAAAAAAAAAAATGTTTATAAGAAGTTGAATATTTCCGGTTCTACTTATAGTAGAAACAAAATTTAAGTGTCATCTTATTCATAAATATCTATATTATTTTTTTAGATAATAAAAAAATATTGGACATTTTTTCATTATTTGAGTCCTAGACCCCCTTAATAAGTTTACAGTGTAATAATTTTTCAAAATCGTGCTCTCAAAATCATATAACTTAAGCACAAAAAGGAATACGTATAATTTTTTAATTAAACAAATCAAATTGATTTATTTTAAAAATTCCTTTTTAATAGCATACTACAAATGTACATTAAATAATTAAAATGCATCAAATTGTGAAATATTTGCCAAGTTGACTACATTTTGCTGAGCACTGCTTTGCTGACAAAGACAGGTTATGATCACATAATTTCTTTTATTTTAAAACCAGGTTCTAATTCACATGTGAACAGTTAAAAAAATTCCTTTTTATTGCAGCTTTACTTAAGGGATAAATTTGCAATTTAGATAAAAAAAATGTACGTCTTGAAATTTCGCACTTCTTTGCAATTTCTATCTACCATTTGAGAGCAATGAGTATTATTAGTTTTAATCCGATGATATAAGTTACTGGAAAAAGGGTTTTCTTCATCTGAAAGACCCTATTATAAAAATCGAGATTCAATTTCTACCAACTATTTCAGATTTTCCACTACATTCATCTAAACATGGATTTATCTAAACATCGAGTTCAGTAAAAGTGCAATTTGATGATGCAACTACCATATTATTGAATCATTTCGAAAAATAGATTTAAAAAAAAGTATTTGATACTTACAGGTTTGAATTGTTTTGCAAGTGCCTTTACTTTGCTGGCACATTAAAATGACATATATAGGCTATAATATTTTAATAATTAATGTAAATATTTGGTTACACGTAAACGTTTGTATAGATAGGTAATTGTCTAAATTATTTTTAACATTTCAAATTTAAGTTGTAAAAAAACATTTAAGCAAACATCAATTTTTGTTATTTACATACCCCAAAACAAACCGAAGTTTTATATCCAACACAATAAAATGTGATATGGAGGAATATTTTTATACTCATCTATTTCTTTACGTTTATTATCTGTACAATGGTAAAAAGAGCTTGTCTTATAATTTTCAAAGAAAAAATAATCAATGTTAGTTTAATGTTTCGAAAAGATTAACCCAAGTTTCTAACGAAATTACATTTTAAATATTTAAGAAATAAAGTTAGAAAATTTGAAAAACATATTGAGAAATAATTCGTTTTAATTATTCATTTTTAGCTTTTAGTTCAGTTCTTAACTATTTTTTCAACATTTTGTGTTGTTTTTTATTATAATGACCAAAAAAGTATCAGGGCCGTCGTAGCCCATTTGGAAGAGTAGCAAATTAACAACTCGAGCTTTGCGAGTTAGAAACTCGATCTAACCAATAACCCGTTGTATTGCTGCTGTGCGGCAATTAAAATACCTACCATCTCTAAAGATCATGTAATAAAAAAAATCATCAGTTCAGAAGTTAAACTTTTGGTTAATATTTAAGTAAAGTTACTCAAAGTTAATATTTTGAACCTTCTTGTTTTGCATTTCTTCAAATATCTAAGCAAATTGCTAACATGTGTGTGTTAGGTAGGTAGTTAATTAACGTTGCGCGGAATCAATCCCGAAGGGAAAGTAATGTGGACCACGTTATTGGAACCACGATCAGATGACAACACCTGAGCTGGCACCCCACTCTCCAAGCTTCCACACCAAGCCATCGTGAGGAAGTTTGTTTCCACGACACATTTAACGTGCACACTTCCCCCTGTATATACGACGGTCTTTGGTTGGACCTAGTTTCGAACATCCGTTATAACTGGCCTACAACAGCCCTAAGTGTGTGAAAAAAAATTCTATGTTGTAAAAACACTAGTCTGCAGGGACCTCGCAAGTGCTTACATAATGGGGCCGACCAACCGGTAAAGTGGTTATGTTGTTAGCCTCTAGATCCAGAAGGTTCCTGGATCGAATCTGGGTTCGGGCATGTATGTTTGTAAGCGTATGGTGTAGAGGCGGCTGGTACACCTTAAATCTGTCGTGGCCGAAAGTCCTCACGTTAGTTGGTGGTTTGGAGAGTGGGGTGCCAGCTCAGGCGTTGCTTCGTTTCCTGACCGTGATTCAAAATTACGAGGTGTTGTCCTCGGATCTTATCCTTAAGGGATCGATAAGAGACCGTCGTCAATAGCCCGTTGTGTTGCTCTAGTACGACGTTGATTAAAAATTACCAATTTTACATAATGGGAAGGGGTAAAGAAATATAATTTTAAACCTGTTTTTGTAGAGAAGTGTGAGTTTTGCTTTTCTTATGCAAAGCACCTGAATCGAGAGTGCCTTTTTTTAGCTTCAGACATTCAATTTAAATCCTAACCTCAATTCCAAAAAATCACTACAAATTTTTTTCCCAAAAAAGTATTTCTTTATTGTACGCTATTTGTCTCTGCTTTATGAAAGCTTTAAATTGGAACAGTATGGGGATTCATAGAATTTTTTTTTCAAATACATGTAATTTGTACACATTATACGTACATTATCCGTATCGTTTGATCTAACTATCCGATCGATTCATATTGGGGTTATTTTATGCTTTCTGATAATTTATTTTGTGCCACTGAGAATGCTTTTTTAATTTAAAGTCTCACAATTCAACTTTGAATTACAAAAACTGTGTACGTAATTTTTATACCCTCTTTCGTAGTAAAAATAAAATGTAAACAATTTCCATAACAAAACCTATATACTTTGACCTGATAGTCCAATCGAAATTAAATATTGGTTATTGAAGTGAAAGATACAGAACCACCTTTCTGAAGACCCTGTGCATAAGTGCACACACGAAGGGAAGGTTTGGTATTTTAAATTTCCCTCAGAGGATATAAAGCAAATGCCTTTATCAATGGAAACATTCACCAAGGGAGATAAGGGAGCATATGCCACCCTAGTCTTGAAAAAAAAATCACCTTTTAATTCACAGGAGCGCACCTGTGTACCGGCTTAAGCCCACCTACCCGTATGAAAGCAAATACGTATATATATATATATTTTTAATTCATGGGCCACATAATTCATTACGCTCCTCAGGCCCGAAAAAAGCAATATATCCTTTTTAATTCATGGACGTATCTACGAGAATACATAGAAAATACATGTATCTGTTTTTGATTCATGGGTGCACCTAAGAGGATGCTATTGAATTTTTACCAGAGACCTGAAAAAGCAATATCCTGTACAAACCCATTAAGTCATGGGCGCCCATGGGAAGATGCTCAGTGAGTGCGCTCATTAATTAAGGGTGTTGCATTATACTTGAGCCACACAGATCTGTAAAAACGTAAGACAGGTGCATATCGTTACGTAGAGCTACGAGTGGGTGGTGCGAGAAATGAAACAATGAAGCTAAAGCCTTCAGACTTATTAGCCTAACGTCATTTCTTCTTAAGAATTTGGAGAAATTGATTGAAAGATACACATTAGAGAGAGACGAGGTTCTAAAAATTGAACCCCTATCAAGATTTCAACACGCCTATCAGCCTGGGAAATCTACAGAGACTTCCCTATGCGATCTTGTTACGGTCCTTGATAGAGCGGTTAATGGAAAGGAAATTGCTTTTGCAGCCTTTCTAGATATTGCGGGGGCCTTTGATAGAGTTCCAACGGATGTAATCTCTTATCAAACGAAAAGTTAACCCATTGGTTTGCACCTGGATAAAATATATGCTTGAGACAAGTATGGCTCGAGCTGGGAAACACACTCACTGTAGAGCTGGGAGACACACTCACTGTAAAAGCTGTCCACAGGCAGGTGTGTTGTCACAATTATTATGGACCCTAGTTGTTGACGAGCTCCTAAACAGCACTCACTTTCTGGGCCAGTACTGTCTAGGTTATGCTGATGACAACAATGGTCATAAGAGGTAAGTTCCAGAATACTATAACTGATATCATGAGCACACTGCCCTAAAAAGATTGAAAACTGGTGCAGAGAGGTGAACCTGTCAGTTAACTCCAGCAAAACTAGCCTAGTCCTGTTTACCCCGAAAAGGCTGCGAGATATGCATTAGCTAAAAATTCTTTGGAACACCTTGTATATTCAGACGAGGAAGTATCTAGGAGTTACCTTGACATGGAGCTTACATGCTCCAATAGTGCACGAGCAGGGCCAAAAGTGTTCTGGGCTTGCAGACGTGCCGTAGGAATTAACTGGGGTCTAACGCCAAAAATGTTGCACTGGATATGTACTGAGTGATTACTCCAATCGTATCTTATGGGGCCATTGCCTGGTGGAGTAGAACCCGTAATGGAGACAGTGAAGAAGAACTCACTAGTCTACAGAGAATGGTGACCGTTGCAATTTCAAGTGTAATGCGTACCATTCCATCACAGAGTCCAGAAATGCTTCTAGGACTCCTACTACTACATAAACAAGTGGGATTTGAGGTATTTTCGTGTTCACAACGCCTCAAACTCATGGGTCTATGGAAATCGCCCTATGAAATGTCTATGTTTAAAAATGTTGCTAAGCAGGTAAAAGAACATCTTTATCTACTAATGAGACGTGATTGGATGTTAAAGCAGTTTTGCTTTCAAGCCAAATACAACATTATCTTTACAACTTGACATTTGTCTCCAGTCTGATCAGGGGAGGTGATGAAATTTGGTACACAGATGGTTCAAAAACGTATCATGGCACTGGTTCAGGTGCTTTTTGTCCTAATCGAAAAATAAAGCTATCTTTCAAGGTAAGATCTCCACTGTATATGAGGCTGAGGTTCTAGCGATCTCTACTTGTACTTACAACTGCCTCTATATTGGGGTTGTTAAGATGGTCTTAAAGATCTTCTCTGACAGCAAGAAGGCCTAAAGGTTTTGCAGGGACACTGCTTTTCTTCAATAGCAGTGTGGGAATGTCACAATGCACTTGTGGGTTTGGCTGAGAGAAACGAAGTGTCTCTTATGTGGGTCCCTGGTCATTGAGGGTAATGAAATAGCAGACCAACTAGCAAAACGTGGATATGAAATGCCATTTTTTTAGACCAGAGCCTCTTTTGGCCTGGCTTCAGTATAATGATCTGTTATGTGGTTGGATGCAAAAGGTAGATTTAGATAAAAATAGATTATCACTACAGATCAAAGACAAGCCAAAGAGCTCAATCAACAATCTCTCTGGTCGAGGGAACTTCTGAAATTGAGCAGAAAAGAAATCAGGGTAGCTATTGGCCTAACTGGCCATTGTATCCTAAATAGACGCCTCAACCGTATGGTTGTTATAGATGACCCATTACGTAGATGGCAGAGGAGGGTCCTGTACACGTTTTGTGTGATTGTTACTCTACCTAACGTTTCGAGTATCTGGGATACCATTGTATTGAACCCTAGGAATTACCAAACATTCCAATCGGGTACATGATGAAATTTATTTCGGCAATCTGTTTTTATTAGATCAGTCGGGTTTTTTAGTACAATAGACTACTGGTCACGGTGCTGGCACTCTTTAGAGTTACCCCCACAGTAAGTCACATAAATATATATAAAGAAAATAATTCAATATTTAAACAAAAAAATGTTGTTTTATTCAGAGAATCACATAGAGATATGAAAAAATACAGGATTTCATATATTCGAATGCAATTCCAGGCTACAGCGGTTTTTTTTGTGCAAATTTTTAATGTGTACGAACATCTTTTGGGAGCCACTGTATATATATAAAAAAAAAACAATTAAGTTAAAATTTAGACATTTTTAATAAAAAAACAATATTTTTTCTGCCAAAAATATTTGAAAAGGCATTTAAAAGTTTTATAAAAGATTAGGGGCGAATTCTTTATTCTCTAGAATAGCCTCAAAATCGATGCATACACCATTACTAGGAAACTACAATGCTTGAGATTTTAGATGCAAAGCTGGTTGAATGTAACATTGACAAGGAGAAGAGTTACTTAATTTGTGAAAGCCATATTGAAGATATTCTGAACATTTTCCAACACTATTCACTGTACTTTACTCAAGCACTTATTAGTTATTTAGGAGCTTGACAAATTATTTAGGTGTTCCATATAGTTACCAATTTTTCAAATCAACGATCGCTTTTTTGTAGTATTACTCAAAAAAATGTTTTAATATTTGATAAATTACCTATTCATATATGAATCCTATATAATTCTATTGTGCTTGGACATTTAATTAAATAATCTTTTCTCTTACTGTTGTAATCTTTCAACAAAAAAGGTGTCCCAATTACATGTCTTTATGGTTGTTAAGTTATTTTCCTAAAGATATATGTATATCCAATTTCTGGGTGACATGAGGTGAATATACATACATTATCTACAATACCCCACTAGATAGGTTATCATTATAACTATTTAAAAACGAATAACTGAACGTATTGAAACTTCACTAGAGGTTAAATTTCAGATTAGATGCTTTTTTTTTATCTTGATCTTTGAAGATTATTTACCTGTTTGGCTAAAATATATAATTCTTGTAATCAAACCTGCAAGTTTTCCAAACTATGCTGTTTAAATTTTACAAGTAAAACCTAGCTAAGGGATGTGTATATAGAATGCTTTAATTTTATAAATAAAAATGGGTTTTTCATAAAGAACTATAAATAATGCACTACAAAATATTCGTTACTATAGTAAATGAGTAGGTAAAGTGGAAAAATAATTAAAATAAGTTTTATTTCACATTTTTAAATGAAGATTAATTACTAGCATTATGATTTTCCAATATACAGGATTGAATAAGTTATTTTCACATATTTTGAGATCATAAATTTGAATCAGTCATATGTCCACAATATATTGACAATTTTTATTTAAAATTTGAAGATCTGCGTTCTGTGTAGTAATACATGTGTTTGAATGACAAAAATCTCATTCAAGTAAAATTTTATTGATTTAAAAAAGGTGTTCTTTTGACTACTTGAGTGGTTACTCAATACAGTAAAATAAATAAAATCTTATAATTTTAATAAATTTTCAAGTGCACATTGTGTAATGAATCAATAACATTAAGAGCAGCTGTGAAGATAATGAATTTTTTCAACAATTTTTAATATTGATGCTTGTATTAAATTTCTTTTGGTTGGTTTTTATGCTGCAAGGGCCATGCACTTTTGGAAGTTTTGCAAAGTTCATTGGCACTTCTAAAGGTGTACATGATTAAATAATATAGCATATGCTAACTTTTTTAGCCATAACACTTATAATTTAATACCCAAATAACTTTCACTTAACAGTCTGCCCTCCTGGACTCCAGATGTGTGTATTCTATTCTACTTTGTACAGTACTCAATATTTGAATATAATTTAAAAATTAAGAATTTTATTATCTGCTTCAAAAATCTTTGAATAGAAATAAAAGAAATGTGCTTAGTGATCAATAACTTCTATAGATCTTGCTTGGCAATTTAAAATGTTATTTTAATGGTTCAGGTTGGGTTTTTATGGAGAAAGGGCCAAATTCGACCGTACTGCACAAGGTGTAGAATATAGAATATCAAGTAATGGACATACACACACAAAGACAGTTTTACTGACATACAAGAGCGAAATACATTCAGGAATTGAACCCGTGCCTCCTACATTGCAGGTTGCTAGAGCAATGGACTGTGCTGTGGGAATAAATTATTGAAATTTAAAAGAATTACTAGCATAAAGAATGAGTTGAAAATTATTCTCCAAAAATAAAAAGTTTATATATAACATACATTTGAGATCAGTGCAAATTGGCAGAATGAAAATGAACAAGTTTTTATTGAATGTGATATCTACTTTCACCTTTAGAGTAAAATGAAAATCCTGTTTCCAGTGATAAGGAATGTGATCCTACATCAATTCAGTGACAGATGGTTGGGAGTAGAGGCTGAAATGGGACGTACAGGTTTTTTCAAGCAAAATAAATTCTTAAATTATTTACCATCTTACATTCTTAGCTTACAATAATAATTAAAAAAATTCAACTAAATGAACTCACAATAAAGGAATTAAGATATTTTCAACACATCTAACAAATCAGGAGAACAATTTACCACAGCAAGAAAATTTTTACTTTAGTAGCTGGTAAAAAAATTGATGAAAGAAACACATACATCACATCTATAAGAAAAAGGAATATTATTTAAACACAAAATATTCTCAGTTAATTTTGATAGGTAGCATTAAAAACAAGCTAACTCAATGTAACTTGCAAATAATGAATAAAGTGAACAATACGTATTTAATATTCAAATATGTGAATGAACAAAACTTTTCACTGCCCACCAAAAAGGGAATTTAGTTGAGTAGCATTTATAAACAATCAAACGCAACACGATTCACCACTTAGCATAGCAAGCAAATAATATATACATTATTAGGGATTACACCATAAAAAGCAATTAATATTTAAGGAGTTGAATTTGCCACACAGGTAAAACATAACATGCTATTGACTACAACCTAGGTTCAATCCCAAAGAGAAAGATGCCAGAAGTGTTGATTTTTTATGGTGCAAGGGCCATATTTGGCCTTGTTGCAATAGACGCATGATGTACAACATCAAGTAATACATGCACAAAATGAAATTTTTACTGGCACAGGAGAGAGAAATACAATTACAGAGGAATCACACCTGTACTTCCTACAACTCACAGGTTGCTAGTGCAGTGGGCATAATCATTGTGCCACAACCAAGGAAAGACGGAGGGACAACCTAACCATTTACCATATTAATTTAAAAACAAGCTAACCCAAAGTTATTCACCATTTAACGAAGCAAATGAACAGTACAAAAAAGGGATATAAATAAAATATGCAACTGACCGATAATTTTCATCTGCCCGTCAAAAAGTCAATTCCGTTGGGTAGCACTTAAAAACAAGCTAACTCAACGTTACTAACTATTTAACGAAGCAAATGAACAATACAACACATAAAGGAATAAAATACGTAAAATATGCAACTGACAGAGGATTTTTAACTGCGCGCCAAAAAGTCAATTCCGTTGGGTAACACTTAAAAACAAGCTAACTCAACGTTATTCACGATTTAGCACAACAAGGGAACAATACATTTCAAAACGGGATATAAAATGCAGGAACAATAAGTAAATGAAGAGCCTTCATCTGTCCGTCAAAACGTTTATTCCGTTGGATAGCATTTAAATACAAGCTAACTTAAAGGAACAAAACAATTTGCGAAACAAATGGATAGGAATGAAAATCTTCAATAAATTAAAATATTATAGCTTACTAAAATTTGGCTTCCAAATAGAAAACATTTGGTCGGCACACAAAGGACCACTACTCAAAATACCTTGTCCTTTCGCTTTCATCTTTCTATGCAATCCAAATGGCAAATGCTTATCTACAGCAGGACTGCTAGAATCCTACATTAAATTGGCGACAAGAATAGCGAAATCACCAAAGAAAGTTTGCTCATGCGCATTGCATTTTCGGCTCCTTCGAAATGTCTCTCGCTTGTCTGGAGTTCTTACTCCATTGAGGCGCTCGTCAGACAGACAGACACCAAACGAGAAAAAGGCGGATTCGGCATCCGAAGGGTCCAAAACGGATAGAAAACTTGAAATGCGTCGAAAATATTGAATGTACAAACAAACACTCCATTCTTATTTATATAGATTTTCGTGTGAACATGTCTTTGTTTATAATGAAAAATTAACATTTTTTAGTTCTAAGTTGTACAATTATTTTTATTGGTGAATGTATTAGATGTTATTTTAATAACTATCAAAGAGCAACTGCTTTGCGAAAATGGTTACTTAAAATTTTAAAGTAACCTCATCAATGTATCTGATGATAATTGTATAAATTAGATAAGACTCATGAATGAGTTAGTAAGTTGCGCCTTACTGTTTTGGTAGTTGCTTAAAATTTAGAGAAGCAATGATTGATGTCTTTGTCTTGTGCATGCTGCAAAAGTTTTGCAATGTTTTGGTCTTATTTTGGAGCAAAAGTCTGCCAATTAAAGGGCAGGTTATGTGAATGTACTTTCAATACTGCAGATATATTTGGTTGATGGATGACTTAGAAATCTTCGGCCAAAACCAGCTACGTCAAACACGTAGATATTTTTTATGTGCTGCAAGTGTCTGTTTTTCTTGTTCATGCCAAGGTGTTTTCGGCTTTGAACAAAATACACGTGAAACATGAATGTGTCACGAATTTTCTTGTTATGTGAAATTAACACAGTTGTAAGTGTAGTGTGTAAAATTTACACGCAAAGGTTAGCGCTTCAATTCACATGGCGTACCAAATATGTCGGTTCAGTCCAAGACTGAATGGGAAAATTTGTGTGTAATAATTTATGTTTTACGTATTTTTTTCTTTCTGTTTTTGAGATATGTGGTATCTTTATGTACTTACGAGGTTAGGGGTTTTGCTCTCTCAGATATTCATGACCCTAGGAATTGAAATTCACATACCTCAACAAACTAAAATTTCAACATAAGTTATGTTTTAATCACACATTTTTTTCAGAAGTCAATGTTGCATCCAAAGTTTGTATCAACGCACGAATGTTTGCTTTTCAGATGTCAATGTCGCGTCCAGTATTTGTATTGACGTACGTAAAGTTTAATTTTTAGATGTCAATGTCGTGTCCAGTGTTTTATATCGACGTATAGTTCAATTGTAACGTTTGCCTTTCCGAGGCTAATGTTGCATCTTATTTTCCTGTTGTCGCGCTTTTAGTGTCTCTTGATTGTGTCTTATCTTCTTTTGGTTCCTATCATCGTGCATTGTCTTTCTTGTCGTCATTGTTGCTGTTTGTTTACCGTCTGATATCGTGTCTAATTTGTTTCTTAATCTTCATAAATAAAATGAGTCATGCATGAATTATCAAATTTTTATGCAAATAATTGCAATTAAGAAGGAATTTGTTATGGTTAAAATTAATTTAAAATGCTGATTGAGAAATGTGAATCTTTTAAAAGTTTGTGTGTTATTATTAGAACATCTTGGCCAAAAATTTTCTCTACATAGCCTATTGAAGAAACTATGTAAAGGCTTGAAATTTTACAAATATGCAATTTATACTTTTATGTTTTTGTTCACCCTTTTTGTCACCATTCCTTGTATTGTTGCAGGTCCTGATGGTGCGTTGGTGGAGTGGCTGATGGTATAGTTTTTTTAAGGTCCATTTAGTTTTCTGTTGGCTGTTTTTGTTTTACCCTCATGGCATACTGAGGCATTAATTTTTTCAAATTTCTTGAGTGAGGGGAGGATATGTGACATTGCACATTTTATTTTTATATATAACTGACCTATGTCAGTGTACGTCTACCTCGTGGACACAACCCCTGCAATCTCGGTCTGCAATGGACGCACAACCCCCACAAAAAGCTGTTAACAAGTCGCTGAACCCAGGGTAGGGGTGCGACAAGAAGCTCCCTGGCCGAAGAACTGTGAAAAACAAACCCATTAAGATGCCAGAGCGATCTTCTTCTTGGGTTGGGAGAAGGAAAATCTGCACCTCAACGTGACAAACTGAAACCAGAAACGTTTCTGAGCACATTAAGCAGACAGTCTTTCTCTCAACTCATCTCTACAAAACAGAACCTATAAAGAGATGGAACGTCAATTTTGGAGACACACGGACACTTACGCACCTTCCTGATTCACCCACGCACCAAAACCGACTCCCGCTTGAGAACGACTATGGATTCGCCGGTAAAAGGCGATAACCTAATGCGCGTGAATACCGCGCCTGATTCGGGAGCCATCGTGGTGTTCTAATTCTCTCCCTCATTTTCCCCTTTTTTTGTTTCGTTTTTTTTATGTTCCAATACCTTCCGCCCTTCATCCAACGCGCTAGATGGGCTTGGAGATCAAAATATAATTTAAATAAAAAGAAGATTTAATATGAAATAGGTGTCTCTCTCATCTTTCCAGGTATGTTGATTTTCTTTCATTCCTAGGTGATTCTCTTTCTGCAAAAACAATCTACACAAAAAGGACTCCTGGTTATTGTCAACTCTTTTTATACCACTATCGATCATTCTTACCAAACACATTTAACGCAAACGTTATTTCCAAATTAATCTCTGATGGTATTACCTTAATTTAATACCATGTCTATACCAAGTCATACGACATAAATATATTTTATAATACTGGAAATTAATAAAAGTGTTTCATGCAGAAATCCTGCTTGATTAGTTATTTATTTCAATTATATTTTAAAAAAAAGCAAATTTTACAGTGGTTTTTATAAGAGTTTTGTAATATATGAAAAATGAAGCATAAGTGTGACGGTAAGTACGAAATTATAAGGCGCCTCTATCAATTCCTCGTCCATCGCCCTCCCAAGTCACCCAGCACGAGCCTGATTCCATTAAATCGAAGATAACTGAAAATGAAACCCTTATCGCTCTACTTAGTGAACGTGACTTCCCACAGTCGAAAACCGTTATCCGGGAAGCAACAGCCTCATTAGAGCAGCTGAAGGGTAAGATCTCGGAACTTGACCAATCTATTTTGGATTGGAAAACCGCTACTCCTAAAATTAATACAAAACTCTCTAGTTCTAGAAAGCGATCTAGTAAAGCTGATACACCCTCAACTAAAAAGCCTAACATTAGCCATGTTACTACTACGGGAACTATAGCTGGTCCCTGCGACCAAAATGGAATTAACTGTACCAAATCTTTTGACGCTTTAACGATTTACCTGCTGAAGATGATAATATTATTATTGATACTGCAAATGTTGACCCGGATCTTATTGCTAAGAAACCCAAAGTACCCCCCATTATGATAAACATCGACAAGGATTACCGTTCATTAATTAACAGACTAAATGTAGCTATGGGTTACCTTGTAGTTGCCAGATTATCTGGAGAACTACTGAAATTAAACGTAAGCTCTCCTGAAGAACATCGCTCCCTAACCAAATACCTAGACAAAAATAATGTTAAATATTTCTCTATCGATCCCAAAAGGAAGATAAACCCTTAAAGATTGAAATTAAGGGACTCTCCGTTAATACTCCATGCTTGCAGATCTAGGAGGAACTCCAAGATCTTGGCTTTAAAATACAAAAAGTCAATCAACTGAAAAAGTTAAAAACTAAGAATAAATTGCCAATATTTCAAATTCACTTACACCACGGAGAAAAATAAAAAGAAATCATTGACCTAACACAATTCATGTACCTAACTGTGGTAGTTGAAAGATACATTAACAGAAGAGGTGTACCTCAATGTTAAAATTGTCAGGGTTTCAATCATAGCTCAGTAAATTGTAAAATGCTAACTAAATGTGTAGTCTGTGGCCTAGGCCACAGTGCCGCTAAATGTGAAAATAAACACAAAAAAACACCAAAGGTGCAAATTGTGAAGAACCGCACACAGCCAACTATAAAAGGTGTATTAAATACCCAAAACCAAAAAATTTCAATCAAAATCACTTTAAACCTAGGATTTCCTATGCTGATAAACTCAGAGGACCTATTTTTCCACCCACCCAAAATCAAACTACTGATTAACAATCAATTAGGATGAATATCACTACACCCTCGTTGGAAGAATTTGACAACATACCCTATATTTTAATTCTCTATAAAGAAATTCTGAAAATATTTGCTAACATATATTTTAAAACCCTTATTCAAAAAGTTAAGGAACAGGGACGATCTGTAGACAAATTATTTACTAGTATCAACAGCATAATTAAAAAACAAAATATTACTGAATAATGGCTTAAACCTTTACAGTCATTATATCAAATGCCATAGACACATCGCTGTTTAATTCTATCTTTAAATGCTTTTATCTTAATCCCCTTTGTGTGTTTTTATCCGCATTACTTGGTGTCCGTTTTCTACTCGGGAAACCGAAAGATACGGAGTCTCGTCATGCTTGTTAGTCTTAAATCCAAAAATCTTTTTATTTCCTTTAAAATTTTAATACTTTCCACTCCAAAATTGTTCAGAGTTCGCCCACCTTCTCTGCATAATCCATTGCCTAACAGCATTCTTCCTTCTGCTCGCAGCCAGATCCTGATTCGTCAACCAGATACCTTGGCACCCCCTCCCCTATCTTGTGATACCATACCAAGAAAAATTCAGAACTTCAAACCTATTCAGTACTCCAAAGAACTGACTCGGAGACGGAGGGCCTGTGGCCATGAGCTCCGCCCACATCCACCCCCTTCCAGAGCTCTGTGTCAGCCGCATGCCTCAGACGTGCTATAGAAATCACACCATAACCCTACCCAAAACAGATGAATTGGACCAAATCTGTCAAATTACCAATCTAAAGTATCTAAGCATCAAAACTGAACATTATAAGGGAACCAGAGGATCAACACAATGCTACAACTGCAATCTCTTTGGTCATAGCAGCGAAAACTACAAATTAAAAACTCGCTGCTTGAAATGTGGTTTAAGTCACAGAACAAGCACTTGCTCTAAGCCCAAGCAAGACAATCCCACATGTATTAATTGTAATGAGCAGGGACACGTAGCCTCTTGGACAAGGCCGGTCAGAGGCCCATGCGACAGTGGCTGATCGGAAGCTAAGATGGGGGCGCCGACCAGTGCAATACGAAGCGCTTGGCCCCCACCAAGGGGGCCAGTAATAAAGGGGCGCCAAGCGGCGCCCCAGTAAAACCTTATTAAAAAACGCCGTCCACACAGAGGCGACAGAATTTCTGTTTTTTTTTTCCATCGAAGATATAATAATGACAATGACAAAATAATTAAATACTCTAGTCGGATGAGGGGGGGGGGGGTTTCGGGGTTCGGTATTACAAGTGTATTAAATGTTGAAGACTTAATGAAATTCAATGTTTCAAAACTTAAGTTCTGAAACTCATTGAGGATATAGTGTCAGTAACCCAATTTGACTTATTGAAGTGTAAACAAATATTCTCTTAAAGATCCATATCCAAATATAGAGACTGCCCTCATGAATTTTTTTTACCTCAACGGTTACAGTGGCGTCCTGGGAGCGCAGTTTATGTAAGTTGAAACATTCAAAACTACCTCCGGTCCAGCATGGGTAAAGAACCGTTTGACAAACCTTGCTATTTCATGCATTTTACAAACGATGGCAGAAAATATGGACTTTTGCGACATAATAGCAAATTTGCCTTGCGAAAAGCAAGAAAAGTAAAGTTGTAAGTTTAAAGTTTTACAATTTTCCATATAGTATTTTTATGAAACTTTAAAAAAATGAATAATAACGAAAAATGAATATAAATGAAGTAGTATATCCAGTTATGCTTTTTATTTCTAGTCCTTGTTGTGCCTGTATACATTTTAACATGGGGGCGTCAAGTCCTATCTTTGCCATGGGCGCCAGAACCCTATTTACTGCACTGGCGCAGGCAAGACCAGTACAAGTAACGCAAAAAAAGCTGATTACCTTTAGAGGCCATTCATATAGATATCAATTTTTAGTGATTTTAAGACCCCCCCCCCTCCTCTCCCTAAAATATCAAAGACCAAAATCCCTCCCTCTTTCACTTGATATCGATATATATATATATATATCATCCCCAAACAAAATTTCACACTAAAAATCTTCAATTTTTTTTTTTCCATTAAATATAGATTTTAACTGTCTCAAAAGAGTGATATCGGTATCAATTACCAGCCCCGAGCATCTTCCCCCCAAGTAATACGGCGAATCTTAATGGGGGGTGGGGCGCCAAATCATCATCTCGCATCTGCAATAACTTTCTCTCGCACCGGCCCTGCTCTTGGAAAGGGTGCACTTAATACCCCAAACCTACACCTTAACTAAAATACACGAACTTTTAACAGCAGAAATATCCGAGAAGGCGTGTCTTACGGCACAAGCACGCATCCCGAGACTCTACCCGGAGACCATCTCCCCAACTATTCCCCATCGCACCTACGCATAACAGACCAACCAATGAAAAGACAAAAAACACATACCATGTCCAGTCGGACCTCCGAGAAAGCTTCGAGAGCAAAAGAAATAGCACAATATTCTCCAATTTTGGAAATACATCAACTCTAACTCGTAAAAAATCAAAGATGCAACTACAACCTATAATAAATATGCGTTATAATTGAAACTTGCACTCAAATCTAAGCAATTTTTTTAATATTATTCATACTTTCATTTGTCAACAGTTCAGTATAGTCAGGCTAAACTAGCTTAACACTATCCAGCGGTAAAATTTTAGGGGTCCTCAAATTTAAGAAAGAAAAAAAATCTCAAGAAAACTCTCATTAAGTTTTTACAAAAAGAAAAGTAATCAAAAATTTTATACCATAACACATTAAATAAATTTATTAACAAAACATATTTTTTACATAAATTTCTGCTTGCTTTAATATTTGTAAATTCGTCAATTATTTTGGCAGCGTCAATTCGGTTTAAAATTTTTTTATCTATATACAGAATGGCCATATTAATTAAACTTTCTTCCCCCATAGTACTCCGAAAATAATTACTTACACTCTTTAAAATAGAAAACGATCTATTCCCTAATGCATTAGACAATGGAATTGTTAAAAAAAAATTCTATAATATTTCAACATTCGGAAATGTGCAAGACATTTCTTTGGCATCTCGATAGATGTCTGGTGTGGTTTTTATATGTATGGTGTCCCCTCGCCTTCTTTAGAAGAATTAAAAAATGGTCAAATTCATCTTCAAAGGTACAAACTTCAATGTCATTTTTGGAAACATCCTTCAACTTTTTTTCATCGTGTTCTTTTCCTTCTATTGATAAATCCCAGTAAAAAATATTCGAAAAGGCTCCACAACTTCATACGTCTGAGTTCTTTGCGATAAATTGTCTTGGTGTTATCACATGACATAAAATGAATTGACAACGAAATTTTCTCTTATTATAAACTAACCACTGCGTGGCTAGCACGGCGTTGACCGTGACAGTTATCTTTGTGGGGTCAAGTCTGACCATTGCTCGCTAACCCCCGGTGATTACAACGAATTCCAAATTCCCATTTGGTTTGCTTCCTAAATCAAATAGGAATTCGTAGCATCGTAGCAGTCAATTTGTAGCCTATTTGATAACAGCCATCGCGTTGTTTTATAGTTAAGTTTTCACCAAGTTTTATAGCCAATACAGCATCTGCTCTAGCTGACCATCTTGTATTAGAAACTCTTTTCACTGCACTTAAAGATGCACATTGTAAGGACGCTGTCACATCTTTCCTCGAACCCTAATGAAAAGACATTTTAATACTCGGGGCCCCTTCGTATTCCGGGACCCTACGCAGCCTATGGGACCCTACGCGCCACGATAGCAAGGTAACGGATTAGCAACCGGACGGTTCTGAGTTCATATCCTGCCAAAGACAGTCGTGTACAAAGGGGACTGGTGCACGTTAAAACTGTCATTGTCCCAAATATCCTCACGTTGGTGTGGTGTGGAAGTTTGGAGAGTGGGGTGCCTACTCAGGTGCTGCCTCGTCATCTGACCGTGGTTCAAAATCATGTGGTGTTGTCCTCGGACCTTTCCCTTCGGGCGTTGATCCCGGACAGTCGCCAATAGCCCGTTGTGTTGCTTTAGTGAGATATTAATTAAAATATCTACCTTTTGAACTAACAAACTGAAAATACCTAAAATCGCAGAATGCTTCATTGACGACTGTTATTATATTTTGAATGCCATAAAATGTCAGAATCCTTATTGTTGAAAGGGGCAGCGGTTGGAAGAGCAACAGATTAGCAACCGGAGGATTGCGAGTTTGAAACGTTCAGCCGAAGACCGTCGTGTACATGGGAACTGGTGAACGTTAAATCTGCCGTGGCCTCAAATGTCACACGTTGGCGCGATGCGGAGGTTTGGAGAGTGGGATGCCAGCTCAGGTGCTGTTCTCATCATCTGGCCGTGGTTCAAAATTACAATGCCTTGATCTTTCGAGATGGATCCTGGACAGTTGCCGATAGTCCGTTTTGTTTCCGATGTAATGTTAATTAACTACCTACTTACCTTATCGTTGATTTAGTTAGTTAATTAACGTAGCACTGGAGCAACACAAGAGACTATTTCAAACCCGAAGGGAATTCACATCTGTTAAAACAATCGATGAGAACTCATGAATTTCGTTGGATTGACTTGATTCGTGGTAACACGGGAGTTCCAGACTTGTAATAATAAAGGCAGAAGAGAATCGACAGCGAGCAGAGGACCACACAGGATTGTCAAGGAAAAGGGCGAAACGATGGGTATCAGTAGCGTCAATGCCGATACCCATCTTCTGGCCAGACGCCATCCACCGAAAATTGAGTTCAAGTCGTTCTTCCCATAGACTTGAAGTACAAGCAGACTGCGCATTCCTGTTATCAGCTTCGAAAAGTGACCAACATGTCGACTAGTAGTTAAGTGACTGCTGTGAAAAATGCACCTGTTTCTAAAATTTGATCGTACCGCCATGTTTGGCAACCAAACATACACTATCTACCTATAAATATTTGGACACCTGTGATAGAAAAACTAAATTTATTCATATTCAATAGTTGGTAGAGCCTCCACGAGAGGCAATTACAGCTTCAACACTCCGGGGCATGCTTTCCATAAGTCCTTGTATGATGGCTAGTGGTATTTTCTGCCACTCGGCTTGGAGAAGATAAGTAAGTTCCTTCACCGATTTTGGACGGTTGTTGCACCCCTTAAATCGGCAATTCAACTCGTCCTAGAGTTCTCTATAGGGTTCAGCTCTGGGCAGGTCAGTCTTGACTTGATTGATTAAAAAACTTGGCATGATTCCAAACCCTGACTGCAAGGTCACACGGGTAGAAAAAGGTCTCCGCGTTTAAAAAGGCGATGGAGAGTAAAACTATTAAATTCATTTAAAAATCTTCTAGATTGAATTTTAAAATTCGCCGTTACCCAAAAATTGCAAATAATTCGGACTACCTGTATGCTAAATCTCATTGCTTAAGTGCCATAGAATCGTCAGGATTTTGCGGCACCAAACAGACAAACACTTTCTTTTATAATAGTAGAGATTATATCATCGTGTATCTACTGATGATTATTCCAAACATTTTAAATACCCTTAAGGTGTAGACTCCTGGTAGACTTCAATCGGCGAAAACTAAATGACAAAATCCAGGACCTCATGTAAAACATGTGGTGACGCCATTGAAGAAAACACATTGAAAAAATAGCGCTAAATTTCTTCTCATGCGTATCACTACAAAAAGGCTCGTTTACAGAAAAAAAATAGCTGTAGAAAAAATAATGTGTGGTTTATACAGTGGTGGTTTATTTTAAAACAGTACTGATCCAATAAAATATTTTTTTTTTCAGTTCATTAAACAAGAAATGTATAATTTTTCAAAGAATTATCACAAATCACTCACTTGTCATCAGAGATAAAACTGGCTTTTAAAAAATATATACGAGTTTGCGGTAAAAACTCTTGTTTTGACAAGAGTCTCAATGTAATAGAAATTACTAAAAAAATAGTACTTGCAAAAAGTAAGTTGTTTTCGTTAACGTCTGTTGTATTTTGTACTTAAAATGCGATTATCTCAAAATCAGTTTTTTGCAATTTTGCCAAAATTCAAAGTTCTTAGGCTTTTTGATATATGCACTTAGAGTTAAAATGTTTACATTTTTTAGATCTTGAAGAACTGTTCAACAGACACAGGGAGAACGTTTTGCTATAAATAGTTCAGAAAAATTTATAAAAATTAATAAACATAAAAAATTGGAAATTTTTATAGAAATGTAACGTATAATGAGTAAAATATTTTGTCTTATGAAAACTCGCAGATAAATTTAAAAAAATCTCTCCCTAGGTCTTTTGCATATACTATAACGATATTGTAGGAATTTATTTTATACAAAAATATTAAAAATTGACAGAGGAGTAGGGTTTATAATAAGTGTGTATTTCGGCTTAAAAAACATATTAAAATCGTAATATAAAATATAATTACAAATAAAAACTTTTTTATTGATTTAAAATATGTGGTTAATTATCACTAAAAAAATTGGTTATGTAAAATGAATAATAAGAATTTTGGGTTTTTCCTTACGGGCCTTCCTTAAGAGAGCTGGTTAAATCTACATATTGTAACTCAAAGTACAAAAGATCGCATGTCTAAAATCTGCACTTTTCAGGAGAGTAAAAAAAAAAATCGTTTTCCTTATGATTCGATTCTATTATATACATTTGGTTGTAACTTTTACTGGATCAGCTGATGACATAAGAAATTTTGCCACCAGGTGGAAATCACGAAATGCCACATATAGCAACAATATAAGAAAAATGGAAGTCTTGATATACGTTTTGCACTTTGAGTGACAATCTCTTTTCCAGATATATGTGCTTATAAATTTGCCAAGATCGTTAACAATAAAGAGGCTAGTTGTAATTACCACACTATCTACTGTATGTAGAGAACATCACTATGCTCTATCATTGGGAAGTCTCAATTAGAGGTAGTGTTTATATAGTCAAGCATAATGTTGAAATTGTGTAGTGCTCCACATCCTCGACAAAGGCATTGCTACTGGTATGCGATAGTGTAGGGGTTCCCAAAGTGTGTGCAGCGGCACCCGAGGGTGACCACTGCCTCCTAGAGAAGAAAGCCTTCTGTCTGGATTGTGACGTCATAACACGGAGACTATGAATTTCTTCAAGCGGAGTTGTATGGGATGTGTGAACTTTCGGAACTTGAAAACCTTTTCATTCTTAATTGGATGTTTACTAAATAGAGCACGGAGTTTTTTATTACATTAAGGATTAAGTTGAATAATTAAGTTCCCATATTTTATGAAAACATGAACAAACAAAAAAACTTGTTTATTCACGATGTTTTGCGAAAAAAGTACTTACGATTTAAATGGGAGCAGTTTAAAGATTTTTTTTTATTTCGAAAACATTTCGAAATTCGAAAAAATACTGTGCCAAGTATTTCTCAAGTTGTCATTAAATCACTTCCATCATAAAACCATCGGAGTAATTAAAAATATTATCAGTAGGAGCTAAATTCATCCTATTCAGCCTTCAACACAAATTATTTAACAAAAATACTTAAGTCATACCAAAAAGCCCTATTATACCCTAAAAATAGTATTTCTTAAAGTAGAACCAATTATTAAATTAGGTGTCTCAATAATTCCAGAAATATAAAATTTAAGTTTTTATTCAAATAAGCTATGAAGATCAATAATTAAAAATTAGTGAAATCAGTATGATTAAGTAAATATTACATTTATGTCCTATTATATTCATATCATATGAATTGGATTTTTAATTTGGATTTTTTAGATTTGGAATAGTTATTTAACAAAGTGTTAGTTGAGGATCTTATTAAACTCATTATTTTGGAAGAAAAATGTCCACAAACACATTTCATTAAGCATTTCTTTATCTTGCAGTATATCTTGAGTTAATGTTGCTACCAAATGTCTTTGATTAGACACGTTAAAAAAAATCTATTTTATACTTACTAACAAGTTTGTCAACAATAATGTTAACAGAATTTGAAGGGTACAATAATCCTCCTCTATCACTAAAACTTATGAATTTGAAAGATTCATTTTTGTCTAATGGTTTATTTACAACTCTCACATTTCAGTCATTTTAAGACTGAATGTACTTAGAACAGTACTTAGCTAAATATGTTTTCAAACAGGTAACAAACCTTTGATATTTGAAATATCTGCATTTGTTGAAGATATTTCAGGAAATCTTGAATATGATTGAAACTATCTGAATTGTCTAGGATCTAGATCCTTAACAAAACTATCAATGCTAATTGTTCCGTTAGAAGCACCACCTGCCTAATAGATATAGTATGGTATTGTGTACCAGCCATTTGACGATACCAGCTGAAACGACACTCTAATTCACCAGTCTGAATTTTCCCTGGTAATAAATGCAACATGCCAAGATCTGTTGTACAATACTTAGTAAGTTCTATTTGATAGGTAGTTGTCAATGTTGATGCCTTAAGTGTCTAGTTAAATGACCTGTGTCACATCATTTCTTTCCACACATCCAACCAATGCAAGAATTTAGTAAGAAAAATCATGATCCAATTCATTGGACGTTAATGGCTCACACATAATATTCCATGAATGTTTTTCCTTTATAAGGTCTTAACATTTACGATATCAAACCAGGAAGTAAATATTCCTTTGTGTGTAGCAGTACTTTTAAAATGTGTTAAATAATGCACTGGGCCAAGTTCAACAAGACTTAGATTTATATGGCAATTAAAAACCTGCAGTGATAAATTAACCTTTTGCCTTTCTAAACTTGATAGCCATAATTCTTTTCTACTTAAAAAGAAACCATATTTTGGTAAGTTCCCTGATTCATTTTCATAAAGTTTCTTCAGTGTAAGAAAGAAGCAGTGCATCACTTTTAGAGTGAAAATAAAAATCAGTGAAATACAGTGCCTGTGGATAAAAGAAGGATATTGTTTTGCTGTTAATTGAGTTATTATCAGAAACTGCTTCAAGACGTAAAATGACTTACTCAATTACATAGTAGATCTAAAACTGAAGTTTATATTTAAAAAAATGGTATTTCATATTCTTAAACAACTAGCAATAACAAATTAAATCAAGCGCTGGTAAGCATACTGTACACAAAGAAACAAGTTAGTAAAATACATAATAAAAAGTATGAAAATAAAAATAAATGAAATGCTCACAAGTTTAATAAGAATCAACAAATTTTATTCATTTTTCAGCAATTAAAAGGAAAACAACACATTACACTAATGTAAATAATGGAGAGATGGAATTTACAAACATTTCTCAGATTCTATGAGTTCATTTACATTTAAACATAAAAAAAAAAAAATCCCCTACTAATATTAAATAACTGAAATTTAATAACATACTATATTTTTGCACAAAAGTTGCAGCAAAACTGCACCAATCAATACTATAAAGAGTAGAAATAAAGTACTTAGAAAAGAATCGTCCTTACTTACATCTAAGCAGGTATGAGCGACGTCGTTCATAATGTGATTATTACAACCAAAACAATTCACTGCTTTGGATACACTGTTTGAAAATATGTCCTGAATGTGGGCACACAAAGCATTTTCAAGTCATAAACCCCTTCTGGATTGTCAATGTCTCTGTTGTAATCCTCTTTGGCATTTAATGGCGAACACCTTCCAAGTTCGTGAGTTATTAAATAATACAGAGTATTTGAATAGTGAACTATTCACACGTCAGCAACACGCTGGTAGTTCTCGCAGATTTTGAAGATTTGCTCCCAACGCAACCCAACCGGGCACACAAAATGTAAACACTTGTCACATTTTCGAAAGTCGTTGTAGATTGAGCAATGTCGTGTCTCCCACAACGTTTGACCTACACAGGTCTCTTTCTAGATTCCAGTGCCAGACTTTCGGCAAAAGCGAAATTCCTTCTTTTGTAGGCTGCAAGCTTTCACTCTCATCCGTAATATGCTGCCTAATATGGACTCTGGGAAGACCAGTGAACTTGGTTAACAATCAGGAAATGCTTCTGTCAAACCTATAAAAAAAACAACGAAGAGTTAACATTTTTAAAGCTCACAATAACAGCTCTTCAACTTTATCAAGCTGTAAAGATAAATAATATTTTTATACCTGTGCGCAAAGAGTTTCTCTAAAATTCAGCCAATACAAATTACATATTTTAAATTAAACGAAGTCTGCAAATACTGGATATTGGCATGCATTCCATTAATGTTCGAGTTCAATATTTAAATTAAATATTTTATGTCTTGAAATCTAAATTTTTTTTTTCTTTCCATGGTTAAAACATTTTTTTACATTAACTTATCTATGCAGTATTAATTTAACTTGTAGAGGTCATGCAAAGCTACTAGTTTGAAAAATAATTCAACTTTCATAATATAAATACAGTACAACTCCAAGTATCCAAACTAAAGTTATCTGAATCTCTTCGAGAAAAAAAAATGAAATCAGCAAAATTCGCATTTTAAAAGTTTCTTATCGGTGAATAATAAAAACTAAGAGGATGAAATGTCGGTTCAGAACATTAGAAACATCATAGCAAAAATTCCTGGATGTTTCGAGTGCGGTGTAGAGGACATGAGTGATTCTTCGGATCCTGGATATCAAATTCTCAGTGACGATGAACAGGATGATGACGATATTGCTACTCAACCAGACGCTGGATCGTCAGCTAGTAAGACGCTTGAGTGCCTTGACAAAGCCATCTACAGCTACTCGGCTCAAGCGCATGCGAAGCTTGGCTGCACGAAAACGAGTAAAGACAGCGTAATTTGACCGATATGTTCAAGTAATGTTACATTTTAATACAGTATGCAAGTACATAATGTAAAAAAAAAAATTTCAGTCATTAAATTACATTACATACTAAAGCAAATTTTTTTTTTACCAAGAAAAAACCTTTTCATCGTGAATTATTCAAATGGAGTTTGGTCCAAATTGATCTAGATAGTCGGAGTTGTACAGTACTGTAACTCTTATTGAGCACGAAGTATTAGAATTGATACATACTACATGTAGAATACGGTGTACAGATGAAATCCTTGCGAGGTATAATCCCAATAAGATTATAATAAATACACTATCATTTCAAAAATTGTTTCTCTAAAGACATGAAATACATTTTAGTATATACAGGGAAGGAATTATACATATACGTACAGTCAGCCAAATATATATTCGAACACCGGTACCCTATCTTTTTTTCGATCAAGTTGCAACAGATTTAATGTCAACAAGTTGTAACAAATTTAATGTTAACAAGTTGTGACAGATTTAATGTCAACAAGTTGTAACAGATTTAACGTCAACAAGTTGTAACAGATTTAACGTCAACAAGTTGTGACAGATTTAATGTCAACAAGTTTAATCACCTGTAAATAACATGTATTAAAACTTTCTCGTTCAAAAAAATAGATTTGTTGTAACATGTATTAAACTAATTTCATCCCCAATTGAAAAAGGTTGACCCTTTAAATATTGAAAAAAAAAAGACGCGTCTTTTTTTTTCAATATTTAAAGGGCCAACCTTTTTCAATTGGGAAAAACAATAATTGAATGTAAACATATAATAATAAATTTTTAAAAAACCAAAAAGTACAAAATCCTATTGAATAGTTTTTGAAAAACAAACTAATTCAACAAAAATTGTACCATTTAGTTATTCAAAATATAACATATCGGATGCCAACAAGATTTAACGACTCTCCAATTAATAATTAAACTAAGCTAATTTATAACGCAAAAGTTGTCAACTGATTTAATGTTAACATTTCACAATACATTCATCAAGGGTATATTTTTTTTATTCTTTTCGTTTCGGTACAGGAATCTTCGAGATTGTAAGCATTCATCACAAATCAAATACATTCGAACACGAATAAACGAATTTGAACACGAATACACGAATCAAGCATTCATCATGATCAAATCACGAATTCAATTTCCGTTTATTGTAGTATTATTTACCGTGTTCTTTTATAATGATAACTTTGATTTTTTACGAAACATCCGAGGAGTATAAAGAGATGACAATTTGAAACAACATTTCCTTATTCACAGAACATCTAGGTTTTTCTCGAAACATCCGAGGAGTATAAATAGTCATCTATTTAAAACACCATTTCCTTGTTCACAGAAAATCTAGATTTTTTTCGAAACATCCGAGGAGTATAAATAGAGGACGATTTGAAACAACATTTCCTTGTTCACAGAACATCTGCAATCTCAACATATTTACCAAAGTAAGTGTGTTTTGCTTTACTTTATGTTACGCGATATAAATAATAATCCAGGGTTCGTTCAATTTAGTCATTGTAAAACGTAATTTTACATATTGTATAAAAAAATCTTTTTTTTTATACTATACCATTTGTTGTAACCCATATCATTTTTTTATAATGATTGAATGTAAACATATCGTTGCTGTTACATCAAACCGGGTCATTCTTGCAAAATTCTTTGTCAACTAGTTTAGGATCACTTTTAGAATCTAATGATATATTTTATACATTTTTAAAACTTCATTGAGTGAAATTTCATCAGGAGATGATAATGTTAAGAAAAAAAAGTCAGAGTAAAGATTTACTGGAAGAAAAAAATATACAAGGCAAATACAAAAAAAGAAATACTAATCAAAAAATAGCTGAGAATTGATTGCATTAATTTAACACCATAATCTGTTAAAAAGTTGCAGTAATAGCTATCCACAATGTTCCTACTATACTCCCTAGTAATTTTATTTATGTAGCTGAATTAAAAAATACATGGTTATATGAAATGTCCTGCCTTCCAATATTTTTTTCCTTAACAAAAATGTTAATAATTTAGATTGTCTTTAATTTACTTAATGGTAGAAAGAAGTTCGATTGAAAAAATTTTAAGAAGCCAATTTTTTCCTATTTCACAAGAATGGATAGTTTTTCACCTGAGCACTTTAAAGTTTTTTTTGCATGTGATATTTTCCTCGTTTGATTCACCTGAATAAAATTTACCAATTTAATAAGGAAAAAAATTTATTTTTTTAACACTCACATATGATTTAACAGAAAAAATCAAAAAGAGAACCAATTCAAATAAAAGTAACATTTACCAATTATAAATACGTGTAAATATTTAACCAAAAATGTTTTTAAAAAATATCCAATAGAATCTATTATATCTGAAAGTTTTAAACTTTGTTAACGTTAGTATCAGAAACTTTCTCATTATTTTTTGTTTTGTTTTTAAAACAATTGATGGAATTAATTCTCATAACATAACGAGGTTAAATTTTTTTAGAAGAAATGTCGCAAGGCAAAGATATAAAAAACATGGAAGAATGTATGCTCGACAATAATAGTTTATCATCGGATGAAGCAGCAAAAGGTAAATATTAATAAAAAAAATTAATTGTTGCAATTTGTAACATAAGCTGCTTTTCTTTTTTTTGTAACAGCGTTATTGTTACACCATTAATTAAAATTCAGTATTACAATTGTTTTTAATTACGTTTTCATATCAAGAGTGTAATTTAAATTTCAGAAACAATTAACAGTTCATCATCGGATGAAGCAGCAAAAGGTAAATATTAATAAAAAAATTTAATTGTTGCAATTTGTAACATAAGCTGCTTTTCTTTTTTTTTGTTTAGCTCCTCCTAATTTTTTTTGTAACAGCGTTATTGTAACACCGTTAATTAAAATTCAGTATTACAATTGTTTTTAATTACGTTTTCATATCACGAGTGTAATTTAAATTTCAGAAACAATTAACAATTCATCATCGGATGAAGCTGGTCCAAGTGGCCATTGTTCCTTTAAAAAAAAAGGCATATCATCATCATCATCCGATATTAAAATTCTAAAAGTTTGTAAAAAAAAAAGTAAGTATTGTTTTTAATTATTTTTGTTTTCATCTTTAATTATGTATTTTAAGTATGTTCTTGATGGTAAAGAATTGGGTATGTATATTTTTTGTTATGGATTAAACAGTTTCAGATTGTGGTTTCTTTTCTCAAGGTAATTCATTGTAAATTTGTTAAAACTTTTATTCCAGAAATCAGGTACTATTTATTTTTTTGGTAAGCCCTTGAAAAGACATTATTCAGGTAAATATATTTTTTATATTAAAGATCATTATAACTATTAAAGTTTTTTAATTGCTCCTATTTTATTTTTTTAGTTATACGTCGCAAGATAAAAAAAGAAAGGAGTAAGTATATTTTTACTAAATGTAAATCAATTTAGTGAAGACTTAATAAAGATTTATATATATATATATATAATCCTAACAAATATTTTCACTAAATGTAAATCAATTTTGTGAAGACTTAATAAAGATTTATATATATATATAATCCTAACAAATATTTTCACTAAATGTAAATCAATTTTGTGAAGACTTCTCGATAAAAAAACAAACAGCATTGACAATTCTGAGAAATTTATTTACACAACACTTTATGGTGGTAAATTCTCATCTGTTTCTATTCACAAGTGCTAAAAACAAACATATTTATCATTGACAATTTGCTAGACCATTCAATTCAGATTAATTCTTTTGACATAATGTAAACAAACATTATGGATTACAATTGTTTTTCGAGAAATGAATTCAATTGACATATGTGTTACCTATTGTCATAACTTTTACACAATGGTTTCGAGAAATGAATTCTCATAACACACAAAAACAATTGAAATGAATTCTCATAACTTGGGATAAAATGGTACAATTGGATTAGTTTTTTTTATTATTTTGAGAAGTAGCATTTTTTTAAACATATGTTGTTCCAATCAGATTTTTGACAGAAACCCTTGGATGAAATTTGTTAGAATTCTTGTTTACACTGAATCGTGAATTTATTTCTTACCTTTGTTATAAAGCGATTACTTTGAAAAAACTTTATATACCTATTTAATAGAATTTTGTACTTTTATTATTGTTATCATTAAATGTTTTGAGAAATGGTACAAATGGATTAGTTTTAATGCTTTTTATTATTCTGAGATTATTATGTAACATTTTTTAAAACATGTGTTGTTGGGTTTTTTTTTCACTACAGATTTAACATAAACCCTTGATGAAATCTGTTAAAATTCTTGTTTTTTTACATTGAATCAGTTGTTTTGTGAATTTATTTCTTGCCAAAACTTATTGTATTCAATAGAATTTTACACTTATCCTATTACTATTGAATGAAATGGTACATTTGAATTAGTTTTATGTTCTGAGATGGCATTTTTTAAACATGTGTTGTTGTTTTTCACTACAGATTTAACATAAACCCTTCAATTAATTCTTGTTTACATTGAATTTATTTCTTGCCTACTTTAATGAATTACTATGTTTTGAGAAATGGTACAATTGGATTAGTTTTTAATGCTTTTTATTATTCTGAGATTATTAAGTAGCATTTTTTTAAACATGTTTTTTTTTTCACTACAGATTTAACATAAACCCTTGATGAAATCTGTTAGAATTCTTGTTTTTTACATTGAATCAGTTGTTTTGTGAATTTATTTCTTGCCAAAACTTATTGTATTCAATAGAATTTTGCACTTATCTATTGAATTAAATGGTACATTTGGATTAGTTTTATGTTCTGCATTTTTTAAACATGTGTTGTTTTTTTCACTACAGATTTAACATAAACCCTTAAATAAATGAATTTTTAAAGTCATGTTGACAACTTTTGCGTCATAAATTAGCTTAGTTTAATTATTAATTGGAGAGTCTTGTTGGCATCCAATCTTTTGAATAACTAAATGGTGCAATTTTTTGTTGAATTAGTGTTTTTCAAAAACTATTCAATAGGATTTTGTACTTTTTGGTTTGTTAAAAATTCATGATTACATTCAATTATTGTTTGTCCCAATTGAAAAAGGTTAACCCTTGAGGAAAAAAAAAAGACTTTGCTTAGTTTAATTATTAATTGGAGAGTCTTGTTGACGTTAAATCTGGAAGCATCCAATATGTTATATTTGAAATTTTTAAATAACTAAATGGTGCAATTTTTTTTGTTGAATTAGTTTGTTTTTTAAAAACTTTCATTTATCTTACTGGGTGTTCTCTGTACATTGGGAAAACTAAGCTGTGACTCACACTACATGAAATGGAAATGATACTTTTATTAAGTACAAAAACTCTTGTTTCTTCCTCTGTTTATTATCAAAAAATTTTGTTTTAAAATTATTGTTACTTCCAATAATTGTACTTTAATAGCAAATTATTAATAGATTAATTAAATATTTAATTAATTTATAACATGACATTTTGTTTGTGACTCACACTACTTGACAAATGTGACTCACACTACACTCAATACATTTTTAACACAAAAACATTTTAATTGACAATTGTGAAACACTAAGAAAAAAATACATCAGAAACATTTTTATTTACAGAAGTTGACCCATTAGTACATAATTTTTATTTGTATTGGTTCATTATATCAGTTTTTACTTGCATCTCCACCAGTTTTATGAGTTGCAACATATTATTTACGGAGAGCTGATGACCTAGAAAAAAGTAATTTAATTATTTGGAGATGCTTCTTATTAGTTCAGGGCACTGGTGAAAAATAAATTTTGCCAGGCACAACTTCATTGCTTTCTCGTTTCTGTTTCCACCTAAAAATATTATTTACTGTAAATTTTTTTGTAATTTTATTTTGTTACTAAATGTTATTTTTATTACCACAAAAGTTATTTTGTTACCAAAAGTTATTATTTTTTTTTAAATAAATAAATATTTAATTACCTGGAGGCGTTAAAAAAAAGGATTGTGGAACTGGAGTATTTGTTTGTTGTGGTGGATCCACCACAACACTTGGTTGTTCTTCTTTCCTGCAATTCTTGCAGTAGGGTCTGTATTCTAATAAATAAAGAATAACTTTAATTAGCATAGAATGTTATTTATTTTTTGTGATATGTTTATTACCTTAGGTATTTCACGAAATTGATTTACATTGTAAGAAAATATTTGTTAGGATTAAATCTTTAAGTCTTCACAAAATTGATTTACATTTAGTGAAAATATTTGTTAGGATTATAAATCTTTATTAAGTCTTCACAAAATTGATTTACATTTAGTGAAAATATTTGTTAGGATTAAATCTTTATTAAGTCTTCACTAAATTGATTTACATTTAGTAAAAATATACTTACTCCTTTCTTTTTTTATCTTGCGACGTATAACTAAAAAAATAAAATAGGAGCAATTAAAAAACTTTAATAGTTATAATGATCTTTAATATAAAAAATATATTTACCTGAATAATGTCTTTTCAAGGGCTTACCAAAAAAATAAATAGTACCTGATTTCTGGAATAAAAGTTTTAACAAATTTACAATGAATTACCTTGAGAAAAGAAACCACAATCTGAAACTGTTTAATCCATAACAAAAAATATACATACCCAATTCTTTACCATCAAGAACATACTTAAAATACATAATTAAAGATGAAAACAAAAATAATTAAAAACAATACTTACTTTTTTTTTACAAACTTTTAGAATTTTAATATCATCGGATGATGATGATGATATGCCTTTTTTTTAAAGGAACAATGGCCACTTGGACCAGCTTCATCCGATGATGAACTGTTAATTGTTTCTGAAATTTAAATTACACTCGTGATATGAAAACGTAATTAAAAACAACTGTAATACTGAATTTTAATTAACGGTGTTACAATAACGCTGTTACAAAAAAAAATTAGGAGGAGCTAAACAAAAAAAAGAAAAGCAGCTTATGTTACAAATTGCAACAATTAAATTTTTTTATTAATATTTACCTTTTGCTGCTTCATCCGATGATGAACTGTTAATTGTTTCTGAAATTTAAATTACACTTGTGATATGAAAACGTAATTAAAAACAATTGTAATACTGAATTTTAATTAATGGTGTAACAATAACGCTGTTACAAAAAAAAAATTAGGAGGAGCTAAACAAAAAAAAAGAAAAGCAGCTTATGTTACAAATTGCAACAATTAATTTTTTTTATTAATATTTACCTTTTGCTGCTTCATCCGATGATGAACTATTATTGTCGAGCATACATTCTTCCATGTTTTTTATATCTTTGCCTTGCGACATTTCTTCTAAAAAAATTTAACCTCGTTATGTTATGAGAATTAATTCCATCAATTGTTTTAAAAACAAAACAAAAAATAATGAGAAAGTTTCTGATACTAACGTTAACAAAGTTTAAAACTTTCAGATATAATAGATTCTATTGGATATTTTTTAAAAACATTTTTGGTTAAATATTTACACGTATTTATAATTGGTAAATGTTACTTTTATTTGAATTGGTTCTCTTTTTGATTTTTTCTGTTAAATCATATGTGAGTGTTAAAAAAATAAATTTTTTTCCTTATTAAATTGGTAAATTTTATTCAGGTGAATCAAACAAGGAAAATATCACATGCAAAAAAAACTTTAAAGTGCTCAGGTGAAAAACTATCCATTCTTGTGAAATAGGAAAAAATTGGCTTCTTAAAATTTTTTCAATCGAACTTCTTTCTACCATTAAGTAAATTAAAGACAATCTAAATTATTAACATTTTTGTTAAGGAAAAAAATATTGGAAGGCAGGACATTTCATATAACCATGTATTTTTTAATTCAGCTACATAAATAAAATTACTAGGGAGTATAGTAGGAACATTGTGGATAGCTATTACTGCAACTTTTTAACAGATTATGGTGTTAAATTAATGCAATCAATTCTCAGCTATTTTTTGATTAGTATTTCTTTTTTTGTATTTGCCTTGTATATTTTTTTCTTCCAGTAAATCTTTACTCTGACTTTTTTTTCTTAACATTATCATCTCCTGATGAAATTTCACTCAATGAAGTTTTAAAAATGTATAAAATATATCATTAGATTCTAAAAGTGATCCTAAACTAGTTGACAAAGAATTTTGCAAGAATGACCCGGTTTGATGTAACAGCAACGATATGTTTACATTCAATCATTATAAAAAAATGATATGGGTTACAACAAATGGTATAGTATAAAAAAAAAGATTTTTTTATACAATATGTAAAATTACGTTTTACAATGACTAAATTGAACGAACCCTGGATTATTATTTATATCGCGTAACATAAAGTAAAGCAAAACACACTTACTTTGGTAAATATGTTGAGATTGCAGATGTTCTGTGAACAAGGAAATGTTGTTTCAAATCGTCCTCTATTTATACTCCTCGGATGTTTCGAAAAAAATCTAGATTTTCTGTGAACAAGGAAATGGTGTTTTAAATAGATGACTATTTATACTCCTCGGATGTTTCGAGAAAAACCTAGATGTTCTGTGAATAAGGAAATGTTGTTTCAAATTGTCATCTCTTTATACTCCTCGGATGTTTCGTAAAAAATCAAAGTTATCATTATAAAAGAACACGGTAAATAATACTACAATAAACGGAAATTGAATTCGTGATTTGATCATGATGAATGCTTGATTCGTGTATTCGTGTTCAAATTCGTTTATTCGTGTTCGAATGTATTTGATTTGTGATGAATGCTTACAATCTCGAAGATTCCTGTACCGAAACGAAAAGAATAAAAAAAATATACCCTTGATGAATGTATTGTGAAATGTTAACATTAAATCAGTTGACAACTTTTGCGTTATAAATTAGCTTAGTTTAATTATTAATTGGAGAGTCGTTAAATCTTGTTGGCATCCGATATGTTATATTTTGAATAACTAAATGGTACAATTTTTGTTGAATTAGTTTGTTTTTCAAAAACTATTCAATAGGATTTTGTACTTTTTGGTTTTTTAAAAATTTATTATTATATGTTTACATTCAATTATTGTTTTTCCCAATTGAAAAAGGTTGACCCTTTAAATATTGAAAAAAAAAGACGCGTCTTTTTTTTCCCAATATTTAAAGGGTCAACCTTTTTCAATTGGGGATGAAATTAGTTTAATACATGTTACAACAAATCTATTTTTTTGAACGAGAAAGTTTTAATACATGTTATTTACAGGTGATTAAACTTGTTGACATTAAATCTGTCACAACTTGTTGACGTTAAATCTGTTACAACTTGTTGACATTAAATCTGTCACAACTTGTTAACATTAAATTTGTTACAACTTGTTGACGTTAAATTTGTTACAACTTGTTGACGTTAAATTTGTTACAACTTGTTGACATTAAATCTGTTACAACTTGTTGACATTAAATCTGTCACAACTTGTTGACGTTAAATCTGTTACAACTTGTTGACATTAAATCTGTTGCAACTTGATCGAAAAAAAGATAGGGTACCGGTGTTCGAATATATATTTGGCTGACTGTACCTTGTACAAATGAAATATTCTCAAAGAATATCTCATCTCGAAAGCTGAGTTTAATTTTTACACCATTCAGTGATTCTGCCTAAATAAAACAAACAACTATGTAATTAAATGTCACAGAAAACAAGTAAATTTATTCGATGATAACTATAAATAAGTTTTAATGCTATAGCCTGTGAGCATAAATGTTTCTGAAACAAAATTTTTACCGTCTGTCTTTAATACTCGTTTTAACAAAATAAATATGCAAACAGCAAACGAGAAAATGGACTACAGTAAAACATAACCAGAAATAAAAGCAACAATAGCAAAACTTCAAAGCAAACAGAAAAACCTCTTAAGCCTACACTTAAGTATGTACTAAGTAGTTAATAGTACACACAAACTTAAATATTAAGAAATTAAGATTCATTCTCTTACCTTTGAGGCTTTGTTGAAAAGCAATGAAGACTTCAGTTGTTCCTAGCACTTTAGATCCTTTTAATACACGTTTTTCGCTTGCAATCGCCATAATGCTTGCGTTAGCTACCGGCGTTCACTAGAAACTTCGTATCGAGTCACTTGAACAAGCGGATGGAGAGAGAACGATCAGCAATGTTAAAACTTAGTCGTTTTCAGACCTTTTTCGCAATCCTTCTGCGCTTGCGCAGAAGGGACTGACACAGTTAACCGATAATACATGCTTTTACGGTTAAATCAAACTGTTATTTATTATTTCAGTTTGTTTTGAAAGTTTTACGAGTTCGATACGATTTGCTTTATATGTTAGCTCTTTACTTTTATTCAGATTTAGCTTAATCAGATTAAGTATTATTTGTTTCGAGCACGATTGTGTTGTTATTTTTCCAAACAACGTTTTGTGATGGATTCCGATCACATCTGTTAGATTTGCTTGCCGCAAATTTGCTTTCAAGGCAAGTTCAGTTCTGGAATGTTTCAGCATCAACGGCAAATTCACGGTGTATCATCTGCAGTCACCAATGCTGGTAAAAGTATCCTGGCATGCCCAATTTGCAGTCTGAAACAAGCTTCAAAAAAGCAGCTAGAAAGTCATTTGTTAGATGTACACGAAATATAATTTGACAAAGAAACAAAGCAATTTAATTCTGAGGCTGAATTTCTTGCTTTCAAAAATGAAATTGGACAAGCCACAAATTCTCTCTGTTTACTCAAGAACTGTTTACCTTTCGAAACCTGCCTGCATCACATGTTTATGTTCATCCATGCTTTTCAAGAACTGTTTACATTTCAAAACCTGACAACATGCCATGAACTTTGTCTGTCGTTGAATTGGATATGGCCTCCTTTACCTTGCTTCACCACGTAATTGCACTTCCACAGTAAAAAGTAACTACACCTCTGCGAGACCTTGTTTCTGCACAGCTGTTGTTTACTGCATCACCAAACAACATCAGGCTTCTGTAATCTTCATTATTGTACACAATGCCATGTCCAAAGGTATCTTAATGTTTGCATAATTTCCCAATTAGTCTCTGGGGTTGTCCAACTTACAAGACACTAAACTCACTGCATAAGCAATATATGGTGGAGTCCCCATTGCCAAATAAAGCAAACTGCCAACTCCTGATCAGTATAGAATTTCACTGCTTGGCCGGGCATGACAAAAAATATTACTGAATTTGTCCAGACTTGGAAGGGTTGTAGGCTTCAGAAAATGGAAAAGATTGTCGAAAGAACTCCAATAGTTTGTCCGGAGCTGCCTTTTGAAGTTGTCAATATTGATGTTGTTGAACCCTTGAGCCTCCATCCAGTAGAAGCCACAAAGACATTCTCTGTATGATGGACCAGCACACTCATTGGCCTGAGGCAGTACCTCTTAGGTCACTTCCAACCAAGGCGGCATGCAACGCTTTGCTACAAATATTCCCAAGAACTGGTATGCCCAAAATTGTTGCGAGTGATCAGGGAACAAACTTTAAATCATCCCTAACACAAAAGAGTTTTTGAAAAGATTTGGATTGAGTCTACGGTTTTCTTGTCCTGGTTACCCATCTAGCAACAGCTTGATGGAGCAATGGAACATAGTGTTGAAAGAAATGCTTCATCACGCAATTAGTGAAGCTCCAAGATGTTGGGATCAGCAACTACCCTTCCTGTTCGCTGCTCAAGAAGTGACGAACACGACTACAGGAGTTTCACCTTTTCAACTTCTGTATGGCAGAGAAGCTCTGTGACCGCTCTCAGTTTCTCAAATCTTCCTGGGCTATTGAGATACACCTACCAACAAAAATCTCTCAGTCAACCGTCGATTATCTTCAAGAAATGAATGTTAAAATGAAGAAAGCTGCTGAACGTGATTCTTTGACTGCTGATCAGACAAAAAACATCCAATTGCTTATGCCAGTCAGAAACTGACCACTGCACAGCAGGCTTGGTCTATGGGCTTTTGCACGACTAAAGTATAATATTAATATAAAATATTGCTCTGGTGCGAAAACGCCTCATGCTGATGCACTCTTACGCTTATTGTGAAAAGTGTAAATATTTTAATTATAAATTTGAAAGAAGTGAAAAATAATTTCATTTCGTATTTCAGTGACATGCTTGGTTAGAATTCTGTTCTGAACTTTTTCTGTTCTAAAATGTATTTTTTAATATGATTTTTTATAAATAAATTTCTAATAAGTGTTTAAAAATTTTTTTTTTTTTTCAATTTATGAAATGTGAATTTTTATAATGGGGATAATTTCATAGCCACAATAATTGTGTACAGTACATTTATTTCTATTTGTATTATCAGTGTGTATTATTTGTTTACCTATATTGCTATATCATACAAAAAGGTTTAGACTTATTTTGTGTTTAGAGTCGGGTAGTGTATATGTGAGCAATATTTTTTTGGTTTTATTAATATGAATGTATTTGAATTTCAATATTTCTGTACGATTCCTTCTGGTATTGTCAGATTGTGTATGGTAGGTGATACGTCAATCTTGCATGGGGGTGTAGTGTTAGCCCTACTCTTTAGTTAGTGTGCTATACTAACTTGATGAAAAAGAGTATGTTTAGGAAGAGATAAACGTCTGACTCCGGCGAGCTAGGTCGGTTGTCTGAGGGGTGTGTAATCATTGTTTCTATTAGTCCTTGTAATCCGTTTTGTTGTGAATAAATTTATATTTTTGTTGAGTACAAAAGTATTTTCGTCTGCTGGATCCTTGAGGAAATAACTGTGCATGATAATCACTATTTGGGGCCTTTTCCCACCCTTCTTTCAATTATGTTTTGCATTTGGCATGAATGTATGTGAAAAAGCACTTCCCAAAATATAATATTGCATGAAAAAAAATATATTTTATGGTTCTAACTTTCAATTATATTTCTTATAAAGTGATAATAATACAGCACTGCACAAAAACTTGAGTTTCTTAAGCAATAACTTATCATTTGAAAATTATTAGGCTTTCAGTATAATTGAAACCCAAAGAGGCTTGATAACTTTGAAGTATTTCATATTTATCAGAAGAAAAAAAACTGATTTTTAAAATATTTTTATTTTGTTGGTAGTGAAAAGGTAACATATATAGAGGGTTGAACTAGACCTATTTTTTTTTACTTCAATTATGTGTAATTAATTGTCTTTTGAAAATTTTTCTCTATCTACAACATTTAAAATTCTTTTTGCAAATAAAAGAGTAAATAAAGATTATTTTTACAAATATATTTTTTATTTTTATAAAAATAACTAAAATGTACTTTTTTAAAGTCAGAATTATAGGCTAATAAATTTTGCAACAGCTACTTAATAAGTTAAATTAAAGAAAATTAGGTTTCAGTAATTTTACCAATAAAATTCATTGAAATAATGGATTTGATGTTTTATATCATGTAAATAATAAAGAAATTTTGTGATTTGGCACATAGTTTAAATTTTTTCCAAGACTTCAATTGTTGAGGGCATACCTGAAATCATTTTACTGTAAATAAAATATTGTTACATTTGCGTAATAAAATTAAATTAATAAATTCATATTTTACTTATTTGTGCTGCCCACCTTCATAATACACACATCTTTCATATGTTGGTGTTCCAACTAACAGCCAATCAAACTGAAATCATCTAGTCTAACTTATAATAGGAAGAAATAAATCAGAAGTTACTTTATGTTCATGATAAATGCTAGCAAATATAGGACTCAACTAATGTTAAGTTATAAAACTGGTTTTTAATCAATTTGTAGGCAAAAAAAAACCCTGTTTTTCATGACCTTCAGTTCATTGAAAATTTTAAGTTTAATATAAAATTTTCTCTTATAATAATTTGATAGGACCATTGTCACTAAAGCCTATGCTACGGGCAAAAGAAATCTTAACTCAAATCTATCTCTAAATCCACACAAATATTAGCAATTTTTTCAATGCAGACGTTACAATGGAAGTGTACAATTAAAGCTATCTGATTTGTTTAACGTTTTTTTTTTTTTTAAATGAAAGATATTTGATAAAGGCAATTATATTATCAATGTTTTATATTTAAAAAAAAAATGGTTCAGTCCATTTTGTTTTAAATTTATCAAATTTGGCAATACTAATGGCTAGGGAGGGGTCTTGAGCATCCCTGTATGGGTGCCCATGACAAGGATTTCATGAAAAAAAGCATCTGCAAACAAAATCAGTACTTTTAAAAAGCATAATTGTATTACTGAACCCTAAGTTTAAAAAAAAAATGGTGACTATAACTTACTGCATTTCACATTTTTTAAAATCTCGATTTACTGTATCAAATCATCTGTGCATCAATAAGTAAATTAATTTAAATGTCTTGTATTTACTAGAGGTGCTTTAGCATAGTCAGATTTGATTCTTTTTTCCTGAGTGAATTCCAAAGAAATCAATCATGGCAATGCACAGTTAAATCGTTTAAAAATGTGTTGGATATCTGCATGTTATAAAAAGCAAAGGACATTTCATACAAACAAAATAATGTGTTCCTGAATTCCATGGTATTTATTCATTCATCTTATTGCAACACAACATTGAGATTTAAAATTAATCAGATAAAAATTTTATTTAAAAAAAATACACACTAAAATAAACTCAAGAGCGAAAATTAACCCAAACTTTGTTTCAAATAAGAGTTCAGGGAAAAAGTTGAGAACAATCGGTACAAGTAAAGTAAAATGAAAAATTTTCTCACTTTAAACATATAAAACCCTGTATCTCTAATTGCTTAGATATTAAAAGAAGCGAGATTCATCACAGTATAAACAAATTGGATTCTCGAAATTATCACGATAGCGTTCAGAAAACTTTGCAAATATATCAAAAGAAGTTCCAAGATAATCTGCAATGCATTACAGTAAAAACAAATTAGTTTTTAAATTCTCGAAATTATCACGAGAGCGTTCAGAAACTTTTGCAAATATATCAGTCTTTTTCAGAAGTTCCGAGATAATCTACAATGCTTGTTACCAAATGGAAAGGAAAATAGACAGAACGATCATGAATGCGATTGTATTGTTTACATGTGAATAAGGATGTTATTTTGTACAGAAAACCATTTCCACAAAAAGAACAGCTATTTTATAGAGAAAAACCCATTGAACACGTATGATCGTTAGGGATGTTAAGCAAATCACAGAACTGCTACTCAATCACAGATACTTGTGAATCACAGTTCATACCTGTTACTCAAATATCAAAATATCAGTGATTGGGTAACAGTGATTGGGTAACAGTGATTTAGTATCAGTGATTCAGTATCAGTGATTCGGTACCAGTGATTTGGTATCAGTGATTCGGTAACAGTTACTAAACTGATATCGCTAAGCTGATACCTTGGCTGATATTGATACTGTTACTGCGATCGGTGATTGCGACCGGGATCGGTGATTCGGTAGCAATGAAAGCTGTGACTGAGTTTTGGTTATTTGGTTGCGGTGCCAGTTGGTCTGTGACGGATTGGGAATTCTCTGGAGGATTTTTAACCGGATGTTTAAGAAGGTAATATGTTGCTTTATGACTCACCAGATTCCCGCGCCTTTTTCTGAAGAAAAAAAGAAGCTGGACAGTTTTAAGGAGAGTTCATATAAAAACATAGAAAATTCTCTGTTTTAAATAACAATTTTTTGTTCGTTCTTAAACTATCACTCATAATTTATTTTGTTGTTTTTTTATATAGAGTAACATGACTAGAACTTGTTTTTATTTATTTTTTGGTTTGTTTAAATTAAAATTGTTCTGTTTATATAACCTCTTGTAAATTGTTTTTAATTTTAAAAGAGGAATTATGTGCTTCTGAAAGTATAACTTGAATGAGTCGAAATCACAGGAGGGGGAGGGGGGAGAGATATTTATTTCATTTCGCTAGTGATTATACGTTTTACGAGTTTCTGCCTTCTTTAAAGTTTGTCTCTTAAGATGAAACCGTTTCAGAGGGAGGATCAACACAACAATGTTTACAGCGGTAAAGAATGCATTCTGAAATATCGTAATGCAAGTACACAAAATTTTGATGACTGAATGTTTAATTTTTTAAAACGTATAATTTGTTGTTTGTAAACACAGATTCTCAGGAATTCCTTTTCAGACTGTTTTCAAAACAAATAATAATGTTACTCGTTAGAATATTCACTGTTTGTCTTAGAGATAAATTATATACTTTCACTCCGCTTATCAATTTTAAAGTGCTACTAAAGAGAATATCTTCATCTTTTGTCTTCAGGGTGGATTCCGGACAGTTGACAATTGTACGTGGTTACTCCAGTGTTGTGTGGAAACTGAACTACTCCACATTTTAGTTAATATTTTGTAAAAATTGTATGATTTATAAACTAAAGTATTGGACAGAAATTGTTGAAACAAGTCAAAAGCTACAGATTTTTCACAGTAAGGTTTGACTTTTCTGCTGTTGTTCGTTTTGTGTTTTCTTCGTCTCAAATAAAATTGTTGTGTCTTTGCACCACCACGAATACAACAATACAAATTAATTCGAATGTTACTAGAGATTTAGAAAAATTACTTAATGTTTTGAAATTGTCAGATTATCAAATGTAAGGAAATTGTCTTGCTACACATACTACGATGAAAACATTTTTCTTCAGCAAACAAATATTTTGGATGAAGGTTATTTAGTGAAACGGATTTAAAGATAAAAAATAGGTTTGCCAATTATATATATTTATGTAAAGATTAAAAATCCATAATTTGAATTCAATTAGAAGTAAAATGAATGAAGCATTCTAATGTATATCTCTTGATTTTAATGTTTAATTAATTGCCGACCAACCGGTATAGTGGTTAAGGTGTTAGCCTCTAGATCGGAAGGTCCCCGGTTCGAATCCGGGTTCGGGCATGGATGTTTGTAAGCGTATACCAGCTCAGGTGTTGCTTCGTCATCTGAACATGGTGCAAAATTACGAAGTAATTGTTAGGAGCAATGATGGTCCTCCCACTGGGTGCTCCTTCACAAGTGGCCATCACTTCCGGCCTTGTAGTGGCCAATGACTTCGGTCAAAATGTGCCCGCCATTAGAAAAAAAAAATGTTTAATTAATTATAAAGTTTAATTTATATGAAAATTTCGATATAGTTGAAACCATCTTAGTCACCAATATTAATTTATTGAGGAGAAAAAGTACCTTTAAAAAAATGAATTACGGGCTAAAAATAAAAAACGGCTCATAGTGGCGGAATAAAAATGAAAAATTAATTTTATAAATGAAGGTTTATAGAGTGGCAGTTGATCTGGGGATGAAAAAAATACTGGGCTGCGAACTGTAAACTAGAGCACTGTAAGGCCACAGCGTTACCGACTTAGCTGTGTATTCCTTCGACGAAATCGTATTATTGAAAATATTTAACACATAAATAAAAGCATTCCGTTGCTACGAGTGACTAGAGATACTTTGCAGTCAACCAATCAGATTCAGTCACAGTTTGAATCACAATCACAGTTTTGAATCACAGATATTCGTCAGTAGCAGTCACAGTTAGAACTGTTACTGTCAAATCACTGTTAGTAACATCCCTAATGATCGTTCTCTCGTTATCGACTAGTCATTCCAGGTGCTTCACCAGAGCCGCTGAAATTTTCTAAGTTTTTAACATTGCTGAGATCGTTCTCTCTCCATCCGCTTGTGTCACACAAGCATCGCCTCCGATTCATGACGTCACGACGTTTCGTTCACTCAGACAGAAGGCTTTCTCTTCTAGGAGGCAGTGGGGTGACACGTAGAGAGATGAGGGGTGCCGCGAAGCGCCCATGATCTTTAATCTAAGCTATTGCTAAGCAACAGATTAAAGCGTTGATGTCACTCATCAAAAATCGGTTCAATCCCCAACCAAGAGCATGTTGAAGATAATATATTTTTTTGTTTTATTTTTATATTTTCCACTTACCTATGTTTTCCTATTAAATACAATTAAAGTATTTGTATGAATTTTAAATACGAGTTGTATTAATTATGTTTAAGTTCTTACCACTTACTTCTCTAATTTCGTCTTCAAACTCGTAGAAATATGAAATGTATATGTGTAATAATATAACCACAGATAGATATTACATGACGAGGGTGCCGTAAGAAAATTATAATTCTTTTAAGGGTGCCATGACTTGGATAAGTTTGGGAACCCCTGCTATAGTGAAGAATGAGCGCATTGGTTCGAATCATTTTTGACTTCCTAACATTTTAGGTTACATATCAACATTTTAATTTTTATATTCAAGAAATAAATAAGTTACCTAATCTTTGAGAAAATTCTAGTGGACAAAATACTGCCCTCATCACTTCAGATCAAGGTTTATTGAGAAATATAAAGATTTTTCTTTTTAAATATTGGTAAATAATTGCTTCTTTATTACGTGATTCAAATAACATTTTTACACTTACCAATTCTAAAGTAACGCTAATTTTACAAATGGTTAAAAGTTTTATTCAATTCAAACTACTCTACTTCCCTCAAAGAAATGTTTTAAAATCACTCCTCCAACTTTTTCATTCATCTCAAATCACTACCATTTTTAAAAAGAGCTTACGACACCAATAGAGCCCACTTCGTTTTAACAATTGGCTCAAATAAATAGAAACAAAACGAGAGGTAAAATATGGTGTTGGAAAGTTCAAACAAATGTTTCTATCTTTTCTTATATTCCAAATTAATGACGCATAAAAATTCGCCCTTGTGAAAAATACTGTAGTTCGTTTTACGTTTACAAATTTTGAATATCATTTTAAATATATATAAATGGCTTTGTTATAATTACAAATTAAAAATACAGAACTTGGGTATTATGAAATCACAAAATGTTTAGTGGCTGGCTTTCAGTACTCGTGGATTATGCAAAGTATTTTTTACGACAGATACAAATGTCCAAGGAAACATTTTAGGTTACATATACACTATGTGACCAAAAGTCACCGGACACAAGGTACTGTTGGTTTGAAAGGCACCATACGAATAACTAATATGATGTAGGTCCTCCTTTTGCTTTAAGTACAGCGACCCTTCGGGATAGACTATCCACTAAGTTCTGGTAAACTGTTGGCGGAATTGTGGTCCATTCCTCCTGTAGCATGGTGAACAATTCACGTTTGGTTTTTGGTCGAGTTGGTCTGGCACGCAACCGACGCTCCAACTCATCCCAAAGATTTTCTATAGGGTTCAAGTCGGGGCTTTGGCCGGCCATTCAAGCACCTTCAACCTGATTATTGTCAAACCACGACGCAATGACGCCTGCTGTATGAACAGGAGCATTATCGTGCTGATACAAAAAAGAACCAGTTCCAAACTGTTGCCATAGTGTCGGAAGCATGCTATTGTCTAAAATGGTCTTCGTACACACCAGAAGTCATCGACCCATCGAAAATAAAACTAACGGGTCAAGCCCAAACCAGGAGAAACAGCCCCAAACCATGACACTATCGCCACCAAATTTCACAGTTGACACAACACACTCAGTAAATAAAGTTCGCCAGTCATTCCCCATGTCCATACACGCCCATCAGAGTGCCAAATCTCATGTATAGTGATTCATCACTCCACATGACATTCTTCCACTGGTCCAAAGTCGAATTACGGTGCACTTTGCACCATTGCAAACACCTCCGGGCATTTGGTGCGTGGATTTTAGTGTTTTGTTTTGTTAGGGCTAAAATTTATTTCCGATTTAGAAGAACAGAAAAATACAAGATCCTGGAATAGAAGAGAAGCAGATACAGATTGATTTTTTGAAGTGGTGAGAAGGAAACTATGACAATTAGATACTTGTTAAAAAGATAATTTGAAGTGAATTTTTCTGCTTTATTTCAATTTTGTCCACATAATTTGTAAATAAGTTTTCTTTAACCATGAAATATAAAGTAAATATTGACTGTATCTACTCTTTTTAGTTTGTTTACTTGAAACATGTAACCTATTATAAATCTCATCTGCTTTTCCCTAAAGCATGAAACAAACTAACATTTTAGCTTGTGTTTGTTATTTATAAGGAAACAAGTATCTCAGGCATACTGTTTTGTAAGTAATATTTTAAAGGAGTTTCTTTTATCTTTTCTTGTTTTCAAAAAAGCCAAAGTTTTGTATAATAATTACCTGTTTTTTTTATTTGTATTCTAAAATTGAAATGGTTAGTTCAAGTAACATTTATTAAATGAAAATTGTAACTTGTAGAAGTTATGCTTCATAAAATTTTTGTTACAAACAAATTACAACATGTTTATACATGTAAACAATTACCATTCACAATTTGATGTCAATTTTTTTACCTTCGAATGCATTTCTTACCAAGTAGAATTAGCAAGTTTTTCTCGCATGTTGGCTTTATGCCTCCCATCGCAAGTGCAAAACAATAAATATTGATGTTACATTTGCACTTAAAAGTATACAAACCTTAGTGTTTTTAGGAAAAGACATTGAGTAGCTAGAAATAAGTCCCACATTATTACTGTCACTAAATAAATGATAAAATTAGCCTTTCAGGATCGTAATTAAATTTCGGAGTCATTATTATAAATGCTTTGAGGTGAAGCTCAGCTACAGCACTTATACCGAACTGTTCTAGAAGTAATGAGTAACAGTAGTGCCATAGATACATTCCTGAAGAATACATGTAAAAAAAGACATTGTACCTATAGAAGGTAAGATTGGTTAAGATTTTAAAAATAATTTTTAAAAACATTCTCGAGAATATTAGTTTTAAGCTTATTTTATTTGAACAAAATACATGTAATAAAAATGTGTTAAAATAAATTTGCGTTCGAAATGGAAAAAACTTCATGAACAAAATCTGTTTTACAAGATGTTATTCATTTTCTGACAATAAATGGTACATACGTTCGTGTACATCTAGAATATCACTAAATTTTTTTAGACAGGATGAAACAACTTCTATTTCGCATGGATTAGCAATGTTTGTTCTTAAACGAATTTCTAAAGATCTTTTACCTGTCAGACGGTAATAAGTCAATCCAGACTTTCATCCTTTTTATCCAAGTTTTATTTATATCACTAACACGACAAAAAAAAACACACATAGTAGGATGGCTTATCACATCGTTCTCAAGCCAGTTATACTACAAGCTTCAATATCAATTGCAAGTCAAAGAGCACGCAACGCATTTTGGTCTCAGTAATTGAGTTTCAACACAGGATCCTATAAACCTCTTTATTTATACAACCTGACATTTTTCTTCGAGGTCTAAAATAAAAATTAATGGTCTGAAACAATGATAAAGATGTGCACCAAATCCAATAAAAATGACACATAGATACATAGAGATAGACATTAGTAAACAAAAGCATGCATTTCCTAATGCACATTAGCTGTTACGCAATCTATTTTTATGCATATACCACAAATAAAATTTTTTTTTTAGAATCTAGGCAAACTAGAAATTGGCTTGGCCCGCTCGTGTTAAATCAAAATGACTTGCATAAAAAAGACTGATTTATTCATTTTGAATTCTTGTTAAATCAAATTAGAGTAAAGAAGGTTTGTGCAAAAACAGAATTAGCCATACTTGTATTAGTCTAAAAGTTAATATGATTGTTTCTATAGAAGCTAGAGGAAAATATCTGAATGTTACTTTTGACAATGAAACAAAGCGTATTTTGTACCTCAACACTTAGTGCCATTTTATAAATTCGGAAAATGATCATTAGAGTTAGAATTATCTCTAGTCTGTATTCACCTTATTACAAAATGTATTGTATTCAACTTAAGTCAAAATGTTATGTATTAAAATCTTAAGAATGGAACTAGTATATTCCATGTTACTGAATACAAGAATTTGATAGCCAACACGATTGTATTCTGTAACTTATAACATGTCCTCAAATGAACAATTCCATTTCCACATCACCCATGGGGTAGGAATCATGATGCGCTTTTTTTATAGAGGTATCGCCAAGAGCCCTAATCCTCTTAAGCAGCAGTTCTCATTTTTGTTTACCTTGTAAACTCGTTTGATTTGTCAAAGGATTACTAGATATTGGATGAATGAAAAAGTCGATTCCGAAACCCCGTCGAATAAGCTCACTGAGATCCCAATAACAAGTTTCAGGAAATGTTTACGACAATCTGATTTTAAGGATTCCAATAAACTTCTAGAACCCATATATACAATAAAATTGCCAAAGTAGACTTAAAATATATTGAAACCCTGTAATAACTAAACGAAATAGGATCAAAAAGGCACAGCTAGCATAATTTGTCCGAGTCATCAATGTAAAAGGCCAAGTGATGATAAAATAATAACGATGCGTTGTTATGGTACAAGGGCCACCACAAATGGCCAAGCTACACTAGACAAAATTAAGACTACGACAATAACTAATTAAAAAGTTGTTTAGAAATGATGAGTTGGACTACTCAATATCCAGTAATTAAGTCAAAGCAACAACAAAAGACACATAGAAGCCAAAGATGGTTCTTGACAAACTACATATAAACATTTGACTGGCGAGGTCCTGAAGGCGCTGGAACAGATTCTAAATGTGGGGTGATGCACAGTATCGAGCTTTCGCAAGTCTGACACATGGAACCATAGCTTGTACACACATAGTCAAGAAGTCTGAAACGAATTATAGACCAATAGATCTTGACCATGGAGGATCTGCTCCCCAAGATATTTTTGAGGATACTTTTAGAATATTTACACAATACATCCATAACTGAACAACATGCGAGAGGAAGCAAATTTCTGGTCAAAAATGATGCCTAGAAATCTTACTCTGTCCTACCCTATAATACCACTCAGAAAGATCTCTGGATCAGGATGCAGGTTCCAACATTTGCAGAAATTAACACAGGATGTCTTTTGAGGCATACGACATGTCACTCCCCTGGCGCATACTTACCAACTTTTACGGAGGATTATAGTGGATGTGTCCAGTTTGGTAATAAAACACTACTGCTTTGCAAGGTTTGGTCTCTGCAGTTGATAAAAATGTGAATTTTTAAGAATGCATTTTTAAACACAAATAATACTAGTTATTGTGACATACGGATATTTCTAATACACATTAATTCATGTATTAATGTTGTGTTTATGGCAAGGGGGCATTCGGAGGCGCAAAAGTATCACTGATGCAATTTTTAAAGTTTGCAAGTATGCAATGAGAGGTCTCTTGAGATTTGATAAATTCCCATAGACCAGGGAAATATTTTGAAAAGAATATTCACTAAATAGGCCACTTGAAACTATTTCGAAAGTTTTACAGAAATATAATAAATATTATGATTAATTTAATTTTTAAAATAAATGATAATAAACAAGAAATTAGAGAAACACAAAAGTTCATAATGACAACAACTGAAATGCAAGAAAATAGGCACCATACAAATGATAAAGCACTTGAATAAGTTTTAGAGAATTTCCTAGATTTTAGAATCATTTAAATTTTTTAAACACCTTTCAAGAAATAAACAAAAAATGAAAGAAAAACCGTTATAATAATCATAAAGAAACTTTGTAAGAGAAGACTAATACTATTACTTATAAGAATAATAGAAATAATACTTAAGTAACATTACAAGCCAACTGCAACACTGCTCTTGTAGAAAACTTTTGCTGAGACGCAACAAATCCGCTCACTGTTCTTCAGATTTCAAAATATATTTCAGTGCTTGCTAATCTAACCCTAAAAAGCTTTCTGAAAAGAAAATACTACTGTACTATCCCACTTCAGAACTAAACTAAAAAAGTAAAAACCCTGGGAATTTTTTTCCCGATCATGCTTTTATACTCACATACTCTCGAAATCAGGGTACTTAAAATCTAGTTCTAGTCCCTCCCGTCAGATAAGCCAAACTTCCATATACTTAAACAGTTCGCGCATGCGTAATTTAAAAATGGTTCCACGGGATTGAGTTGCGGTGAGACTCTTGTCAAATCTTGGCTATTGTTTTTTTGAGGATTCTCATTGAGATCCGAGCTTTAACAACCCTCACTAGTCCATCTTGATAACGAAAGACCTTTTGCATTCGAGCTAGGTTCCATTTCATAGGCCGGGTGTTGATTTCTTTTCGAAGCACTAGTTCTTTTTTCTATCTCCTAGACCGTTAAAGATAGAGTAAAAACTTCTACGGATTTGAAATCTGTGGAAAATTTAAGTTTAGATTGATATATAAAAACATGATTTTCTTATATAAATAATTTTTAAATTGTATATATCTTCAAAGGATCTGAAATCTGGGGAAAATTTTACACCTTATATCACGGCGTTGCCAATGGTGTTGGTTTGCTACGGGCACGGGCTAGCCACGCAGTGGCTAGTTACTAATATTCTCATGTCAACTTATTCCATGTCTGGGAGTATACAATAATGATCCTTTGGAAACTGTTCCTTTTAAAGGGCAATATTTTAAACTGTCATTAATTCTTTACCTTTGTAGAAAAGGGCCAATGCTTACCAATCACTTCAAGGTAATGAAAGTTAGAACAGAAAAAAGTATCAATGTCTTGTCACTACATAAAACAATCAAAACATAGGAAAGGATATTATACACGCTGTATTAAAAATTAAAGAAAAAACTACTAAATCACAGGTGCTATCAAAAACTTGAAAACTGAACATTGGCCTCTTTTCTACTAAGGTACAAAATTGTAATACAGGAAAATTTCAGCTCATTAATATTTGATGACCATGGAAATCATAGTTGGAGCCAGATTTACCAATTTGGGGAGGTACAATTATCGAGAACAGCTGACGCATTTTTGACGCTTGCCTTATTCGGAGAAACATTTGCTTTATTTAATGATGGCCCCTTAAAATTGCAATCTATTGTATCCTTTAAGAATTTTGTGATCTTTCGACATCATAAGACAAGTTATAAGCCACATAATATTTCCAAAATGATATACTATTTTTATTTTAAAAGGAGATTCCAAAATGTCTCTACCAATACATTTTGATATTTATCATTAAATAAACTCTCTCTACATTGTAAGATACACTATATTTTACTTAACACACACTACTCTAGAAAAAAAATTATAATTTATAAAAATGTTCTGTGTGAAGTTAAAGCCCCTTATTTTCTTTTAAGACTAATGATTGATCTAAGATTTTCATTGGGTGTGTTAAATAAGTACAGTAAAACCTTTCTTAGTAACCGCTTCCTTGTAACAGATATTTTGTCCATATACTCAATGCTAAATTTACATCCATTCAAAGGCCCCATCCACTTTTCGTCATGGAACGTGATCACATTTTGAAGGGTCAAAAAAAAATCATTTTTTTCTTCGTACATTATCCAAGAGTATGAATAATATCCCCATTATTTGAAAAATGGCTTGTGGATTTCACTAAAACGCCTCTCTCTCTTCAGTACAATAAAATCATCCTGATTTGGGATAAAGTTAAGTGTAGTTCAGTTTATGCTGCCAAATACTAGTGAAATTTAACTTTTAGATCAAGAATAACGTTCAAAATGAGCACGTAATTTTGTCTTGCATAAAATAAAATCCTCCATTATAAAATCTCACAACTATGCATCAAAACTGGGCAAAACTTCAATAATTGTAAATTATTTTTGTTTCTCAACTACAAAATGCTTCAATAAAGAAATGCAGAATTTATTGGCTTATATTCACTAGAAAAAAATTAATTTGCACAATTAATTTAATTTAATTTGACTTTCAGATACTCAAATAAATTCTAACACCACAGGAAAAACTCCCAATTTTTTCAGAAAAAATTCATTGAAGCGAATTGTTAAGCACTCAATATTTGTTGTAGATAAAATATTTAATTTATCTCTCTATATTAAAAAAAAAGTTACCGCCGCCGCCGCAGGATTGAAAACTGTGTTGTTTAGCTCGATTCTTAGACGGTTTCCCGAGAAAGTACTGATCGGAAAAAAATGAAATTAACATGGTTTGTTCTTAATCGTATTCCCTGGACAATTATTAAGATTTTTTTCCGATGCTGCTATTAGTTTAGGGTTTATTAAGTGTTAAAATTGAAGAACCGAAATTTCTTCCGCGAGTGAGCAAAACACATACAAATTTTCAGTCTTCAGCCGTGAGTTTTTTTTAAAGAGTACCTCTGAACGTAAATTTTTGCAGCTTGTCAAGTTTTTTTTTTGAAATTTCAATTTGGTTCTTCATAATATTTAATAATTCGGGAAAAATCGGGACATTTTCGTTACTTTTTTTTAAAACTCTCATATCTATATCTTATTACCATTAGTTTTTAATTTTAAAAATATCGCAGTATACCTCAGAATGTACTCTTTCTTACGGTACAATTATTTTTAAAATTGGTTCATAAATAAATTCGATGCAATCAAAAGTTGGTGACACAAATTTCGTATTTTTATTTCGCGGAGGAAATCCGAGGGTTGTATTTTTGACTATCGGGTTTGCCAGATATCAAATTTATCGTAGCAACAATTGCCATAAAAACGATTTCTTTTTATTTGGCGAGGAAAAAGGCTCGCTTTTTTCGTTCTGTTCTCAGACGGTTTACCGAGAAAGTACAAAATACAGATCGTAAAGTTTGGAGATTAACACGGTTTACTTAAAATTGTACAGGGAACAAGATGCAGAATATTTTTTTCTCATGCGGCTATTAGTTTAGGGTGCATTAAATGTTAAGTAAAAAAAAAAAGTGAAATCACTTGCGAAAGAGGTATTGGTTTGCGAAGCAAACCAAATGGGGTTGCGTAGCAATCCCCGGTGGTCGGCGAGCGAAAGCGTGCACGGAGCGAAGCCCTCGATCTGACGTCATGGACCGGAAAGTGAAATCAGGATATTACGAATTATTCAGATAGTTTCACTCTGTGAAAGGAATGTTGCTTTGCGAAGCAAACCAAATGGGATTGCGTAGCAATCCCTGGGGGTTGGCGAGCGTAAGCGAGCAACGGGCGGAGCCCCTAGTTTTCCAAAAAGATGAAGGAGTTTTTATGGCACAAGGACCAGCCCCAAACAAAAAATATCTTATGAAAATTTCAAAGTAACAAGAACCACGAAAATATGCAAATCTTGCAGTCTGTAATCAAAATTTAAAAGTTCCAAATGGTATCATACAATTGTAGCGTAAGTAGAAACATGTTTTTAAATTAACTACGCAATTTTAATTGTTTCATTTACGCAATTTCCTTTTGGGCACTTTTATCTATCCTACGATGTAGACATCCATAACGAGAACATCTCTGAGCAACTATTTTTGCACGGATCGAAGAGGGTGGTGGTCTCTCTTAAAAATGTTTTAATTGAATGTATGAATAAGATTTTTTTTTACTTCTCAATAACTGATCTTAAACCATGTTTAAATGGAGTTTTTGTTTCGTTTACCAATTTTACAGTTTATTGCTTGGTACACAACACCTATGAATATAAGCGAAATCATGGACATAAAAGAAATGCGGTCACATGTCTAACTGTAACCACTGGTCTTTGTTGTTAACGGTACCTCACGTTCTAAGCAGCTGTAGCCACTTTGTGTACAAGCTAGGTTTGCGTGCTAACTCCTATTTTTATGCTGTAAATAAACTATGTATTAATAAAGACTTATTAGTCTCCTGCCAGCTCAGGTGTTGCTTCGTCATCTGACCGTGGTTCAAAATTACGAGGTGTTGTCCTCGATTCTTTCCCTTAAGGGACTGATCCCGGACCGTCGTCAATAGCCCGTTGTGTTGCTCTAGTACGACGTTAACTAAAATTACCATTACCATTAGTCTCCTGCCCCTGGTACACACCAAACATGGTGTTTGCAGAAAAAACGAATTTCCACGCCTGATGTGAAGCTGCAATTAAATTGTGTTGACGGGTAAACTTCTTAAGAACTGCTCTTTCCCTCGTATGAACTAAGTGTTCGCACAATAGAAATGGAAACGTTCAGGCCTCCAGGTGAAATAAAGTTCATCTGTAGTAATTTAGCTGAGACGTGGAATAGATGGACTCAGAAGTTCAACAACTATTTGATTGCTTCTGAAAAAGTTGAAAAGCCGGATGCAGTTAAAATTGCCATTCTGCTCAACCTCCTTGGTGATGAAGGAGTGGACATTTTCAACACTTTCCGACCAGCAGCAGACCAAAGCACGGAAAAATTTGACGATGTCATGAAAATGTTTTCCGAGTACTGCATCCCAAGACGAAATGTGGTTTTCGAGAGGTTCAAGTTCTTCTCGTGTTCACAGCAAGAAGGTCAACAATTGGACAGTTATTTGACTGAAACGAAAACGTTAGCGGCTACCTGTGCCTTTGGTGAACTGGAAGAAGGGCTAATCAGAGATCGTCTGGTCCTAGGTATTCGAGAAACGACTATTCTTGAAAGACTGCTTAGGGAGCCAGATCTTTCCCTAAAGAAAGCTACAGACTTCCTGCGAGCAGCAAAGGCAAGCAAGTTTCAGATAGAAACTGTGTAGTCGGCATCATAACCTGTTCATGAAGTGAGGAGCAATAGAGATAGAGAATCCAGGATGTCGCCCCAGTCTGAGTCGACCAGTGGAGGTGCCAATGTGTATGACTGCTACAAGTGTGGAAGAAAGCACAAGAAGTATGAATGTCCAGCGTATGAAAAATTATGTGCTAAGTGCAAAGGAAAGCATCACTTCGCGGCTATGTGTAAAACGAGTAGAAATTATAATCGTAAGGTTAATACTATATAAAGAGTGGTGACAAATTATGATCTAGATTTATACATTGACAGTGTGTCACAACAGGCAGGTAATAGAAATCATAAAGTATCCATTGATTCAGTAGATAGAGTTTGGCTAAAAAGAATTAGTGTTGAAAATAATGCAATACAATTTAAACTTGATACGGGTGCAGAAACTAATGTGTTACCTAAATCTGTGTTTAAGAATATGACTCTCTCGCCAAATATCAAATTAAGGAAAACTAATGTTACTTTAGTGTCGTATGGCAATTTTAAGTTAAAACCAGAAGGGGAATTGTTAATGAATTTTAGTGTTAATGTTCATGAAAAGATGTTATTGAAATTTATTGTTGTTGATGTGTCTTCCAAACTCCTTTTAGGATTAGAAGCTTGTCAAAAGTTAGATTTGATGAGAAAAATTGACGATATTCAAGACAATGTAAATAAAAATGATCTTGTTAGTAAGAACAGTGAGATTTTCAATGGTTTAGGAATGTTTCCTGGTGATCCTTATCGCATTGAGCTAAAACCTGAAATTAAGCCTGTGATAAATTCTTCAAGACGAGTGCCTTTCTCCCTCAAGGAAAATTTAAAAATTACATTGAATTATTTAGAAACTAATGGAGTAGTCAGAAAAGTTAACAAGCCAACTGATTGGGTCAATAGTATGGTAATTGTAGAAAAGTCCAATGGAAGCTTAAGGATTTGTTTGGATCCTAGAGATCTGAACAAAGCAATAAAAAGGGAGCATCACATAATACATACTGCCGAGGAGTTGATAATCAGGTTAGAAGGTAAAAAAGTATTTTCGGTCTTGGATTTATAGGATGGATTTTGCCAAGTGCCCTTAGATGAACCTAGTGCAGATTTGTGTACCTTTAATACTCTTTTTGGTAGATACCAGTTTTTGAGAATGCCTTTTGGCATAGCATCAGCTCCAGAGGTATCTCAAAAGCGAAATCTTAATTTATTTGAGGACATTGAAAATGTCGAAGTGTATTTTGATGATGCAATTGTGACTGGCAGTAATGAAAGTGAACATGACCAAACTCTGTCCAAAGTATTTAAGATAGCTAGAGAAAACAACATAAAGTTTAACCCTGAAAAGTTCCAATATAAAGTACCAGAAGTTAAATATGTGGGTCAAATAATATCTAAGGAAGGCATAAAAGCAGATCCACAGCATATTAAGGCAGTTACAGAAATGGAAACTCCCTGTAATAAAGGGGATGTTAGGAGATTCTTGGGTATGGTTAATTATGCGTCTAAGTTCATACCAAATGTTTCCACTATTACTTCTTCTCCCTTGAGAAATCTAATAAAAGATAGTGTGGACTTCAGTTGATGTGAAGAGCACAAGGATGCATTTAAGAAAATACAAAACCTATTAAGCTCCTCAACTCTTTTGAAAGTTTTTAATAGTTCAAAACAAATTATAATTCAATGTGACAGCTCTAAAGATGGATTAGGAGCTTGTCTGATTCAGAAGGGTTATCCTATATCATATGCGTCCAGAAGTCTCACTGAGACTGAGCAAAATTATGCTCAAATTGAAAAAGAAATGCTATCTATTGAATTTGCTGTACAAAAATATCATAATTTTGTATATGGGAAAAAATTTATTATTCAAAATGATCATAAGCCACTCACTATTATTGTAAATAAGCCAATTTGTAATATATCATCACGACCACAAAGAATGTTGTTAAAATATGAATATGAAATTGAGTATGTAAAAGGTACTGAAATGTTTCTTGCAGATACACTGTCACGGGCATTTCTTAAAGATAAGGTCAGTGATGACCCAGAGGTGTTAAGTGTTGTTCATGCTGTTAAGCAACTTCCAATAAGTGAACGAAGGGTAACTCAATTTAAGAATGCTATTCAAAATGATCCCGACAGGGTTCATACAGAATTTTGAATATAAAAAATAAGTATATAAGGAGTTCTTTCGAAATTTTTAAGGAGTCATAGAATATAAAAATTAAGGAACATTTAACGAGTTCTTTCGAAAATTTTAAGGAGTCATAGAAGGTTGATACACACATTTTCAAGTGTGAAAAATAAAAATGTTTCAACATTTTTAAGAACTTGGTTCCACTTAATACTATATACTCAAAATAATAAAATTATACTTTGATATTTCAACTCAACACAAGCTCATTTCCCCCCTGCTCGCTGGAGCTGTTTTGTCTAGGATGCAACTGTAAACGGTTCTTATACAGTGAAATCTCAGTATAACGTTTCCCAGTTTAAAGTACATATTAATACAATAGGACGCGTTTAAAGTACAATTAAATATTTTTAGGATGTAAGTTATAGAGATTTCACTGTATTCTACAAGTAAACACAAATGACAGATTTCAGACAGACAGAAATGAAAGAAATCTGCAATTATTTCTGTTATAAATGAATAGGTAAATTATATTTTAACTTCAACTATTCAAGTATGAAATAATCCACTTTGATTATAACATATTGCGATTTTCAATACATTCACAACGCTACTCTTTCATCAATATTTAATGTTGAATTAAATTCAAAATAAATGATATGCGATAGTATTTTGTACACTTAATAAGTAAACTATCGTTTTCACTAAAAAAATTCAAGAATTTGTAATAATTAACTTCAACTTAAGAGTACGCCACAAAAAAAAAAAAAATAGCGCAAAGGCCGTTGCCACCGCTATAAACGTAGACTGAAGCTGTACACTTGTTTTAAATAAATATAACTTAATTCAGTTTAAATTTACAACCTATTTTCGAATATAAAATATATTTTTTCAAAATCTCTAATCAATTTCCGTTGGGTTATACTTTCACGTAAATATTCTTATTTTCTAATTAAACCAACTTTAAAATCAAATAAAACTTAAAATTATCAACTCATATTGTCCAAGAAATAATTTAACTTATTAAAACAATCATAAATATATTGCCCTTAAAAGAAGCATCATTTCGAAAATTTCCATTCAAAAATGAGCTGCAGTCTACGCATAAAGCGGTGGCCACCGCCTTGGCGCACTTCTAAAGTCGGCAAAGAAAGAAGTTTTAACAGATTTTGAAACTTTCTAGAATATTCAAAATGAAAAATTAAACTTTCCGCTAACCGAAATCGCCCATTAAATGCCGATCTACTTAAAACATTTTATTTAGACCTTTTCCGCCACATCATGACGTGTCACGTCACGGCCGCTAGATAACAGCTCCGATTTATTAGGAAACCGTAGTTTTTTTTAACCTACGACAACAACGTACGCTAACTATTTCAAAATCCAAGTTCTCCAAGTATGCCATTAAACTAATAAGCTTCTCATAAAGAATTCTTTACAGAGAGGAATTTGCAAGACTTATCAGCTTGGCAAAATTTAGGAGTGTAATGTTGGCGAGATATGTCTCGTTTGGCACATTTTACGTTTGCAACAAACAAAAAAGTGCAAAAGTCGGAATTTTTTAAAAAAATTATAAAAATCGGTCATTTTACAAAAATTTAAGAAAAGTCAGAAGAATCGCATCCCTGATATAAGGAGTTTTTAAGGACTAGCACATAAAAATAAGGAGTTTTTAAGAGTGCTTACAAACGAAAGTCCATTTTAAGGAGTTCGTAAGAAGAGTGCGAATCCTGTAGTAAATGCCATGTCGAGTTGCTAGACTTTACTTCAGTGTATATACACTGCTGTTTGTAAAAAATGCAACACCATGAAGAAATCATCCGAATGAAATGAAATTTGCAGCAAATTTCAACTATAGGATGTTATGTAAAGTAGTAAAGTTTCAGAGCCACCACGCTTGCGTGGTGTGATCAGCGCCCTCTGAACTGATGCTAAAAGCGTATAAATAGAGAGCTGTAGCGGGACGTTGAAAATAGTGCATGGTTATTTTTTAGAGTGGCGAATGTTTAGTGAGACCCAAGTATGCCTCCACGACGAAATAGGGTGAAATTTCAACAACTTACGGAGTTTGAACGGTGGAGAATCATCGGCCTTCGTAAAGGTGGATTTTCCTATCCCGCAATAGCAGCTCGTGTGCAGTGGAACAGTTCCACAGTGATGCGAGTTTGGAAGCAGTGGATCGACGAGCACCGGACAACTCGAAAAACTGGGAGTGGACGACGGAAGGTGACATCAGCACGCGATTATGGACACCTGGTCCACATGGCGGTGAATGACCGTACAGCTTCCTCCAGGCAGTTGGCAGCACTTTGGTCCACTGCTACAGGTGTACCAATGTCGGCTTCGTCAATTCGCCGACGTCTGCTACACCGTGGACTGCGTGCAAGGATTCCTTTATACAGGATCCCCCTCATGGCAAACCATCGACGTCTGCGTCTGCAATGGGCTCATGAGCACAGAACCTGGCGGGCTGATTTGCAACAAGTTGTCTTTTCTGACGAATCCCGCTTTAATTTGTGGAACCATGATGGCCGCATTCGTGTTAGACGGTATGCCAGTGAACGATGCCTTCCAGAGTGCGTTATCGAACGTCATAGTGGCCGAACACCCGGAGTTATGGTCTGAGGTGCGATTTCGTATAATAGACGATCTCAGCGGCTACGAATTGAGGGTAATCTGAATAGAACAGGTACGTCAGTGAAGTGCTAGAGCCCGAATTCGTATCTTTCCTTCAAGATATCACGTCGTATAGCAGCACTTATTGCAGCGCGTGGTGGATACTCCAAATACTGATTTCTGACACTTAATATTGTTTTTTTTTTTGCTTTGAAAATTTATTCATTTATTTGTACCAATACAAGCCGTTTGTGTATTAAATTTCATTTAATTCTGACGACTCCTTCGTGGTGTTGCAGTTTTTACAAACAGCAGTATATCTTCCGCGTCAAGGCAAAAGGAGTTAAGTCTGACTTTTAATGGAGACTTTCAAAGGAGTCAAGTGCATCATTACTTTGAAAAACAATATAACATGCTTAAAATTGAAACTAAATTTGTGTGAATCTCCGAATCTAAATTACAATTATTTGCTTCCATAAGCAAGCCATGATACAAATAATTGTAATTTTGTAAGAGTGAAATATTTTCAACTCAAGATTCTGAAAAGTAGTCTTTTTGACTTATCCCTTTTTGCCCTGACACGGAAGATAGTAAAAAAAAAAATTAAAATGTATTTAAAAAAACAATGTTAATGCTCAGTACGAACATTGATACAATGATTTGCATTTTAACCTATGCACACATTGTTAATAGATTGAAGTATGACCTAGGAAAGAAATTACATCTTAATCAAGGATGCTAAAGTTGCCAACTTTCAGCTGACCATGTCAGTAACAAGATGATTAATTTCCAGCAATTTCTCATTAATGATACGCTGAATTACAGTAATGTTTATGAAGAATTTCGGTAACATGATTACATTTTTAAAACTAACATATAATTAATAGTTAATTGAGGCGTAACACACATTGTGGCAGACAATATGAAAAAGTACTGCAGATACCAACCTTTGGTTAACCACATCCATGAAAGAAAGAAAATTCTCTAAGATAGATAATCTGTGACTCAAAACCTGAAGGCCCGTTATAACAAAATAATATGGCTTCAAATTTTCAAACTCTTTATTGACATAAGACAAAATGAATCCACAAATTATAGCATAATCTGTTGAGTTGCTGTGACAAGTCAAATTCTTTGTTTTATATACCAACAAATAATTTGAAACGGTAATAATTAGTTGCCCCAAAACATGTTTCATGGAAAAAATACCCTCGAAACGCAATTTAACGCTTTAGTTAATATGCCAAACTGAAACACTGTTAACAAAATTATGCTTAAAAAATATTTCTATCATTTCTTGACAGCTCCACAGCTAGATTGAAAAATAAGTGTTTTACTGACAAAAGTTTTTTTAATTTAACATGGCATACCAGTTTTTAATTCAATAACGCATAATTGTAGTGTACCAATGAAAATCATGTAAAGATTTTCTATTGCCTGTAAACAAAGTTTTAAAAGCTGAAAACAACAACTGTCACTTAATTCAGTCTCTTAAAAATTTATCCCCAAAATGGTGCATGGGTTTGACTTTTTTAAGGCGCAAGAGTCATATTTGGCCAAGCACAAGACAGACATCAGGTAATGGACATATGTACACAAGAAATTTTTTTTACTGTCACAGAAGACAGAAATACACCCAGGGTTGGTTGGTTTTTAGGGTTTTATGGCGCTTAAGGGTTAAGGTATGTAACGCAAGATGGAGCAAAGTCCATATTTGACCATGCTCCACCAGACAAAAGACATACAATATCCAGCAATAGACAGACACACCCAATGAAAGTTTTACTGATACCAGGATTCCCACTCTTTTTTTCTTACAAAAATAAGAATTTTCTAGGACAAAATAAGGACTTTCTAAGGACTTAAATAAAACATTGAATAAATCGTATTATACAATGTAATACCCGACTTTCAACCAAGTGGGATCAGATTAATTACAGATTAATTAATCTTGAACAGTAGTATGTAAAAAATTTAGTATTCAAGTCTATTTTCTAAAAATTATACACATTAGTTAGTAGACGTATTAGTAATATGTAAGTACACAAACAAATTATAGAATGGAGACCGCAAGAAAAAAAACATACGATGTTTTACTCTTTTCTCTTCGCAGTGCATTTGCACATTCTTGTGAAAGGGAAAGAAAGAGTTAAGTTTGATGAGGACAGGGCTTGGTGTGGCCGGTTTCACAGCTGCTGTTGCGAGTTTGATTTCGTTTTCTTATTATTTTCAAATTTTGTTTTGTATTTGCTTTTTAATGGTCTTTGGGGGAGTGAATGAGCAATTTTTTAGCATATTGTGGTGCACTCGCCTAACCCTGGGTAGCGGTCATATAACATATGCAGGGAACAGCACTACTGATTCAGCCAGGAATAAGGTTAGATTATTTTTCAGGGTTGCTTGATTAAAATATATGTACAATTCGGACTTTATACAGCATATCACAGGAGATGGCCTCCAAGAAAATTAAAACAAGAGTTCACGTTGAACATACAGAGATGGCCTACTACAATGGAAACACTACAGTTCCCGGCGAACGGACAGGATATCTTTTAATCCTCGCAGTATGCAAGAATAAATGAATTACTTCAGGGGACCGCGGGGTCTTTCAGGAACGGTTTCCTAGATGTAGATTCCAAAGTTATCTGATCCGGAGATCTAACAGGCACTTGCGTCCTAATGCGATATGTTTTAGGACCCAAGGTCCGAGGCGATTCTTTTCGCTCCACGGATGGAAGCGTCGTCTATTTTCAAGGCGCGAACGTCGTCTGCCGAAAAACTCTCTCGTTGCAGGCCCGAAATTTGGGGGGTCCCGACGTCATGTTGCGTTGGTTCTCCTTGATTGGCTGTGACGGCAGACGAGCGCTAATTGCGATAACTCCATTTGCTAGCTCGCTCCCGCCAACAAGTCTATGCACCGCCCTTTTTGGTCTGGAAACGTTCTCAGGCTTCGAGACACCTGTTCGTCAGAGGCATGCCGTAACGAATCATCTATAGAAGCCCAGACATCTTGTCGTCTTGTCGCAAGGAGTTTGCGGCTGTACTTGTGATTTTTCCGAGGGGTGTTATAGAAAAGTGGGAATCATTATTTGATTCCACACAACCCATCCCCCCTAAGGAAATTTTTTCCATCGGTAAAAATCTGTAAGACATGGCTCACCTGATTATATCACCAGAAGCAATAGAATAAAGAAATATATATACAACACAAAATTTTACACTTTTACATACAAATAATTAATTATATTTTAATCCGCGAGCATCCTGCTTAAACAGTCTGCATGCTGATTCTCTTTCCCGGCCCTCTGAATAATTTTATAATCAAAAGGCTGCAGAGCTAGGGCCCACATCATTAAACGAGGGTTATGGCCTGCGTTTGTTCTCAACCAGACGAGAGGATTATGATTCGTCTCTACGGTAAAGAACTGTCCATCTAGGTAATGTCTAAGTTTCTTAATCGCGAAGATAATTCCAGCACATTCTTTTTCAGTGGTGGTGAACTTCTTCTCCGAGTCTGAAAACTTACGACTAAGGTAAAGGACAGGATGGTCAGTATTATTTAAATCCTTCTGTGCCATAATTACACCGACTTCTTTATCCGAAGCGTCCGTCTGAATAACGAACTTCTTACTGTAGTCAGGAGCGTACAGCACAGGTTTAAAGGTCAATTTCTGTTTGAGTTTGTGGAATGCCTGATCACATTCCGCTGACCACTCCACTTCTTCCTTCTTGTTTTTACCTTTCAAAGCGCGGGTTAACGGCTCTGCTATGATAGCGTACCCTTTTATATACCTGGCATAATAACCGCTTAGACCTAAGAATTGCCTAATCTGCGTTTTGTTATGGGGAAATCAAGCACGGCTTGAATTTTAGCCTTGGAGGGCGTTCTGCACCCCCAACTACCATGTGCCCAAGGTATGTAACACAATTTTTTGCAAACTTGCACTTTGATGGCTTAATAGTCAGTCTCGCTGAAGCTATTTTTTCAAGATCACGTGTACATGCCTCACGTGTTCTCAGGACTCCGAAAAGATTGCTACGTAGTCCAATGGGATGCTGAATTCATCGCAACCATGTAATAATTGAGCCATGAATTTCGAGAAGCTATACCGGGCATTGACTAACCCGAACGGCAGCATTAAAATCCTATAGGTCCCGAAAGTCGTGACAAAAGCAGCTAACCATTGGGCTGTAGGGGTGAAGAGAATCTGCCAATATCCCTTGGTCAGATCGATGACTGTAATGAATTTTGAGGCCGATACCTTCTCGATACGGTCGTCTATGTTTGGTAAGGGAAAATATTCGTTCCGGATGATGGAATTAAGCCTCCTATAGTCCACGCAAGGACGAGGGTCCTTCCCAATGGCCTTTACTAAAATCATAGGCGAAGTGCAGTCTGACTGCCCTATCTCTCTGATCTTAAGGTCCAACATCCTTTTAATTTCTGCTTTCAGTATCTCAGTCTGACGCGGAGAAGTCCGGTATGGCTTGGATCTAACAGGCTGATTACTAATGAGCTCCACGTCGTGTTCAATTAAATGGGTCCTTCCCGGATTATTAGAAAATAATTTCTGGTGAGTCTCCAGCAATTTTCCTAACTCGGAGATTTGCTCTGGAGTGTACCTGCCCTGCAACCCGCTATCACGAATGACATCGTCGAAATCAAATATGTTCGAATTAGCGGCCGGATATGCAATCTCTAAGTCCGTCTCTTGACAGTCACGAATACAATCCTCAGTTATCAGAAGATTTACCGTTTCTAAGCGTTGATGATAAGGCTTGAGTAGATTAATGTGATAAACCTGAGATTTATTTCTACCGGGCATCTGGACGATATAGTTTGTTTCCGACAACTGCCTCACTATCTCTCCAGGCCCAATCCACTGGACTGCCATCTTATTAGGTTTATATACGAAGCCAAAACCAAAACTCCAGGATTAAACTAACGCGTTACGGTTCCTTTATCATAATAGGTTTTACGTTTAATCTGTTCTCCGCTTTCTCTTTCAGATGCAAGTTCCTGGCATCTCTTTAGTCTATTGAGTAGTTTAAAGACGTACTCTATAACTAATTCGCTTTCTTCGGGTTTTTGTGTTTAGTGCTCGAATAAAATAGTTTCCTGCACTCTCAATTTTTTTCCGTGCGCTAACTCAGAGGGGCTAAAACCCGTCGATTCATGCGCCACGTTCCGTAGAGCGAGAAGGGCTAACGGTAAATGATTTTCCCAATCCTCTCCTAACTCAAAACATAATACCTTTAATAACCTTTTAATAGTTCTGTGCCATCTCTCAACACTATTCGATTGGGGATGATGTACCGAACTGTGAGTTATACAGGGTGTTTCAGTGAACCGTTTCAGAACTTCTAAGAGGGGTAGGGTACATTCTGACAACTCGAAATCATATAGCAATGTGGGGTCGGAAATGCTTTCCTGAAGCGGTGTTGTACACAGAAGCCGTTCAGAAAGAGACCGTAAGTGAGAAATCGTTTTAATAATACATGAAAAGAAGCAAAAGGTACATGGATTAAAGTAAGTGTTCGAAGTTTCTTCTACTGGCTACAATGCACGCCTCATATCTCCGACGCATGGACATCCGAACATTCTGGAATACTCCAGGCATATCTCGAATTTCTCCGGCAGCTACTGCAAATCTTGCAACCAGCTCCTCAACATTGTCAACAAGGGTGTCATAAACTAGCGATTTCAGACGACCCCAGCAATAAAAAAAATCAAGACATGATAAGTCGGATGACCGAGCAGGCCAACGCACGGGACCACCACGTCCGATCCACTGCTGACCAAATGTGACATCCAGGTAGTTACGAACATCTCCGCTATAATGGGCAGGGGCAACATCGTGTTGGAACCACATTGTCTGTTGCGTCGATGCAGAAATCTGTTCATCTGTCAAAAGTTGTGGCAATACTTGCTGCAGAAAGAGCAAGTAGTTAGGTCCGGTTAGATGAGACGGTAACAGGTAAGGTCCGATGAGGTGATCTCCCATAATACCGGCCCATACATTGACCGAAAATCGAATCTGTGCTGCACGACGTCGTATTGCATGTGGGTTCTCGACCGCCCAGATATGGTCGTTATGCGTGTTGAAAATTCATTCCCTTGTGAAGGATATGCCTCATCGGAAAACAACACTTCAGCAGGAAAAAGGGGATTTGTAGCACATTTTCCAAGGTACCACTGTGCGAAAGCAATACGAGGTGCATAATCCTCCGGTTGCTGTGTCTGGACACGCTGCACGTGAAACGGATGCATGTCTTCTTCTCGAAGAATCCTCCAGACGCTGTAATGGGAAACCCCGACTGCGTTTGCTACACTTCGTGTACTCGTTCTTGGATTCCCCTGTACATGCTGCAGCACATTCTGTTCGACGTCTGCAGTCCGTGCTGTTCTTACCCTGTCCCTGTCAGCTCTTTCTAATGAACCTGTCTCAGCTAACCTCTGGTGCAGTCTTGCAAAGAAATTATGGTTGGGGATACGCCTCGTCGGATATCGTTCCGCGTACAAACGCTGTGCGGCTGGCCCACTACAATTTGCAGCCCCGTACGCCAAATGCATATCGGCTAACTCTGCGATCGTGTAATCATCCATCCTACTAACTTGGCGTTCTTGTGCGAAATGAAGATTCCCTACACGAAAGCTCGGGATTTTCGCACAACGCCATCTACCGCGTCAGGAAAGCATTTCTGACTGCGCATTGGTATATGATTTTGGTTCGTCAGGATGTACCCTACCCCTCTTAGAAGTTCTGAAACGGTTCACTGAAACACCCTGTATTAATGCCAAACCTTTCGAAAAACGCAGTCGTTAAGTTACTTGTGAAACATGACCCGTTATCACACCGTAATTCTTGCGGGTAACCCAATCTACTAAAAATTATTAACAGTGCGTCTGTTATGGTTTCGAAACTGATATCCGGGACAGGAATGGCTTTTGGATATTTAGAAGCTACACAAATAGCTGTCACCAGGTATCTATTATTTCGGCTTGACACAGGGAGTGGTCCGACTGTGTCGATGTTCATTTTAGAAAATACCTCCTTAATAATAGGGACTAGTTTTAAGGGTGTTTTCTTTTTCTCCTGAGATTTCCCAATTCTCTGACAAGGATCGCAACTCTTCACGAATTCTTCCGCGTCCTTAGCACAATTCGGCCAAAAGAAAAATCGGAGCAATTTATCCTTGGACTTTGTTACGCCTAAGTGAGATCCGCAACCTTTATGTATGAAGGTAAGGATTTTATTCTGAAATCTCGCTGGTATGACTAATTGTAGTCTTTCAACGCCATGATTATCTATAGATTTCCGATACAACAATTCCTTTCCCATTAGGAATTCGGTAGTTTTCCCGTTTTTCACTTTCTCCCAGAGTGTCCGTAATTCGTCACACCTAATCTGTTCTGCTTTGAACTCGTAGGAGTTAACTTGAGCTAGCTGAACTTCAACACCATGATCCACCTCGGGCAATAGAATAGGGATGTCCTCGCTTGTATACCTTTAGCAGCTGACGATTCGTCCCCCCAACCCCCAACGGGTTCTCTTTTCGTTATTGCGTCAGTTTTTTTAACCCTCTCGTCCCTGGCTTTGCTACGAGTAACGACTTGATTTAACATATGCGGTTCTCGTTTCCCGCTGTCAATTAACTCTTCGAGTTGCGTTCCCTAAGAGATAATGACTCATGTTTACTGAGTTTCCTACAATAGCTGCTTTGGTCACAATACTCGACCTATCTCTGGACTTTCAATTACGACTTTGGCTAGAGGTAAGCACCGAAAATGATTTTCAAGGGGTTGCTTAACCCATATTTTTTCTCCAGTAAAATCCTAAGGTTTTACTAATTTTAGAAGGGCCAAGCCAAATATGCTACCATTATCCCTTAACACGGTCATTTCAACTTCGTTCACAAAAGCCTTGCTCAAGACCGGCTTAAATGAGGGGGCAAACTCGTCTGAAACCAAGTTATTTACCACCTCATTCTGTTTCTTTAATTGTGGGCACTGTGGGCCTAATATGACCAACCTGTTGGCACTCATAACATTAGACCTCCTTCTTTTTTTCGAATTCCTTCGTTCGGAATTCTCTAAATTTTTTCGGGGCGTCGCGCCCAAAGCTTTCTTTAGTTTTTTGGAAACCTCCCACCTTTTTCTCTGGCCGAGATTTCTCGGCCTTAAATTTCCCCCCGAATTTTTTCTCAGGTGGTCGGAATTTTTCCAGTTTCCTCACAAATTTTCTGTTGGTTTCGTAATTATCCAACTTCCACACTAACTCTGATGGTTCATTTATCTGAGCCCAATTATCCAGGAAATTATCTTCAATTTCTGGGGGGACGCGCCTCTTAATCTGATCGGTAATCATATCTTTAAAATCGTCTATTTTAATCGCATTCAGCCACCCTTCTAAATAGCTCCGTAATTCGAACACGAGGTCCTTCCAGAGGGATCCCGGTCTACGTTGATGATGTTGGAATTTTACGTGGAAAGATTCTGCACTTAATTGAAATCTTTCCAACAACAAATTTTTAACATGATTATTTTTTTATTACCAACTCTTCCGGCTCCCTTATAATTAGCTCGGCTATTTCTATCGGTAATAGAGGAATTAGGAAATCAACCCAATTACACTCATCGACTGAAACTTTCTTTATTTGTCTCTCGAATAAGAGTAAAAATAAAGATATGTCAGATTTTTCTGGTTCGAACTTCTGCATTATAGCTTTTAAATATTTTACAGGTCTATTGTTTTCATGCATAGAGGAAGCTAAACTAATTGTCTCCGATTGTATTATGCACAGTTTTTAAAGTTGAAATTCCCGCCTTTCCCCTTCGGCTTGCCGTTCTTCGGAAATAACCGCATGCATCGCTTTTACACCTTCCTCCTCATAATCGGGGCATTGTAAGATTCCCTTTGTGAGATCAGTAATTGTTTTATTTCCTTCAGTTTCTATTTTTTTTTTTTTTTACAAATCTCCAAGCTAGCGACAGCTAGACAAGTTCCAACAAAACTCTCAAGGGCTCCTTGGCCAGATCTTCTCAGGAAAGTTGAAGGCAGTCCAAAATGTGGTCTGGGGAGGCCATTTCTGTAGCACATTTTCCGCAAATTGGAAAAATCTTGAGTTTTCCATGAAAAGTAAGGGTCTTCAGATGACCGCTGGCGAATCTGGACAAAGCCATCTGATCCCTTCGGTCACAGGTGAGACCAAAAGAACCTCCAGGGCTCTTTCTCCTGTACGAATCATTTGCTGGAGGGATTAGCCATTTCAATTTTCTTGATCTAGTAGGCTTCCGGGAAAGTCCAGACCGGGAAGGGTGCTGGGGCCTCGGAGCCTTCCTTTGCTAGGCAATCGGCTACCTCATTGCCGTGGATATTTACATGTGAGGGGATCCATTGCAGGTGAATTGTTCAGGATATGGATATCTGTTCCAGCATGTTAAGAATAGAAACACCAGTCCTGTCTCCCACAGTACTCCCGTCACTTATATGTTGGATTGAGCTCTTACTGTCCGATAGTATCCAGACCTCACCTGAGCTCCTTTCCGCTATTATAGCCCTCAGTCCTGCTTCAATGGCAATCAGTTCGCTTCTGAAGACAGAACAATGGTCTGGATTTTCAGTTTCTATACCTAGTTCAACCGCTTGGTTATGGAGATCTACTTTTTTTGTTGTTTTAAATAAGCCGTCGTGGCCTAATTCTTACTAACTCAAGTAAAATACTTTAACTTTTAAAATATTAATTCACCAATGCAACACTAATTTACTAAGACAAATTACTGGCTATTCTACTATGCAACATAAACGCATTATTTTAACAATAATTTCAATATATCACACTTTAATTTTATTTAACAAAAGTTTTGATCTGTCTCAATAATTTAAGTTACAAAAATAACAGATTTGTCTCTAGCAATTAAATCAGGCTTACCTTGTTTGTTGAATTGCTGCTCCGCATTCGCAACTCTAGGCTTCGTCAAGCGCTGTACTTCGTCTGGACAGGGCGTCCTTCTAACTCTTTCGGACTTGGTGTCCTTTTTTCAGCGAAAATACTCGGTGGATTATCCTTAGTGTTGAGGATGCTGCACCAGTACTCAACGGTTCATTCTGCTGGAATCTCAAAGTTCGTGGGCAGCTATTTTTTTCGCAAGTAGCAGAATCCCACCGCAGCCACCATATAAAACAATAGGCTGTAGCGTACTCGCCTAACCCTGGTAGCAGTTATATAAAATATGCAGGGAACAGCACAACTGATTCAGCCCGGAATAAGGTTAGATTTATTCAGGGTTGCTTGATTAAAATATACAGGGTGACCTGTAAAGTCCTTTAATTTTGAGACCGCGTCTCGTAGAGTCAAGGTAGTAACGTGCACCTACAGTAAAGTGACCATGCTGAATTTATTGAGACAGCTTACAACGCCCCTAGCGGTGAAATAAGGAAATTAAAAAAATAACTCGAAAACTAAAGGTAATTTTAGTTAACGTCGTCCTAGAGCAACACAACGGGCTATTGACGACGGTCCGGGATCAGTCCCTTAAGGGAAAGATCCGAACGAAAACTAAAGGAGATAGGCCAAAAAGTTCAATTAGAAAAATGTACGCAATACAATAATAAAGACACAGAAAAAAATTTTCATGGAGTTGTCTGTAAAACTGGTGGAGATATTCGCGATTGAAATTTGAATTTTTCCATGCCTTGAAAAAGGGGCCGTCCTGAAATTGAAAAACGCGTTCTCCGGTGTTATCATTCAGTTATCCGAGTTAAACAACGACTAATTTAAATTCAAAATACAAATAAAGTTAAAAAAAATATAAATAAAAAATAACCATCTGAAAAATGTACTCCGTAAAATAAAATAAAAACTGACGGTCCGAAATCATAATTTTAGTGCAACAACTAAAATACACGACTCACATCTCGGCTATACAACCCCTAACGAAGATTTACTATTTAATCATTTTATCCTAATAAACTTTGAGTGAGATGCGAATATGTCAGAAACAAATGCGCGTTATTCAGTGTGGCACATTAGAAAAGTAAGACACAGATGAGCAACAGCAAGAAGTTTATTGCTAAACAAAACCATGGCGAGTGTGTTCAAAAAGGTCACCATCGGTTACAATACACATTTGTATTCGATCAAGCACGCCGGCATGCACATTCCTTATCCTCAGTGGTGTGACAGTAGCGCAGCTATCGATGATACGCTGTCGCAGATCCAGCAAACTTGTCAATGGAGTTTCATACACTCGATCGTTGATGTAACCCCAGAGGAATAAATCGAGTGGGGTTGTAAGATCTGGTGATCGTGGAGACCATTCAACACAGTCACCGTAGCCCCGATTGCCCAAATCTGTTCTTAAGAAACTTGCGCACTGTGTGGGGATGGTGAGGTTTGTACGGCGGGGCGCCATCATGTTGGAACCACGGTCAGGTGGCGCAGTAACGCCTGAGATGGCACCACAATCTCCGCAATTCCACGTTACACCAACGCGTGGTCAAGACGGATTTTGCGTGCACCAAGCCCCTTTTTCACCCGTCGGTATTTGGATGGCACAGACGAGGATCGTACTCACAACCCTCTGGTTGGCAGTCCGTCACTTTACCAATCAGGCTACCATGCCCCCCCCCCCACAAAAAAAAATTTATAAGAATAAAATTATTAAATTATAAATATTTGTTCTGGCTGCATGGTCCAGAGGTTTTCATTTGTGTATTTTAGTTGTTGCACGAAAATTGTGATTTCGGATCGTCAGTTTTTTTATTTTCCGGAGTACGTTTTTTTTAATTTATCTTATTATTATTATTTTTTTTTAGTTTCTTTGTTTGAATTTAAATTTGTCGTTGCTTAACTCAGAAAAACTGAATGATAACACCGGAAAACACGTTTTTAAATTTCAGGACGGCCCCTTTTCAAAGATATGGAAAAGTTAAAATTTCAATCTCGAATATCTCCACCAGTTTTACAGACAACTCCATGAAATTTTTTTTCTGTCTTTATTATTTATTGCATACAATTTTCTAATTGGACTTTTTGGCCTATCTCCTTTAGTTTTCGAGTTATTTTTTTAAATTTTCTTATTTCACCGCTAGGGGCGCTGTAAGCTGTCCCAATAAATTCAGCATGGTCACTTTACTGTAGGTACATGCTACTACCTTGACTCTACGAGACGCGGTTTCAAAATTATAGGGCTTAAAAGGACTTTTCAGGTCACCCTGTATGTACAATTCGGACTTTATACAGCACGTCACAGGAGATGGCCTCCAAGAAAATTAAAACAACAGTTCACGGTGAACATACAGATGACCTCTTACAGTGAAAACACTACAGTTCCCGGCGAACGGACAGGATATATTTTAATCCTCGCAGCAGGCAAGAATAATTGAATTTCTTCAGCAGACCGCGGGGTCTATTATCGGTTTCCTAGATGTAGATTCCAAAGATATCTGATCCGGAGATCTAACAGGCACTTGCGTAATGATGGGATGTTTTAGAACCCTAGGTCCGAGGCTATTCTTTTCGCTCCACGGGTGGAACCGTCGTCGATTTTCAAGGCGCGAACGTCGTCTGCCGAAAAACTCTCTCGTTGCCGGCCCGAAATTTGGGGGTCCCGACGTCATGTTGCGTTGGTTCTCCTTGATTGGCTGTGACGGCAGGCGAGCGCTAATTCCGATAACTCCATTTGCTAGCTCGGTCCCGCCAACAAGTCTATGCACCGCCCTCAGGTCTGAAAACGTTCTCAGGCTTCGAGAAACCTGTTCGACAGAGGTGTGCCGTAACGAATCGTCCATACAAACTTAATGTCAAAGTCCAGACATCCTGTCGTCTTGTCGCAAGGAATATGCAGCTGTACTTGGGGTTTTTCCGAGGGGTGTTATAGAAACGTGGGAATCAATATTTGATTCCTCACAATATTGCTGCACCTGCTTAAGAAACACCATTGTGTGTTGTCTGGGTCAGGCTCCTCCCTGATTCACAGCACTTTCATCTTCGAAAATTTCCTAATTTTTTATTTTAAATATCTTTTTATTTTTAAAATTATATTGCTTACCTTGTCATGTCTGCAGCTTCAGTCCGCTTATGAAATGGAAATTACTCACTCTAGTAATTATTTTATAAAACACTTTCACAAAGATAATAAGAAGTAAATTTATTTATTGCCACATCGTAGGTTTCAATAAAATAAAGTTAGTGGCAAACTATTCATTTACTAAAAGGACGGGAAAGGATTGTAAGTTGCATACATCAGTCAAATTTGACTGTTGTTGACAACAAGCAAAACCAGTGTATGTTTTATGTAGTATTGATTAATACACTATCTACCAGTAAGTATTCGGACACCCATGTAAATGACGATATCTGTGGTCCCGATTTACGTCACGCCCTCCTCCGTTAAATATCGTGAATGAAACAACATTGGCATTAGTCCCATGCATGATGCCACGAAGTGCAGTTGTCTGATTTGAAATGAGAAAGATGTAATCGTCGGGTATCACAGAAATGGCCGATTCTTAAGGGACATACCTAGCGAGCTGAATTGTCCAAAATCAACAGTGGCCTAAGCGATTCAGAAGTGGAAGGTGAGCGGTGATTGTCGGAATGTGCCACGAGTCGGCAGACCCACGAAACTGGGAGATAGCGACCGACGGGTGCTGTCCAGATAAATTCGGAAGAACCACACCCAACCGATGGCCCACATACTCCAGGAGTTCCAACAGGCATCCGGGAGTGTTGTTTCGATTAATACCATCCGTAAGGAAGCACATATGATTGGTTTTCACGGTCGTGCTGCCGCCCATAAGCTTTTGATCACAAAGTCCAACCGCGCTGCTCGTTTAATGTGGTACAAAGCACGTCGAAAGTGGACAGTAGATCAGTGGAAACGGGTACTCTGGAGCGACGAATCAAGGTTCACCCTCTACCCTTCAGATGGCAGAGTCTGGCGTCTGCCTCCTGCCAGAATGCATTGTGCCCACAGTAAAGTTCAGCGGAGGTGGAATTATAGTATGGGGTGTTTCTCCAGGTATGGACTGGGACATTAAGTCCAAATTTATGGTAAGCTCAACGCCGAGGTCTACTGCACTATTTTGGATGACAGTGTGCTTCCTACGTAGTGGCAGTTTTACGGGTTGGACCCATGTTACTTCCAGGACAATTCCATCTGTCATGTTGCAAGGTGCACAATAGATTGGTATGGTGACAATGGGGTTAACAGAATGGACTGGCCTGTCCAGAGCTGAACCCTATCGAGAACCTCTAGGACTAGTTGGATCAACGAATTAAGGGGGGCAACAACCGTCCAAAATCAGCGAAGGAACTTACATGTCTTCTCTAAGCCGAGTGGAAGAAAATACCACTAGCCGTCATACAAAGACTTGTGAAAAGCATACCCCGGAGGGTTGAGGCTGTAATTGCCTCTCGTGGAGGATCTACCAACTATTGAATATGAATACATTTTTCTTTTCTTTTCTATCACAGGTGTCAAAATACTTATTGGCAGATAGTGTGTATATATATATATATTACTAGCCACTGCGTGGCTAGCACGGCGTTGCCCGTGCTGTACTTTGTAGGGTTAGGTGTGTCTATTGGGAACGTTTGTAAACCACCGGTGTTTGCTACACATTCCCATTTGGTTTGCTCCGCAAACCAACACCACGGACAACGGCGTGATGGCCTCGTTATTGTGAAATTGGAATTGCGAAGAGAGTGAATGGGTGTGACGTCACAATTACTTGGAGGGTGGGGTGCCAGCTGAGGTGTTATGTTATGATATGACCGTGGTTGTCCACGTATATTTCCCTTATTAGATTTAACTACGACCCTAGTTAATAGGTAGTTGTAGTGCTTGAGAACGTTAATTAAAAATTACCCAATTTTCTCGGATACTTTACTTAGGCGATTGATCCCGGACCGTAGTCAAAAGCCCGTTGAGTTGCTATTGTACGTTAATTAAAAATTGCCTCAGATCTTTTACTTAGGGATTGATACCGGACCGTTGTAAATAGCACGTTGAGTTGCTATAGTACGACGATAATAAAAAATTACCTCGGATGTCTCAATTAGGGAATTGATACCAGACCCTCGGGCAATTGTGTTGCTTTTGTGAGATGTTAATTAAAAATTACAAATTTCTTCAAATTTAAAATTGGTTGAAATTTGTAATAAAAACTTGCACAATTTGTGTTTATTGTTGTATTATTTTTAAAATCGATCTTATACACGTGCATATATTACTACAATGGCAAAAATTGTATTTTCTAAGATTAAAAAAGAGATTTAAGTTTTTGAATAAGGCAGTTGAGAAAATTGAATGGTGAAAGGAGTGAGAAACATGCTTTTTTTTACTCAAAACCGAAAAAATGAGTCCCTTATTTTTTAAATTTTACAACTGAAATGTGTATTTTATTTTGAACACAACAATGAAATGTGTTGATTTGGGCAACAAAGTATATTTTAACCCCAAACTACTTAAATAATAGGGAGACAGAAAAATTAGAACTATTTTTGTAAGTTGAGGTAATTTTGAATAAAATAGATTAATAGACCAAAATAAAAGGTTTTTATTTTTTTATTTTGTTGAGTACAAAGTGAATTATTTTTTTGCTTACCTGAATTTTTAAAATTAGCAACGTTTGTAGATGTGAAATGTAACTTTAGAAACAATTAAATGAAATGAAATAAGTCTGTGCCATGTGCAAAAGGAAAACAAATTTTAAAAATGTGAATTTTTTACTTGATTATTTTTAATTGAGAGAGTATACATGTACACTTATTAAACTAACCATATGTGGCAAGAAATTTAAGTGATATCTCTTTATAAAAAGTAAAAAGGTATTAAATAATCTCAAACACTTGAGCGTGGGAGAAACACGGTTGAATGAGACAGAGTTGTACGACTTTAAGGTGATTGTGCCTTGTTGATGCTGACAGTGAATCTTAAACGAACTGGGAACTGAAGTTTTTTAAATTGGAATGGGATATCAGAAGTGATGATTGGTATTTAACGAATGAATACGTTTAAACTTGCAGCATGTCGAGTCACGATGGTGGCTTCAATAATATTTCGCATGAGTTTCTTGACAGAGTGTTGTGCCATTGCACAGTGAAGGTGGATTGATATTTGTGAGACGCATAATCGGTACTCCAATATGTGCGAGAGTAGTCCAGATGGTTCCAATATATTAAAAAACTGTGTCGTGTGTTTTAAGGCCTCATTTGTGTGACGCGTAATGTGTATAGATTTGTAAATTGAAAAACTACGGGGCAATTTTCGCAAGAGTTGCTTTTTGATGGCATTGACATGTTTATTTAATTGGGAAAGATTTGCCCTTTGGCACAGCCCTGTATGATGAGTGGTTTGCTACAACAGCAACATATCGATGAACCACAGGGGTTGTAACCTTTTGGCAGGGGGGCACAGGTGTTTGCACAACTGTTTGGCTTGTTTGCATAATAATGGAATGAACGGCAAAGAAAAGAGCAATATGAGTGATTGATTGCCCAACTTGAAGGCATCCCACAGAATGGCAGCGCTCACTATGTGCTATTTGTGTTGTGGAAGTGACAGAAACACGTCCGTATTGAAAACTAATCCTACAAAAGTTGCAAACACTTTTTATAGCACTTACATGCAACTCCTCTAATCCTTGACAGTGCTGGCTTCTTATACGACTGCCTTTTTATATTTGTCGGCACGAAACTGTGATTGGCTGTTACATAACACATTTGCATAGTTCCATCTAACTCTGCAGCAAATTGCAAGTTTAGATTAGCTTACAGAAATTAACATATTCCACAATGTCCTTAACTTTTGGCAGCGAGTGTAGACAATTATAAAATAAAGTACTACGTGTGTTGTATGTTCGGCATGTCCTGACGAATCTATAGTACCTCCAATAATTAAATTTGGCACATAAGTAGTGTGAATATTTTAAAATTTTATAGTCCACCACGAATTTTAAAATTTAATCCAGAACATTTTAAAAGTAATGTAATGAGATATTTAATTATTATTGTGTTCCTCCGAATAGCAAGTCTTCAATTGGCATTGACTAAATACGTATTTACTGTGCGTATGTAGCTGCCCGATTACAGGATATCCCTTATAAAAATTTATTGCATTTTTAAAAGCATATTAACTATTAGTTTGGATTATCATAATGTATAACATAAGTATATATATTTTTGTGTTTTCTCCATTTTTGGAACTGGATCACAGTTGTGCAATACGTTGTTTGTTATTGTTTCTGTTTGAGAGTACGATAGTTTGTATTATAATTTTTAAAGCATATTAACATTTTGTTTGGATTATTTGGATATTTTTTTCAAAAGCAGAGACCTGCTTCATCAATTTATTGTCGCTATGTATTCCGAGATTGAATCGGAGAAGGTGTGGTACATACCACTGAATCAGATTACTCAGAGTGGAACAGTATGCACATTTGAGAGATGCTTTGATAAACGGTGGAAATGATGCGATAAAAAAACTGAAGTACACAGAAATGACTAAACTTCCAAAAAGATATAAAAACCAAAGGTAAAAGTTTACGCTTTTGTAAATTTAAATGAACGGCAAAGAAAAGAGCAATATGAGTGATTGATTGCCCAACTTGAAGGCATCCCACAGAACGGCAGCGCTCACTATTTGAGTTGTGGAAGTGACAGAAACACGTCCGTCAATTTAATTATTATTGTGTTCCTCCGAATAGCAAGTCTTCAATTGGCATTGACTAAATACGTATTTACTGTGCGTATGTAGCTGCCCGATTACTGGATATCCCTTATAAAAATTTATTGCATTTTTAAAAGCATATTAACAATTAGTTTGGATTATCATAATGTATAACATAAGTATATATTTTTGTGTTTCCTCCATTTTTGGAACTGGATCACAGTTGTGCAATACGTTGTTTGTTATTGTTTCTGTTTGAGAGTACGATAGTTACTGGATATCCCTTATAAAAATTTATTGCATTTTTAAAAGCATATTAACTATTAGTTTGGATTATCATAATGTATAATATAAGTATATATATTTTTGTGTTTCCTCCATTTTTGGAACTGGATCACAGTTGTGCAATACGTTGTTTGTTATTGTTTCTGTTTGAGAGTACGATAGTTTGGATTATAATTTTTAAAGCATATTAACTTTTCGTTTGGATTATTTGGATATCTTTTTCAAAAGCAGAGACCTGCTTCATCAATTTATTGTCGCTATGTATTCCGAGATTGTATCGGAGAAGGTGTGGTACATACCACTGAATCAGATTACTCAGAGTGCAACAGTATGCACATTTGAGAGATGCGTTGATAAACAGTGGAAATGGTGCAATAAAAAAACTGAAGTACACAAAAATGACTAAACTTCCAAAAAGATATAAAAACCAAAAGTAAAAGTTCATGCTTTTGTAAATTTAAACGTTGCATAAATTATTAAAAAGTATTGGTATGCTTTTCAAAGGACACCCAAACACAGAAAAAAAAATAGCATTAAAGATCAACAAAATAACAGCATTCGCAATAACATGTTTTTTTTTTTTTAATTTACAGCCCCCAGTATGCAAAAAAGGCAGTGATATAAGAAGCCAGCATTGGCAAAATGATGTTTAAATCCAAGACTACCTTTTTGGAACTGGATCACAGTGCAATACATTGTTTCGTATCATAGCGGATAAAAGTAGCCTCGCGAAAAGTTAATATGCTTTAAAAATCAAAATCCAAAGTATTGTAGTCTAAAAAAGAAACAATAACAAACACATTGCACAGCCGTTATTCAGTTTAAAAAATGAAGTAACCACAATAAAAAGTTACTTATATAAAAGATTAAAAGTCAACGCAAACTAAAAGTTAATATGCTTTAAAAATCAAAATCTTTGTATAAAGTCGGTGTTGGTCTAACTACATTAAAGCAACAACGCAGTAAAATGACGACAATGTTATGCAAACATGACTGATATTTTCGTGAGGCAAAATATAGCAGTGTAATCTAAAGGGAGAAGCCGATACTAAACAAAAGCACAAAAACAGCATTTGTTTTAGTCGTATAACAAAACATTGTGGGGCGTACGTGAAAAGAGGCCGTTATAGCAAAATGCCATAATTTTGTTATTATTTAATGAACTTTTTTGTTTGTTTCTGTGTTTGAGTGTCTTTTGGAAAGAATAGCAATATTTAATTTTGATAATTTATGCAATATAAAAATTTACAAAAGCATCACCTGTTACTTTTGGTTTTTATATCTTTTTGGAAGTTTAGCGATTTCTGTGTACTTTAGTTTTCGTACAGCAACATTTCCATCGTTCATCAACGCATCTGAATCAGATGCGTCAAATGTGCATACCGTTCCACTCTTGAGTCATCTGATTTAGTCGTATGTACAACAACAAAAATGATAAAAATTAACTATACGAAAACCAAAGTACTATACAGAAACAAACAAAAGATTGCATAAATGAAACAAACCAGAAATTGCACAAAAGATCAAAATTAAATATCGCTAAACTTTGAAAAAAATATCCGAACTAAAAGTTAATATGCTTTAAAAATCAAAATCCAAAGTATTGTAGTCTAAAAAAGAAACAATAACAAACGTATTGCACAACCGTTATCCAGTTTCAAAAATGAAGTAAGCACAATAAAAAGATACTTATATAAAAGATTAAAAATCAACGCTAACTAAAAGTTAAAAAGAAACAATAACAAACGTATTGCACACCAGTTATCCAGTTTCAGAAATAAAGTAAGCACAATAAAAAGATACTTATATAAAAGATTAAAAGTCAACGCTAACTAAAAGTTAACATGCTTTAAAAAAAGCAATACATTTTTGAAAGGATATGCAGTAATCGGGCGGCTACACAGCAACGGATACACACGCGCAGTAAATACGGATTCATTCAATACCGATTCATGACTATTGCCATTCGGAAGAAAGATGATAATAATAATACAACATCGCATTAAATTAATTTTAAAATTTTCAAGACTAAATTTTTAAAAACGGCCTGGTCTATAAAATCGCAAAAAAATTCGTACTACATGTGTGCCAAATTTCATTAGTGTGAATGCCATAAATTCGTCAGGGCACAACTTCGTGACACACACATACACAAAAAAAAACTTTACTTTATAATAGTAGAGATATTACTATGTAATAAATAAAACGCTTGAAGAATACTATTCTACTAAAAAAAGATTAAGTTATTATTAATGAAAGGAGTTCAACAAGGTCACCTCTGAGAAAACGAATAGGCGACACTATTTATGTTCTTAAGATGACGTCATGAAAGCACATTCACTTCACATGCTTAGCACTGGAAAATACCTCAATGACGAGGGTTTAAAATTAATAATAAAATCCCAAGAAAAACCACTTAATAAATATTTTTGTTGCCCCTTAAGACATTGGCAATCTAGGCCTGCTTGCTCTCTCTTAGCTAAGCAATTGTGTCCTAGTAATTTTTTTTAATTGGGGGACTTGATCCCCTCCAATGACATATATATATACTGCTGTTTGTAAAAAATTCAACACCATGAAGGAGTCATCAGAATTAAATGAAATCTAATACACAAATGGCTTGTATTAGAGCAAATAAATGAATAAATTTTCAAAGGAAAAAAACAACATTAAATGTCCGAAATCAGTATTTGGTGTATCCACCAAGCGCTGCAATACGACGTGGCATGGAGTGGAACAGATGTTGAATGTCTGCTTGTGGAAGATAATTCCATATTGTTTGTATGTGCACCCACAGTTCGTCTTTTGAAGCTGTGGGACGCCGACCAACCAAATCCCACATGTGCTCAAAAGGCGACATATCCGGCGAAAAATCAGGCCAAGGAAGATGTCGCATGTGTTCGGCTGAAAAGAAGTCTCGAACATTCCTTGCAATACGTGGGCGTGCATTATCCTGATGAAAGATAGCTCCAGGGATGCCTTGAAGGAAGGGAACGACTTCGGGCTCTAGTACTTCACGGACGTACCTGTTGCTATTCAGATCACCTTCAATTCGTAGCAGCTGAGATCGTCCATGATACGAAATCGCACCCCAGACTATAACTCTGGGTGTTCGGCCACTAGGATGTTCGATAACGCACTCTGGAAGGCAGCGTTCACTGGCATAGCGTCTAACACGAATGCGGCCATCATGGTTCCACAAATTAAAGCGGGGATTCGTCAGAAAAGACAACTTGTTGCCAATCAGCCAGCCAGGCTCTGTGCCCATTGCAGACGCAGCCGTCGATGATTTGACGTGAGGGGGATCCTATATAAAGGAATCCTTGCACGCAGTCCACGGTGCAGCAGACGTCGGCGAATTGACGAAGCCGACATTAGTACACCTGTAGCAGTAGACCAAAGTGCTGCCAACTGCCTGTAGGAAGCTGTACAGTCATTCACCGCCATGTGGACCAGGTGTCTATCATCGCGCGCTGACGTCACCTTCCGTCGTCCACTCCCAGTGTTTCGAGTTTTCCGGTGCTCGTCGGTCCACTGCTTCCAAACTCGCATCACTGTGGAACTGTTCCGCTGCACACGAGCTGCTATTGCGCGATAGGAAAATCCTCCTTCACGAAGGCCGATGATTCTCCCCCGTTCAAACTCTGTAAGTTGTTGAAATTTCACCTTATTTCGTCGTGGAGGCATACTTAGGTCTCACTAAACATTCACCACTAAAAAATAACCATGCACTATTTTCAACGTCCCGCTACAGCACTCTATTTATACGCTTTTAGCATCAGTTCAGAGGGCGCTGCTCACACCACGCATGCGTGGTGGCTCTGAAACTTTACTACTTTGCATAACATCCTATAATTGACATTTGCTGCAAATTTCATTTCATTCGGATGATTCCTTCATGGTGTTGCATTTTTTACAAACAGCAGTGTATATATACCGTAAACAAAATAAAGTTACGAAACACTTATAAATGAAGCAAGTGTGTTATACTTGGGTCCCCAATAATTCCCCCAAGTTGGTGTCACTACATCCCCAAGCAATACATCGGTAGTGTCCTCAAAGGAGGGAAGTCAGTTATTTGCAGTTAAAAAAAGGTCAGGTCGAGTTTATAATGCCATTGAGTAGGTACAAAAATTTTAAATGCATTTGTATGAATCTGCATGCCATCTGATGTCATTTCTTTTTCAAAACTATTGTTGCACTTTAATTAAGAACAAAATGGAAAAATTTATATATGTATAAAACTTTGATTTAAATAATTTTCTAAATAAAACCTACTTTATTTAAAATGACACATCATGTTCCAAAATGCGCTTCTTATTGAAAATACCAAAATTAGAGTAAAATAAATAAGTTAAAAAGACACATTTAAAAAATACAGTAGAGTCCCGATTATCCGAGTTAATGTATATTTTAACAAATACAAAAGTTATACATCACCACATGCAATTCATATTGTTATGATAATTAAAGAGTTCTTACTTAACTCTTTGGGGCTAGGTGGGTTATAAACTATCCCACCGTTTGCTTAGCTTTTTATGCATGGTGGGATATATTTTAGCCCACCTTTAAAAGTTGAAGTTACTCATAGTCATACAGTTTAATATTTTTTAAAAAAGTTTTTCATAATGTTGGCAATGCTATACACCAACGGTAAATGGGTAAACAAGTGAGAAAAAAAATTTATACAAATCAAAACGCGGCAGTAAGTTGTGTGTGTGATGCTGTGATTAAGGTTGGCGCATTGTGTGATGTAGTGAATTGTTGTCGTTCATAAAGGTATGCATTCTTTCTTTTCTCAAAATTTATTATGAGTGGATAAATTGTTTTAAGATAAAAAAAAACCATGTTATTTGATGTTTTATAATAATTTTGAAGCTGTGAAGTGGTGGGATTTTATGTATCACACCATGCAAGTTATTAAAAATAATAATATAAATTATTATTTTTAATTTATAAACATATAAATGTAGTATGTACCGACGTAGTAAAAAACGGAGGCACCGCATACTATTCTATTTTTTGGATGCAGCTGTTGTTAATTCATATATTGTTTATAAACAATTGGGTTAAACATGGAGCTGAAACATTTTAAGGGGCAGTGAGCTGAAGGGTTTGTTGCCCAGAATTTAACTGATAAAATTGCACCATCAACATATGGACTTCCACTAAGGTAAAAAAAAATCGAAACCTGCTGTTTCATGGGAAATACGAGGAAAAGACTCGAAACATCTACCAAAACATACTAGTCTGAAAAGATGTGCGTAAATGCAGCACACACAAAAAAAAAAAAATCGCACTTCCTGGTGCTGTACTGTCTGCAAAGTTTCACTTTGTTTTGGTAAAAAGTTGTATTTCAATGAATATCATTTAAATCATTAGTTGCATGGTGGAATTATATATGTCCCACCCTGTAAAAAAAAAAGGGCTTAATGAAATGTTACTATTTTTTTCTTATTTTGAGTAATGATTTATCTTAAATAATCTAAATGAATGTTTATTTCCATTTTTTTTAAATAAAAAAAATTCTGTGCAACTAGGGTTTTTTATTTTCTTTAAAATAGTGCGCCTCAAGAGTTAAAAGAGTTTTGTTTTACATTACTTTGGCGTTTTTCTGCAGCAATGTTTTGCAATTTTTTTTAAGGATAACAGGATTGCTGGTGTTGCTTGTTGTTCTATATATTCAATAGCACTTTTGATAGCTTTTAGTCCATCTGTATGGGAGATTTTCATGTCGATTTCCATCGTCACTTTTTTTTTTCATCATCGCTAGATTCATTTTCGTTGTTGACGATCATTTTATCTGTAATCTCTTGTTCGTCAACGTTTATCCAGTTACAGATTTCGTTTTCCTGAGTGTTTGTGAGATCAAGTTCAGAATTTGTTTTCCTTAGTTTTAAAAATGGAAAAATGGCAATGTAATGTTAAAAAAAAAAAAAAAAAAAAATCTGAGAAATATTACATAGCTCGGTTAAAGCGGAAACTCGAATAATCGGGGTTTTACTGTATCACTTAAAATGACTAAAAGACCCTGAAAAATGCTATTTTGCATTAATACCACAAAAGTTTATGAAGATGCTCCCATAAAGGTGATAAATCATCTCAGCTTTTATGATATTGTTCCAATATTCATACAGGGTTCACTCAATTTCAGAAATAAAATTCCGACTTTTACAGAGAAATTTTTACAAAATTCCAGGTCATACCTAAGCAATTCACGAAATTTTAAGGTGAAAAACCAAGAAATAATTTAGCCCCCATTCAATAGTCAGTAATAAAAATTAATTTAAGAACTATACACTAAAAATTAATACATAAAGCACAAGTAATATTGCATCAAAATAACTTACTCAAATAATCCAACATATATGATTTAAATCAATTTGTGAATTAATGTAACACAAGCAAGAAATTCTTCAATTTAAGCCAGTGGACAAAACTAAATTCTTCACCAGTAAAATATAAGCTGTTTTTTAAAATTGGTTGAAAAACTCTATTAATAAAATAATGTGATACGAAACTGTATACTAATCTTATAGGCTACTTTTCTCCAAAGCGCCTGGGAAGCCATGATCAATCATTTTCCAGGTCATTGAAGCGATTTTTCAGGTTTTAGACGAAAATGTGTAATTTTCCGACTCTTTTGGACAAAATTAAATTTTTTGACAGTTCCAGGTTTACATGACCCGTGGGAACCCTGTTCAAATACAATAATTTCGATCTTGTTGAAAAATAAGTAAAATCAAATCACACTTAATACTAGAGAAGTAAACCTTGTATGCTGCTGTTTTAGCTTGGCTGAAATTCGTACTTGGTGTACTCGATTGGGTGACATTTTAATATTAAATAGCGCAAAAAGTTGTCACATTTTCGATTTTCTTTGACGAAAACACAATGTGGAAAATATTTTTACCGATGGAAGACTAGGGAAATCTGGAAAAGTTAGCAGGTATTTCCAGGGGTTAGCAAGGAAAAGTGAGTGAGATCTCATTTTTGAAAAATAAAGCACTTAACTTTAAAAAAGAATAAGCACTTTTCAAGGCTTTTATTTTCCAAAATCAAAAAAAGTTTTTTCAAGAAATGTGCGAACCCTGATGAAGCAGAGTGACATTCCGAAAAAGTTTATTGATCATTAAAAAATACTTTTATTATTTTTAATTGATTAAGTACAAAATAATCTTTCTTTCACATAGCTTAGATACATTTATCAACACAAACAATAAGGAATTTCACTCCTTACATTCATCAGTGAGATTATTTAAAAATTGCTGTATATAAAATATCAAGACATTTGGTTTTAAGGCTCACTGGGAGATAAATCTTTTCATTCATTACTCTAAAAATATGAATATTTACAAATAAATGTTATTCAAATCACTCATATCCCTGACTAAGTATGAATCATGATTATACAGATTTTGAAATGTTATCATATGAAAACTTCCACACATAATATTACAATGGCCCTTAGGCTTTCAATGATGCAAGGAAATACTTTCATTATTTTATAGCACCATACTTTCCCTAAAATGACACATTTACAATCTGCAGTTATTAAAAAATCAATTTGTGTGTAGTTTTAGTTCAGTTTCAAGATGCTATGGAGGGTAATTTTTTGAGTGAAACTGTACTGTACCTAAACTAAATTATAAAGGCAAAATATTTTCATTACTGGATCTAAAAATGTATAAACTAAGAATTTGGAAAACATTAAAGATGAAAAGATAAAAACATTTATAATAAATATTCAAGTAATTAAACGTATTTTGATTTTTTTTTAAATGTCAACGTCATTTGCAATGCATATTTATCAAAGAATCTTTCCTTCAGTAAGCTAAACCATTTTTGTTAGGTAGGTATTTTTAATTAATGAGTCGCACTGGAGCAACACAATGGGCTATTAGATCCAATCTTCCAGACCAAGCAAACATGAGGATTTTTGAGTCCACGACAGATTAAACGTGCACCAGACTCCTTTGTACACAAGTCGTTTGTTGGATTTGAACTCGCAAAGCTTCGGTTGCTTATCCATTACTCTTCCAACCGGGTCACTGAAGCCCCAATTTTTGTTGGGAGTATTTCATTTGAACATTAGTTAAAGGAATATCTGTTACAAATTTGCAACCAATTCTTACTTAGAATAAAAAACAATATTCAAATGCCTAAAAGAATTCACTTCTAAAAGAAATCAATCAAAGGAAACCAAATTATCATCTGTTTTTTTTTTTTTACCTTAATACAGAGGTAACTCTCATCTGGCTGGGGGCAGCAGCAGACCAGTTGGTAGTCAAGAAATTACTACAGGAGGGTTGAGAGTTTTAATCCAACCAAAGACAGTCGTGTACAAAGAGGATTGGTGTATGTTAAAATCTCTTGTGGCCTCAAATGTCCTTATGTTGGCGTGACGTGCCAGCTCAGGTGTTGACGTCGTCATCCGAGCGTGGTTCAAAACAACAACTTGCTCTCTAATTGGATTTTGGGGTTTTATGATGCAAGGTCCAAAAGAGGACAAGCTGCGCCAGTGTTGGCCTCGATATCTCCCTTCATGATTGATACCGGACTGTTGCCAACAGCCCGTGGTGGTGAGTGAGTTCAACTACCAACCTAGTCATGCACGGTTTGGTTTGTTGCTTTTTGCACTCCTTTTTTGCTACACGAAGGCAAGAAAGACCATTCATTCAAAATATTTCTCTGAAAGTTGGGTTTAATCACTTTTCAATATGACGGCAGTTGAAAAGGCAATCGGCCCTGTCTTTGGATTAATATTTGAAGAGATTTTCACTTAGAAATTGGGTTGCCACATCCACTGACCTGAAAGTGGCTTGGAAAAGCATATTTATCAATAAATAACAATTCAGTCATTAGTCTGCATGCCGTTCTACTAAGAAGCTATTGTAGACAAAGTTGAAGTGAGTTTTCTTTAAGTGGGGAAAGAGAACTAAGGACCAGACAACTATAAAAGTTGGTAATTTCTGTAACTCCAATTGATATGATTCTTCAAATTTCAGAAATGCATCTTGTAGTATAAGCTAAACTATGAAGCTTTCACCAAGCTAAAAGTTTTGGACATGCATTTTCTGCACACTCCATATAGCCACTAATCACCGGACACATGCAGTAATGTGTTTACGTGGATCTAGTTGGTTGGTTTTGGGTTTACCAAGTTGCAACAAACACAAGACAGGCAACGTCAAGTAAATGGACACACACACAAGAAAATTTTACTGAAACAAAAGAGAGAAATACACCCAGGGAGGGTGTATTTCTCAATCAATCCTGTGCCACCTACAGCTTGAAAGAACAGCAACCCCTACGACAGGGGTGGCTAACCTTTTACATACCATGCGTCAAACTTTTCACATACGAGTTCAGATGCGCCATACAACTCAAGCACCTTTTCTACCTTTTTATGTTTATGGTCCTAGCATACCCTTAGTAAAAGTATGTTTATGGACATTAACATTTTTAAATGATTTAACTATTGTGTGTTAAACAACATATGTATATTATAGCACATAAACGTTACTTAGAATTAATGAGACATTTGAGCCTGTTTGGATTTTGCTAGTCTTTCAATGTTCGGTGTTAAATTTGTTTCCAAGAGCGACAGATAATTCTTCAAATTTGAATCAGTCATTTGAAACCTCGTTTTGCTTTTAATAAGCTTCATGGATGGAAATGCTTGTTCACATCTGCATGTCGTTCCGAAACGACATATCTAATTTTTTGCAAATTTTCTTAGTTCTGAAAAATGTTCACAGAGTAATGAACACCAGAAATTTACACTGTCAGAGCATTTTAATCTGAATAAAAAAAATCATGCGAGATCTGTACGGGATGGACTTACGGGGCAACCTCCCTATTTTTATTCAAGACTTTTTAATGACAAGAACTTTTAACGTCCGCATTAATGACATTTTATCAGATGACTTTTCGCAAGACGAAGGCGTTCCTCAGGGCAGTGTCTTAAGCGTCATACTTTTTACTATAAAGATAAATGGCATTACTGAACAACTTCCACCATATGTGCACGGAATGCTATTTGTTAACGATTTCCAAATATTTTGCTCGGGAATAAATATCCCTTTTATAGAAAGACAACTTCAAATGACAATTCGAATCATTAGCAAGTGGGCAAAGAAAAATGGCTTTGTATTCTCATCACAAAAATCAGTTTGTGTTCACTTCACTAGAAAACGTGGCCTATAACTCAAACCTCAAATTTTATTAGACGGAACTACTATTCCAGTAGTTCCTGAAACTAAATTTTTAGGTATAATGTTTGACTCTAAGCTAACTTTCCGATCACATATTAGCATCTTAAAACGAAAATGCAATCAAGCATTAAACATCATAAAGGTACTGTCAAATACCACATGGGGAGCCGACGCATCCTCTCTTTTAAAAATTTACAAAGCAGTCGTTCGATCTAAGCTTGATTATGGGTGTGTCGTCTATGGATCAGCTGCAAAATCGACTCTACAAGCTCTAGATACAATTCACCATCAGGGCCTCTGAATATCTATAGGAGCTTTTCGAACATCACCCGTCCAGAGTTTGTATGTTATGGCAGGTGAGCCAAGTTTAAAACTTAGACAAGAGAAACTTGCTCTCAAATACTATTTTAAAGTTAAAACTAACCTTTCTCATCCATTATACAACAGCATAACCCATCCCAAATATAAAAATCATTACTCTTTGAAACCATCTCTCATACCTTTATTTGGACTAAGAATTCCTCATATCTTGACTTCACTCGATATTGAAAATCTCGAGATATTTTCAAGAGAAAACGAACCTCCACCTTGGAGTGACAGAAATTTGCCAGTCATAAATGATTTCATTCAATTGCCGAAATCTTCTACACCAGACACTATTTATTTACAAGTTTTTTATTGCCATAGACCAAGATATTCGTCTTACAAAACTGTGTTTACCGACGGGTCAAAAAATGGCGGTCACGTTGGCGCTGCGGCTGTATTCGAGGAGGCGGTAATCGCTAGAAAATTACATGGTTGCTGTTCGGTTTTTACTTCTGAAGTATATGCTGTTATTTTGGCACTGGTTAGGATACCTACATTAAAAGATAAAAAATTTATTATATATTCCGATTCCAGGAGCTGCATAGATGCATTGAAACATTTCCCCCCAAAAAGCAATCCCTTAATACTGTTGCAATTAAACAATATTTTATTTTAAAGGACGAAAAATTTGATATTATTTTTTGCTGGATTCCCGGACATGTGGGTATTAGAGGTAACGAGAGAGCTGACTTGGCGGCCAAGAATGCAACACAGCAGCTAAATTCAAAAATACCATTTCCAGATATTGAATCACTCTTAAAACAATCCATAAACTCATGTTGGCAAAACACTTGGGACCTCGAAGTACAAAACAAATTAAATTATATCCAGACATCCATTAAAGGCTTTAATAAAACTATCTTAAATCGAAATCATGATACAAAACTCGCAAGACTCCGAATAGGACACACTTATTTTACTCATGGACACCTTTTACGTGGAGAACCTGCTCCAATGTGTCGCAAGTGTAACACTATCTTTTCAGTCAGACACATCTTAATAAAATGCCCTGATTTTAACTTCCATAGACTCGTCCGATTTGGTATTTATCACCCCAGTTTACATGAACTTTTATCGGATCCTTACCACCAAAACCTGTTTTTATTTTTAAAAGACATTGGTTTTATAAACTATATTTAGATTATATCACCTGACTCTTTGAGTCATATATATATATATATATATATACGATGTTTGGCGCAGCTTGGCCAGATCTGGCCCTTGCGCCAAGAAAAAATACCCAACCAACCTGAATAAAAAAAAACTCATCACATTTCATTTTCTATGATGAATTTGTTCTTAAATAAATAAGTACTATCTATATGTAACTAGGAATCTTCATAACGTTTGGCTTCATAACGCTGAGTGAAAATGAGTTTATAAATGTGAGCATCCAGTTTTTACTATTCTTCAGCCAAATCATGAAAACGACTGTGAAATGCCCCTTGCAATAACTTGACTTTTCAATAGATTCGGTCAAATTGCTATTATCCGCAGCACATTCACTCTGCTCTTTCAAGTGTGGAAATTGACTCAAATCCTGATTTTCTAACCGAGAGATGAGCAGTTTAAATTTCATTTAAAATAAATTGATGATATTTACTAAGCTAGGAAATAATTTCTTCTTGCCTTGCATTTTCGAATTTTGGTAATAGAGATGGCTAGTAACATCAAATAAAAATGCCAAATCAAATAGCCAATTGTTATCAAATAATAGGGTTTCGTCAGGTAGTTCACTTTCATGTTCTAAAAAATTATAAACAGCATTTTTCAATTTCCAAAATCTACTCAGAACCTGACCTCTAGAAAACCAGCGCACCTCACAATAAAGGAAAAGTTCATCATGCATTCCAAATCTAACAATTCACAATACTCTCTGAATTCTTGTCTGCTTAATGCTTTTGCTCTAATTTTATTCACACATTTTTCAAACGGTAACATAACATGCAGCATTTTTAAAGTTTTTCCACACAGTGCCTCTTGATGTATAATGCAGTGATAGTTTAGTACAGGACGATTAAAAGAATTATCCAAGCTAAGTCGTAGTGGCATTCACTTTACCTACCATTGATGGCGCACCGTCAGTACATAGTGATGAGTTTACTATACTCTAATGTAGATTTTCTAGGCATGCTTTTACTTTTTTAAATGTCTGATCCGCTTGTTTTACCATGCAATGACTTCAGACAGGCATGTTCTTCAAAGACATTAAAATTATCATTGATTCCTCTTATAAAAATGCTTAACTGGGCCACATCACACATGCCCGTTAATTCATCCAAATCTTGAGAAAAGAATGGACAAGGTCTTCCAGTTGTAACTCAGACTCAAGAACAAGCTTCATTTTCCCATCTATGTTAGTCTGATGATATGTTTTATAGTGTCTATTAAGATCATGTCTTCCATTATGTGAAAGAGTACTTTCACAAACAATGCCAAACGGTTTTCCTGACAGACTTGCTATAGATAAAAACTAATTTCCCCACTTTTCATTAAATTCACGCTTTCTATCACTTTCTAAGCTTCTTCTGCTATTTTTCTTTTGCACTGTGATGAATAACAGGAATGTAAAATATACCATTAAAAAGTATAAAACTCTAAGAGTTGAAAAGAACAAACAAATCACTGATACGTACGTCATATCACACAGAATATCAATTGCAAACTGTCAAAAAATTGTGACGAACTGACGAGTCAGAAGGCTGTATGAATTGAAATAAGAGCATTCTGGTGTTGAGTTTATGAAGATCGATTCAGTTATGGCGCCTATTTTAAAAGAATAAGTAGGCGCAAGGATGCAATGCGCCACTCGTGATCGTCCAATGTGCCACAGGTTGGCCACCCCTGCCCTAGGAGGATCTGGTATGGTGTCAGTATGATGTACAAAGGTCATTCTATGTGAAAGCACCAATTTTAGAAAACATTTATGCAACATGGATTCTATTTCAAATTTTTACCAGACGTGTCAGTGAAACCTATAAATCTCAATTTTTATAAAAATGTGTCCGATATTAGCTATGGTACGGGAATTTAAAAATTAGTCATTTTCACAAAATTACCCTAACTTGAGAAGTAATAGTTCAATTTGGTACGAAATGGAAGCCATTTATTTCAAAAGTGTTTATAAATTACAAAAACAATGGTAATTTCATATTTTATGACTTTTTAAAATGTAAAGTGAAAAAAAAAAATCCTTTAAAAAATAAGTTGATTTTAAAGTGCTTTTGAAAAAACTGAACCCCTGTTTAATTGTCTCTGAAACTTTGTAGAATTATTAACTAGCATGTAGTTGAAGATAAAAAAAATCAAGATATAAAATTTTTGGTTTCTGAATAAAAGCTATATATTCTAATGATAGTATATGTATTCCAAAACAGTGGTAATCTCACAGTGTAAGTGACCATAAACCTTAAAATCCAACAGTCAAATTTTAATTTTTATAAATTATTAATTCATAGCAGGTTTCCCTTAAATTTTTGGATATCAATACAATATGAAATCATGGACTATGCCATTTTTAGTTTATTTTATCACAGGCTCGTTGGAAAAGTATATTAAGAATCATTAAAAATATTATGTTACAGTTGATATTATAAAAATGTTTTAAGCTAATTCAATATTTTTTAGAAACTTGGCAGAAAATTTAATTTTTTGCTTTTAAACTGACAAAATAAAATTAATTTTTAAGACCAAGTTATAAAACTTCTGAGTCCCGAAATTTTAAACACCTAAGTGAATAATATATTGATCACATAACTAAGAACTCACAAAAAGACAAATTTTGAGCATGAAAAAAGGACATCACATTCATATATATAATATATACATATTATTTATATATGTATCTACTATTATATAAGGAAGTGTTTGTTTGTTTGATGCAAAATCCTGACGAATCTATGGCACTTGCATAGAAGAGATCACAGATTCTAAATTTATAGTTTTCGTTTCCGGCGCACGGATAAATAATTTTTCTGCCAGACGATAATTTTTTTTTTAAAACTGAAGTCAATTAGTTCTTTTTCTATTTTCTAGACCATTAAAGATAGAGTAAAAATTTCAACGGATTTGAAATCTGCGGAAAATTTTACTTTAGATCCTTACCTAAAAATATGATTATCTTTACATAAATAACTTTTAAATTGACTATATCTTTTATAAGCAGAACATTTTACACCAGAATAATACCTTATATCACAGGAACCGTCAACGCCAGGCTATTATATATAAAGTTAGAAACAATATTTCATGATTCATTTTGTCTTGTAGGTTTGGGGCAATAGTTCAATTGATTTTATTCAGGAGCAACATGGCATGCTTTCCCAGTTGAGTTATGGAAGAAATGGTTTTTATTATGTGTTCATACGGAAGGGTGAACATGCTTCTAAAGGTTCTGGCCACATATATGATGCACTTGGTCTATTAGGATCAATAAACATAATTTTGTAATCATGTTCATCACAATAATCCAAAATATTTTGAATCCACAAATTAATGACATTACGCATGCAACATTTGTTCAGTTTGGAATGTTGGTGATTTGTCAGCTTTCTCAAATCTCGTAGTACCAATTAAAGTTCTTGAGAAACTTGAAGTTATGGAAACCAATATCTGACTTTTTATTGGTGTAAAGTAGCGAACTATCCTTCCTTCTGTTATTGTGTTTGCCATTGGGGCCCTATCTACAAATTGATTGTTAAAAACTTCAATTTTGCTACAAAAACGTATCCATTTCTTTAATGGACTTTTTTTTTATAAAGTTGTAAAAATCAATTGAATTTAACATTGCATCTTTGTATAGACACTGAAGGCTTGCTTTGGTGGCCATAGGCTTATCTCCAAAACATTGTCACTTTATGAACTAATTCAAGCAAATTTATGTGGACCCCTGGAGACTCAGTCAATCGGAGGATTGAAATTTCCACTACAGCTAAAGGATAACTTTTCAAGTTATAGAACATACTTCCTGAAACATCAATCAGAAGTGGTAAATAAATTGAAGATATATTTGAAAATGATCAAAAGTCAAACTGGATTAAAAAAACCTATTGTTGTATAGTGATAATTGTAGAGTTCAAGAATAAAGAAATAATGGAATTTTTGGAAGAAGGCATGCATCACAAAATAAGTATTTCATATAGACCAGTACAAAAAGGAAGAGAGGAACATGAAGATAGAACCCCCCCATTATAAGAGCAGCAATAACATTCAAGACCGCTAATCTAGAAAAATTCTGTGCTGAAGCAACTAATATAGTTTTAAGTCTTAAACAGAAGTAGACCATCAGTTTTAAAACACAAAGCCTTCAAGATATGATTTCGAAAAATGTCCTGAGTACATCAAGTATTTGGAAATAAGGTGTATGCTCATGTACCAAGAGAAAAACTAAGAAAATGGGACTCTAAAAGGAGAAATGGACTTTGTTGGCTATGGAAATGGAGTGATGGGGTTCAGAGTATTCTTTCCAGATGAAAACAAAGTGGATGTTGTAAGAGATGTGGTGTTTATGCCAAAATCAAAAGCAAGCCTAGAGAAAACAGAAACACCTGAAGGTGAAATTGATGAAAGCTTCAGAAGACATGGGAGATACATTTAAAGAGCTCATAAATCTGATTCAAGGAAAACCAACAGAAGTTATGGAAGCATAAAACTAAGCAACCGAAATCTGAGAAAACCTGGCAAGTACAATGATTATCAGTGTTATTTTGCCAGAATGGAACAATTGACCTTTCAAGCTATGTAATCAAATGGTTGAATATGTCGCACTTAGCATTGTTGTTAGTGAGGCTTGTTGGCTATGAGGCATCATTTGTGAGCTTAGTATAATAGAAATCAAAGAAAATCCAATTGTTATCTACGAACACAATTTGTTTGCAATTTAAGTTTCAAGGAATCCTGAGCATCGAGCGGATGAAACATTGACATTTGCTACCACTTCATGCAATAAAAAGTGTCAGATGGAACATTGAATTTAATGAATATTAACAAAGAGGATCAAATTGCAGACATTCTAACAAAACCTTTGGCTAAGACCCAATTTGAGACTAAAAAACTATTGAACAAAAACTTTTATTGAGGGGTGTTGAAAGGAATAAAATATTAGTATTTTTCATGTGACAACAGATAAACTAAATTCCAATATTTTTCTCTTTTCCATTCAACTGGTCTGTTGTCTGTGTTATCCTTCATAAATAAATCTGATTTAGTTAATTTGATTAATTCCACTTTCCCTATGCTTAAGATTTTTTTCTACAGTTGGACTAAGGACCCATCACTGAAATACTTTAGCATAATTTGTGGAACTTGCATTATTAAATGTTTGACAGTAACCTCATGAAAAGTTCTAAATTTCATAAACTGAATTGTTATTTATGACCCACAGAAATATATTTCACACAACAAGATCCTCAATGTATGCTAGAAAAGAATGAACTGTTGCCTGCTTGTTTTCACAATGAATGCTTTGAATAGCATCTAATATAATATAGGTATAACTTTCAGAAAAATCAGCCACATCAATGGGAGTATCTGGACTCAATTCATTTTGTGTTTTTAAATACTAACTTCGAGATTTATAAAAAGTGATGTGCACATAAAGCAGTTTATTAAACAAATTGTCAATAAATTCATCTACGGATGAATTTTTCTATTTTATTTCTGCCCCATCAGTTTTATGCATTGTTTATAAGTAATTTCACTGAACATTTCTTATTCATCAGACTGAATTCAGTATTTCTGGAGATGGAAGAACCATTTTTGACCATGCTGCACCAAACAGAAGACAGACAATGCCAAGTAATGGACATACACACAAGGAAAGTTTTACTGATACAGTAGACAGAAATACACCCAGGGAGGGATCGGACCTTCTGGAGATGGACACATTACACTTGTGCACCATGCATGTTTGATTCAATGCAAGAAATTAGTTTTTTAACAATGTTTAATCACTTGGATGAAATATGAGTTCAACATTTCATTGATATAGACAAACACACTGGATGACTACTCTTGATTCTAACAATTACATTCTCTTGGCAGTAGTGAGAAAAACTTAACATTTTTATATTTAAATCATTGTCATTCTTTAAATAGTGTATAATTCTTTTCAAACATACAAAATCAGTCTCTTGTTTTTAATACTCTCCCATTTTAAGAACAGATATGCAATATAATATTTTATTCCTCTACACATAATGGCTTATAATCAGAATAAAATGTTATAACTTTTCTACAATATCAGGACTTAATATTACACTTTTTATTTCATTAGAGATGAATAGTTCAGTTTTGTTCAGTTGTTTATAATTTTCTCTTTACTTTTAGAAAATGTTCTGTGGAGTAAAAGTAAACCTTAAGTACAAATACTTCTCTAAAGACTGCACGTAATTTTGAAACAATATACTAAGAATAAATACAAACATATTTAACATAAATATGGTAATTAAATGTTATGAAAAAATTTAAACCTTTTTAAAAGGTTACAATACTTTTTCAAAAGACAGCCTGTAGTAAAATAAACGTAAAATTACATAGATCTGTAATAATATATTGTTTTGATATCTAAAAATTTAATGTGAGCCTGGTTTGAATAGTTACGTCATAAAAATCCTATTTTGACTATTGATTCTAAGTTAGTCCCTTTTGCATTGTAAGATGATTATCATTGAAATGCATGCACTATCATTAGAATAGCTTTTATTCAGAAAACAAAAAGTTTATCCCTGAATTTTTGTCAGCTTAAAGTACATGTGTTTGTTAATAATTTAATTGTTTCAGAGAAAACACGCAGGTTCAATTTTTCTAAAGCCCTTTAAAGTCAACTCTTTTAAAAAGGGAATTTTCTCTTTACATGTAAATAATCTATTAAAACATAAATTTACTATTATTTTTGTAATTTATAAACACCCTTGAAACAAATGACTTCCATTTCTCAAGTTAGGTCCATTTACAGATAGCGCAACAAATAAAAAATAATCGCCATTTTGTAAAACACTGATCAATTTTTAAATTCCCATACCCCTTAACAAATAATGGGAATATTAAAAAAAATTGAGATTAATAGGTTTCACTGGTATATCTATGGGAAAAAAATTTGAAAATAGAAAAATCCATAGGTGGTACAACACCCACCAGGCGTCTCCATATGGAATGATCCATGTTTGTATTTCATTGCTTATCTAACTCCCATGAAGGAAGATTTTCCACTATCTTGTTATTAGCTTCTGCAGAAATTTGATTATATTTCTTCTTCAACATGGAGAAGCAGCTGTATAGTGTTTAGGGGACAATTTGGTATGGCTCTCAACCATTGCTTCTATTTGTCCCAAAGGTTCTATGGTGCATGATCCAAATTTGGATAATTTGCGCATCGTTAAAAACAATAAAAAATGACAATAAAGTAGGTTGTCTGAATTTTAATGGCATGAAAGCCCAGCTATGCAAAAACAGGATAAAATTAAAAAATTGAATTTTTAGATAAAACAAGGAAGAAAACATAGCATACGAAAAAGATAAGGGTAAGATGAAGGGAGGAACACATCTCACTAGGTACCTCCACAACAATTGAGGTTTTACCATGCCAGGTCCAAGCAGACAAGCTGTGCCAAGTGCAATATAGAACACAAAATATAATGCAGATATAAAAGTTTTCAAAGGAAGTGTGTGAGATATCAAGCACAAGAATAGTTATCAGAACTACAACAATGGAGGAAAACAGAAAAAAATAGAATAGGAAAGGGGAAAATTAAAGAGAGGAAATATCACTAGGGTAAGTATCACTCAAGGTTGTGATGCCCATGCTTACTTGAAGAAAGTAAACACATATCTGAGTGCAACCGGTATAGTGGTTAAGGTGTTAGCCTCTAGATCGGAAGGTTCCTGGTTCGAATCCAGGTCAGGGCATGGATGTTTGTAAGTGTATGGTGTAGAGGCGGCTGGTACACCTTAAATCTGTCGTGGCCGAAAGTCCTCACGTTGGGTTGGCGTGGAAGTTTGAAGAGTGGGGTGCCTGCTCAGGTGTTGCTTCGTTATCTGACCGTGGTTCAAAATTACGAGGTGTTGCCCTTGGATCTTTCCCATAAGGTACTGATCCCGGACCGTCGTCAATAGCCTGTTGTGTTGCTCTGGTACGACATTAACTAAAATTACCACATCGTAGTGTCATCCCAAAGTTGTTAATTAGGGTTAATGTCATAATCTCATGCTGACCAGTTGAGTTCTTTCATTCCCATTTCAGTTTGGATTAAAGTGAAATATTAAGTGACAAATTATCAAATAATTATATATAAATTTTGGCTTAATGATATTTTTTTCTCAGAAACAATAGCAATTTCCAGGCAACTTTCTGTAAAGTTCAAAGACAAGATGATTTGCAAAGTATACGAGTCAAAATATGTCTAGCAATTTGAATATAAATTTTAAGGGATATTTTCAAAAATATGTAGAGTATTTTAAGAAAATTTAAGTAAAGGAATAGGACAAAGAAAGAATTTAAAAAAATCACAAAGGCACAAATATATGTGCAATTTTTTGTAGTGTTAAGCATAAAATGTTTTAGTAATCATGAATGTGACCTGTCTGTCCTATCATGATGTTGTCAATGAGAAGGATAACTGAAATAGTATATATAAACATGACAATGAAAGGTATTTCTCTTGAATCCAGAAATGGCACAAAATAATGGGACAGTAAAATTCACAGAAATAAGTATCACTTCAAAACTGGAAAAAAAATTTTTTTTTTTAAAGAGGACTTAAAATTTATTTAATAAACATTGGTCCTTTGAAATCAATTTCTATGCATATTATATACGAGAATATGAAAATAATGTACATAAATGCATGTGTGAATATAATGGATAACTTACCAACAAACTGAAATATTAATCATCCAAATTCTTTAAGATACACTCTGAAAAGGTACTTTCTATCAACAGTTGAATGTCAGTTAAAACATTAAAATGCTCTTCTAAACTCATAAGCTCAAAAAAACATCTTAACAAAATATCTTTTAGAGAAACATCAATACACAATGCAAAGCTCAAAGCTTTTTTAAACAAAGTACAGGAGTTACACTGTTTAGCTACTTGATAAATTTTAGAAACAGTATTGTGAAATAAGTTGTGACATAACTTATCTTCAACAAATGTTTTAACATCTAACAGTAAGAATTTTTCACATTGACGTAGCAATTCTAATAAAATTGAAAATGGAATCCTTTTAATATATGGACAAGAATTACCTGTATTGCAACCGTGTAAAAAATGAAAAATAGTTGTTAGAGTTTCAGCAGATATATCAGACATAGTGATAACATTTTTATGACTCTCACAAAAATGTCCCTTTAATAGAGCATTAAAATAATCTGAATTACTACATATAGTTTCACGAGAAGCAGTTATTTTAATACCATCTACACAAAAAGTTAAATCTGGCAACGCATCTTTAAAAGCACATCTAGAAGATGACATAGAACTGCAAGTCCCAGACAAACAGCATTTTTCAGCAGCTTCTGAATTTGTTGATTTCTTAAGATTTTGATATAACTGGCATAGTGAAATTATAGCTCTTGATGATGTTTCTGAAGTATCTTTCAAATATTCCAAGAGTAGTGACAATCCTTTAGCTTGTATAATCAACCTGAACAGAGCAGGTTTTGGAATAATAAGTTTTGTAATAACATGCAGTGCATGCATTTGACTAGATTTATCAGCAGTAGACAAAATATGACACAAGGTACCAACTCCATAGTAAGATTCTGCTTCTGGACGTACTGCAGAAAGTATATTCTGATGAACTGTATTCAATTCCAAACATCGGATACAACAATCAGGATCATGCTTAATTGCCAATCTTGTTTCTATTTCAGCAACAAATCCATTCTTGATAAGTTTTTCAAAAGTATATCGATTTTTCACAAGATTTAAAAGAATAATTTCAGCTTTGGGATTAGGATTTTGAACAAGAGATACATAGTCTAATAAAACAGAGAAAAAATTACAGCTAGCAAATTCAAAGTTAGTTTTCTTTTCTACATAAGATAACTGTGCGAATAAAGCTAATACATGGTGATCAATTCCATATTTTTCATACTTGTAATTACAGATTTCAGAAGGCTGTAAATCTATTTGCTCAATATTAGAAACTTTGATTCTTTTGTTTCCAACGTCTTCAACAGGTAATTGCAAATTTAAAATTGTTTCAGCAGTAGGTTCCAATTTATGTTTTTTTAGAAGAGTTGTTTCTTCATTAACCAAGTTAGAAGTAATTTCTTTCTTATCTGAGTTTCGAATTTTAGGGGGGTGATGCTCTCTAACAGAACTGTTTTCAAAATCAGGATTTAATGTAGCATTTGCTGGATCTGTGTCACAAGTACTAAATATACGAGTAAAACTTTTTTGACTTAAAAATGGGCTGTTGAATTTTGTTACAGAGGGCATAGAGAGTGCATATTTATTAACAGAGTGTATACCATCACTGATATCAACCTGAGGTGTATCACTGATGTCAGAGCATGACACATTTTCGTATTTTATCATTTTATCTTGAGCATCATTTTCTAAATCAGATGAATCGGAACAACTGAGTACAGGGGACCAACACAAAGGGGGACATTCAACATTTGAATTAGGGGACCATGGATCTCCCAGAGGAGAGCCAGGGTTGTAATCAGAAAAAACATTAGGAGACATAGCAGTATTACTCCCAGAACTACTTGGACTACAGTAACTGCTAGCACCAGAGCTATGGAAATTTAGATACGAAGTATCAAATTTTGGTGTATATTTAACATGAATGCTCAAAGTATTAGTTTTCACTGAGGACAAATTATTAAAATCGAAAAAGGATTGTTCATTTGTGTATGTAGTTGTCTCATAACAGTTATTTATTACAGGAGATAAGCAGTCGTCATAAATTGGACTTTCAACTGAATTGGAATTTAAATCAAACATTGGCTTAACATTTTTAGGTGATAGGTCATTCAATAAAGGCATAGATCCTGAATGCAGTAAATGCTCACAATGGTCCATCTTGTTTTTAGCAATAAAATTCTTCAAATTTTGAATCAAAATTTGTAAAACTTCAAGATCTAGCAAAATTTCAGCTACTCCTTGTTCATAACAAAGAGGCAGAAGTGAGGTAACTACATGGACATGAATACCTTCTAGTTCTTTATTTCGAAGCACTTCTAGGAGAGATTTTAATCCAGCAGATCTTGATACTCCATAATTATTCCACATGTGAATGTAGTTAAGACAGTTACACAATGCTAATGCAGCAAGCCTGCGCATTCCAACTAACTCATATTTTCCAGCAATTTCAGTGAAAAGGTTTAGTGCACCTTCTTTAATCAAATCAGACCGTGTCTCATCTTGACTAGATATATTTTTCAATGAAATTAAGGCATGTGTTCTAATATCTTTTTCATCATGATTATTCAATTTCACAAGCATCTTTAATGAGTGCATTTCCAACAGCTGCCGTGCACATCCAATATTGCAGTTTATTGTCAGTTCTGCTAAAGCTTTTGTACTACAAAGTAAAACATCTTTATGAGAAGAATGAAGTAACTTTGCAATGCTAATGATGCCATTTTCACGAACAATTATATCACGAGATTTAGAATTTTTACCGAGAATACGAAGTGTTCTCACAGCAGTTTGTTGACAGTTTACATTTTGAGTTCCCATTAAAAAATTTACTATATTAGATATGGGTTTCATAAGATGAATTGCTTTAAAGCCTTCATCTGATTTAGCAATATTGCCTAAGGCTCTACAAGCTCTATTTTGTATATCATCATTTACTAAACTTTTCATAATTCTAATTAAAGATTTTATACCATCATTTTTTATGACTTCAAACAGTATACTTTTCTCTAAACAAGCATCAGCAATAATACTCAAAGAAATATTTGAAAATTTTGGATGTTCAACAAAAGATAAAAGGGTTTTTACCACAGAGCCCTGAAAAAATTTTTTCCTCTTAATGAAGTCCTTCTTATAGTTTTTCCTAATTTTAAGAAGGGCACTGTATACATCAGCAGAATCAGTACTCTTAAGTTTTTGCAATAAACACTTATCTTCACTTTCTGCCATTCCTAGAGTAGGGTTTTCATTAGCAATCCTAAAACAATAAAAAATACATCTTCACACTTTTCCATATACAAGGCATAACTCTACAATACATTTCTTTATACAAAAAGATAAACAAAAAAGGGAACAAATGCACACAAAAAGAGTTTAAATAATTGGTATTCACAATGACACATATAACATATCTTATGCAAAATATTTTAAGACTCACTTTCGTAAACAGCAGTAGCAGCTAGTTACTTTAAGTTTTTATATCCAGCACTAAACTGCACATTAGAAAAATACACCTAACATGAAAGACTTGTCCAATTCTAGAAGGGCTAGGGCACTGCAATTATGAGTGAGGAAAACATTAACAAACATAGGTAGTTGGTCATAAAAGTATCCAAACACCTCTTGTTATTCAAGTCCCTGAAAAATCACATTCAAACCAAAAGTCATTAAAGTTAGAATATTCCGTAAAATTGTGTATTCTATTTGCAATAGGGCCATTCTTCGTATTTATTTGGATATTATTTCCAAAATTTCTAATATCAACACCAGCCTATCAACATTAAGCTTTCCCATATCAAAATAAAGCTAAATATAAATTTTTATGCAATCTGATTATAATTATTGAAGATACAGGTGAAAAATAATTCTGGATGTCTCAACATGTAGAATTATTAAATAATGGTGTTAAAGTATTGGTTTAACAAAAAAATGGCCTCGTTCCATGAAATATTGAACAAGATTTAAAAAAATACAAGCATTGATATTTTTTTAAGCTAAATGATCTTAGTCTCATTTCCCTTTTCTAAAGTTATTAAATAATAAATTTATAAGAGTGAAAAACTATCAGGATGCAAGAGATAAAAATTTACATAGCTTCACAAAGAGGTTTTGTTGGATGGCAAAAAAAATCAGACAAATATTCTTTGTTGCTACATTAGGATATGCGGAACAATTGTCCATTAATAGAACAATTTTTCATCCTAGTCCCTCGAGTATCTTGTCCCAGCCTTTCAGTCAGTCTTAAAAAATTGTTGATGTCATCCATTCATTATGACCGCTTCAATATTCCACCGACAACAGGTGCACACCAGAGAAACAAGTATTCTTACTTTTTCCTATGACTAAAAGAGGACGTCGATCACAGCCAGTCATGTTAGCACAGACAAGAACAGTTACACGATCCATCGCTTCTTTTCAATCCACTCAATATTTCAATTCTGAAAGTTAGTTACCCTATAATAAAGGGCAATATCAGTGTGATTGTACACCTCACAAGGTGCATACGTTCCAAAATTTCGGGTAACAAAGTGATAATCCATCTGTTAGCTCCTTGAATATTGCCATCCTTTTTTCACCATCTATGACTTCGAAGCAAATGTTGTGCAGTTCACAATCAATTTAAATCTTTTTTATATTCTTTGATCACCCAGGCAGTTGGGAGGACATCTTTTTTTAACTGTTTTGTTGGAAAAATTGTATTTAAACCTAACGTTCGCTGGCTAAATTGCATATATATAAACAGTAGGTACTTTTAATTAGTAGTACAACAAAATCATAAAGGAAGTTATAAAAAACAACTTAAATTATTATTATTGGTAAATATAATATTTTGTATTCATTTGCTTATGCTGCTCATTATTGACTGATGATACAAAATAATGTAACTTGTAAGCCGCTTTTTTGACACTATCATGTTTTTTGCCAAGAAAATGTTCAATTACTCTAAGCATGAAAGAACTTCGTTGCAGTTGACTTAGTAGACTTCTTCCTCTGATTCTGAATGTTTGAGGTGTTTCTTCCGACCGATTGGCCATAATATCTGGAACAATATCTTTTTCTGAAGGGGAGTTGCGGCACTGAATAGAAGTATTAACATTGACAAAGCTTGGAAATCTTCTGTGTACATTTCAAAATCAACTACACAGTATGCGGAAATAAGGGAAGTGTTGACTGCTGCTTATGACAAAGATGGAGCGATAAATCATGCTTTGACAAAACAATTAACAAGTGTTTCGGCTTTCACAGATTTCCAGCTAACTGCACTAATTTCTATTGCTGAAAGGAGTTAGTATTACGAGATAATTCGATTGCACTAAATTTAGCACTTCTCTGAATCAAAGTAACAGACGATTTATTTAAAGAACCTACATTCTATAGAGGGTTTTCAAGCTTTAATAACCCCCTGATCCATTGGCTGAATGATTGAGGTTTTGTTGGGTGGCAAAAAAAAATCAGACAAATATTCTTCGTTGCTACATTAGGATGTGTGGAACAATTGTCCATTAGAAGAGCAATTTTTTGTCCTAGCCCCTCGAGTATCTTGTCCCAGCCTTTCAGTCAGTCCTAAAAAATTGTCGATGTCATCCATTCATTATGACTGCTTCAATATTCCACCGACAACTGGCGCACACAGGAGAAACAAAGATTCCTACTTTTTCCTATGACTAAAAGAGGACGTCGATCACAGTCAGTCATGTTAGCGCAGACAAAAACAGTTACACAATCCATCGCTTCTTTTCAATCCACTCAATAATTCAATTTTGAAAGTTAGTTACCCTATAATAAAGGGTAATATCGTTGTGATTGTACACCTCACAAGGTGCATACGTTCCAAAATTTCGGGCAACAAAGTGATAATCCAGCTGTTAGCTCCTTGAATATTGGCATCCTTTTTTCACCATCTATGATTTCGAAGCAAATGCAGTTCACTATCAATTTAAATCTTTTTTATATTCTTTGATCACCCAGGCAGTTGGGAGGACATCTTTTTTTAACCGTTTTGTTGGAAAAATTGTATTTAAACTGGTCCATTTAATCAACGTAAGGTGGTCCATTTAACCGATGTGATTTCTATGGTATTGAATAGAAAATTATTCTGTTCACAAGAGAACTGTTTCCAATAAGCAACTGGTCCCATTATCAAGTGGTCAGATAAAGCGGAGTGCACTGTATTGGGAAAAATTGTTTGCTAAAATTTTTTTCCAAAGAAATACCACATATTTTGGTTTGTACAGTTCATAATTTATACTAAATTCCATTAATTTTTTTACTGAAAATTGATTCTAAATTTTGAAGTACCATTTTTCTTATTCATCAGTTTACTTATCTTCATCTGGGAATGCCCAACTGTTGCGGTGAATCTTTAGAAGATTGGAATGGTTACACTTAGGGACCCATTACGGGAGATCTTCTATAGCTGGGATGCACCAACATTGGCAGAGGCTGTGACCAATGCTTTTGATGGAATCTAGACCGCTTCCCCACTACAATATTGCTTGTCCATGGACACGCAAACAACAACAACATCAGTTTACTTATATGTTCATGTAACAGTATAATAAAGATGATACGGTACATTGTAGGTGACATGTTTAGCATTAATTTAGGGAAAATTCATATTTTTGACCGGGTGGTATGTAGTATCCGAAACGTTACAACTCATAGCGATTTATAGCAAAATGTGGTAACCTTCCAGTTTTCGTGAGTTTGTACTAAATTGCTAAATATGTACGTTTTTTTGTGTTGTTTCATCAATTAGGTCCAGGTTCAACTCCTTAATTTTTTAAAATTGTAGGAAAATTGCAAAACTCGGCAGCTAGTATGTTCTCATTTAAACTCTGATACCCAATATTTTACTGTCGTAAACGAAGGAACAGTCTTTCCCACAGTAGAATCTAGCTCCGCTTTGATATTGGTTGGACCGAGGCCTTTCAAATAAAAGTATTCTATCACTTAACGGTGACTAATTTTTTCCACGTTTGCAAATGCACAGAGAGCATTTACTAATGATGACAGCCAAACATACACTAAACAACATAGCGTCACCAAACTTCAAACTTAAGCTTTATAAGGTTTGTACTTTCTACCATAGTCATTCTTTTCAAACAACAACCGCCATCTATAAGTCAGGTTGGGTACTTCTGGGACTAAACTCGTATCATATTTTCATGTAAGTTTTTGTTACAAGTTTAATGATATTCTGATTTAAATTTTTTAGTTTACAGTACTCTCGATAATCCAAATGAATAAATAGCAGGTGGGTTTGGATATATATATGACTGATTATTTACAAAACGCCAGTGGGTTTTTGTTGGTGTGCCCGCTCAGAAAAACCCGCCCGGGTTTTTCTGAGGGCTGGGCCCAACTTGCCAACCCTGGTTGATGAGTTTAAGAGTTTGAAAATGGATGGAGCTCAGTCACAATCAATCCCTGGCACCAGAAGAATGCAGTTTTTATGTTGATGATGGCAAAGTATTTGTAGAAGTTAACTCCAAATATATTGAGAAAAGATGTGGGATATTCATTGGAATGAGAATTCTCAATCATTAGCTCGAAGCACTGACCAAAGCATTTCCAAACCTGACATTGAAGTAGGCACTTGGATAGCTGTATTTTACAGTAATGACTGGTGGCCAGGGCAAATAGTGAAAATGTTACCAGAAGAAAAATTGCTTGTTATGTTTCAACTTAAACCCATCTCAACAAATAAGTTTAAAGCTTTGCCAAAAGCAGAGTTTGAAGAAATTAACAGGGACACTTATCTGTCAAATTCTACCCAGTGATCCACCACCAATTGATTCTTTGGCATGTTGTTTTGCATATAAGGAGCAAATAGCCAAAAAATTTTCATCAATCATAAACACTATTGAACAGTAAAACAATTTTGTTGTAATAACCTGTACACAGTATTTTTATTAATATTCACTATACTAGATTGCAACGTTTCTTGGCACTGACGCCCCACCCTCGCGGAGAGATAAAGTGAGTGATCCGTCTCCTGTTGAGTTGCAGGCAGAGGTTTCGAGGAGACGTCACACTTACAAGCTTCCAATTTGGCGCATTAATCTAATTTGGCCTTAAATGTAGCACGTAAATGTTTTGACAGCTTGCCTGTCAATTTATATATGAAAAGCACAATTATAGTAGTTTTAAGACCTTTTTATACAATTAATACTAGATAATATCAAAAAATAATTTTTAATTTTTTATGGTATTTGTTTAAATTGCTTCCTAAAAATTTTCCAAAAGAAGTATCCCTGGTAGCAAATGAAATTATTGAGGTTGTTACTGCAAAATATGTATGAGGTGTGCCCCAGCGTACTATATTACTGTTCGAAAGAATATAATAGAATTTACCACAATAAATACTTGCCTGAAATTTAAAAGAAGCTTGCACTTCAATTACTTAAAACTTATATTTTAATATAAATTTATAGTATCCTTAAAGTTAATTTTTCTCAAATACTGCAATTTTGAGTTGTCACTTTTCTTGCCTGGGTGCGATATGTCGGTCAATATTGCCCAGCGTAAAAATGACCTCCTGGCAATACTGCTAAATATTGATTTTCGACATTGATAAATACTTTTTTCTGACATTGGTCAATGAGTTTTATGATATTGCTTGATGTTTTTTTTGTCATTGCTTAATATTATCTTTACGATACTGCTCAATGTTCTTTTTTAACAATACTCAATATCTGCTTCACAATATTGAGTTATTTTCATTCAATATTAATCAATATACTTCTTATGGCTAATGTGATTGCTGTAATCTTGTGTGCCTTCTAAATAAACAATCTTAAATTTTAAGAATTCTAAAAATATTAATCATTAAAAAACATAATACAATAGTTTATAAAATTGAAGAGAACTTATAATTTTTTTTAAAAACTTTTAATTATTATAACTATATTTTTAACAATTTTTGTAAGTAATGTAAATAAATATTTTTTTAATGATTATTGTTTTAACATTACTGCAAACTTTTGAAACAGTTTTTTGAAATCAACATGTTATACTATTGTAAAAACCTTTCGCTGCAACAGGAAAATTAAATTTGTCTTCCCTCACTGTTTTTGACCATATTACCATTTTAATGTCATGAAATTAAAGGAAACAATTGCTAAAGCAATACTTTTAGAAATTGTGGCCTACTTGGTTTTTATCATCACATAGAACATTTTAAAATTCATTTTTCCTTTAAATGTACTCCTTGGTAGCTTGAAAAATAATAATTTTAACATTCATGTACAGGTACAATTGTTTTACATTTTATTTTATAAGATTTTCCAACTCAGAATATTGTTTTTTTTTTTAGAAATATATTAGTCACAAATGTTAACTAAGCTGCAGATAACAGTTAATATTTTAATTTCTTTGAATTACTATGAAATTACTACGCAAATGAAATTAAATTACTACGATTTAAATTAATTACTACGAATAATGAATGAAAATACTACGCAGCACGTAAAAGGCAAAATATTCAACATTTCACGTTAATTATGACAAAAAATCAATATATATGTGTGGGGTTAACAAATTAATCACATTCCTAAGTTCAGGGGTGAAAACAGCCAAAATGTAAAAAAGAGGAAAATATACGTAGCGTTATTTTGAACTACAAAAATAGCTGAAAAAGAATACTACATTTGTGTACTAATGTGTGTACAGAACAGTGGTGCAGCCAGAAATTTTTTCTGAGGGGGATAGGCAAATTTTTAGTCTGATAAAACCCTACCAAGTCCACTAAAACCAATAAAATTTGTCTTTGGAAGTAGGGAGGTTAACCCATATCCTCCCATGGCTGCGCCCCTAGTACAGAATATGTGTTTACACAATAAGCATGTATTTTTGCCTATTATTTAGGTTAAAAGCTCTACAAAGTCCACAAAAAAACAATGAAATTTGTCTTTGGAAAAGTGGGAGGGGGAACCTTACGTGTAAATTCAAATTGTGTAAAAGAGAAAAAAAATCTAGGCAACTGTAAACAGTATAAATAAGTTGCATGAAGTTGAAAGTGTAATTTTTATGAATATTTTTGAACATCTCACCAATGGTGAGATTTAAGAGTTACAATTTTCCCAAAACCTTGACACAAAAATCAAATTAACAGGAAATAAAAATGCTGTTACAAAAGAATAAATCAAATAAATACTATTTTTATTAAATAGCATAAATTTTATATGAAAAAAAAAAATAAGTAGACATCAAAAATAAAAATGGTACAGCTTCAGTCTACGTTTATAAAAAAGGCAACGGACTTGGCGCTTTTTGGCGCACTTCTAGTAGCGAGTAATAACAGGTTAAAGTTCCCCATCTGCATAACGGTTATTGCGGATTTTAATACAACCTGGTCAAGTGTAAAGTTTTAAAATTTCATTTAAAATATTCCAGAAAGTTCTTTCAAATTCCGTTAAACTATCGCTTGATTTCATTGGTTCATTTGAAATAATTATTTCCTTGGCGACTTAAGGCCCGATGCACACATCCGATTTTTCAACGTGCGGCGCCACTGCGGCACCGAAGCCCACTTATACACACATAACCGAGAAATGACGCACGAACTCATTTCGCGCCATTTGCGATAAATATTCTATCGAAGAAAACGTGTCTATTTCGCTTACTTGGCGAAAAAAAAAAGGATATTTTGAAACAAAATAGACGTTACTGGATACAACCATTTTTTAATTATTATTTATATTTTATTTGTTTATGAAAACAAGGTAATTCCGAATGGCTGACTCATGTGCGGCGCCGTGAGGAACTGCGGTACATATTGCACGCAAGTTGGACGTGCGTCGCCCCAGCGGCGCTGGAGGCATGTATGCACTGCTCCATTGGATCTAACGTATCTCAGACCGCACTTGCGTTGCGGCACCGCACGTTGAAAATTCGGATGCGTGCACCAGGCCTAAGTGCGCCAAGGTCAGACCGTTGCTACAGCTATAAACAAAGACTGAAGCTGTACCCCTGTGGTAAAAAAAATATAACTTAATTCAGTTTAAATTTACAACCTATTTTCGAATATAAAAACTTTTTTTTTTCAAAATCTCTATATTTTTCCGTAAATATTCTTATTTTCTATTTAAATCAAATAAAACTTGAAATTAATAACTCGTATTATCCAAGAAACAATTTAACTTATTAAAGCAATCATAAATATCGCCCTAAAAAGAAGCACCATTTTGAAATTTCCGTTGCAAAAAATAGCTGCAGTCTATGTTTAAAACGGTGGAGGCACCGCCTTGGCGCACTTCTAAAGTCGCCAAAGAAAGAAGTTTTAACGGATTTTGAAAATACTTTCTAGAGTATTCAAAATGAAAATTTAAATTTTCCGCTTGCCGAGGTTGCCATAAAAGACGAAAAACCGAACATCTTATTTTCTAGTTAAACGAAAAATCACATTAAAAGCTGATCAACTTAAAATATTTCATTTATACCTTTTCCGCCGCATCATGACGTTTCACGGCCGTTCGATAACAGCTCCGCTTTGTTAGGAAACCGTAGCTTTACCTACGAAATATACAAACGAGAAGGGTGGAGCTGGCAGTGGAATCTATATAATTTCAGATGGTAACTATACAAAGATTCAGAGAAGGAATCCTGATGGCTGCTCTGTATTCCGTAGCGAGCTTATTGCTATAAACGAAAGCCTTGACTATATTGCGACTGTAATTGCAGGAAAAGAAATCTGGATTCTAACAGATAGCAGGAGTTCTGTCCAGCACTTGGCTAATTGGTCTGGTGTTAGAGACAAGGTGGGAGTATCTGTCCTCAATAAGCTAAGACAACTGTCTATAGATAATCAGATCCACATACAGTGGATCCCCTCTCATGTCGAACTTGATGGGAATGAAATGGCAGATGAATTGGCCAAGGCGGGAGCTAGTGAAGTATTGGTTCCACTTGAGCCTCTTACCTACACTGAGATTTATTCGCAGGCTAAGTTGAGGGGAAAAACAATATGGTCCACTCCCCCAGTGCATCAATGGTATCGTGGCCATCGACCCGGCGGCTCTTTGGCACTTAATTGTGACAGGCAGGGACAAACTGCAATTACCCGATTCCTAAGTGGACACCTCAGAACTATGACCTTCTCAGATGGCTTGAGAACTTTCGACACATGCACCAAGTGCTCCTTTGAGCAGGCTTCTCCTTCCCACATCCTGGAGTGCCTGGGACTTAACCATCAAGATCTCCTTGGAAGTCCATTGCTGGTCCTGGACTTCCTCAGGGTGTATGGATTCATGGACCTAGTCTAGCCGCGCTGGACTTTGGGGATTGGCAACAACAACACGTACGTTAACTAGTTCAAAATCCAAGTTCTCCAGGTTTGCCTATAAACTAATAAGCTTCTCACAAAGGATTTTTTTCAAAAAGGAATTTGCAAGACTTATCATCTTTTTTTACGTTTATAGAAGAAAAAAAAAAGGGCAAAAGTATATATTTTTCTTAAAAAATGACAAAAATCGGTCATTTTTTTCAAAAATTTGCGAAAAGTCGGAAGAATCTCATCCCTGAAGTAAGGACACACTTTCCTTAATATTTTTTTTACATTTATTCTTTGGCTGTAATTTTATGATATAATTTAATTCTTAAGATAAAATCGTAGAAAAAGCGGAATTTTTCGGAAGAAAAAACAAGCGGAAATTCTCGAAAGAAAAAACAAGCGGAAATTCTCGAAAGAAAAAAAAAAAAAGCGGAAATCCGCGTAAACGCGGAAGATTTTCACCCCTGTAAGTAGAGATGGGCGATCCGCTCAGGAGCTGACTCAAAGAGTTAGCTCTCTTGACGGAGTGAGCGAGCGCTGATTCGTCAAAAAAGAGCTTTTTTAACCAATCAGGGCTGAAGAGCGGTGACTCTTTTTTAATCAATCAGCGCTTCCACTCTCGAAGAGTCATTTCCGCATGCGATCACCAGCTCAGTGATTCTTTTTGGGAGTTGATTCTTTTCGAGTTTTGGCTCTTTCGAAGAATCATTTCCGCATTCGATCGTTTGCGCTCACTGATTCTTTTGGGAGTTGATTCTTTTAAGGAGTTAACTCTTTGGCTCTTTTCGATAACTATCGCTCTCGAAGAGTCAATACCGCATTCGTTCTTTTGCGCTCCCTAGCTTTTTGTTACTTTTTTGAAGTTTCAAATTTTTAAATATCTATGTATTATCATAAATGTTATTTTTTTAAATTTAATTCAATTTTAGATTGAAAGGGTGTTTTTACGGCTTAAGTCATATCACGCCTTTTAGAACTAATTAAAACTAGTCTTAAGGTTGTTATTAAAACATATTCTAACAGTTATTATGTTATTCACTTAACATTAATATAATAATTATAATAAAACCTTGATTTCTCGGGAGTGATATCATTTTAATAAAGCTACACAAAATTAAATTAAACGTAACTCGTTTTTATTGCATTGCCTTCACAAAACAAGACATTTTGAAAATATTTTATTAAAAGACAGGGAGGGGACTTGGATTTTGAAAATCTTTGGGACAACGAGTATTCGAGGGTATTATATACCTATATCTTAAAATAAATAGTTAAAAATCTTAAGTACTTCAATAAATTATTAATATTTTTATTATATGATTTTAAAATATCATTTAAATTATTAGGAAGTCTCATTTGGTAACTAAGTGGTTTTAGAAAGAAATCTTAATGTATCCAAACACGTCCAAGACACTTTTTTTAAATGTGGTATAGAAACATTTTAATGATATTTTTATGTTTTGTGTTTTAAATAATAGCAATGGGCTATAAATATTAAAAGTATATATTAATAATTTTGTAAAAATATGATAATTATGTATGAAATTTTAAAGAAATGTGTCAAAAACTTCAAATGTGCTACATGAAAATCTATTCAACCAATTTAAAAAATGATGCTACCAAAATAAACTACATGCATATTTCTAGGGAATGGCTAGAATAAAAGGATATTTAATAAACAACAATTTTTCAAGTGATGGAAAAATGAATAGAAGATTTTTTATAGTTTTACAGTCCTACTTCTTAAATAAATAGTAATGTAACGGAACCAACAACGCCCCCTAGCGGACTGACAAACACTTACACAGTGTAACTCCAACCCTGGAGCAAGCAGCAGCTAAGCTGTAGTATGTGATAGTAAAAATGTCCCTGTCCCGAATATTTTATGTGCGTGAAAGTCTTGTAATTTCTGTAGTGTATGTGTGTGTAAATAAATTCAATTTAAGTGTTAGCTAGCCGTGTCAGCATACATCATTGCTACAGAGAAATGGCTACCCAACTGTGGGCCCGATCCCGATATCCATCGGATAGATAAGTATTTTTATACTTTATGTCGTCTAAACCTAGGCAAAAAGTCATTTATAAAGAAGGTTTTTCAAAGTTATACTGTAGAAATAGTAATTTTTAACTCAGAAGAAATTCCTTTATTTTGTATGTATTGTAATGAGAAATTGATTTCGTTTTAATGTTCAGTTGTTCGTCTGACTACTTAAACTTGCAAATCAATCCTGATTTAAGTGTTTCAGAAAGCTTGAAACTATTTAACTGTATGTCTGTATTTAAATAGTTGGATAATTCACGATTTATTATGAATATTAACGCTGTAGAATGTGTGTAATGTGCAGAAATAATGTATCGATAACTAGTAGTTGAACGACCTTGAACTCTAAAATCTCCCGCCTAAAGAAAATCTTCGTCGACGTCTAACACGGCGCCAGTTGTTTTTACTTTTCTTATTAGGCGCGTTGCATTGAAAAAAAAGAAAAAAAGATTTTGTATGTATGGTTTTTTTTTCATGATCTGTATTTTATATTTACTGCATTGTCATTCTTCAACGAGTGAAAAAAAATTTTTTTTAGTGTGTTTCAATAAAGATAACACACAAAAGAAATATCACTTTCTGAATTTAGGGAGATATTTTATTTCAAAAGAAGTTGATATTTAAAGTATTGCCTTTATTGAATTATTATTTTTGTAATGAATGGTAGTTTAGATCAAGTTATTAAAGTGTTGAGGAATTCATGATTTATAATTAGTGTTAATGCAAGTATCTGTATACAAGTGTTTCTGAATATATTTCATACTTTTGCTATTTTTCATACTTTAGCTAAGTGAATTTTTTAAAGTGTTTGGGAAATGTTTTATTTGTATTTTGATAATGGTTCTGAGAATTCAAGAATATTTGCATATAACTTTAGAAAACTATCAAAACGGAATGAACATTAATATATTCTAAACGTTTTGCATTTAAAGGTATTAAGTTTAGGACTATTGAACTTTAAACTTAGGACTCTAGATTTAGGACTCTCTTCTTAAAGAAAAAAAAATTCCAACCTAAACAATAGTTAGGGGTTTTGGACAATATGGCGTTCCTAGGGAAAGGAAGGAAAGAAGACCTCCGAACTCTTGCATCGGAGCTTGGTCTGGCTGTGTCGGACAGCTTAAAAGTTATCCAACTTCGAGAACTTATAATTAAAAGTGAAAATTACGAAGAAGAGCTCGTAAAGAATATGCTCGCCGTTATTATTGAAGATCGCCTAAAAGCGGAGAATGCGGCCGAGGAAGACAAGTTGAAGGCTGAGGAGGATAGGTTGGCACGAGAAAAAGAAATTGAAGAGGAAAAATTACTTAAAGCACAAGCAGAAGAACAGGTCCGAATTGAGAACGAGCGCAAGTATGAACTCGAAAAGCTAAAACTCCAGCTTGAAGCTCAAAAGGTTTCCAATTCAGTTGTTTCTACTCATGGCTCAGAGTACCCGAAATATGAACTCAGTCGGATTATCCCTAAGTTTAATCCAATGAAGAAGATGAAATAGGACTGTTTTTAATTATTTTCGAACGTCAATTGAAGTTTATGAATCTTCCAGAGTCATCATGGATACCATATCTCATTGGTTCCTTACCAGCTGAAATAGCGCAGTTACTTGCTAGAGAAGATGAACAGGAGGCTCAAAATTACCAAAAGGTGAAAGAAATGCTTCTCAAGAGATTTAGGGTCACTGCTGATAAGTTTCGACAGTTATTTTCCCAACATAGGAAGAATCCTGATACGACATGGAGGGACTACTTTTTCGAACTGGCTTCTTATTTTGAAGGTTGGACAAAGGAAATGAATGTCACCACCTTTGATCAACTCAAAAGTTTATTAATTACTGATCAAATTAAGAAAAGGACTCCACCATACATCAAAGATCACTTCATTGATTTGTGGACAGATTGGGCCAACCCTCTAGAGTTAGCTGAAAAACTGGATACTTATGAGAATATCCGTCAAGGAGTGAAGAAACACGTGTCGCAGACTCAAAAGAAAACATATTCTAGAGACGAAAATAAAACAGCCTCTACAGATAGAAAATTCCGTCCGGTGGTTAATAGACACGAACATACGCAAAGTCAATTTTCAAGAGTTTCGATACCTCGAAATTCTACTCCTAGATCAGAAGGAAGACCCCCAATTCGATGTTTTGGATGCGGAACACCAGGAGTTGTAATATCTAAATGTCTTACTTCTACAAAATCTAAAGTTGAAGAAACTACTGTCAACTGTATGAACTTGTTCACAAGTAATACAACTAAAGATCTTTCAAGCTTGATTATCTTTGAACTTTTTGGATAGAGAATTGCTGTGTGTGCCGATACTGGTGCCTCACACTCTATTACAGGAGAAAAGCTGTATAACTTTCTACGAAAGCATGGAATTGCTTTCGAGGACAAAAAGATTTCACTGACTCTTGCTGATGGAAAACTCCAGTCCATGGTTGCTCTTAAAACGGTTATCAACTTGTGCATAGAAGGTAAAATTGTGTCAACAGAACTTCTTGTTCTCCCTGAAGCAAAAAGGAATAACACGCTGTTAGGGAAAGACTTTCTCCATGCAGCCGGTATTGTTCTCAACGTTCAAAATGGAACCTGGCATTTTAGTGAAGATCCCCATAGACAATATTTCTTCTATGTAAAGCCTACTGAAGTAAAGGATGCGCCGAAATCTTTTAAATCAACGATTGTGCCTGAGCCTACTACTATTGTCCACTTGAGAAGTGATGAAGGAAGACATCTGACCCAGATGCAAAGTGAAGAATTAAACTGCTTACTTCAAGAGTACAAACGCTGCTTTGAACCAGGGGGAGAACCTACTCCTTTCATGAAGCACAGAATAGTTACTATGAATCATCATCCTATATCTGTTCCACCGTATCGTATGTCACCGGCCAAGAAAGAAATACTGAAAGAACAAATTGATGAACTTTTGGCAAAGAACATAATAGAAGAATGTGAATCCCCATATGCTGCTCCGGTAGTGCTCGTCGCTAAACCAAACGGGAAAGTAAGATTATGTGTTGACTACAGAGGCCTCATGGCCGTTACGAAACCGGACACTTATCCATTACCTAGGATGGACGATCTTTTAAACGAAGCTACACCGACATCATACATGTCAACTATAGATCTACAATCAGGATATCATCAGGTGCGAGTGGAAGAAAACGATTTGGACAAAACTGCCTTTATTTGTCCCTTCGGAACTTACCGTTATCTACGCATGCCTTTTGGTCTGCGTAACGCACCTGCCACTTTTCAACGCCTGATAGATAAATTCCGAAGTGGCTGACATAGTCATCTTATCAGAGACTTTTGACAAACATTTGAAAGATCTAAAGACTGTTTTTGAGAGACTTTCTCTTTTTAAACTTCATGCACACAAATAGAGAGAAATGTCATTTTTCCTGTGATCGTGTTAAGTACTTGGGTTTCTGGATAACGAGAGATGGAATTGAAGCCGATCAAGAGAAAATCGCTTCAATCCAAAGAATTCCAGTTCCAACTAATGTGAAAGAACTCCTATCTTTCTTACAGACCTGCTCATGGTTCAGAAGATATGTTCCGAACTTTGCAGATATAGCACGACCTCTTAGCAATTTAACTAAGAAAAGAGTCGATTGGTCGTGGGGTCTTGAACAGCAAGAAGCTTTCGAAACCCTAAAAGAACGCTTGACAACAGCCCCTGTGTTAAAGCAACCTGATGGATGTAAGCCTTTCATAATTCGCACAGATGCGAGTAACTACGCCCTTGGCGCAGTCCTTCTCCAAGGAAATGGTCCAGAAGAACATGTGATTGAATACGCTAGTCGTCTGTTGATCCCAGCAGAACGCAATTATTCGACTACTGAGCGGGAAGCTTTGGCAGTAGTTTGGGCCTTAGAAAAGTTCCGAGGTTACATCGAGAATCAAGAAATTATCATTGCTTCAGACCATCAACCTCTTAAATGGCTTCTGAGCATTAAGTCACCCTCAGGACGTTTAGCAAGATGGGCTCTGAAGATCCAATCGTTTAATCTGAAAATCGAATATACGCCAGGAAGAGCTAATGTGGTCGCTGATATGCTGTCGAGACCGACATATTCACATGAAGATACAAACTGTGAGATGCAAGCCGTATCTATCAATATACCCACAAGAAAGTCTAGTGATATTCGAAAAGAACAGCTGGCCAGGGTTCATACAGAATTTTGAATACAAAAATTAAGGAGTATCTAAGGAGTATTTAATGAGTTCTCTCAAAATTTTTAAGGAGTCATAGAATATAAAAATTAAGGAGTATATAAGGAGTATTTAACGAGTTCTATCGAAATTTTTAAGGACTCTTAGAAAGTTTATACACACATTTTCAAGTGCGAAAAATAAAAATGATTCAACACTTTAAGAACTTAGTTCCACTTAATACTACATTACTAATTACTCAAAACAATAAAATTATACTTTGATATTTCAACTCAACACAAGTTCCTTTTCCCCCCTGCTTGCTTGGAGCTGTTTTATCTAGGATCCTGCTGTAAACAGTTCTTATACAGTGAAATCTCAGTAATACGTTTTTCAGTTTAAAGTAATTCTCTCAAATCCCAGCTAAAACTCACAATAATAGAAATCCAAGCATATTTCTTTTCAATTTACAGTATTTTTCAAAAAAGAATATCAATTAAATATTTTTAGGATGAAGTTATAGTCCCAAATCCGGAATTATCCAAAATCCGGTCGTTTTGCGAACCGGCGTTTTTTTGGTTTTCACACTTTTTTTTACATTGTTCTGACAATTTGTCAAGAACAAAAAGTTAAACCTGGACCTATTGATGAAATAACGCAAAATAACGGACATGTTCAAAGAAACTACCACACATAAAAATTAGAAGATTTGCAAGTAAAATTTGTTGCATTTTTTCAAAAAGTTTTTTGTTCTTTTTGAAAATTATTCTTATTTATATATTTGCTATTTTACTATTGCAAACCCAAAATTAGCAGGTTTGGTTTTGTTTAAGGTTTTTTTTTGACAAAAAAGGCAAATAGTCTGAAATCCAGTGCAAAATCTGGAAAGTCCGAAATCTAAAAATGTCCAAAGTACGAAAAAGTCTAAAATTCGGAAAAATCCAAAAAATTTAAAAATAAAAAATCCAAAAGTTTGAAATCCAGAAAAGTCCAAAATCCAGAGTTCAAAATCCAGAAAAGTTCAAAATTCGGAAAAGTTTGAAATCCGGAAAAGTTTGAAATCCGGAAAAGTTCAAAACCCAGAAAAGTTCGAAATCCGGAAAAGTTCGAAATCTGAAAAATATCAAAATTTAAAAAAGTTTAAAATTCAAAAAAGTTCAAAATTCAAAAAAGTTCGAAATGCGGATGAGTTTGAAATACGGAAAAATTCGAAATACGAAAAAATTCGAAATACGGGACTTAACGAGATTTTTTACTGTATTCTACAAGTAAATACAAACGACAGATTTCAGATAGAAATGAATGAAATCCGCAATTATTTTTGTTATAAATGAATAGATAAATTATTTTTTAACTTCAAATATTCAAGTATGAAATAATCCACTTCGATTATAACAGATTACGATTTTCAATACATTCTCAATGCTATTCTTATATGAAGATTTAATGTTGAATTAAATTCAAAATAAATCAAATGCGATAATTTTTTGTCTACTTAATAAGTAAACTATTGCTTTCGCTAAAGAAATTCAAGAATTTGCAATAATCAACTTCGATGATAACAGATGGCGATTTTTCAATACGTTCGCAATGCTCCTTCAATATTTAACGATCACTGTTTACGATCTGTCAGCGACTGACATTCTAGAAGGGGGTCTTCATTTTGTTCGACCCTATTGACCGTCAGTCGTAAATGCCACTCAAGGCTCTATCCCACAAGTTAGGTACGAGGGGTCGGACATGCATGTGGCAGTGATTCGCTACATGATACCTCACTGATGATAGCCTTTTATCGTGGGAAAATTTCAGACTTGCTGCCAATACACCGCGAGCAACGTGAAGTATCGTGTTCCAATTGAAACGGTACGTTTTTGAATCCATTATTTCGGTAGAACGTAGCGCATTTCGAAATTGAAACGGAGGGAAAAAATTAAGGAGTTTTTAAGGAGTAGCACTTAAAAATAAGGAGAGATACAGATCTAAAGAAAATTATTAACTCCCTTGAGAGTAATGATAAAGACGAAAATTTTGCCAACTATATCAGCCGAGGATACATTATGAATGAGGGTGTCTTGTATCGCTACTCACCTGAAACCGAGTCAGACGATGCTCAACTCGTAGTCCCCATTCAAGAACGCCAGAGAGTTCTGCAGGAGCACCATGACGCTCCTACAGCCGGTCATTATGGTGTGGAGGGCACCTACAACAAGATTGCTTCCAGATACTTTTTCACAGGCATGAGGAAGTACATTTCTGATTATATCAAAACCTGTGCAGAATGCAATCGATATAAGCCAACGAACCAGAAACCTGCTGGACTGCTTAGAACCCCAGTTTATGCACAGAGATTTGAAGTTCTTGCAATCGATCTCTTTGGTCCCCTACCAGAGACATCATCTGGAAAAAGATGGATTTTCATCGTGGAAGACACAAATACTAAGTGGGTTGAATTGTTTGCCCTTAATGAAGCCACATCAGCTAACTGTGCTAAAACACTACTCGAAGAAGTTTATTTACGCTATGGTCTACCTCGAAGGTTAATTAGCGATAACGGACCGCAATTTGTGAGCGCTGTCATGCAACAGACGTGTCACCTGTTAGGTATCACACAAGATCTCATACCAGTCTATCATCCACAAGCCAATCCATCAGAACGCAAAAACCGGGACTTGAAGCCCCGCCTTGCAATTTTAGTTGGAGAAGAACATACTGCCTGGGAAGACAAGCTTCCTTTGATCCGATTTGCGATGAATACTTCGACTTGTGACACCACCGGTCACACTGCTGCTTACCTACAGTTTGGTAGAGAGCTGAGAACAACGGACGATGTGGTTCATGACATAAGAGGAGTTATTCATAACGACAACTTCATACCCGAGATAACACCGTATCTCAAAAGATTTGCTCGTCTAACCACCCAGATAAAAGATAGAGTTGAAAATAAACAAGACAAACGAAAGGAAAATTTTGATCGTCGTAGACGACCGATATACTTCAAACCTGGTGATCAAGTTTGGGTTACTATTCATCCCATCAGCAAAAATAAAAGAACTCGAAAATTAATGCCCAAAAGAGAAGGACCATATGTAGTTCTCACAAATCGATCGCCGACAACATATGATATTGCCGACCCGGCCAGTCCAGACCAAACTCTTGGAACTTATCATGTGTCAGCATTAAAAACTTACTATGAACCCCGAGTAAAGAGAGACACTGGGCATGTAGCTCCCATAAGAAGGGGTCGCCCTAAAAATAAAAATAAATCCTGGCTCATCGTCGGGACGTCATCAGAGCCAGAGGGGGAGTCTGTAACGGAACCAACAACGCCCCCTAGCGGACTGACAAAAACTTACACAGTGTAACTCCAACCCTGGAGCAAGCAGCAGCTAAGCTGTAGTATGTGATAGTAAAAATGTCCCTGTCCCGAATATTTTATGTGCGTGAAAGTCTTGTAATTTCTGTAGTGTATGTGTGTGTAAATAAATTCAATTTAAGTGTTAGCTAGCCGTGTCAGCATACATCATTGCTACAGTAATAATTTAGAAACTTTTGAACTCAGCATAATTATTCTAGTTCATTCACTTGACAACATTATAAATAACAAACTCTCAAAAGTTTACTAGAATCCAGTTATAAGTTTTTGTATTATAACATTTGAAGTGAGGAAATAATGCAAAAATATTAATTTAGAGTTAAAGGTAGTTTGAAGTGCATCGCTTGCTCCCTTGCGTTTGCTCTTTGTGTAAACAATTTTGTTCTTCCTTCTCTTTAAAAAAGTTCACTCCATTTCCAAAAGAGAAACCATTTAAATATTTGAAAAAACTTTCTAAAATTATATTTGCAAAAAAAAGTAAGGTTTAAATTTAGATTTTGCCATGTTTTTGGCCTTTTAATGGCCATTTCCAGTGTTTTCCATTCTTACTTCTTGTTTTCCCGCCTTGATTAAAATCTTAATACTTCTTCAAGTAATTAACAGAGAAAAAATTAAATATGTTTTGGAAAGTCAAATAAATACTCTATCCAATAAAATCGAAAACTTTTTTAGAATTCTTGGTCAAAAATGAGATTTTTAACTTGTTTGGATACTTTAATTGCTACTTCTGTAATCTCAACGGGTTCATGACGGGAATTACAAAAGTAGAAGTGTCCTCAAAGTAATTTATTCTTTATGGACAATTTCAAAGTTATATGAATTGACATGGTTTTGGGCCATCTTATGCCTTAGCAATTAAATTTTACAGCTTAGCAGCCCTATGCTGCAATGCCTATCGTCCTCGGGCCCCGTCTCCCTTCTTTAGTTGATTTTAGAGGTAAACTGCGCAATTGCTGGATGAGTGAGTGTTTCAAGTGTTGTGTGCGTGGGTGTTTCAAGCACGCTTGGCGCCTCTTCGTCTGGACACATGCGCTCACGTGACAACGAGGGATGTTCGATGGCCCAAACATATTGTATACATTTCGATATGTTATATACATTATTATATATCTCAAAGGAGCGGTGAGTCATCAAAAAGAGCTAGCTCTTTTTAGTGAGTGAGCGGTTCCGATCCGATCCCTGAAAAGAGTCATTTTCCCCATCACTACCTGTAAGTTGCAGTGCCTCATTACACTCAAATATCAGACAAGGCACTGGGAACTATTTGTTTCGTTTGCTCTCAGCTTATTTCTATACTGCCACTGAGTATAGACACAAATGTGTAGTCCGTAACATAACTTATTTTATGGTGCAGATATTTAATACATGAACTAAAATATAAAAATAAAATTTTAATAGATAGAAATACCAGCTAGTTTCAAAGGCAATACCATTTTCATTTAAGTAAAAAAATCCATGTCCTTTTAATGTAGAGTCCATAACATGCAATATAAATCTCTATATTTAATATGATTTTAAATTTTTAAAATCTTTTTCAATGCGAATGTTTTAATTACATACTAAAATATAAAATTACTTGAAGTTTAGCTTAAACATTTTCACTGTAAGAGAAAATAAGGATAAAATATGTTTCTGAACTGTAGAGTCCATAACAACTTAATACTGTGAAATGCTCCTTATACTTCATTCAAATTGTTCCTGAATTTGCTCCCCCCCCCCTAGTTGTGCAGTTTTGAAGTAATTTTTTGTCAGTTTCCGTATTTTTTATTTTTAAGTCAATTTTTCGAAATTTTAGCATTATGCTTCAGTTTTACCATGAATTTCAATCAAATGTTTGAAGATACATAAATACATATACAGGGTGGTCCTAAGTAACTTTCCTATATACAAGCCTTTAGTGATCACAATTTTCAATGAATCAGAATGAAACTGGAGATTTCAAGATGTGTTCAAGAGTTATGTAAATAGCAAGAATCTAGCTATCATGGTTAGATAGATGTAAAATTCTTGGAGATTATTCTCCAGTGGAAGAATAATTGAGAATTTTCTTTTCTAAATGCAAAAAATTAAAAATATGGCACATACTTTTTGGATGATAAAAATAATCCCAAGCTAAACTTAGGTTTAGTAAATTTTCCGGCCACATCTTTTGATAAATTATCAACAAGTATATCTATTTAAGAATTTCTCTACGTGAAAAGAATCCTGAAAATGGAAGACTAATGGTGGGAAGCAAGGCATTGGGACAGTATTGCCGATTCAGAAGACTTAAAAAACCCCAAATTCTCCACAAATAAACACATTTTAGAACCCAAACTACTAGTTTCTGATATGTGATTTTCTTCACAGAATTTTTAAATTATAAAATTTTATTCAATGTTTATTGGCTAATTGCTAGATTTTTACTTTTGCTGTACCTTTATAAACTGTTACAAATCTAATAACTAAATATACTTTTCCCGAGGATGAAGAATCTCCAAAAATCATAAATAATCAAACAAATACAATTAGTTTTATGTAATACTAGCCACTGTGTGGCTAGCATGGCCTTGCCCGTGCTGTACTTCGTGGGGTTAGGTGTGTCCATTGTGAATGTTTGCCAACCACCGGTGTTTGCTACGCATTCCCATTTGGTTTGCTTCGCAAACCAACACCACGGACAACGCAGTGATGACCTCGTCATTGTGAAATGCGACGAAATTGGAATTACGAAGAGATCCAATCGGTGTGATGTCACAATCTATTGGAGGGTGGAGAGCCAGCTCAGGTGTTATCTTATCATTTGACCGTGGTTAAAAATTACGCGATATTGTCCACGTATCTTTTGCTTATTGGATTTAACTATGACCCTAGTTATTAGGTAGTTGTGTTGCTTGAGAACGTTAATTAAAAATTACCCAATTTTCTCAGATACTTTCGTTAGGGGATTGATCCTGAACCGTAGTCAATAGTCCGTTGAGTTGCTATAGTACGACGTTAATTAAAAATTACCTTGGATCCTTTCCTTAGGGTATTGATTCCGCAGCGTTGTCAATAGCACGTTGAGTTGCTACAGTACAACGATAATTAAAAATTACTTCTGATCTTTCAATTAGGGAATTAATCCCAGACCCTCGTCAATAGCCCATTGTGTTGCTCTTGTGTGATGTTAATTAAAATTACAAATTTCCAGATTTAAAATTTGTTGAAATTTTTAATAAAAACTTGTAGAATTTCTGTTGATTGTTGTATTAATTTTATAATCCATCTTATATACATGCATATTTAACTGCAATGCCAAATTATTGTACTTTCTAAGAATTAAGAGTTTTAAGATTTTGAAAAAGGCAGTTGAGAAAATTGAATGGTGAAAGGAGTGAGAAAACATGCTTTTTTACTCAAAACAGAAAAAAATGAGTCTCTTTTTTTCAAAATTTTACAACTTAAATGTGTATTTTTTTTAACACAACAATGAAATGTGTTGGTTTGGGCAAAGCAGTATCTTTTAACCCCAAATTACTCAGATAATAGGGAGACAGAAAAATTAGAAATATTTTTGTTGAGGTAATTTTGAATTTTATATAAAATAGATTAATAGACCAAAAAGGTATTTTTTTAAAATTTTGTTGAGAACAAAATAAATTATTTTACTTATCTGAATTTTTCAAATTAGCAATGTTTGCAGATGTGAAATGTAACATTAGAAACAATTAAATTCAATGAAATAAGTCTGTCCCATGTGCGAAAGGAAAACAAATTTAAAAAATGAGCATTTTATACTTGATTATTTTTTTCTGAGAGAGTATACCTCTACACTTATTTATATAACCATACCTGGCAAGAAATTTAAGTGATATCTATTTATAAAAAGTAAAAAGGTATCCAATTCTCTCGAACACTTGACTGTGGGAGAAACACGGTTTAATGAGATGGAGTCCTACGACTTTCAGTGATTGTGCCTTATTAATGCAAACAGTGAAACTTAAACGAACTGGGAACTGAAATTTTTAAAATTGGAATTGGATATCAGAAGTGATGATTGGTATTCTAGGAATGAATACGTTTTCACTTGCGGCATGTCTAGTCACGATGGTGGCTAGACAAATAATATTTGGCATGAGTTTCTTGACAGTCTCGTGCCATTGCACAGTGTAAGGTGGATCCAGAATTGTGAGAAGCATAATCGTTGCTCCAATATGTGCGAGAGTACTACAGATGGTTGATGTGTTAAAAAACTGTGTCGTGTATTTCAAGGCCTCATCTGTGTCACGCATAATGTCTATAGATTTGTAAATTTTAAAACTACGGGACAATTCACGCAAGAGTTGCTTTTTGATGACATTGACATCTTTATTTCTTTGGGAAAGATTTGCCCTTTGGCACAGCCATGCATGATGAGTGCTTTGCTACAACAACAATATATTGATGAACCACATGGGTCGTAACAATTGGGCAGCAGGTCTTTGGACAACTGTTTGGCTTGTTTGTACTATCATGAAATGACGGAATGAACGCCAAAGAAAAGAGCGACATCAGTGATTGATTGCCCTTCTTCAAGGCATCCCACAGAACAGCAGCGCTCACTATTTGCTATTCGTGTTGTGGAAGTCACAGATACATGTCTGAATGAAAACTAATCCTATGAAAGTTCTAAACACTTTTTACAGCACTTACATGCAACTGCTCTAACCCTTCACAATGCTGGCTTCTTATACGACTACCTTTTTTTTAAATTTCTCGACACAAAACCGTGATTGGCTGTTACATAACACATTTGCATATTTCCATCTAAATCTGCAGCAAATTGCAGCCTCTCAAATTTAGATTAGCTTCCAGAAATTAACATTTTCCACACCGTGATTAACTTTTGGCAGCGAGTGTAGACTATTGTAAAATGAAGTATGTGTGTTGTCTGTTCGGCGTGTTCTGATGAATCTATGGTACTAACAATAATGAAATTTGGCACATAGGTAGTCTGAATATTTTACAATTTTATAGTCCACCCCGAATTTTAAAATTTAATCTAGAACATTTTAAAGTAATGAAATGGGATATTTAATTATTGTTTTCCTCCGAATGGCAAGTCTTTAATCGGCGTTGACTAAATCTGTATTTACTGTGCGTATGTAGCCGGCCGATTACTGAATATCCTTTATAAAAATGTATTGCTTTTTTAAAAGTATATTAACTGTTAGTTAGCGTTAACTTTTAGTTTGGATTATGATAATCTATAATAAAAGTATCTTTTTATTGTGCTTCCTCCATGTTTGGAACTGGATCACAGTTGTGCAGTACGTTGTTTGTTATTGTTTCTGTTTTAGAGTATGATAGTTTGGATTATCATTTTTAAAGCATATTAACTTTTAGTTTGGATTATTTGGATATCTTTTTCAAAAGCAAAGACCTGTTTAATAAATTTATTGTTGAAATGTATTCCAAGATTGAATCGGAAAGGGTGTTGTACATAAGACAGAATCAGGACTCTAAGAGTGGAACAGTATGCACATTTGAGAGATGCGTTGATGAACGGTGGAAATGCTGCGATACAAAAACTGAAGTATACAGAAACACTAAACTTCCAAAAAGATATAAAAACCAAAAGTTAAAGTTTATGCTTGTGTAAATTTATACATTGCATAAATTATCAAAATTAAGTATTGCTATGCTTTCCAAAAGACACCCAAACACAGAAACAAACAAAAAATAGCATAAAAGATCAACAAAATAACAGCATTTTGCAATACCATTTTTTTTTAATTTTACAGCTTTCAATATGCAAAAAAGGTAGTTGTATAAGAAGCCAGCATTATGAAGGGTTAGAGCATTGGTGTCATTAACAAAATAATGTTTAAATCCAAGACTGCCTATTTGGCATATTTCTCAAAATGAAACCGTGATTGGCTGTTACCTAACGCATTTGAATACTTCCATCTTCTGTGCAGCAAATTGTAGCCTCTCAAATTCATATTGGCTTCTAGAAATTAACATGTTCCTCTCTGTGCTTAACTTTCGGTAGTGAGTGTATTATAAGACGAATATGAAAAAGTTACTTATGTTTAACTACACCTATTAGTCTGAACTGACTTCAGTTCGTATCGTAGCGTGTAAAAGTAGCCTCGCGATTGGATTTTGAGTTGCGACGTGGGCTTTGTATAAAGTCGGTATTGGTCTAACTACATTAAAGCAACAACGCAGTAAAATGATGACAATGTTGTGCAAACATTCCTCATATTTTTGTGAGGCGAAATGTCGCCTAAAGGGAGAAGCTGATACTAAACAAAAGCATTTAAACAGCATTTGTTTCGGTCGTATAACAAAACATTGTGGGGCGTACATGAAAAGAGGCCGTTATAGCGAAATGCCATAATTTTGTTATTCTTTAATGCAATTGTTTGTTTGTTTCTGTGTTTGAGTGTCTTTTAGAAAGAATAGCAATATTTAATTTTTATAATTTATGCAACATAAAAATTTACAAAAGCATCACCTGTAACTTTTGGTTTAGAAATCTTTTAGAAAGTTTAGAGATTTCTGTGTACTTCAGTTTTGGTACAGCAACATTTCCATCGTTCATCAACGCATCTCAATCAGATGCGTGAAATGTGCATACTGTTCCACTCTTCAGTCATCTAATTTAGTCATATGTACAACACCTTCTCTGATTCAATCTCGGAATACATGGCGACAATAAATTGATGGAACATGTCTTTGCTTCTCAGTAAAACGTTGAAATTCGAACATCATCATCCTGTGAGCGTAGAGCTACATAGAAGAAATGTTCTTTTAAATATCGCATTTTTTTCCATAAGACATTGAAACGAAAATGAAAAAAATTATTTATACGAAAACCGAAGTACTATACAGAAACAAACAAAAGATTGCATAAATGAAACAAACCAGAAATTGCACAAAAGATCAAAAGTAAATATCGCTAAACTTTGAAAAAAATATCCAAATAATCCAAACTAAAAGTTAATATGCTTTAAAAATCAAAATCCAAACTATCGTAGTCTAAAAAAGAAACAATAACAAACGTATTGCCCAACTGTTATACAGTTCCAAACATGAAGTAAGCACAATAAAAAGATACTTACCTATATAAAAGATTAAAAGTTAATGCTAACTAAAAGTTAATATGCTTTTCAAAGGCAATAAATTTTTGAAAGGATATCCAGTAATCCGGCGGCTACACGGGAACGGATAGACACGAGCAGTAAATACGGATTCATTCATTACCAATGACTGTTGCCATTCGGAGGAAAGAAAATAATAATTGAACATCGCATTAAATTAATTTTAAAATTTTCAAGATTAAATTTTATAAAACAGGCTGGTCTATAAAATCGCAAAAAATTCGGGACTACATGTGTGCCCAATTTCATTATTGTAAATGCCATAAATTCGTCAGTACACAGAAACTTCATTTTATAATAGTAGAGATTAATTCATAAGAAAGAATTATTATACATAATAAGTGCAGGGATGAGATTCTTCTGACTTTAATCGGCACTTCCGATTTTTATCATTTAAAAAAAAAATTCTGACTTTTGCCCTTTTTGTCTTCTATAAACGTAAAATGCGCCAAATGAGACATATTTCGCCAACATTGCACTCCTTAATTTTACCACGCTGATAAGTCTGCAAATTCCTCTTTTAAAAGAATTCTTAGAAGCAATAAGTTTAATGGCAAACCTGGAAAACTTGGATATTGAACAAGTAAACATATGTTGTTCCTGTAAATTACGTAGGTAAAGCTTTCGTATGCTAAGAAAACGGAGCTGTTATCTAGCGGCCGTCGTACGTTATGATGCGGCGGAAAAGGTATAAATGAAATATTTTAAGTTGATCAGCTTTTAATGTTCGGTTTTTCTTTCAACTAGAAAATAAGATGCTCGGTTATTTCACCGATCAAGTTAATTCATTTTTTATGGCAACCTCAGCAAGCGGAAAGTTTAAAGTTTCTTTTTGAATATTCTAGGAAGTACTTTCAAAATCCGTTAAAACTTCTTTGGCGACTTTAGAAGTGCGCCAAGGTGGTGGACATCACTTTAAACGTAGACTGCAGCTATTTTTTGCAACGGAAATTTTCAAAATGATGCTTCTTTTAAGGGCAATATTTATGATTGCTTTAATGAGTAAAATTATTTCTTGGATAATATGGGTTATTAATTTTAAGTTTTATTTGGTTTAAAGTTGACAAAATTAGAATATTTACAGGAAAATATAAGCCGATAATTTTATATTCGATAATAGGTTAATTTAAACTAAGTTATATTTTATTTAAAACAGGGTTACAGCTACAGTCTGTTTATAGCAATGACAACGGCATTGGCGGTTTTTTTTGGCACACTTCTTAAATCGCCAAGGAAAGAATTATTTCAAATGAACCAATGAAATCAAATGACAGTTTAACGGAATTTGAAAGAACTTTCTAGAATATTCAAAATGAAAGTTAGAAACTTTCCACTAGTCCAGGTTGTCTTAAAATCCATAATACAAATGGGTTACCTTAACCTGTCATTACTCGCTACTAGAAGTACACCAATACTGTTACCACCGCTATAAACGTAGACAAGCTGTACCAACACAGGTTTTGATTTGTTTTAAATTAAGTATATTTGTAACGATTTATTGAGGTAATATCGGTGAAAAGCTGTAATAATGCTAATTTTTATTTTTAATGTCGACTTATTTTTTTCATAACATTTATGCTACTTAATTAAATTATTTTTTATTTCAATCATTCTTTTGTATAACATAGCGTTTTTATTTCCTCTTAATATCATTTTTGTATCAGGGTTTTGGAAAAATTGACCTTTTTTTTTAATTATTCTAAAATAGGCATATAAATAGCATTTTCAACTTTATGAAACTTATTTTGTACTATTTACAGAATTGCCAAGATATTTTTTCTTTTTGTGCAAAATACGGTTTTACGCACCCCTTTTCTTATTTGCAAAATTTGAGTTTACACGTATTTTCAGACTTTTTTGTCCTTTTCCCACTCTCATGCCTGTAAGTGGAATAACCTAAAAAAATTATACTAGACATTATAAATTAGTGTTATAATGCTGCATAGTATGTTAACTTTTCCTTTATTTTCATGATATATTGGGTCATCCGGAAAGTTCTGTGCATTTTCAAATAGAAGCTAGCTTTGTTATTATAAATTTTATGTTATTATTTTTAATATAAATTACTGAAATACATTTAACATTTTTTCAAAAAATAAGAATTACTACGATTAGTTATGCAGTAAAAAGTCCGAAATTCGGAAGTTTCCAAATTTCTGGATGTTTTGCTAACCAGCGGTTTATTCTCAATTTTTTACATTTTCCCAACAATTTTTAAAAATTAAGGAGTTGAACCTGGATTTAATTGATGAAACAAAGCAAAAAAACGTACATGTTTAGAGTAAATACCACAGAAAAATTAGGTTTGCAGTTAAAATTTGTTCCATTGTATTTATAAATTTTTTTTCTTCGTTTTTTACAAATTAATACGATTTAAAACGCAAAATTAGGTTTGCAATTAAAATTTGTTCCATTGTATTCATAAATTTTTTTTTCTTCGTTTTTTACAAATTAATACGATTTAAAACGCAAAATTCGCAAGGGGTTAACAATATTAAAACAAAATAAAAATGCAACTTACTTGAAAGAATCAACAAAAATTTCGAGAGTTCCTTATAAAACAACCACAGACACAACTGAAGTAAAAAAAAAAAAAAATTCGAAATACGAAGGGTTGCATTAAAATGGATTAAAGTGTATAAACTCGGGAAGGTTACCACATTTGGCTATAAATCACCATAAGTTGTGACGTATCCAATACTACATACAACCCGTCATACTATGTAAATATAACATAAAGAGAACAATATAGTTTTTGGTGGAGTGGTAGCATCCGTTACGTAGTCGCCAAAGCGATGTTTATCGCCAAACAAGATGGCCACCATATATCAAAAAGTGAACTTTTGCATAAATTAAGTAAAGGAATAAATTTAAAAAAAAAGGAAAAAAACATTTTAATGCAATGCAACAAATTTTACTTGCAAATCTTCTAATTTTTTCTGATTAGTATTTGCTCTGAACATGTCCGTTATTTTGTGTTGTTTCCTCAAATAGGTCCAGATTTAACTCATTTAAAAAAAAAATCCGAAAGATGCAAAAAAGTTTAAAAAAAAAATTATAAATAAACCTCGGTTAGTAAAACGTCCGGATTTTGTACTGTGTATGGAATTAAAGACGAGGAATTTTTTTTGTAGATAAGTCAGTTCATATTTGGAATCCTGATAATCCACCAAATATTTTTCAATCAATGGAGGTTTGTTCTATCTATAATTGAGATGGAATTTCATTTTAGAATTCTTCCAGCAATTTACTCAGCATTATGTGGGCAACTCAATGGGGATATTCTTGGTCAGAGATGAAGATATGGAATTGAAAATGAGGAATCTTTTTGCAACCATGGGACCAAGAAGAATATTTTTGAATTTTAGTCACAGCGTTTATAAAGCATAGTTTCAATGCGTATAAAGCACTATACATACTTGGAGGAATTTTTTTTTGAAGCTAAGACACAGCGTATAACACACGATCCCTGCCTGGCGGCTACCTCGCAGACCCCGAACCTTTCACCGCTGACTACTATACGTATAAAACCACTGTACCAGGAGGAATTTTTCGTTTTTAGGCCACAGTGTATAAAATGTGACCCGTGACTGCCTGCGAGACACAATTATTGCTGGCTTCCATGCATATAAAACACTTTACAGGAAGGAAATTTTTTTTAGATAAGTTGCAGCGAATAATGCAAGACCCCTACCGGCCAGAGAGACACAATCACCATTGGCTTCCATGCGTATAACCACTTTTTGGTTCCTCGGCGTTGTACATTTTGAGAATTTCCTTCACAAAAAACATCCAGTGTTTTTAATATAAATTACTGAAATACATCTTTACAGGTTCCAAATGTATACTATCAAACATTTTTGCAAAAACATAAGAATTAATATGATTAGTTACACAGAGCAAAGTCCAAAACTCAAAATTGTCCAAGATCTAGACTTTTCAAATATCCGGATGTTTTGCTAACCGCTGTTTCCCCCCCCCCCCCTAATTGTTGGCATTTTTCTGACAATTTTTAAAAATTAAGGAGTTGAACCTGGACCTAATTGATGAAACAACACAAAAAACGTACATATTTAGCAATTTAGTACAAACCCGCGAAAACTGGAAGGTTACCACATTTTGCTATAAATCGCCATGAGTTGTAACGTTTCGTATACTACATACCACCCGGTCAAAAATATGAATTTTCCCGAAATTAATGCTAAACAAGTTACCTACAATGTACCGTATCATCTTTATTATACTGTTACATGAACATATAAGTAAACTCATGAATAAGAAAAATGGTACTTCAAAATTTATAATTATAGGTATAGGAACAGGGCCTCAAAAGCCAGTCTCCTTCCAGTTCAGTTAGTGACTCCACTGGGTCACTATTCAAACAAATTGATGATCTTGTGCTATCTGACTCAGGATCAGAGAAAACAGCTGTGTCTTTCTCTCCAACAAGAGATGACTCAGCCTTAATCTATTAATAAACTCCTCTCTAAGGGTTAGCCTTGTTGCTATTCATAACCAAACAACATGGTTATGTCTGAACCCCTTAAGAAAATAGGCAATCCCATAAGGATTGCACAAATTAATCTACACCATAGCCAGTCTCCTTCAGCTTTACTTAGCAAGAGACTGGTAGAAGGAAAGATAGATATTGCCCTAATACAGGAACCCTGGGTCAATCATGGAAGGATCCTAGGCCTGGGCAACTGTGGGAATCTATTCTTTGATCGCTCATGCAGCAAACCGAGAGCATGTATCATTGTAAATAAAAATCTTAATGCCCTCCTTTTGGCTGATTTCCTTGATGGGGACAATGTTGCTATCAGGGTGATCAGTGAAAACGGAGATACCACATGTATCATGTCAGCGTACCTTCCATATGAAGAAGAAATTCCTCTAGCGACTTCAGCCAGAAGATTTGTCAAGCACTGCTTACGCTCTAGGATGAAGTTTATCGTGGGATGTGACGCAAATGCACACCACACCATTTGGGGCAGTTCCAACTGCAACAAAAGAGGTGAGGAACTAATAGAATTTTTCTTATCTAATGACCTTTTTATTCTCAATACAGGTAACAAACCGACATTTGTCAACAGCAACAGAAGTGAAGTCATTGACATCACTTTCTGTAATGCTAAAGCAGTTAACTGTATAAAGGACTGGCATGTGTCTGACTGTACCACACTGTCAGACCATAGACAGATCCAAATGTCTTTAACAGGTCCTGCTATGAATATTCAGCAGGATCAAAGAAATCCCAGGCATACAAAATGGGATTCCTATAGGGAGGACCTTCGCCTCCTTTTAGAGGGTAGGAGTCACAACTTTCCCTTACTGGTAGACTTGGAATTGGCTGTTGACTCTGTGCAGCAGTCCATCCTCCAGTCCTACCAGTTAAATTGTAAGGCAGTCACCACAAGCTTACCAAGGCGAGTTCCTTGGTGGAATAAAAGTCTCTGTGGTCTTAAAAAGAACTGCAGAAGACTCTTTAACAGAGCTAAAAAAACAGGTGAGTGGTCAAGATACAAAGAAGCACTCACCAACTATAACAAGGCCATAAGGAAATCTAAACAGGAGTCATGGAAAAACTTCTGTGGCCAAGTGGACAGTATGTCTAGTGCGGCTAAGCTGACTAAAGTACTGACCAAAAACAACCAGTGCCAATTAGGCTCCATTAAAAAGGATGATGGCACATTCACGGAAAACGGTAGGAGCACCCTGGTAGAAATGCTTAGAGTGCACTTCCCTGATTCCAGAATTACAAATATTAATGATGAACTGACAGTTCCACTTATTCCCCTGCTACGTAGTGGAAAGGAGGACTGGGAACTGGCTAGAAGTATAATTACTCCAAAAAGAATAGCATGGGCGATTAACTCATTCATGCCCTTCAAAACACCTGGTGTAGATGGCATTATACCTGCTCTACTCCAACATGGCAAAGACATCATTATACCACACATATGTAGGATTTATAGATCTTGCGTGGTATATGGTTATATGCCGCATGCATGGAGAACCTGCAAGGTAATTTTTATACGTAAACCAGGTAAAACATGCTACAGTGAAGCAAAAGCCTTCAGACCTATTAGTCTGACATCATTTCTTAAGACATTAGAGAAATTGATCGATAGATACATTAGGGACGAGGTTCTAAAAGCCGAACCCCTATCGAGATTTCAACACGCCTACCAGCCTGGGAAATCTACAGAGACTGCTCTATATGATCTTGTTACGGTCCTTGATAGAGCAGTCAATGGAAAGGAAATTGCCTTGGCAGCCTTTTTAGATATTGAGGGAGCCTTTGATAAGGTTCCAGTAAACGTAATTATTGATGCCCTCATCAGTCGAAATGTTAATCCATTGGTTTGCGCCTGGATTAAAAACATGCTCGAGACAAGGATGGCTCAGGCCTCCTTACTGGGAGACACACTAACTGTGGGAAACTGTAAAGGCTGCCCCCAGGGTGGTGTGTTATCCCCCTTACTATGGAGCCTTGTGGTTGACGAGCTCCTTAACAGGACTCACTTCTTGGGCCTGTATTGTCTGGGTTATGCTGATGACATAACGCTGGTCATAAGAGGGAAGTTCCAAAACACGGTAACAGACCTCATGAACACTGCCCTAAAAAAGATTGAACTTTGGTGCAAAAAGGTGAACTTGTCGGTTAACCCCAACAAAACTAGTCTAGTCCTCTTCACCCGGAAAAGGTTACGAGATATGCATTTGATAAAATTCTTTGGAACACCACTTGCATACTCGGATGAGGTTAAATATCTAGGAGTAATCTTTGATAAGACCTTGACATGGAGCTCACATCTCCAGTACTGCACGAGCAAGGCCAAGAGAGTGTTTTGGGCTTGTAGACGTGCCATTGGTAATAATTGGGGTCTAACACCGAAAATGGTGCATTGGATATATACCGGGATTATTGTTCCGATGATATCCTATGGCGCCATCGCTTGGTGGAATAGAACCCGTAATGAGACAGTGAAAAAAGAACTCACTAGTCTACAAAGAATGGCTACCATTGCAATTACTAGTGCAATGCGAACCACTCCCTCACAGAGTCTAGAACTGCTTCTGGGGCTTCTACCACTGCATAAACAAGTGGAACTAGAGGCAATTTCATGCTCACAACGCCTCAAACTCATGGGACTATGGAAGTCATCTTATGAAATGCCTGCCTTCAAAAATGTCGATCCGCAGGTGAAGGAACATCCCTATCTATTAATGAGATCTGACTGGATGTTAAAGCAATTTTGCTTTAAAGCCAAATATAATATCATCTTTCCCACCAGAGAAGAATGGAGATTCGTCTCCAGGCTGATAGGAAGGGGGATGAAATTTGGTACACAGATGGTTCAAAAACATCTCATGGCACTGGGTCAGGTGCCTTCTGTCCTAATCGAAAAATAAGGCTATCTTTTTCTTTGGGTAAGCTGGCCACTGTATATCAGGCTGAGGTTCTGGCAATCTCTGCTTGTACTTACAACTGCCTCAATAGAGGTGTAGTTAAGAGGGTTTTTAAAATCTTCTCTGACAGCCAGGCAGCCCTAAAGGCTTTGCAAAGTCACTGCTTTTCCTCAAAAGCAGTGTGGGAATGTCACAATGTGCTTGAGGACCTGGCTGAGAGAAACAAGGTCTCTCTGGTTTGGGTCCCTGGTCACTGTGGCATTGAAGGTAATGAAACGGCAGACCTATTAGCAAAACATGGGTCTGAAACACCATTTATTGGACCAGAGCCTGTTTTGGGTCTGCCTCACAATGTGGTTAGAGGGACTATAAGGGATTTGCTCCTTGCCGAGTCCTACCAAACATGGCTTCAGTCTAATAATCAAAGACAAGCCAAAGAGCTCAATCAGCAGTCTCCATGGGATAGATCAAGAGAGCTGCTGAATTTCAGTAGGAAAGAAATCAGGATAGCTATTGGCCTCCTAACTGGCCACTGTACCCTGAATAGACACCTCAACATTATGGGTGTTTTAGATGACCCACTATGTAGAGGTTGTCGGATGGTAGAGGAGAGTTCTGTACACGTTCTATGTAAATGTGACCATTACTCTGCACAACGATTTGAATATCTGGGATACCATTGTATCGAACCCTGGGAACTGTCAAACATTCCAATCAGGTACATGCTGAAATTTATTTCGGCCATCGGTCTTTAGTGGATCAGTAGGGGTCTCAGTACAATAGACTATTAGTCGCAGTGCTGGCACTCTTCGGAGTCACCCCTTTACAAGTCATAAGTCATTGATTCAGAGAAGTGCTAAATTTAGTGCAATCGAATTATCTCGTAATACTAACTCCTTTCAGCAATAGAAATTAGTGCAGTTAGCTGGAAATCTGTGAAAGCCGAAACACTTGTTAATTGTTTTGTCAAAGCATGATTTATCGCTCCATCTTTGTCATAAGCAGCAGTCAACACTTCTCTTATTTCCGCATTCTGTGTAATTGATTTTGAAATGTACACAGAAGATTTCCAAGCTTTGTCAATGTCAATACTTCTATTCAGTGCCGCAACTCCCCTTCAGAAAAAGATATTGTTCCAGATATTATGGCCAATTGGTCGGAAGAAACACCTGAAACATTCAGAATCAGAGGAAGAAGTCTTTCAGAATCAGAGGAAGAAGTCTACTAAGTCAACTGCAACGAAGTTCTTTCATGCTTAGAGTAATTGAACATTTTCTTGGCAAAAAACATGATAGTGTCAAAAAAGCGGCTTACAAGTTACATTATTTTGTATCATCAGTCAATAATGAGCAGCATAAGCAAATGAATACAAAATATTATATTTACCAATAATAATAATTTAAGTTGTTTTTTATAACTTCCTTTATGATTTTGTTGTACTACTAATTAAAAGTACCTACTGTTTATATATATGCAATTTAGCCAGCGAACGTTAGGTAGCCTTTCATAAAATATAATCGGACCAGTCGGTTAATGGAATCACTTTCATGCAGTGGCGTATATAGGAGTTTATTTCGGGGGGTGCCAAATATTATTGAAAGCAATTTAGTATACATCGTACAAATGTATTAATTTTGGGGGAAGCAAACATTTGAAAGCTATTTAGGACTTCAGGATATCAATTTGAATAAATAATAACAATTCAATATATTTCCAACAACAATTTGAAATTCTCAAATTGTTTAAAATTTATTTCTAAAAATAGGTATTTATGCATTTTAAATAATGTCAGTGTATATAATAATGACTAAAAACCTGCATGGATATTAAAAGTAATAGAAGGTTAGACACAGATTAAAAAAAAAGAACAGTTTAAATGTATTTTTAGAAATTGAGAAATATAATTTTAAATATTACTTTTATAGTGAAATATGCATTTCTTTAATTGGAAAAAAGTAACTTGTTTAGTTATTTAAAATATTCTATAATTCGTTCTTATATACAGGGGGCCCACTCTTAAAGTTGATGGATAGGTAATTTACTTTTAATTACTATCTCAATAGAAATTTCTTTGTTTAATGTATGAGTATCTGGATATTAGTTTACTAATTATGACTGATAGAACTAGAACACGGAATAAAAATTTAAATTTTGTTTTCTTTTTTAATTGAGAACTTTTTTACCCAAAACGTTTCAAATACATTTTGTTCCTTTCCAAATTTTTATTATTGAAAATATGCATATATAACGAATGGTTAACGGTCGTTCGTTCCACAACATTATAATTTCTAAGGCTGGGGTCGTAAAACAAGTGAAATGCCCAAGAGGTTGTTTGGGAAGCTAGACAGAGGGTTTTTTTACCTCGCAAAGTCGTAAAACTGTCGGGGGCGTCCATTGGATTCTGCAGGCAGCGGAAGAAGAAAATGTTCCCTGTTAAGTAGCACTCTCACAACCACGTGGTCACATCACACCTTTCATCAACCATCATAAATTTTGGTGATTCCTGTGTTCATCCCACTGTGTTTACTTTACTCGGGAAAGGAAATAACTTCTCTGTTTAGTTTTAAATGTGTCCAAATAATAAAAATTTTTAAGAAAATTGTTTCCAGGAATACAAATTCGATTTAAAAAAATTCAAAATAAAAAGTTACCATGATTGAGCTTAGTCAAAATTTCGGGAGGGGCCCGGGCCCCCTCGGCCCTCCCCTTATATACGCCCCTGCTTTCATGTCGAACCAAATTAATCCGAAAAAGGCGGAGTGCACTGTACTTTTCCCACTTACTTCTTGACATTAAAATTAAAGATTATATTTTGTTTAAGAACTGATCAACAAACAAGTATTATCTGGAAACAGCCATGGATAACCTTGCTTGAGAAAGAGAAAAAAAACCCATTTGAACACAATATCACACCACGCGATTTTACACAATTATATTTTTGTATGTAAATTGGTTTGCAACTATTTTTATAGATTGGTAGGATTTCAGTTGAAATTCATGTTTACAATGATAAAAGAAACAAAAGTGGTAAATATTTGTCGCAACAGCACACTATTGCTCAGAAAATTTTCCTAACAAAACAGAAAATATACCTTACCTGTTCTTTAGTAAATATTTTAAAATAATGTAATATGAAGTTCTACTTGATACAGGGTAGTAAATAAAAACGTTGATTTATTTTTCTTCCTGTCAAGACAACAGTTTGATTGTGCTCAGTTCAGTTCACAATTCACCTAACCAAAATTGAACTCTATGGTTCTGTGGGGCTCTGCGGACTACATTCGTTAGTTTACATTTACAAGTGAAGCACACCCAGTCAAAACACATAATTTTAGGAAAACAAAAAAATAATTATACTAACTAGTTTTTTTTACTCAATAAATATATTTTCCAAGATCTCATGAAGACATCTAACTTTGATGTTTAGAAAAATGACGCAGTGAATTTAACCAGTCTAAGATCACCATAATCTGGTCTTAAATAGCAAAAGGATTCACATCTTGAAAAATTTGATTTTGGGTGTTTTCCTAATAAACTGACAATACAAAGGAAGGCTGGTGAAAAAATATGAAACAAAAAGCTTTTTTATCACCTTTGATGTTACTATGCGTGCCTCGACCGGAGGCCGGCTGTCCTAGATGCGTCAGTCTTAGGCAAAAGTATTTTTAAACCTACAAAGTTTGAAGTATTAATAGGAAAACTATTTACTCTGAGACGGAATTTTTTTCATGTGTGTAAACATTTTGGGTTTCCCTGACTTATAGAACGGTTAGTTTTTCCAAAGAACCCAAAAAGTAAAGAACCAAGAATCTAGTTAATAACTTGTTGCGAAGAGACCGCTATATTGCTTCAGTGTGACGCAAATTTAACTACCTACCTACCAGGTAAGCAGCTCGTTTGAATGAAGAACTGAAACTATTTTCGAATGTGCTTTCGTTTTGTTCTGTATGTTGTGTGCATCTAACTTTCGTTTTCTTTGGTGAATGTAATCAGATCAGAGTAATATTTCATATGCTCGTGATTACTTTGTCGTGCGATGCTAATCATCAAACATGATAAATAAGTATTCTTGGTTTTTTTTTTTAATAAAAAAAATTAAATTTGGTTTGCATTGGTTGAATTTTTTTGGGACGACTCACATTTAATATTTTTTTGTAATAATGTTTTCTTTGTAGAAAGGCAAACACTAATTATTGTAAAATTTTTTTGGGAAAATGTAGGTCTTCAATTAAAGATGAAGCATTAGAAAAATTACTGCGGAACGAGTTTATATCAATTTCCTTTTTTGCAATAGAAAATTTCTGACTACATTTATATTTACTGTATTACTGAGTATGTCAAGGGGGATGATAGAACGTGCTAAAAAATGGTATAAGTTTCTTTTGGCACAATGGCTAATTTTCCTTTTGAAATACTATATTTATAGTGAGATTAACATACTATGTTAGAGTTACATTCTACTGTCATACATAAAATTTTCAGAACCTCAGCTTTGAAATTGCATCAATTTCTCCCATTTTTTTTTGTCTCCAATCACTGACGGCAACAGGAAATTGCCAAATTTTGTACTCACCTAGTACACTTAATGAATGACTTGGGAGGCTACCATTCACACCACATTTAAATAATTTTTTTCTAATTTAAGTTACAAAATTATCTTTCTGATGTTTTTATATATATCCCATTGAATTTGTCCCATTCTTACGGTATAGATGTAAATTGTGCAAACACGTTTATGTTTAACTTCTGCAAATCGAGCAAATAAACTCTTTCAAAATCACACGACAAATACTATCTGACTATGACTATTGGATTGAGTCCAACTCCATTGGACTAGGTTTCATTACACTTTTGTGGATGATTCTTATTCATTATAACTAACATTATTAGCTGATTTGTGTTGCTCTAGTGTGACGTTAATTAATACCTTGTTGGTACCAGTAGTTGATTTTAATGTGAACTGAATTTTATTGCTTGTTATGATATCAATTAAATGCACTAGAAAACTTCAAAAGGAAGGAAAATTTCCAAAAATTAAGACTATAAATTCTTTTTCTAACTGTCAATCAATAAACAGTGTCACAGAAAAAAATTTCCAAAACAAGCTACTATTGTATGTTTTTACTTTGGTCACCTGATCAAAAAATTGAAAATTGCACGTTTGAAAACATAAAAAAAAATTGTACTTTGTTAAAAAATGACGGAAAACGCAAACTAACCCCAAGCCACAAATGTTCTTTACAGAAAAAATGTTCCACAAATACAGTCTAAATTGAACCCAAACCATCGCCAATAGCCTATTGTTTTGCTCAAGTGTGTGATATCAATTAACTACCTACCCCAAACTCAGATTCAGCACTTAAGTGGAACCTTTTGGCTATTGAGGAAAAATGTTTAGGTGTAAATGACACTTGATGCTTTGCCCCAAATTTTTATTCTGGTTTTCTGTATAAATATTTTTTCCACCAATGTTTTAAGAAAAATGTTTTGTCATTGTCATTTCTTGGCTGTAATATGACTTATTACTTTAATTTTTAAAATAAATTCAAGAATAAAATGTTTCTTTAATTGTTAAGGAAAGAAATAGGTGATCTCATTTATGTATTTAAAGTTCAAATCATGAAACAATTAAAAACACTAATCAATTTTAAATTAAAGAAATAATGTAGCTCTTCAATTAAAGACTCATCATTAGGAAAACTATTGAGGAATAATAATTTTTTTTTAGTAAAAATATTTTTTTAAAATACATTTTTTTTAAATTTTTAATAAAATTTTCTTTATAGCATCATTAAAGTTAAAGTGTTGCTGGGCTTTTAACTCTATTAGATCTTTGTTCACTTGCTCCCTCTACATATTCTATTAATTTTTCAACTATCATCAATAAGCTAATCTTTGTCGAAACCTATTGAAATTTATAAAGCGTTTTAGAAATGCTGGTCATAAGTACAAGTAGTCATTAAAAAAGTAGGTCAATAAGTGAGGAGTGCCTAGTGAGAGACTATCAGGAGGATTGATATGAAATTTTTCATAGCCATTTAAGAAGTTCTGAATCGATTCCAATCAAAGTAAAGGTAACTTAAAAAGAAGCCTAACTTAGTCATTTTTATTATGTCTCATAAGAAATTATTAATTGTAACCCTCTTAATTTTTGAGGATTTGAGTACTTCCGTATGCATAATCCATAAATGGGTGCACTAAATTATTTGAAAGTTGGTAGTAAGTTAAAATTTTGATATAGATTTGAATTTTGGCATCAATATTTTGTGTTGCCATTAGATATGAATTTTGAAATACAATGTAAAGACGACCGCTTATGCAAATTTTGTGCACATGACTAGAAGATGGTACTGCCATTACGAATTATAAAGTTTGTGCAATTGAATATAAAGGTGACCCCTTATAAAAATTTAAGCATGACTATACAAGACCTTCCTTATTGAATGCTATTTTTATGAACTTGTTCTTCTATCAAAAGGATTTCTCAATTGTCATTTATATTGCTGAAATGTTTTATTACAACATTCATGATTGGTTGACTAATGAAAAGTTATTTATCCTGAGTCATGAAATCAAATTACTTATGTAGTTACAAAACATTTACTAACTAGTAAGGGATTATTGAAATATATTAAACTCGTTAAAATTTGTACAGTACAGAGGTAATTCTTGTAGGCTATTTTAATTTGTTTAAATATAAATTAACTTAAATCTCTCTCTATGAAAAGAAACCTGAATTTCCTCATCTAATTTGGAAAGAATTAAATTGTGTTTGGAACTTTTGATTAGTTAATTAATGTAGTATTGGAGTACAAAACAGGCTATTAGCAACGGTCCACTAGCAATCCTGAATGGGAGGATCTGAGGACTGTGATGTGTTAACTGTAACCATAACTGTAAAAGTGTTTGTTCTATAGATATTTGAAATATACAGTTTTATATAGATAACCAAGAGTGCACGTTAGGCTTTGTTCAATAAAGTTATGTTTGTGAATTGTGGCTTACATTTAAATACGATTATGAAACTTGCTGAATAATTGACACAACCACAAGAGACTGAAACATGGTGTCAGAAACCTGTTAAGAAACTTCATATTCGAAAAAAAAAATTAACTTTTGTGTTCTGTAAAGTGAACTTTTCCTAATCTGTTATCATCGTTCGCGATGACCTTTAAGCCTCCTGGAGAGTTGTGTTTCACTGGAAATACCAGTGAAAATTGGATGGCCTGAAAAGAAAAGTGTACCCAACACCTTGAGGCATTACTACAAATTGAAAAATTATATTGTCTGTGTTGATGGACTAGTATTTTTAAACGACAAAATTGTCATTCCAAATGTTCTTAGACAAGATATGTTAATGTTGATGCATAAAGCTCATCTGGGTATTCAGAAGTGTAAAAATAGAGCCAGGGAATTAATGTACTGGCCAGGAATTAATCAAGACATTGAAAATATCATTTCTAAGTGTAATGTGTGTGAAAAATTTCAAAAATCACTATGTAAAGAACCTCTTGTCCCGCATGATGTACCAAACCGTCCGTTTGAGAGAGTCGGAGTAGATTTAATGTATTTTAATAACAGTGACTATCTAGTATTAATTGATTATTACTCAAAGTGGATTGAATCGGTACCTTTTCGAAATAAGACTACAAAAGAAATCATTCTCAAGTTAGAGAATATATTTTCCAAATTTGGAATTCCAGAAATTATTGTTTGTGACAATGTTCCCTTTAACAGCTATGAATTAAAAAATTTTGGAAAGGGATGGGATATTGAAATTATATTCACTAGTCCTAATTATCCCCAAAGTAATGGGATGGTTGAGAAGGCAGTTGGGATAACCAAAGCAATTTTTAAGAAAGCTTTTGAGGATAATCGTAGACCTTCAGTAGGATTATTAGAATATCGTAATACACCCATTTCTGGATTAGGGTTATCACCAGCCCAGCTAATGTTTAATAGACGATTACGAACCAAGTTGCCTATTAGTAATAAACTTCTTAACCCTGAACTCTTTAAAGATGTTGATATAAAATTGTTGAGAATGCAACAAAACCAGAAGCACTATTACGATAGATCCAGTAAGAATTTGAAAGAACTTCAGCCTGGAGACAAAATCACTGTTCAGAACGTAAAAATTAAATTATGGGAACCCGCTACTGTTTTTGTCTTTAACCAATAACCCAAGGTCATAAAAGATTAGAACAAACTTTGGAAGAGTCTTAGTGAGAAACAGAAAGTTTTTAAGGTTATCCATGACCTCCCATCCATTTTACAATAATATTCCCGATGATCTTCCAGATAATAAAGAAACATTTATTGATACGAGTACTGCGCCGCTATCCAATACTGTAACTAAACCTCATGCTCGCCAATCAGGTCGTACTATAAGACGACCCAGGTATTTAAGTGATTATATATGTTATTGATTGTTTCTTGATTTTATGAAGTGTTTTATATGTATTATTATTTACTATACGAGTTAAAAGGGAGTATGTGATGTGTTAACTGTAACCATAACTGTAAAAGTGTTTGTTCTATAGATATTTGAAATATACAGTTTTATATAGATAACCAAGAGTGCACGTTAGGCTTTGTTCAATAAAGTTATGTTTGTGAATTGTGGCTTTCATTTAAATACGATTATGAAACTTGCTGAATAATTGACACAACCACAAGAGACTGAAACAAGGACAACAAACCACTTTAAATCATGGTCAGAAGAGAAGATAACGTCTGAGCTATCATCTAACTCGGGTGTTGACCTCGTCATCTAACTGTTTCAAAATTACAAGGTGTTGTCTTTGAATATTTTCCTTTGGGATTGATACTGGACCATTGCCAATATCCTGTTAAGTTGCTGTATTAGTGGAATTGTAATATACATTGTTGCCAGCTCCCATAGAAAAATGGGTCGCTGTAGCCCAGTTGGAAGAGTAACAGATTAGCAACTCAAGGGTTGCAAGTTTGAAACTTGATCCAACCTAAGACTCATGTATATGGCTATGTATGTTAAATCTGTTGTGTACTCAAATGTCCTTATGTTGCTGTTGAAGTTTGGAGAGTGGGGTGCCAGTTCAGGTGTTCTTGTTGTTCAGTTCACCTTGTCACTTGACCGTGGTTCCAATTTCTGAGGTATTGTACTTGGATCTTTAACTTCGAGGTGGATCCTGGATAGTTGCCAAAAGCCTGTTGTATTGCACCAGTACAATATTAATTAACTAACTACTTACCATTCTAAAGCTCTAATTTTGACTTTATGTTATTTTCAAACAATTCTTCGTGTAATTAGCCTGTAATATATCATGAATCATTTGGATCGTTATACTCTTATAGGAGAACATATATTTAAACTGCCTTGCATTCATTCTAATGCACATCAAGACTTTATATTAACTTTTAAACTGATTTCATATGTTCTTTCATGCTTTATCTAAGATTAGGTTATATGTAGACATTCTAAACATTTTGACTTATTTTTTATTAGCCTCAAATTTGGAAGTATAGATTTCTGATGGCTGATTTGACATATCACGAGAAAGAATCATCCACTAACCTTACCATGGTGGATAGGTTACCTTCAAGTCCTACTAACACTTATATCAGTGGTATACATTTTGATGTAAAGCCTTCATTGGACAGGTAAAAATATATTCAAATAAGCCAGTGTATATTTTTTTTTTCTCCTTGCTCTTGTTCAGCATAGTTACACTTCTGGTTGAATTAATTAAATTAAAATTAAAATGTGTGACTATAGAATAATGCTTTCTCTTCCATAGAAAAATACAACTAGCATTTAAGTGTTCTGATAATGCTTTTAATAGCCGCATTTCAATATTTTAAAAATTTCCACAATTTACTTGAGATGCAAATTCACGTACATTCTACATTAATCCCAAAATACATTATATTTACAATTCTAAATTCTATCAACATCTTGGAGACTGGTGACAAATTAATTTGATATTCAGATCCTTACATGACAAGGCTTAACTTATATTTCAAATGGATCGTATCTTGGATTAATGTAAGATCCATCTAGAACTAATTTTGATGGCATTTGCCTGATTTTTGTTAATGTTTTCACTGCATATCCCAGAATTGAGTAGTTTTTAATTATTGCATTTAAAAAAAATGTAATCAATAAATTAAAGAATTTGTAACTAAATAAATGAATATCTGATTAAAGCTAATACTGCTGAATTTTTCATGGTTACCTGAAGGGTAGTTTTGCAAAAACGCAGCCATTAATGCACAACATTGCATACTGCATTTAAACTGAGCATGGTAAAACATGGCATGGTAAAACTGAGGATATTCAAATGAACAGACAATTAACGTGTGGAGAATGCAATACAGTTAAAAAATATATATTTCTCTATCAGATCCTACATCATTAAATTATTCTAAATATGAAAATTTAGGACTTTAAATTTGGAGATATTCAATTCCAAATTTGGTGTCTGAGGAGTTGAGTAGGCACCTCAGTACAGACCTCAGAAGGTTGCGTGTTCATATAACGTCCGGGTCACAAAATGAGGTATCTAACATAACTAACTCATTTTATTCTTTAATTAAGAATGTACATAAAAAGGTATAGCATAAAAATGCATTTAATAACTATGTTCGGAACATGACGATATACAAGTGTGTGTGAAAAAGTCAAGTCCTGTTAACCAGTTCGAGAACCAACTAACTTTCGAATCTTGCATTGCTGGTCTCTTGACAGCTTGGTCGCAATGCCATCTCGCGAGTAGTGAGATAGGAGTACAGCGCATTCTCGTGAGGAATTGAGGACACCTCAGTGTCAATTTCAGGGATCATCTCCACATATAAAGCCTTGTTGATTTTCAAATTGTTAAGGTTGGTATTTTTAAAGCGGTTTGCTGCCAGATATAGTAAAAGCTTCATAATTCATTAAAAGATAGTTAAGAAGTTTTTATAATATCTCGTAGCGTCCATTTAAAGACTCGATTAAAAAGCACGCAATTTTTATGACTGCATGAATTAAGGACAAATTTAATTTACTAATACTGTCTCTGTTGAAGAAATAGGTTTTGAAAACAAAATTAGCAAAATAATTATAATGCAAATTTTTTATTATTATTATTATTTTTTTTTATTTATTATTATATATATATATATATTTTTTTTTTTTGGGGGGGGGTATACAAAGTAGCTCAAATGTGTAAAAACAACTTGAAAAATTCTTATGGTACATAAAAAGAGAATATGAAAACAGATTTTCTATTCAAGAAAAAGTTTCTTGCAAAGACACTGCAAGAGCAGTGTTTCTGAATCTACAAATAAGGCGTCCTTCCTTTGGGGGCTTGGAGGAAGCCATGAAGAACTTTTATGACCATTTATTTCAGAAAAACCAGTAACTTTAAAGGTTTTGAAAATATTGTATTAAATACCTAGTTCCTAATCTAGCCATACAACCAACCAATATTCTATAATTTTACTTTGGAGTCATTTATGGGGCATGTCATGTGGGGTAATTTGAGCTGTTATGTCCTCGGAGCCATCGGGGGCCCAGAGCCGTTATATGCCCCCAGACCCACAGTGACTGTCACGGCCCTGACAAGAAATCTCCAGTTATTTACAAAGTAGCTCAAACTAATAATTATAAGTTATAACACCCAGCTAAAGGCAGTACGCTGATGCCATGAGCTTCTGGAAATGGTTTCTGTACATTTCTATGGTACCTTTTGATTAGTTTTTACAAGGTGAACAAAGAAGCAGACGAATGTAAACATACTTTGAGTGATAATTCAATTAACCTTGGTAATTTCCTTGAAATTATGTTATTTCTCGGGAAATATGACCCAACTTTAAAAAAACATAGCTAAAAGTGAACAACTTCATAAAGCTAGAGAAACTGCTGAAAACAAAGTAGTGGTAAGAGGAAGTTTTGTCACTTTTCTAATTAACAACACAATCATGAAAACTATTCAAATCATGGTTAGAAAAATGGTAAAAATTAAAATGTAAGTACATGTTGGAAATGCTGCTCTATGTCCGAGCCACATAGATTGACTGATACTTGTATGTAAGTTTCTCTCTCGCTATGTGGCAACAGTGCGTGGTCGTTGACTTTTGAAAAATGACTTGAAGTAATGTATAGTGCCTTTTTGTGATCGTCATTTATTAATCTGTTCTAAATTAATTTCATTCATATATTACTTATTTGCATATTTAATAAATCTCAGTAATTTGAATTAACGTATTTTTGTGGTACTTTTATTTGAATATCTAACACGTTATCAGCACGGGTTGGACTCTTACTGAAGAAACGAAAGTACCATTTTTTTTATGAAGCATCGTTAAGGAAGAGATCTATTGAAAAACAAACTTTTTTTTTGAAGTAGGAAATATTGATATTTGTTGATGAACATTTACTTAAAAGCGAAGTGCCATTCATTGATTTCGTCTTGAAGAAATAATACGTTCAGAAGAAGTCGGAACGTTGAAATAGAAGAGACACAAGACTTTCCGAAGAGGTAAAAGGCATTTTTTTAGAAGAAAGCTTTTGTTTATGTAAATGATGGCGGCTGACGAAGAACACAGATTTTGCAAACTAAATGGCGAGAACTATCACACATGGTGCATTCGCGCCAGGGCAGCGTTAGTCCAGAAACGCTGTTGGGAGGCTATTCAATCTGGATTTGGTCCGGAACTGACGAATGATGAAAGAAGAAAAAACGAAGAAGCATTGGCACTATTACTCCTAATAGTTGAAGACACATTTTTGGACGATATAGGAGAGCGTCTCCGTGCTGCCGAAGCTTGGGACATTTTGAAGAAGCTGCACACCCATTTCGGACTTTAGCACATTTTGCAGTTGATGCGTGACTTTTTCAACGTTATCATGAAGCCCGGGGAACCAATTAAAGATTACTTAGGAAGACTAATCGACATTCACAGAAAGCTTGCTAATGGAGGATATGCATTCACAGATAGAGAAGTTGCACTAGTGATGCTCATAGGCTTGTCAAAAGCATATGAACCCTTAATCCTAAGCCTTGAAAAAGATGAAGAAAATCTGATGACGACGACAGTAAAGGCAAGAGTTACTGTAGAAGAAAGAAGAATATCTCGTAAAGCAGAAGAAGATTCAACTCAGATCCCCGATGAAAGAGTCTTAACTACAAAGAACTTCAAAGGGACGAGTAAATTCTCTAAACGACATGTACCAAAGAAAAACACAAATAACTTTGAAGGATATGACACCAAAACTAAGAGGAACACTCGTTGTTTTTCCTGTGGAGAATGGGGCCACATATCAAGATTTTGTGATAAATCTAGAAGAAACCAAAATTCGGCAAAAACTGTCATAGATGAAGAAACCCATCATGCTTTAACAATAAACCATCGTGGAATTGACGACTCAAACTCATGGATTTTAGACAGTGGAGCCACTGAGCATATGTCATCACATCGGCACAAATTTTCAAACCTGAAATCTACATCATCGATGGTTGAAGTTGCCAATTCTGAAAAAGTTAAAGTGACTGGGATTGGAGACATTTCACTGAATCTCAGTGAAGATTGTGGCTCAAGGAAGATCACATTACAAAATGTCTTGTATATTCCTGACCTCGGAGCAAACCTACTATCAGTTGGCCGGATAGAACAGAAGGGATGTGAAGTACGTTTCAAAGAAGGAAAGGCAGAGGTTTTGAAACATGAAACTGAAGAACTTATCTTGTCTGCATACCGACATGGAAGACTATCGAGTGGATGAAATGCCTGAAACCACCTACTTGACGAGATTGGTCAAAGAAAAATTGTGGCACAGTAGATTGGGCCACCTTCACATGGAAGGAGTAAGAAAACTCAATACGAACTTTAACACCTTGAAGAACTTGACTGTAGAAAAAAGTAATGAAGATACAAATGAACTGTGTACAGTATGTACTCTAGGAAAAATGAAGAAATATAAATTCCCTACTAGAGAAGCAGAACGAGCCTCAAAACCACTAGAAATCATCCACTCAGATGTCACTGGACCAATTTCACCTGTTTCGAAGGGAGGGTCAAATTATCTGGTGACCTTTATTGATGATTTCTCAAGATATATGTTGGTGAGGCCGATGAAATCTAAGAGCCAAGTATTGGAGAAGTTTGATAAGTACAGGAAACAAGTAGAAAATATTCATGGTGCCAAAATCAAAATTTTACGTAGTGACAATGGTGGAGAATACATTAGCCATGCATTTGATGATTACCTGAGAGAACATGAGATTTCTCGTCAACTGACTGTACCGAGAACACCACAACAGAATGGTGTTACCGAGAGAGCGAACCAAACTCTTTTCGACATGACACGTTGCTTGCTTATACAGTCAGGCATACCGAGTCATCTTTGGGCTGATGCTGTTAATACTGCTTGTTATATTCGAAACAGATGTCCAACAACAGCATTGGATGGAAATATACCAAATGATATCTGGACTGGCAGAAAAACAAACATTGATAATCTTCGAGTATTTGGCTGTAGAGTTTTCTCTAAACTTGACAATAGTCAAATTAGTGGAAAACTAGCTCCCCGAGCAGAAGAATGCATCATGATTGGATATGTGGAGGGAGTTAAGGGATACAAGCTATGGAACGTTAAGAATGATAAATTCTTTGTAAGCCGAAACGTGACATTTGAAGAAACCGTTTTCCCTTTCAAAGAAAAATTATCAATTTCAAACTCTGATACAAAAGAGTTTACACTCCATGTACCTGATAGAGACATCCCAGATGAGACACTTACCACAAATTCCTCCGATGAAGGAAATTCGGATAGTTTTGAGGTAATGCAAGATGGTAATAATGAAGCAAGTGAAATTGAAGAAGAAGCAAATGAAGATACCAATTCAGATGCATATCCCACAAATGCTGATGATCTAATTAGAAGAAGCAACAGGACTCGAGAACCACCAAGGTACTTAGAAGATTATGTTTTGTACAAAGTGAAAGAAGACATGACAGCTGAACCAAATTTGTCTACACTAGATGAAAAAGACCCTGCAAATTTGAGAGAAGCAATGAAATCCCCTTATGTAGAGAGATGGAAAGAAGCTATTACCGAAGAACTTAATAACTTGAGACGTAATCAAACTTGGGAACTAGTCACAAAACCATCAAATACCCAAGCTATTGGTTCAAGATGGCTATTCCGGAGAAAATACGATGAAAAAGGAAACATCTCCAAATTCAAGGCACGATTGGTTGCAAAGGGATATTCCCAAATCCCTGGTGTTGATTTCAATCAAACCTTCTCGCCAGTAATAAAAATCAAGTCCATTCGTATGCTACTAGCATTGTCCATTGAAATGGATTACAAATTACATCAAATGGAGATAACAGCTGCGTACCTTAACGGCACTCTGAAAGAAGATATTTACATGATTCAACCTGAAGGGACAGCTGAAAGAGGGAACGAACATCTTGTTTGCCATTTAAAAAGAAGCTTATATGGTTTGCGACAATCGGGGCTTGAATGGAACAAGTGCTTAGATGAATTTCTAAGACAGTGTGGCCTAAATCGTTCAATTGCAGAGCCATGTATATACTATGACGATGAAAGAGAAGTCATCATAGGTGTATACGTAGATGACTTACTTATCCTTGGAAAGAAGAAAGCAAAAATTGAAGCTTTTAAAGTCAAGATAAAAAAGCGCTTTGAAGCTAAAGATCTGGGTGAAGCAAGGCATATATTGTCCATGAGAATAGACAGGAAAGAGGATGGATCATTGACTTTGGATCAATCCTCTTATGCTGAAGAAATCCTCAACACCTTCAAGATAGAAAGTGCCAAGGGTGCGTTGACTCCATTAGACCCTAGTTTGAAATATCGCTTACCAGATCCTGACATCCAAAAGGCAACTGTACCTTACAGACAAGCGGTTGGAAGTCTACTATACCTAGCCTGTGGAACGCGGCCAGACCTGTCATATCCGTCGACTTTTATGAGTCAATTCAAGGAGCATCATACTGACGATCATTGGAGAGGTATTAAACATATATTCAGGTACCTGAAAGCAACTAACGTACAAGAAGACGGGAGAAATATTGAAGATATACTCTGATGCGGATTGGGGTGGTGATCGAATTGATCGGAAATCCTTTTGTGGATACATCATAGTCCTGGCAGGAGCAGCTGTTTCGTGGTGCAGTAGAAAACAAACTGGCACTGCACTCTCGTCTACGGAAGCAGAGTATGTCGCAATGTGCCAAGCTGCAAAGGAGGTTCTATGGATCATAAACTTGCTGAATGAATTACAGATGAAGAAGTTCATTGGTGAACCCCAACCCATTTTGGTAGACAATCAAGGAGCAATGTGTATTGCCAAGAATCAAGAAACCTCGGAAAGAAGCAAACACATCGATTTGAAGTATTTCTTCTTGCGTGATCTTGTCAACAAGGGAGTAGTGAATTTTGTATACGTCCAATCTCAAGACAATGTTGCTGATATACTTACGAAGTCTGTAACAAAACAATCTTTGTGTAGATGTAAGAGTAAATTGGGTATTTAGATTATCCTTTTCTTTGCGAGTGGACACATATCAGCAAGGGTGGGTGTTGGAAATGCTGCTCTATGTTCGAGCCACATAGATTGACTGATACTTGTATGTAAGTTTCTCTCTCGCTATGTGGCAACAGTGCGTGGTCGTTGACTTTTGAAAAATGACTTGAAGTAATGTATAGTGCCTTTTTGTGATCGTCATTTATTAATCTGTTCTAAATTAATTTCATTCATATATTACTTATTTGCATATTTAATAAATCTCAGTAATTTGAATTAACGTATTTTTGTGGTACTTTTATTTGAATATCTAACAGTACAAACATCAACAAGTGTAAAGGAAGCAGTAAAGTTCTCGATTCTAATGGACACAACAATAGATGTTTCGGGCAACGACCAGTGTGCATTTGTAGTGCATTATGTAAAAGGAGATGAAGTATTTGAAAGGATGCTGTCTTTAAAATGTGTTACTTCAACTACAGATAATAATCTTTTAACTTCTTTCAAAAATATTTTTAAAGAAGTGGATAGACCAATTGAAGACTGGCAAACGCCTTTGATGGAGCATCAAATATGATTGAACAATATAATGGTCTTACTGCCAAACTATCAGAAAAAAAACCAATTCATATACGTGGCTCATGTTTTGAACTTAGTTCTTTCGGACACATCACAGGTTCTGCCCATAGATCACTTCTTTTTGTCTGATACAGGAAACTCAAGTTTTCTTGAAAGAATCTCTGAAGAGGCAGCAAAAATATCAAAAGGAAAGCCCATCATATAAGTTGAAAGCTATTGGCACTACTTGTTGGTGCAGTAAAAGTAATGCCTGCATATAATTTTTTGGAAGGATTGATGACTGGGTATCACCAAAGTAGAGAACTTCATCACAGCAACCTCAAAGCAATGTTTTTTTACGAACTTACTGTTGCATTGCATAATATATATTTATAAACAGAGTTCAATGCCAAAATTAGAAGCGAATGCGGGAGCCCTTTTTTATAAATTTACTTCATTTGAAATTATTATGATAGCTATGATTTTCTTGCAGATCTTTAAAGTTACAGCTCCCTTGTTGGATTACCTACAAACAAAAAATTTGGATTATGCTCAAGCATGGAGATCAGTTGAGTCGACTGTCTCAAGACTCAAAGATGTTAAGAGATACAGTGATCTCTCACTTATACACGCTCTCTTTTATGCGCGTTTTTCAGTTATACGCGTTTTTTTCGCGGTCCCGGCCATGAATATAGGAAAACAATGATAACTCTTATTCATTTATACGCCACAATAAAAAAGCAGCTCTCACTTATGCGCGTCGCAAAAAAATTTTCAGTTCAAAAGTAGTTTCCTCAAGTCAGGTGTTGCTTATCGCAAATACTTTTCCTTTTTTGTTCTGCTTCTAGGAATGAATTCCCTCGCCCTTCCCTTATCGTTTGGATTCCCGGAACATATTCCTCTACCATATACACGGGTGTACCGGAGGGGTCTTGTGACTGACGGCAGTAAAAGTCGCATTTATACAGCAGCCAATTAGAGTGGTTAGTACGGTACGTACCACGTGACATTGATCGCTAACGAAAGAACCTTCTTTGGAGTTCGGGTTAGATGGTATCGTTTTAAAACGGCAAAACGAACAAAATTGTAGCTTTCGTTTAAAATGGCTGTTATAAAAAAATTCGAAGAAAATCCTTGCAACTCGATAGAAGCTTTAGCGAAGCATTTTAATGTTCCAGAGTCAACATTGAGAGGGATTTTAAAAATTCAAGAGGCGATTATAGTCGCTCATCGAGAATGTGGAATTCAGTCGAAGAAAAGAAGCAGAATTCAAGGTGGAAAGTTCGAAGAATTTGAGAAGGTTTTGTAGCTATGGTTTAAAGAAGCTCGTCAATCGAACATTCCTGTTAACGTTAAGGGAGAAGGCCGTACAATTGTCAAAGAGTTTTGAAATGGAAAACTTTTCTGCATCACATGGATGGTTTAAAAAATTCAAAAATAGGCATGGCTTTGCAACTCGTGTCCTTTCTGGGGAAAGTGCGAGTGTCAATGAAAACACTGTAGAACAATGGAAAGAAGACTTGGCTACTTTATTAAACAGATAAGAACCGAAAAACATCTACAATTCTGACGAAACTGGACTTTTTTATAAACTGATGCCCGACAGAACCTTAACATTCAAGGGAGAACCATGCCATAGTGGAAAAAAAAGTAAAGAAAGACTAACTGCCTTGCTGTGTTGCAACGCTGATGGTTCAGAAAAATTCCCGCCATTGGTCATTGGCAGATAAAAAAAAACTCGCTGTTTTAAGAACGTGAAGAAGCGTCCTTGCGACTGCACTAGCAACAAAACAGCGTGGACGACATCGCATATTTTCTTGGATTTCCTTCAAAAATTCGACAGGAAAATGCAAAAAGAAAAACGGAAATTTCTGTTATTCATGGATCAGTGTCCTGCTCACCCACAAGATTTTCCAACTTTCAATAACACGAAAGTTGTGTTTTTCCTGCAAATTGCACGTGCAAGATTCAACCTTTGGATCTGAGTGTCATCCGTTGTGTGAAAGTGCACTACAGAAAAACTTTAATCCTTCGACTTCTGGCTACATCAGAAACAAAACATGCATTAAAAGACGAATTGAAGCAAATTACCGTCCTTGATGCAATTCATACGTTGTGTTCATCATGGAGAAACGTTACTGACAAGTGCATTAAAAGCTGCTTTAAGAAAGCAGGATTTTCGTTTCCAGCCGAAAATGAATGTGAGGAGCTAGAAAATGAAAGTGAAAACTGTGAAAATGACATAAACGAAGAAGATTGGCATATTGTATCTGGTGGACTCGCTACGTGAACTACTTTCAACGATTTCGTTGATGCAGATGAAAATGTAATCATAGCTCAATTGCGGGAAATAGGAGACATTGCAGCCGAAATAAATGGTGGTGACGAAGATGAAGAGGACGACGATGATGAAGATGTTAAAAAAGTTCTCCCAACTCACTCAGTAGCGTTTGAAGCTTTGGAAACTCTGCGTGACTTTTCAGTTCAATTCCGGAAGTATATACATAGTACTAACAATACACTGTATTGATTTTTCACTTTTAAGCTCCCTTTTGTGGTTTTTCACTTATGCGCGTTTTTCACTTACACGCGTTTTTTTCGCTGTCCCCAACGCCCGCGCATAAGTGAGAGATCACTGTAAATTCAAAACAACTCTTACATGCAGCAAAAAATTTTGTTGTGAAGTTTAATGAAAGAGTGGAGGAATCTTCCAATAAAGAATTATTAGAAGATATAAATATAAACAGTGATCTCGAAAAAAAAGGCCACTAAAAATTAAGAGTGGATTCAGAAAAGTGTGTGGATGAGAAGGGTAAACATTCACGAAAGGACTAGTTACGAATTCATACATATAATAGAATAGTGGGTACTATTATACAAACCACGGAATAAAGATTCACAGCTCATAAAAATCTTTACTTAGACATGGGTTTGTTTATTCCTAAAAGATTTGCCTATGCTAAATTTGACCAGTTGTCTTTAAATGCGCTGGATAAGATCTGCAATTTGATTCCTTCTTTGAATAAGGGGTGAATAAAAGAAGAAATTATTTCTTTTGTGAATGTTTGGCCTAGTATTTTCAAAAAATCCTTGTATGAAGACTATAATACTGAGTCAGAATAATATCAGCACCCTGAATATGAGGAGGAGGATGACATTTTTACTCCATGCAATTTCAAAAATCAATGTAACAACTGCATCAAGTATGCATTGGGAATAATAGTTGATTTCAATGTGTTCAGTCTCCAATATACCGAAAAATACAAAGTCTATAAGTATTTTCTCACCATACCATTAACGCATGTAAGCTGTGAAAGAATTTTTTCGAAATTGAAGTTAATTAAAAATAAAATGAGAGCATCTATGACCATTGACCAATGAAACTACAGAAGCATTTGTCTTGATGCTTACTGGGAGAGATATTTTAAACACTATCGAACAAGATTTTGTAATCAGCAACCTGTGTGAATCAAGTTCTGAAATGAGGCATCTTCTAGTTCTAGTTCTTTGAGGACACTGAAAAATTTCAAATGTACAAATAAATAGACTTTATCCAGTTGATTTTAGGATTGTAAGACAGTAGGGATTACCATAATTTCGGTTACATAAGCTGGGGTTTTAAGTGTTTAAAAGTTAAAATTAAACGCATGCAGCAACTTATCTGCCAGGACTGACTATCTGATACAATTTTGTTTTTCATGTCTTCGCAAGTTAAGATTGTAAGTTATGCACAACCAAAATGGTTAATGCAGAATACAATACGAGGCAACCTCTTGCCAAAAAGAAAAAAGATATTTTTAAGCATCAAAAACCAGTGGATGTAAATTAGCTCATAAAGTAACTAACTCATTTTTTAAAATTTCATTATGAAATTGCTGAGTTGTTTTGAATGTTTTGTGTAAATAAATGCTTAATATATGCAGTTAATTTTTATTATTAAACATATTTGATCATCTAATTTGTGTATACTTTTTCATAATATGATAATTTATGGTGATAAACACATTTTGATGCATTATAAAAATGACCGACACTAATTTAGAAATCAGCAAGTAATAATTGTAAATAATTTTATATATTTTAAATAATTTCATTGCTAAATATATTTTATAATACGGAAATTAATAAAAGTTTACATGAAGAAATCGTGCTTGATTAGTTATTTAATTCAATTATATTTTTTAAATAAGCAAATTTTTACAGTGGTTTCTATAAGAATTTAGTATCAGCTGAAAAATGAAGAAGTGTGATGGTAAATACGAAATTAGAAGACGCCCCTATCATTCTTTGTCCACCACTCTCCCAAGGCACCCAGCACGGGCCTGTGTGTGTATATATATACAAATCTACTGTTTAACCAATCCACACCAAATTTGGTACACATATACTTTAGAACACTGTGGAAAACGTAGGCTACTACATTCCTGTCTTCAGACTAATCTATAGCACTTACAATCATGAAGATTTGTACGCTGGTAGTCCTAAAAGTGCCCACTCAAAGCCTCAATTTTAAAATCTGAAGTTTTTTTTTTTTTTTTACAATAAATGAATATTGACAAGAAAACATTCTACAGGGTTTGTGTATTTGAGTTAATACAGGGAAATGTTGTGGTCTTATTTGAGCGTTAGTTACTGAATTTCATAAATCACTATCATCTTCATCAATATTTTTCAGTCTTTTTTCGAATTGCTTTATTTTAGCTCAGGAAGTCGAAATTCGACACTTTTCACACCTGTCGTTTTTCAGAATTCGGCATTTTTTCATCGGAATTTCGTTTCTGTTTGTATGTTTTAATTTTTTGCATATTGCAACACATTATTCAGGAATTAAATGTATATATTTGCATCTGAAGTAAATTGTAGAAAGTATAAAAAAGTTAAAACGAAGTTAAAAAGTATTTTCTGTACAACTTAAAGTACTGTATTTTTCTATATAAGAAAAGTGATTTTTCTAATTCAACATTTAACCATTTCAACCCAAGCAATGCCAGGCTATTCAACTAGTTTTTAAATAAAATATTAGGTGGATTTTGTTTGGGTTGTTTAACAGTAACACAGTACAACATATCAGCTTTATAGAAATAGTATTTAAAAATATATCAATAAAAGTTTAAGAAACTGATTTAACATTGGAAGCTCCAATCTTTGTACTCATAACTTCAAAACGACAACACCTAATGACAGGAAATCTGTTATGTGAAGTTATATGTAGAAGTTTTAATATAGATTCGAAATTGTGTGTTGAAATAGTGGGTTCCCATTGAAAATTATATAAATTTGGTACTCAATTTGCTATGTAGACAGCCCCTTATCCAAATTTTATGCATTTGAATTTATAGAAGATGTTGGGTTTCTGTCAAGTTCCATCTTTGAATTTCCTCTACTGTTAAAATCGCTTGAATGAAAAAGGGTAGTTCGTTTTTTTCCCCTGCGATTGCACGTACATATTTCATTATTTTATAATTGAAAATGATTTAGAAGTATTCAAAAAAAAATTTTATGTTTCAAAAAATAAAAAGAATGAAGAACAAATTTAATTGCTCATATATTCACAGTATAAAATATAACTGAATGAATGATTGGAAAAGTTTGAAGATAAATATTTAATTTGTCCTTTAAAAAAAGCAAATTTTGAAAAAATTTTCCTCTGACCCTTTCTTTTAACTGTAGAGCTTCTTATTTATATAGTCAGCCCAATAGGCTTTTTGAGAAAAGCTTAACACCATCATGCACAGTACCCTGGTGTGTCATTGAGCCCCTTTAATGTTATATAGCACCCTGTTGTAAATCCTATCGCCTCTAAAGAAACACGGTCAGATGATAATGCAAACTTTAGATCAGGAGATACTAGTCTGTAAAACGAACCTTGACTCTATTGATCCCGCTTTTCATATTTACCTATCTTCTATTGATTTTGCTCAAAGATGTGATTGAAACAGATCCACATCAGGAAGTACAAAAGTTCTTGCTAGTGGGACAGTAATAGTTTTCTATTACTATCCCACTAGAGAAGAAGAAAGCTGTTTACTCACTAATTAGAAAAAGGCCACAATTTTTTAATTGTGCTTCTCTGTCCTGATTAGAAACTAACATGAAAGAATTCTGTAACCCATTATTAGTTATGGTACAAAGTGAATTTTATACAAGTCTTAAACATTTGACTCAATGGTCTGGGTAAAACCATTCATGAAGCAAGTGGCATATGCATAAAAACTGCATTATGCTGCCATTTATGTTCAATAGAAACTGTGTCTTGTTCCAGATCCCATACGCATTTATAACCAAGGAGCAGATTAATCATTTTTGGGTACTTAGCTGCCTCACCCCTTTATTTTTATGATCGTTTGCTTACAAATTATCATTTTTAGCTGAACTTGGACAACTTTTCATTTGGTGGAACTAGTGGTTACTAGTGATGCATCTACAAGCAATGGAAAACATAATTTCCAGAGATGCTGAACTTTTTAAACCTTTTTTCTGTTCTTCTCATTGGCAACAATGCATTGATAATGTTGGTGATTAGTTTGAAGAGTTGTATTGCTTCCTTTTCTTATTTGCCTTTCTAGTCTATTAGTTTGGTCATTTCATTTGCAACAATCGAATAATTATCTTGCATTTTTACATTGATATTACTAGTAATTATAAATTTTTTTAAATATAAATAAAATCTTTTTTTTTTTTCTATTGTAGATCATTATGGAAAACATGCTATGTATTTCGGGAAGGAAGAAAAAGTGTAAAGATGACTTTTCAAGGAAAAGTGTATAACTTTTTAGAAAGGCCAACAGGTTGGAAATGCTTTGTTTATCATTTCACTGTGTAAGTATCATGATAATGCTACAATTAAATTAAATATTAACAACAAATGCATTTTTAAATTGGCTATGCTCAGACCTGGTGCAAGTGTTGTACAGAGAAACGAACTTTAACTGCTTTTGAAAGAGTACAGAATCTTATGAAAAGGGGAATTTGTGAATTGAATTTCTTTGCTCTGAATCCATCAGAAATTTCAACACATCTCTTCAATATATACCACCAATACATGATACTTTCTAAATCGAAAAGTAATAGACATCTTTGACCTCACCTTTCATTAAAATGCTATTCAGAGACTTCAATTGTTAAAGCTGACACTTTGATGTTCAAATCCAATTTGTTTGAGGACTTCTCAGGTCTGTCGCAACCAGATTTATTTTCATTTTTTAATTCCTTTCATGTGATTAAGGTTATTGTGTATTCTAAAATATTCCTTTGAACTAACAATTTTGAATCTAATCCATTTCCTCTGTTGCATGATGTGGATGTTTGGAGAAGGGCTCAGCTCTGAGGTCAGATGATGAGGCCACAGCTCTGGTGTGGCCTCATCATCTGACCTTGGTTTCAAATTATGTGGCGTTGTCCTTGGATCTTAAACCTTCACGTTTGATCCTGGACCATCACTAATAGCTTATGTTGCTCCAATGTGACATTAATTAAATTACCTAAATACCTACCATAACTGGTTCAACCATTTTCTGAGATTATCTAAATTTGTATGTTCTAAGATTCTGGAATTTCCGAAACTTATGGTGTTTTCCTTAAGGTTCATATTTAATATAAAAAAATCTACCTGAATCCTTCATACTTATTTTAAGTGTTCCTGTAGTTTCCACTCAGTGCTGAAAGGGTGCTATTCTACGTCATTATTTTCAATCTGTATAAACTTAAATAAAACTTCTACGTTATCAAGTTCAGTAAAACTACAATTATGCTGGTTAGGTGATCCTCACTAATCTACTTGCTAAAAGCCAAAAACGTTTTCTTTTGGAAAAGTAATTTGAGTATAGTATGTAGCATAGTATTTATAATATGTCTAAAATAATTCAACTACTAGTGTTAGTCAATCTTCTTGTTTTCCAAAATATGAATCAGCTAAATTTATCTTATCAAAAATGGTCAAATTACTCGATATGATGGAGTCAAATCTGTTCATTCTGTAACTAATCAGTGGGTGTATACCAGTACCTAGGCCAAAAACATGGTCATTCCAAAATGCTCTGTCCAAAACCACCAAACACCCCAAAGTCAGTGTTCCATTATTACTATAGAATTACATCAGAAAGATTCCTAAATTAATAAGCTGAAAAACTCCTCTAGGTATGATACATACCACTAAATGGCTTGGAGTCAGAGATAAACCTTATGCTATTCTGAGGTAAATTATGCCAAGCATTCTACTACTACTGCTCCAGATCCCTTATATTCCAGTAATGGTGGAATTGTTGGCGTAACATATTTAATAAAGCATGACTACAAGTTAAAAATAGATGAATTCAAAAATGTTTTTTTTTTTTTAATATAAGAGAAATATATGTGTTAGGTTGCAAGTAATAGAAATAAATTATTTTAAATATATGCATTTCCCAAACAATAAATTTTATGTTTAATATGTAATTTTTTGCTAATCATAATGCATAAGAACACTGATATCTTTTTGATTCATGTTGCTTTTAATTTTCATGGCATAACATTTCTTTAAATCATGGAAAGAGGAAATGTAAACAGAATGACAGAAATTTGATAAAGTTGAGCATGTTTGAGATGGGGAGAAAAATCAAACATGCACTATTCAGTAGTTACAGTTTCAATGAAACATCGATGTTAAACGCTGTCCACTCGAATTTCAAGATGAAATGTTGAAGTCGAATTTGATCCTCCTTTTTAAAGAACTGTAATATATGACAGACTAATTTTTATTGCTTAGCAGAATGTATTACATAACTAATGAAAACATTTCAAACCTATTGATTTTTCTATGGTATTTCTGAAAATTTCTTAACTGGGTTGGCTTCTCTATATAATTGTAATAATAGAAAATATAAAAGCTTCTGAAAATGATCATAAATACCTTAATCGTTTAATATAAGTTTGAAATATCATACATAAAGTGTACTGCATAATAAGTGTTTCCACTAATTATTTTAATCTGTTTTATTTTTTCAGATTTTTAGTTGTTCTTATTTGTTTAATATTCAGTGTTTTGTCAACTATTGATCAGTACACAGACTTTGCCATAGAAACTTTATTCTGGATGGTCAGTAATATTTTTCTTTGTTTATATGTATTGCAATAAAATATTTATTATGTACATATCTCAAATGCATGATTTCTCATGATAAATTGAAAGTAATTTATATTCAAGGTTAAACATTTAGGCTATTACTCATTTTTAATATAAACTTAATTTCGTCGGCTAATATACTAGTGTGCAAAACTTAAGCAACTTTTCTGATTTTGCCGTAATTCCACAAAACATGAACTGGTAGACATGAAATTCATACTACAGAGGCACAATATAGTACTGAAAAGATGAAGAAAGCGTAGTAGCAAGAAAAATGAATGGGACTCATAGAGTATGGAACGAAGCAGAAAAGGGCATTACTGACAGAATGGAATTGGTACAAAATACTGTCTGGCCGAGAGGGAGAACTACAAACCAAATTCCCTTAGTAAGGGATATGACCTCTCCTAACTGCAATGGTTATGTGACGCCGTCTGTCCATACTCAACACTAGATTATACCAACAGTTCTTGAGGTCATTGTGCCCATTTCTCAATTAGCTTCTGTGTTAATTGTCTAGTATTCTCCGGAGGATACGGTTGTGCCATCAGGCGTTTCCCCAAAGCATCCCACACATGCTCAATGGGATTTAAATTAGGGGACAATGTAGGCCAATCCATTTTACGTATATCTTCACTTTCTAGAAGCTCCTGAACAGCATGGGACCTGTCTGGCAGTGCGTTGCCATCCATAAAAACAAAGTCTTGACCAATGGCACTTCGGAACAGATACATGTGGGGAAGGATAACTTCATCATAGTAACGATCTCCAGTAACTGAACCTCTAAAAAATTTGAGGCTCTATCAGTTCATCATAATGCTTCCCCACGCAAGCTCGCCAGGACGACCCCAACGGTCTCTATCCCTGATGTTAGTTAGATAAAAACGAGTCCCTACCTCTCTCCATATCAACTGGCACCAAGAATAGTTTATCAGACTGAAATGACTCTCATCGATAAAGAGGAAGTGACTCCATTGATGTTTTGTTCATTGCCCCACTGTAAACGGTGCCGCCGATGGGCTGTTGTCAATGGTATGCAGCGTTCATGATGGCGGACGAATAGGCCACCTTTATGAAGGTGCTTGGACACAGTAAACAGGGACACCTGTTGTCCGGTTGCCATACGCAGCTGCTGAGCAATGTTGCCTGCTGTTTGGTCTGGGTCTATTTTCGCCTGCACTACGATATGTCGGTCATCACTTGCCATTGTTTTCCTTGGCCGACCACTAGCAACCTTTCTTACAGCTGTACCTGTCCTTTGGAAGGCTTTTCAAGCTCGTGAAACAACACTTTTGTCAATTCCAAACTCTTGAGCAACACTCATCATAATACACTCCTCCTCAAGCTTGCCGATCATTCTACCACGTGTAAAAGCATCCTGATGGTTTCTTGCAGCCATATTACACAAACGATGTCACTTTAACTTGCAGCGAATGTCTGAAAATGTGTCTTTCCTCCTTCTTATTAAGTTGCATTGCACTGCGCATGCTGACTCCACGCGTTCTGCGTGCCTTTACGTCACCTCTGACGTCATGCTCATGATATTTGCATATGCATCACCTTACTACTGATTTGGCTTTTCATTGTACAGGTCGCAAAAAGCCCTTTTATAATATTTATTGGCTGTATGCTGAAAAGTGACTTTGTTGCTTAAGTTTTGCACACAAATGTATGTGATACCTTGTAAGCGCCTTTTTCTTGGAATGTGCGGATGTGCCTATTTTTGCAATCATGAGTTTCGCAAACAATAAGCACATCGATGCAGTGAGACCTCGTATTGGTCAGATCAACAAGATGGGGAAATGTACATTAGTGATACATAGTATTCGATTTTATGCACAGTTTTTTTGCTCCTGTAAAATTGGTAATTTGCACTTACGAGGTATCACATATTAGCCGACGATTTTCTTATCACTAATTATCTTCCTTAAGCTGTACAAATTATTTATACAGTTTAAAAAACATGCTTGTTGAAAGTAATGTTAAATTTTCTGATACAAGTATTTTATTGAATAAGTAAAATATTGCTGCTGCATGTTTAAATTTTTCTTTAAAAAAGTGTTAAAGCTTTACACACAGCAGTGAAGCAAAACAGCGATAATTTAAAACAATGGCCTTGTTATCTTTTACCTGACATTAATCGGGTTGAATTAAATTTTGATTGAAAAGCGATCTGACTAATCCTTTTTCTTTCGTAAAAGAATGATAGCTTTCATTAAAGTGTGCAGAAAATAATATTTTATATTGTTTTAACATTTTTATTGTTTCTACAATTTACTTCGGACACAAATATGTATTCAGGATACTATCCATCCATGTATCCATTTTGTATTCATCGCAGTTCTGTTGTAGGACAAACTACAAAAGTTTCTTTCATAGGGAGTACTACAGAAGTCAATTTTGAATTTTGCAGTGAAGAATATTCCCATACGTTCATTTTTAGTAAAGATGGTGAATTTTCAGCATATACATCTTTTACTTGCGACATTTGCACTTGGTATGTGATGTTTTCGAATTTTATCATCAATATGAGAGGATCGTAAATTAAATTGTTATGGCGAATTCCATTCTACGGCAAGTGGAATAACGGAACTTTTGTTGGAAATAAATGTCACCAGTGTAGACAAATTAAACTCAATCAATTGCAATTTTTTTAAAAACAGAAGGTCTATTTTACAGTGTTTTGAAAAGAGAAAATCACTGCTTTCAAACAAATGATTCACATGTATCTAATTTGCCTAAGAGTTCCAATTTGTGGTGCAAGCAGCCTCAACTTTCTGTCACTTAAGCAAAAATTTTAAAATTATTAACTGATATTATTCAAAGATCAACAAAGTCTTGTTTAAAATTCCCTTTACTTCAACAGACATTCAGTTTTAAATTTAATCCTTGTAGTACAGTTGAAATTCAGGTTCTTAATGGTAACCACATACCTTTTTAGATTGATAGATGTAGTTACTTGTTTTATGAGAGTTTTATGTTACCATGAAACGTGAAAAACAATTGTAAAATCAATTGATTTTAATCGTCTTGTAATGAAAAGCTATATCAAAATGTGAAATATATTTGAACTACAACACATGACTACCCGTTTTAATTTAACCTAATCAATCTTATTTTAAAGTGATTTTTTAAACTTTGTTGGTTATTTTAACATAAGAGATTACACAAATTACTTAAAATGTTTTGGTTTGTATATTTTATTTATTTTAAAGAAACGGCAATTTTTAAACCATTACATATTCAACCATATTGAAAGAAAATAGGTTGAAATATACATATTCCACCAAGAAATTACCCATGTGAAATGATATTTTGAGGAAAATAAATAATTCATTAAAAATTTAACTTCTAAATGATATATCTGCAATATTTGTAATATTGAAACACAAATAAAATTAGAAACGAAATTCCAGAAAAAATTAAAAACTAAATTCTTATTTTTAAACTTCATTTTAAAATAACATTTTATACACCTTACTTAAAAAGCTTGTTTTGTACATTTTATTCATTTTTATAATAAAGAATTTTACAAATCACTACATATGCAATCAAATATTTGCGAAAGTTGGTCGAAGTATACATATACCGCCAAGAAATTATCCTTGTCTGATATATTTTTCAGAAAATGAAAATCAATAAAATCTAACTCCTAAATAATATATCTGCAATAAGTAATATCCCGGAACGAATACCGCCAAGAAATATCCTTGTCTGATATTTTTCAGAAAATGAAAATCAATAAAATCTAACTCCTAAATAATATATCTGCAATAAGTAATATCCCGGAACGCGTGTTTATCAGAAACAAAATTCTAGCCTTTGAAAAAATGTAGAATTTTGAAAAAAAATATGTCTGCAGACTTGTTGAATTTCGACTTCTTGAAAATATTCTGAAATAGAAAAACATGACAAAAAAGACCTTGGGATGATATTGATAAAAACAATGATTTATTTACAAAGAGAGCACATATTTATAACTTGCCACTACATGGCCAACATAGCATTGTGACAGTTCTTTTCATGGGGTCAGGTGTAACCTATGCTTGCTAACCCCAGGTGATTGCTACGAATTCCTTTTTGGTTGGCAAAACAATGAATATGAATTCAAAGTTGGATATGAAAATAAAGTTTTATTTTGACTTAGTAATGTTTGATTTATATATAGTACTTCATTTTTTTATTTTGAATAAAATTTGCAATATACAAGTACTAATTTAATTTCTTTCTATACTTCCAGGAAACTGTATTAGTTGTGTTCTTTGGTGTAGAGTATTTGGTCCGTTTGTGGGCTGCTGGTTGTCGCAGTAAATATATGGGTGTTTGGGGAAGATTCAGATTTGCTCGGAAACCTATATCTATAATTGGTAACTATGTGTATAGTTGACTAAAATACTTTTTTATCCAAAATTTGTTTGGGAGTTTTTTTAATTATTTAAATGAATTTCAGATCTTATTGTTGTTGCTTCTATATTGGTCCTAGCTGTTGGATCAAATGGTCAAGTTTTTGCTACATCAGCCATAAGGTATGATTTTTGACATATTATAGAGATAAGAGAAATAAATTCCAAGGAGCTTATGTTATGTAAATAAGTAGAAATTGATAAAATAACTAAAAGGTTATGTGAAGCAATCTAACATTTTCAATTAATGCATTCCATGAAGCCCATCATAAGTGGGACCGATTTTCAAAAGTCAAACTAGTTGTAATTTTTCTAATTAGTTTTGAAAATAGTTTGCAAGGTATAAAAAGTGAACTAAACAGCAAACAATCAATTTTTGAAAAATTACCAATGCAATGGTTTGGGAATCTCCAAACCTGCAAACTAATAAAAACTTTCCTTCAAAGGTTAGTATGCATTTTAGCTTTTTACATAACTTTCCAATTGCAAGTGCATAAACTTAACACAGTAATTTAAATTACGACCTGAGACATGTAATATAATGTAGTTGTAAGTTGTATATTGGGTCATCCGAAAATTTCTGCACGTTTTTTAAGATAAATACCAATGAAGCAGTACAAAAACATCAGAAAATTTTATTTAATCACATAAGCCCCATTTTGTTCTATGACTTTTTGCCAACTTTCTGGCAGCTGGAAAATTCCTGTTTTGAAAAATTCATTAGGCTTATTTGTAAAGAAGTTATCTTTGTGCTGTTTGACAGTCTCAAAAGAATTGAATTCCAGGCAGTTCAAAGAATTTTGAAGTGCCCTGAAGAGGTGAAATCTGAGGGGGCAAGGTCTGATGAATATGGGGGTGCCACAAAACATCCCAGCCATACTCAATAAGTCTTTGTCTGACATTCAGCGAAATGTGGGGCTGCACATTGTCATGCCGGAAGACAACACCTCGACGATTGGTCAGCTCTGGCCTCTTTGCTTCGATTTCTGCTTTTAATACTGCCATTTGAGAACAGTATTTTTCCAAATTTTTTGTCTGATTTTGTGGCAACAGTTCATACTAAACAATTCCTTTGTAGTCCTACCATACAGAAAGCATTACTTTTTTGGGATGCAGTCCAGAGCAGGCATCATCTTCAAGGCTGAAATTTCCACGCTTAAATTTAACAAACCACCTTCAAACTATGGTCTCAGAAACAGCACTATGTCCATATATGGCATGCATTTTATGAGCAGTCTTACTAGCATTTTTTCCTTTCTTAAAATAAAAGAGCATAATATGAAGTAAATGAACTTTCTTGTTCTCCATTCTTAGCACTACAGTGAAAAAAAATTATCCCCCAACACATGCTATAATTATGTAGTATAAGCAGAAAAGGCCGAATTTAAGCATCTGCTTCAATCAAGGTCACTCCTTATCAGTGGTAGCAAAATAATGATAATAAAGCTACCTCCTATTTGAAAACGCACAGAACTTTCAGGATGACCCAATATAAAATTCTTTTTTTATCACTGTTTTATGTAATATGAAAATTTTTGCTTAAAACACCATGCACACATTTATCATAAGAGCCTTTAAGTTTAGTGTTTTATACATATTTGAATGCATTCTCCAAAATCAAAGATAAAATATTCGTGTGAATCTATAATCACCTAGACGAAAGGATGATTTCTAATTGCAGAAAAGATTTTTAATTATTTTGTTCACCTCATTGTTTATGATGTAATATGAAAACCCAATTCAGTTCAAATTTAATTTTGCAATGTTGACCTTTAGACTTCGGCCAGTACAGCAGTTGTAACTTGGTCACGCCAAGAAGAAATCTAGACTACGGCCAGTACATTAATTGTACTTTGAAACTTATAAGAATTGCGAAAGAAAGAGTTTAGACTAATGCCGTTGCAGATGTTGTACCTTGAAAGTTATGAGAATCACACCAAGAAAGAATCGCTCCAGTTATATCTATAGCCGTAGTCAAAAGGTTAATATCTATAAAATAATGTGAACTCAAACCTGACTGTGCTTTGTATATTAAAATGAATATATATGAAATTAAAAAATATCAGAGCCTATACAACAGGCACCACTGGGCAATTTGTTATCAATTTGAATAGGCCGCTTTTACTTGTGTTTAGTGATACATTCCGTCTGCTGAAATGCATGGATTTACAAAATTTTAACACAAAATTACAATGACTGCAACATATGCTTTACTAATAATTTTTTATTCTTATTTACTGCATTCTTTGGCTTTGTAGTAGATATTAAAATATATAAATTTTCTTGTCTTATGTTAGGGGCATTCGCTTTCTTCAGATATTAAGAATGCTGCATGTTGATCGTCAGGGAGGAACATGGCGTCTATTGGGTTCAGTTGTATTTGTGCACCGACAGGTACTGTGTTCAAATTAATTTATCCCTTTAATTGCTTTCTGGATTTTAGAAGGATACAAAATTAACACTGAAAAAATAGGCTAAAGGTCTGGTTTTAACTTAATTTTTCTGACACTTTTTTCCTTGCTATTCTAACTGCGAATTTCATTAACGTATAGCTCGTAATTTCTACTGTATTTCTAAAAATGAGTCATAGAAATCTAAATATGATTCTAAAATTCTGGATTGAATTTTATAAATGTGGGCATTAAAAAATAAATATTTAACTCTAACGTTATACAAAATAAGCTTTAGAATAAAAAGATAAAATTACTGCTTGTGGGTAATGAAAAAAAATCTGCTGAACAACACCTTTTTCAAGTTTTTAAAACAGAAAATCTTTGGGTTTTACTAATTTTTTACTTTGCATAAATGAGAGAAAAAGAAATTTTGATGTTCTATGTTTGATGTAGTCTTCAAGAACCATCAATTTGAACCAAACAGTTGATGGGAAGAACACATGAGTGGTAGAAATTGCAATAACAATTAGATGATTCTTCTCTACTAGAATTATGGTCTTTCATTTTAAAATAGAGCGCTTACTCCCAAGAAATGAAATAAGCCTAACTAAATGGTGTATGCAGTTGATGGGAGATCCACAGTCTTGTAAATGTAAAGAACACCTTACCTGCTAAATAAAATAGGGGCCATGAAGTTCGTTGTATGAAGTCGGATAAACTATAAAGAACAAACTTCTTTAAATGCTTTTATTAACAAAAGAGATATGCGTAAGACAATAGGTAAACTTCAAAGCGAAAAAGATGAAAACATAGTTTTGCTATGATTTAATTTTGTTCCAAACTTTTTCTGATGCCACTTGAGCCAAGAGAAATCGTAATGTGAAGTGTTTGATGATTGGTGCCTCAGTGCGCCACATGATGTCACCCCCCCCCCTTCCAATGATAGCGTTATACCTCATAGTCTTTCAGGTATGCAGGAAATCTCACTCTTCGACCAGTTCTTGTGGTTCTAGGAAATTCGATGGAAGAATCATTGTCACTGGGAAGTGGTTGTGAGGTTTTGGAGTTATTGGATTCACATGTCCAAAGGTTTGAGGTTACTTCATCTTTGAATTTGAAACATGGTTTCAGTCGATCTATTGATATTCTCTTAATTTTAACCAAAACTACAACATTAAAGAATTTCTCAAAACGTTGTTTAACTAAATATGGTCCGACATAGGTTGGTTGAAGAGAAGATGAGATTATGTTATTATAGATGAATACATGTGAACAATTTGCTAAGTCCTTGTGTACGAAAACTGTTTTTTTTCCATGGCTGGTTGTTGGAGTTGGTTTTAGGTTTTGGATGTGACTTTGCAATTTTTGTATAAAATCTGAATGCTTGGCAGCTGGGGATTTACTGAAAAGTTCTCCAGGCAAACTGACTGGTGTATCATACACAAGTTCAGTGGAAGAACAACCCAAATCCTCTTTAATGGTGGATGGAATGCCACTGAGAATTAAAGGTAGAATATCAGTAAAAGAATTGGACGTTTGTAGGTGGGATTTCAGGCTGTTTTTCAAAGTTCGGTGTTGGCGTTCGATTAGACCATTAGACTGTGGATGATAAGCTGTTGTGGTGTTAGCTTTGAAACCTAGGTATTTGCTCAAGAATTGGAAGAGTTGACTCTCAAACTGGCGACCTTGGTCAGGTGTTATTCTTTCAGGTATTCCAAATCTGGAAATCCAACTCGCGACAAGGGCATTTGCGATGGAATCTGCAGTTTGGTCTTCCAAAGGAACAACTTCAATCCAACGGGTTATCGATGATAGTAAGCAGATACCTAAAACCTTTGCAAGATGGTAAAGGGCCAAGAATATCAATGTTAAGGTGCTTGAATCATTGATTCGGAACTTTGAATTCCGCAGCTAGAGAATGTGTATGTTTGTGAACTTTGGCTCGCTGACATACCAAGCATGCTCTAGTCCACAGTTAGCAGTCTTTGTTTATGCCGGGCCAAATGAATCTTTTTGTCACCAGCTTCATTGTTGCACGAATTCCCTGATGAGATAAGTTATGTATAGCGAGAAATACTCTTTGGCAAAATTCTTTAGGAATGTATGGCCGGTTAAAATTAGTGGAGGTTTCACAGTAAATTTTCTTACTTCTATCCGGAATAGGAATTTGTACTATTTTGAAACTGGAATTTGATGTAAAGAATCTTAAGGTCGTCATCCTACTGGCAATAACTGCATAATCAATTGGAGCTGGAGTAGCGATGGATTATATTCTCGACAGTGTGTCTGCTACGATGTTTTCTTCTCCGGAAATGTATCGTATGTCTGTAGTGAATTCAGCAATATAGTTTAACTGTCAGGCTTGTCTTGGGGAGGTTTTATCTAAATTCTGTTGGAAGGCAAAAGTGATTGGTTTATGGTCTGTGAAGATAGTAAATAGCCGTCCTTCAAGAAAGTGCTTAAAATGCTTCACCGTTAAGTAGATTGCAAGTAATTTTCGATCATAAGCACTGTAGTTTCTTTGCGTGGATGTTAGGGATCGAGAGAAGAAGCTTAGGGGTTGCTTTTCACGATTATATAGCTGATGAATTACGGCCCCCACGGCGGAATCCGATGCATCTGTTGTTTAGGGTGATTTGCGCCGTCTGGTTAAGATGAACCAACATTGTTGAGTTGTGCAATGCGCTTTTGATATTGTTGGTTAAGTATATTTAAATAAGTTATATTATCAGAACTTACTAGAATTCCCACGTCCTTCTCCGTTTAGAAAATGTCCGCCCAAGAGGCGTTTTTCCTGTTGGTAAACAGTCTTGCCAAGATGGTGAGGTGTGGCCACACCAGTTAAAAACAAACTTCGCGGGAAACTGTAACCTTGCCCTTTTTTCAGTGACGTCATCAGTTGTGACCAATGGGAGCGGAGTATCCTATTTTTTCATATAATTAAATCTTATTAACTGTGTTCATAACTGTATTTTTGTATATATAAGGTTGATATTTTGTTTCTGAAGTACTCTTCTCCAGTTATGCTGACCTAACGTTGTAACTGCTCTCCTGACTTATTTTAGAATAAAAACTTTGTTTTTATTTTGCCCGTTGATGATTTTATCAGAAAGTTCAAACCAGAACTTAACACGGTTATGGGCCGCTAGACATAGCCCACTGAAGGAATTTTTTTTTGAGGACGCCAACGACGGGAGGCCCCGAGACTGAAAGTCATGGAAGCAACATTTACAAAGTTGAACCAAAGCAACTATTCAACATGGGCCGAAGATGTGAAGGTTTTATTGATGGACAGAGGCTCGTGGTCGTTCTTCATTGGAAAGGAATCTGAACCTGGCTCGACCGCCACTTCAAAGGACCTCCGTGACTTTGAAATTTGGAAAAACCGTGCCTTCTCCACCATTTACATGAACATAAAAGCAGAGTACCGAACGTTGCTGACCGGAATAGAAGACGGTAAGGAGGCCTGGAGAATCCTGAAGGAGCATTTTAGACCAGACAGCCGTGCAAGAATAGTGTCTTTGCTGGACGAATTCTTCAACTGCAAGTTCGAAGGTGAAGAGATCGGACTGTTTGATCCTCGAATGAGGGGGATAGTGCGTCAACTACAGGATGCCGGACACCCTTTAGAAGACCTTTATCAAGCTTTTCAACTGATACGATACTTGCCAGTTGAATACCAAGGAATTGTCCAGACCAACTACAGGTGGCCAAATACCGACTTCAAATTTGACCAAGTACTAAAAGAACTTATTCTTGAAGAAAGCCGGATAAAACAACGCATTGGGGATATAGAATCTACGAGTGGCATAGCACTGAAGGCGGAAGTTTCCCGATTCAAAAGTTCTCAAAGATGGAAAACCAGTGTAAAGAAAAAGGGTCCTTGCTTCAGGTGCAAAAGGATGGGACATTTAATTTCGGAGTGTGCCTGGACGGACAAGAACAACCCCAAGAACAATATCATAGAAGCTCCTCTGAACCATGGAAAACAAAATGTCGATTATTTGTCATGGGTTTTCGACACTGGAGCAACAAGCCATTTTTGCAACAACCGAGCGTTATTCACCGACTACGAACTGGTAACCAACACCAGCATGACACTAACAGTCGGAAATGCAACAGGCCCTGTAGAAGGAAAAGGAAAGGTCGAGATGATCACCAGAACTTGCAAGACACGGAAACACATCATACTTAAAAACGTCCTATATTCTCCAACTCTGAGAAGAAACCTAATATCCGGATCAGCAAGTGCCAAAACTGGAATCTAATTTATTGGCAAGGGTTATAAAATTGATGTATTTGACACGAACAATACTTTCATGTACTCGGCATTCAAGAAGGATGGACTATATACTTTCTGAAGCACGAATATCCTAAGAAAAATGAAGAAATAAAAGAAACCCTGAATGTATCGACAGCTGCAGACAAGGAACTTGAAATTTGGCACAGGCGCTTCTCGCACGTGAACAATCAATATATTATATCGACAAGCAAGAATGAGAGTGTAAGAGGCTTACCAAAATTCAAGGAAGCAAGTTCTAAATGCAAAGACTGCAAATTAGCCAAAACTAGAAGAAAATCGTTTAAGTCGATAGCCAAAATTCGGTCTACTAGACCCTTACAGTTACTACACATGGATATGTGCGGACCACTGCCAACCTTTTCACTAGGGGGAAACAGATACTTCCTCACAATTACAGATGACTACTCTAGAAAGGTCACAGTATTCCCCATGAAACGAAAATATGAAGTTTTTGATTTATTCAAGAGGTTCCAGACACGAGCAGAGCGCTTCCAGAACTCGAAGATACTCAATATAAGGACTGACCAAGGGAAGGAGTTCTGCAATAAAGAATTTGAAGGGTATCTACAGTCCCAAGGAATTAAAGGCGAGCGCACGAACACATACAGTCCTGAAATGAACGGCGTGAGTAAACGCTACAACTATACAGCCCTGGACGGTGTAAAGGCCCTTCTGAAGCAAAGTGGACTACCTGACGGATTTTGGGCAGAAGCCCTGTTAACCTACACATACACCTGGAACAGAGTTTGTCATGGTAACTCACAGAAGACGCCATTCGAACTTTACGGCGGAAGAACACCCTCAGTGAAGCATTTGAAGATTTTTGGTAGCACAGCCTTCGTCGGAATCCCCAAAACAATGAGGAGCAAACTCAACATGACAACGAAGAAAGGGATAATGGTGGGATATGCTGAACGAACGAAAGGCTACAGAATCTGGATACCCGAAGAAAAACGAGTCGTAGAAACGATCAATGTATCATTCAACGAAAAATTGCCGGAAAAGAAAGTGGAAGCTGTCCTGGGCCATCATCTGAATTATTCGAAAGACGAAGATTCAGATGAAGAACCTGAACAAAGCCGGGAAGAAAGCCAACCTGCACAGATATCCTGTGAAGATATCGACTGGTTCCGTAAAGCGGTCCCCAGACCTGATGGATCAAGGACAGATGTATATTGCGGGGCACAAGGAACAAGTACTCGTTTAAGATCCAATAAGGATGCTGAGACGTACTGCAGATCCTGTAATATCACGTTTAATCCCAGTTTCTTCAACTTTAGAGGTAAAAACCAGTACTCGGGAAAGGTTCCACAACATACCTCAGATAATGATGGAAATTCGCCGGAAGCATGCCACATCAAAATATCAATCCCAGGGAATTTTAAAGAAGCCATGAAATCTCCACTCAAGGACAAATGGCAACAGGCGATGGAAGAAGAAATGAAGATGATGCAACAACGGGAAGTATGGACACTTGTACTGAACAGGTGCAAGGCCACCCTAGGAAACCGCTGGGTATATTCAACGAAGACTAACGAGAAAAAAGGAAATCGTGAGGTATAAAGCCCGTCTGGTAGCCCAAGGCTTCAAACAGCAAAAAGGGGAGACCTACGACGAAGTTTTTAGTCCTGTTGTGAACTTCTCGATCATACGCCTGTTCTTTGCAGTATTAGTTTGCGTACTAGGATGGTCGCATTGTCAACTTGACGCAAAGAACGCATATTTATACGAGAATCTTAGCAAAGAGATCTACATGGACCAACCCAAGGGATTCGTAAACACAAAGTTCCCGAGCCACGTCTGCAAGTTGGAGAAAGCCCTGTACGGACTCCACCAAAGTGGACGCGAATGGTTCTTTGAAGTACACAGCATTTTAGAAACATTGGGGTTCAAGAAATTTAAATGGTGCAACTGTGTATATATGTATAAGGGAAAAGGTTTGCTTCTACTTTACGTGGATGACATCGTAGTTTTCGGAAAAACGGAGGACACTACAAAAGAAATAACAAGAATACTAGGATCTAAATTTGATTTGAAGACCTTAGGAAGGACACAGAAGCTGTTAGGTGTACAATTTGAAGAACACGATGGTAATCTCATGTTACACCAGAAACCCTACGAAGACGAAAGGAAAGAAATGACCAAACTACCATACCGAAGTGTCATCGGCTGTTTGTCATATCTTGCAAGCGGCGCCAGACCTGACATCGCCTACGCCGTCAACATCCTATCGCAATTCCAAGAGAATCCAGGCAGAGCTCACTGGAACAGCTTGATGAAGCTCCTGGGGTATGTTGAAACTACTAAAGATCTAAGACTCAACATGTCCAATATCAAAGACCTCAAAATTAGATGCTACAGTGATTCGGATTTTGCGACTAACAGGGATGACCGCATTTCTATGGGTGGAATTATGCTGTTCATCGATCAAGTTCCAATTTTGTGGCGTGTATTTAAGCACAAGTGCGTAACACTATCTACAATGGAGGCCGAGTTCCTAACACTGACTGATGCTGCCAAAGAGTTGCTGTGGGTTTCCAGAATTCTGGAAGAATGTAAAGAACATTCGCTACCGGAAGTTAACCCGTTTAGTAAAGAACTGTTATGTAACAATAGAGCTGCAATAGATTTTTCGAACTCCCCAATAGAAAATAATAGGACCAAGCACATAGATGTCAAGTTCCATTTTATTAGAAATTTAATTTATAAGAAAATATTTAGTTTAAAACATGTTGCTTCCAAACAAAATTTAGCTGATGTTTTCACCAAACCACTACCAAAAGAAGGTTTACAAAATTTTTGTAATGTGGTATTTGAAAGAAATTGAATATTTATATTTATTTAAGTAGAATGAATACTACTTTTATTTATATTAGCATTTGTAATTTTTAAGATATCCTTAAGTAAAGAACCAGTACATATTTTGAAGTTTTGCATTGAATTTTTTTTTTTTCTAAAAGATATAGGAGCATTGAAGAACGCGGGAGGGAGGCCACTTGTTGGTTAAGTATATTTAAATAAGTTATATTATCAGAACTTACTAGAATTCCCACGTCCTTCTCCGTTTAGAAAATGTCCGCCCAAGAGGCGTTTTTCCTGTTGGTAAACAGTCTTGCCAAGATGGCGAGGTGTGGCCACACCAGTTAAAAACAAACTTCTCGGGAAACCGTAACCCTGCCCCTTTTTCAGTGACGTCATCAGTTGTGACCAATGGGAGCGGAGTATCCTATTTTTGCATATAATTAAATCTTATTAACTGTGTTCATAACTGTATTTTTGTATATATAAGGTTGATATTTTGTTTCTGAAGTACTCTTCTCCAGTTATGCTGACCTAACGTTGTAACTGCTCTCCTGACTTATTTTAGAATAAAAACTTTGTTTTTATTTTGCCCGTTGATGATTTTATCAGAAATTTCAAACCAGAACTTAACAGATATCAATAAAAGCATTCAGCGCACCTTCGGTCCATATTAAAGGTTTTTTGCTGTTTTTCTTTACTTCTTTAAGCATAATTGTCAACGGTTGTTGCAGTTTGGTATGAAACGGTGATAAAAGTTCACCATTCCCCAAAATCTGCTCAAGCTTGTGAAGGATTCTGGTTTAGGGTACTGTTTAATTGTATCAACTTTTGATGGAAGAGGTTTAATTCCTTCCTATGATATATCGTACCGTAAAAATTCAAATTTGTTCAGACCAAATTTACATTTTGCGAAGTTTATGCACAGTCCGTAGTTATCGAGCCTTCGGAATACTAATTCAAGGTGTTTTGCATGTGTTTCTGCATCGGGAGAGGCAATGAGAATGTCATTAAGATAGCAGAACACAAAATCGAGGCCGCTCAGCACGTTATTCATAAACCTTTGCAAGGTTTGCGCTGCGTTGCATAGACCAAATGTCATATAAGGAAATTCAAAAAGTCCAAAAGGTGTTGTGATGGCGGTCTTCGGAATATCAGCTTCGTGAACAGGAATCTGTTGGTAGGCTCTTATCATATCTATTACATCGTTTTTTATGTAGAACATTTGTACAGTCTGTAAGAAATGGTAGTGGGTAACAGTCTGGTATGGTGTTTGCATTAAGCCCACGGTAATGGCCTCCAGTCGTCGGATTTTTTTAAGTGAGATGTAATGGACTTGACCAGTTGCTTTAAGGTGGTCTGCAGAGGCATTCTTGTAGCATATAATCAAATTCCTTTTTCGCAGCAATCAACTTTTTTTGAGAAAGTCTTCTGGCTTTAGAGAATGTGGGGTATCTTTTAGTTTCGATGAAATGCGGCACCTTATGTTCTTTAATTTTCTCATTTTTTATGTTAGGTTTGAGTAAGTTATAGAATTTATTTAAAATGACTGCGTATTGGTTTTGGAAACTGGTAGCAATGAATTTAGGGGTGACGCTATTGTTACACCTTTAGTCGTCAATGAGGTGGTACTGTCAATTAATTTTCTGTTTTTACTGTCAACTAATAAGTTAAAATGCGAAAGAAAGTCTATTCCCACTATAGATCTATTTACATCTGCAATTATAACAGGCCAGTTGAAAAATTTACGTAGCCCCAAATCCAGTTCCAACAATTTTTGCCCATACGTTTTGATTTTTGTATCGTTAGCTGCAAACAGCTCAAGCTTAGACACGGTTCTTTTTTCCGATAGTGATGGTGGAGTAACCGATATTTCTGCTCCGGTGTCAGTTAAAAAATGGGTTGCTGATGCATTGTCACGAATATATAGACGACTAGTTTTCCTGTTTCGAAGCCTGATATTTGCATGGCGGTGTGCACTTGTAAGCTCTCTCACCAAAGCGTTGGTGGAAATAACAGTTGTTTGGGTCATTGTTATTTTTGAAACGGTTTCTTGAATTCGACCTGTATCTTCGTCTTTGTGGACTGTAATCCCTACGTTTGTTCATCTCTGCATTTGCAGTGCCAAGTTTGATACCTGTTTCTGCAGATCTAGGGCGATCTCGTTACCAGTTGGTGTAGATTCAATGCGGGTGAATTGGGATTTAATTCCCTTTTTTTGTCAGCCATTGTTGATAGTTTGGACAAATCATCGCTGCTTACAGACAAAATGCTCCTCATATTAAGTGGTAGTCGTTGCATCCACAAGGTTTTCAAAAATTCGTTCGGCACCTGCTCCGTTGCCAAATTGCTCATTTCGCAGAGAAGTTGAGATGGTTTCTTATCACCCAATTCCAATTCGGTCAGAAGCTTCTGAGTTATCTGTGTTTCAGAATCGGCAAAAATTTCAATAAGCCTCTTTTTAATAGCCGTATACTTCTCGTCGTCTGGTGGTTTGACGAGGATATCTGCAACTTGTGACAATATCTCTGCTTCGATCGAACTGACTACATAATCATATTTTTTTTTATCAACTGTAATTCCAGAGTTGCATGATTGGGCTTCAATCTGCAGGAACCATATTTTGGGGTCGAGTTTCCAAAAAAGAGGAATTTTTAGGATTACCCTGGCGATTGTCGATTTCTCCGATGCTGTTCCGGCGTTATTGTTTGTAATTATTTTATTGTAATCAATCACGTCCGGTGGTCACCAATGAAGTTCGTTGAATAAAGTCGGTTAAACTATAAAAATCAAACTTCTATAAATGCTTTTATTAACGAAAGAGATATGCATAAGACAATAGGTAAACTTCAAAGCGAAAAAGATGAAAACATAGTTTTGCTATTATTTAATTTTGTTCCAAACTTTTTCTGATGCCTCTCGAGCCAAGAGAAATCATAATGTGAAGAGTTTGCTGGTTGTTGCCTCAGTGCGCCACTGATCTCACCACAGGCCATATCTCATTCAGTAAAGATATGGTGTAGTTTATAAATTGTTTCTTGAATTAATGGAAACCCTGCTATATTGAAAGAAAAATTGATCCCAACCTGTAGGGTCACTTCAAAATCCTAAGTTACAGTATCTGCAGTATTATTTTGATTCTTGTCATTAGGTGAAAAATTTAAATAAACACTTTTGTAGTTAATTTAGACCACTTTCTGACCTAACGGGTTCAATAGTAACATGTTTAAAGTTGTTACAGTAGGGAAAGGGGTTGGATAAATAGTCAGTCAAACTTTAAGCTGATCAGCCCATATCTTTATCATGTGGAAAAGTATTGGAATCAAGTGCTATCCAACTGTCTTAAAGATACCTAACATCCCTATGTGAACTTTCTTTTTTGAAAATCACTATTTTGCTTTTGCTAAGTTACATTTTTGTTATAAAATTCATTGTTCAATTTTTAATAATTAGTTTTTTAATATTGTTTAATTGCTTTGCTCCATAAATTGTAACAAAGAACATCTTTGACTTTCTGATAGTTAAGTGTATTCTAAGCAGAATTTGTTGATGAAAATGTTGAAATTAGTTTGAATTTCTTTGATTCATATAACATTCTATATTAAAACATTCACATGTGTTACTTATCATCTGTGCTTGATAGTTCAGTTCAAAAGGGGGTATAAATATAAACATCAGTATAAGACTGCATACAATTGCATGACAATAACTGACAAACTTTGTTCCAGTACAATCTTTAAATCTGATTCAGCAACTTTTAAGAATCAATATCCTACATTATTTTATATGACTAATTAACATTCAACTAAAACAAAATTGCTTTCTCTTTTGGTAGTGTTTAATTACCTGAATATTAATAAATAATTACAAAAAATAACACCTTTGATTAATCGATAAAATCTCATCTGTAACTATTAAAAGCTGTCACGGGTAAGCAACATGCTTCAAATTTTCAATTGGCTTTTACTTTATGAATAAGTTGAGTGTACCTCTTATTCAGTTGTAATTTACAGCCTGCTTTTTTTCAAATATCTTCTGCCTACCACAAACATAAAAACTATGTTTTATGTACCTAGACCCAGGCAAATGTTAGAAGACAGAAAGTTTTCTTTTTGGTCTCAAATTTTCTTGATCACTTCTTAGTGACTTTATTATAAGACTGTAACTCAGTCTTTAAATTTTATTAGAAGATTTAAATTAAAATTGTAGTCAGGATAAATTTATATCTAAGCTCATCTTATTTAACAACGAACATTTTAACCTTCAACTCATGGATCAAATGCGAATTTGTTATTTGTTCTATAAAACTGCCAAGCATTTATTAATGATGTTTTACTTCTTTCTAGGAACTTATTACAACCTTATACATAGGATTTTTAGGGCTCATATTTTCTTCATACTTTATGTATTTGGCGGAAAAAGAAGATGTTGGCATTGTTGGAAAATCTGATTTTACTAGTTATGCAGATGCCTTATGGTGGGGAGTGGTAAGAAATATGTTAATTGTATTTGATTTGTACTCGCATATGTGATTTTAAAATGTTTCTAGCTGGTTTTCAAAGTATCTGTATTTGCTTATTAGCTCTTTTGTTGTCCTTTTTTATCACTTTACTTTTAGTTCGCTATAAGAGACATGCCAACTGAAGTTTTTGTAATAAGGGTTATTCTAATCTCCTTTTCTAATTTTCTCAGTGCGAAATTTATTTTTCTCAAAGATAACACCCATTTGAGGATTTTCTTTCAAATAAACATATTCCTATCTATTGTTTTTTACCTTTCTACCTTCAAACTCTAGGAAATATTCATTTTCTACCTAGAACCGTGAGAAGTATTTTTAACCTTTTATGCACAGTTCAGCATATGCACTAAAATTTGTTTTAACTTTTCTAACTGTATGAGTTTTTTCTCATTGATTTTTAGAGCAGTATCAAGCCAAACATGTACTAATAGTACAAATTCAGCAAATAAGAGTCATCAGAATAATTTAATAACTCATTCGATATCAATTTGCGAAATGTTGCAAAAAGGGTCAAGATATATGTGAAGTTGGTAAAAGCTATTTATAATATGGGGTCAAACAACAGTTAGAAATGTACCCCAAATGTGTTTCGTGATGTTAGATGATGTAATAGTAGATGCAGACAATAGTTTCTGTAGTGTATGAAGAACACCCAAATGTTTCTTGTACAAAGAAATTCATGTACTGACATACTTTTGTTCAATGACTGTAACTTTACAGAACAGGGAAAGAGTGTTTTACACTTTTTACAATGATATTCAAATTGAAACATTTGTGCAAATATTTTCTAGATCACCAGTATATTTGTATGAATAAAAGCTAGGATAAACATTTTTGTATATATTTTGTATATGGGGGGGGGTGTTTATATTATTTTTTCCTTAGTAAGAGAACAAACTATTTAATATTAAACAAGTGTAAACATGATTTTTAAGATTATACTAATAAATAAATTAACAAGTTGAATATATATAACAAAGTAATATTAAACAAGTAAATAAGTGCTGTAATAATATTAAAGATGAGCTAAATAACCCAGCGTTGCTCAGGTTGAAATGGTTAAATGTTGATTGAAAAGTAAATTAGAATAATCAATTTTCTTTTTTGAAAAGTTGTAGGGAAAATACATTTTAACTTCATTTTTAATTATTCATGCCTTCCCCAATTTACTTTGGATGCAAATATATACATTTGATTCCTGAATAATATATTGCAATATGCAAAAGACTAAGACATATACATACAAAAATGAAATTCCGATGAAATAATTCAGAATTCTGAAAAACGAAAGATGTGCAATATGCAAAATACTAAGACATATACATACAAAAATGAAATTCTGAAAAAATGAAAGATGTGCAAAGTGTCGAATTTCGACTATTTGTTAACTCAAATAAACAAACATGCTATTCTGAATCAAATTTATCAAATAAAACATTAATTCTGGTTGGCCAGATCAAATAGCAAAATTACGTTTTCATGATCAAGGAGTTTTTCGTTTGTGCTTTTCTTGTTCCACTACAAAATGTAGGTTATGAAAAATTAAATATTTTAATTATCACTTGCACAGCGTTCCTTATGACAATGTTATGCTTATAAAGAAAAATGCAACCATGCAAAATAAGAACCATTGTATCCTTTCAGTTTCCTGTAGAATGTGTTTCCTTGTCCATATCCATTTATTGCAGAAAAACAAACTTTAGATTTTAAAATTGGGGCTTTGAGAGACACTTTTAGATCTACTTGTGTGCCAATTTTCATGGTCGCAAGTGCTACCGATTGGTTTGAAGACAGGAAAGTAATAGCCTATGTTTTCCGCAGTGTTCTAAAGTATAAGTGTACCAAATTTGGTGTTTATTGGTCAAACGGTGTAGATTTGTATAAAAAAAATACACACTCATCCAAAAATACCACTATATACAGTCAGTATTGATTATATGGTCATATGCGTAACAATACTACACTACTTAATTATGGCAGGATTATATTCACCTCTATCGGAACATAGTGCTCATAAACAAATAATTAAACTTTAAAGAACATTTTAAAAATTAATTCGCAGAGTAAAAACTACAAGAAATATGCAATATTTTTTTAGTGAAATTTATTAGCTTACCTTAACCAATCTATGTACTGTACAAATACGTACGTTCATCCATATTCACTTATCTCTACTATTATAAAAGGAAATGATTGTTTTTCTGTTTTTTGTTAACACAGTCTTGACGAATCTACGGCACTTACAATAATGAGATTTGGCACACAGGTAGTCTGAATATTTTGCAATTTTTAGGTCACATTGAATTTTAAAATTCAATCTAGAACATTTTAAAGTGAATTTAATATAATTTCATTATTGTTTTCTTTCGAATGGTAATAGCATAAAAGATCACAGATTCTAAATTTATTTTTTCCGTTTTCATTTTGCGCAGAGGAACAATTTGTCAGCAAACTAAAAAAAAAAAATTGTCATAATTTTTCACATAAATTAATGTTATTATTCCTATGACTACTTTGGTCAACTACTGTCAGACATGCAGTTTTGTTCTACCTGTAGATTGACAACAATAATAATGATTTAAAATTAATTTAGGTGTGATAAATTACTATATTTCTCAAAATTAAGAATATTTATTTTAAAATAAGAAATTGAATTAAGATTGAGGCATCACTCCTCCGTACAAATCCACCTTTCTGTAATTTCGGAGATTCCACTGATTTGACTTATGACTTTTGTTTATATTTGTATCAATAAAAATACAAATTAGTGAGACTTTATATTGGTTACCATTTATTCCAGTAGTCCATTGACTATAAGATTATAATTTTAATTTATGAAATAAAATAGTTTGCTTGTTTTGATAGGAAATATGATGAAATTATCAACTACTGATAAGTAATCAGGGACTGGCTGGTTCACTCTACCATATTTTGGTAAAACAAGTAGAAATAGACTTTGAGCTTTGAGACAAATGTCTTGTGTTCACTGTTTGCATGATGCACTGATATCAGTTCAATATCTCAAAACATTTTTATAAACATCAAAAGATATCCATGCATCTTAAAAATAAAAATAATTTAATAAAAAAATCTCCTAATTTTTTTTATTCTCATTTGCTTTGTCCTATAAATATGGCTATAGTGAACTTTGTATTTTTTTATATATTGGGATTAAAAAAACAATTCGATTATTTTTAACTATCTCAAAATAATCAGACTGCTTTTAAATAAAAACATTTACATGCAGTAGTTTCAGTAATTTTCATAAAAAATGCTTTTCTTCAATTGTTTATTAAAAAAGTTTTCATTGGAGCTTTGATTTTTAAACAAATATATCTAGTTATAAAGTTAGTCCAGTTTTCAGTTTAACTGTATTATGAAAAGTAAGATCTATATTCAAAATTTAACTATATATATTTGTAAGACTTAAAAAGGTATAAATTGCATGATTGTTATTCTTAGCTAGCATGTTTATTTTTTGATACACGTAAAATAAATTTTTGATCCGAATACTGAACATATTTGTCATCTACTGCTCGCATCTATTTTTAATTAAAAAATCATTTTGATTGAAAATAAGATCAGTATGTAGAGTCAAATTGTATATCCAAAGGCTTTATAGTTATTATTTGAATAATAGAATATTAGTTGAAAACAATGAAATATTTCAAGTATTCTTGTGTGCATAAATTTTACTATGTTTCTTGCAAAGCAAGTCTAAACAGTTTTGACTGTTGGCTTCAAAGATGTACGCATCCAAAATGTTAACATTTTTATAACTTATTTCAATTGGGTACCCTGTGCATTGATACTTTTCACATATGAAACATGCCAATGACTCCAATTCCATAAACCATTTTGATAGATGGTTAGTGCTCTTTTTCAATTACAAGATTCTCATGGTTGCATGTCATGTAATGTTCACTTAGCATCACACTATAGAGATTTGATTAAAAAATTATACATTTAAAAATTATATTTACTTTCATTTTAAATTTGTGGTACCTTTCTATTCACTTTTGTATTTGAAACTATTAACTACACTTCACTCAGATAATTAATGTTTGTTTCAATTTGTACTACTGATGTATAATGTAAAGTATTTTGCAAATGTCTTCTACAAGAAAAAGTGTATTCACTAAATTTAACTGTGCTAAATGTTTAAAATCACGATGAGAACACTACTTCCTACTTTTTTTTATGTTGACTAACTTTCAGTAATAAGATCAAGGTTCTCACATTCATCATATCATAGGAATCATAGAAAACTCTTGGAAATTAATTATTTTTTCAAGGGCCTTGAAAAATGTGAATTTACTTAAGACTGGTAAACTGAAGTTTTCTTCTGGAATTGTATTCAATTCTGATCTATGAGGCAAGAAAATTATTTAAATCTTCAAATGATTTTAAAACCTATCTGGGAAAAATCCCAAACTTACTCAAAAAGCAACCCTTTAAAAAATTACCATTTACCACTTGGAAAATATTCTCTCATACTTCAACTCTGGGTATTCACTGGGTTCAGTACACAAATATTTTATTTGAACTGTAGTATATAAACACAGTACACAAATATTCTATATTGTACTATTGACAAGATGCTTAAATACCATGGTTAATTTCCAAAATAGATTTGACAATTTAGGTAAAAATAACAAGAATTTTAATTAAATTACTCTGATTAGAACTAAAGTCTGAATATTCACTGGAGAGACTCAATCAAGAAACATGAATGGTTAGAATTCAAATCAGTACCTAATGTTTGGTCTGGATGCTAGGTACCTAGTAAGAAAGTGTAAGGGGGACTCATGATATATATATAATGAAATAGATGAAATTTACTTCAATATATATCTATAGAGAGAGAGAGGGAGAGAGTGGTAAAGGAAGAGAGTAATTAATGAAGACATCTTTCCAGATGCTTTAGTGTTAAAGTTTTCTTTTGAAAAGAAAAAACTATTCTTTCGATTATTTATTTTTTACCCCAATTATTATTTCATTAAGTTGCATTTTGCCTAATATGTACTTTTAAAGTTTCAAGATATATTCACTAATAAATGGGTTAATATTTCTTTACGTTCTAGGTAGTCAAATTTTCCTATACATCCAGTGTGTTTGAAAGTTGTGTTGAATTAAATTTGAGTGCATGGAAACATGATAAAGTATTAAAACGTGTAAGATCTTCATAACATTTTAACTTTGATATTTATTCCTTAAAATACAAGCTAAAAGGTTGATAAAGGTTTATTTAAATTGTGATCTCATTACAAAAGTTGATAAATAACAAAAGTTTTGCTCAAAATTCGCATTTTGAATTTAAATATTATATACTTAGTTGGCATTTCTTTTTCTTTTTGTTATATTTTGCTATTTCCACAAAACAAGCACATCTTAATCTTTCAGGCAACTGTGCAGTGAAATATTTTGGCAGCCAATGTTGTGCCTTATGATTAAATTTCTTCTTGGCAGCTGAATGCTTTCACCTCCTACTTTAAATATGTAAGTGAATGTATATCAGTATTTTTGTATACTAACAAAATCTTTATAAAGTAGTGGCATCTGAGGATTTGTTTTTAGTGGCATTTTGTTTAAACTATTGTCAAAGTAGTGCACTCACATCTAAAGTATCCTATTTTATGCATGCTACCTAAACTTAGGAAAATAATTTTCGCATGTGATTTGAAGATTTGCATGTTATATACACTTTATTTTATTGCATGTATCACTGAATGTTTACAATAATGTTTGCTCATGTGTTTGAAAATATTGTTATGAACCTTACCACAAAAACCATTTATTTCACAAGGAGAAATATTTCTAATACTTAATGCTATTTTAGCCAGTGCATTATATTTCAAATATAGATATTCAGCAGTTAATGTCATTTTATAAAGGCATTTATTTTATTTTAAACAATCTATTTAGCAGTTAAAATTACATTTGTAGTTTGTAAAAGCTTGCTTAGATTTTATATAAATAATAAATTCATATTCCTTTTGCATATCTTTACAAATTCTTAATTATTGTTTAATGAGAATTAATTAAAATATTGTTTGAAACTTGTGTAATTGATTAAAATTTTTGTCAGGTCATTTCTCATGTTAATCATATGCTGTTGAACACAAATATTAATACATACCTACATTATAATTCATAAAGTCCCTGATTACTTGGACAAATACAGAGCGATTCAGAATGGATGGTAAAGTAATGAATAAAAATGCAAAATTTAATAATTTGTCCTCCCTCTACTGAAAAATTACAATTAGAAATGCTTCTAGGGAGGGTCTCTTTTTCTTCATTTGAATTTGAAATTTTAGTATTTGTCACCCAAAAGTGTTAAGGATCTCAATAGTGAGAATAATATATTACTTTGGATCAATTTTCAATTCAGTTCATTTTTGTTACAATGAATACCAACAACTCAAGATTTGTATTGCATTACTAAGATAATTTGCCTTTTCAAAGTGCATTAGCATGCAGTTTTGAATTGTGTTCAGTTTAATGAATTGAATTTTAGTGAAGTTTCCTTGAGTGGATTACGTGATTGCAAATATGACAACTTGTGTAGTTGAAAGACTACAAGGATTCGCATGAATCATATGTCACTTTCAATTAGCACAATTACAAACTCTTTTTAGAGTCCATTTTCTCATTCAAGTAGTGTTTAGGTAAACTTTTACTATTATAGTGCTGTTTATGAAAGAAATTTTTGTTTAGTAAAATATCACTAGAGGGAATCAGATAAAATAGTTAGCATTTGAATAACAAGTTAATTGGTCAGTCTGGGTTAGACAAAGACTAAAAGATTAGATGTAGATACTTTCAGTCCTGAAAAGGAATCGTGAGAATGTTTAGTCATGACTAGAAAAATAAAACAAAAATGTTCTCCAATTTTTGAAAAGGTTATACTAATTATTTTCTTTATCACAGGTAAAATGCATTGGGTCATCATGTAAGTTCTGCACATTTTCAAATCAAAGCTAGCTTTGCTATTATTATTTTGTTATCACTGATAAGGAATGACCTTGATTGAAGCAGATGTTTAAATTCGGTCTTTTCTGCTTACATTGCATAACTATAGCATGCGTTGTGCCATAATTTTTGTTTCACTGCAGTGCTAAGAATGGAGAACCAGAAAGTTCATTTTTGTCATATTATGCTATTTTATTTTAACAAAGGAAAAAATGGTAGTCAGACTGCTCGTAAAATGTGTGCTGTATATGCTATTGTTGAAAATCCACGTTACACAGTTCAGGAACTATGTCACTGTCTAAATATTCCCAAAAGTACAGTTTATGGTCATCTGAAAAAGATTGGATATGTAGGCTGCTATGATGCATAGGTCCTATACTTATGTGCAGTAGAAAATGCTTGCTCGAAATTCGGCATGTGATTCTTTACTGAAACGAAATGAAGAAGCTCCTTTTTTGAAACAGCTCATTACTGGAGAGGAGAAATGTATACTATACAAGAATGTTGCAAAGAAAAGATCAAGGGTTAAGTCAAATGAACCTCCCTAAGTAACATCGAGAGGGGGACTGCATCCTAAAAAGTAAGGCTTTCTGTATGGTGGGACTACAAAATAATTGTTTATTATGAATTGTTGTCACAAAATCAGACAATAAATTCAGAAAATACTGTTCTCAAATGGCAGTATTAAACGCAGAAATCGCAGCTAAGAGGCCAAAACTGACCAATCGTCGAAGTGTTGTCTTCCAGCATGACAATGCTCGCTGCCACATTTCACTGAATGCCAGACAAAGACTTTTTGAGTATGGCTTTGATGTTTTTTGGCACACCCCATATTCCCACTTCAAAATTCTTTGAATGGCCTGAATTTCAATTATTTGGAGACTGTCAAACAGAACCTTGATAACTTCTTTACAAATAAGCCTGATGATTTTTTTTTTTAAAGGAATTTTCCAGCTGCCAGAAAGATGGCAAAAAGTCATAGAACAAAATGGGGCCTATGCGATTCAATGAAATTTTCTTATGGTTTTGCACTGCTTCATTGATATTTATCTTAGAAAACACACATAACTTTCCGGATGACCCAATATTTTCTTTGTTTATTCATGTAAACAGGAATAGGAACAGTTAAAACACAATCACATCTTGTTATAAAATTCTTGATCTATGACTTATTTTAATCTACTGCAGTCACAAATTGATGACTATTTGTTAATATTTCAGATATGTATGAATACTGCAATTTTAAAAGAGAAAATATTCTTTTTTTTTTGTTTTGTTTTATTGGGAATATTTCAGGATTGGGAGTATTTTGTTAAGGGAACCAAAAAATGTATCTTGTGCAAGTTTTTCTGATTGACACATTTTTATTTCATTGCACGATTTAGCCAAGGTTATGTATACTGATATTTCTTTTAAAGTGTCCTGCACATTAAAGTTGCAGGCAATGCAGGTTCAGTTCCTATAACTTACCCTGGGTGTAGTTCTCTTTTCGGTGTCAGTAAAGCTTTCCTTGTGTGTATGTCTTTTACTTAATAATTTCTGTTTTGTTTTTGGTGCAGAATAACCAAATATGACCCCTGTGCCATAAAATTTAACCAATCAACCAACCTGAATGCATTTATGATTAAATTAATAAATAAATTCGTGGGAAGAAAATAAGACTTGTTTTTATTTTCGTTGGTATGATATAGTCTTTAAAGTTACTGGATTCCATAGGTGATTTCGAAAATGTTCAATTCTAAAGATTTCTTGATTCTACACAACACAATTTTTTGACAGAATTAGGTTACTGTCAAATGTTTAGTACAAACCTTCAGTTCTATAGACTGACAAACCTGGTGCACCTTAAAGTTAGGGATTATTCACCAGATCTATAATATGTTAACAAAATTCAATTTTTAGTGTTATAAATTATAGATGTTTTCTGCTATGGTTAACTTGTTATATAAGTACAACTATTTTCCTCCACTAAGTCTGAATTTTTGGCATTTAAGTAAATTGTTTTTGCAATTATTTTTTTATCGGTTTGTGTAATAATCTTATTCAAGAAAACCCTTTTCAACCTTGTACTAATTTTTCTCCTATGCTCCTTGTTATGCTAGTTCTCCTAATAGGAATGCTGGGTGATTCTTGTTTTATTTTTATTTTATAATTTGAATTAATCTTTATTTCTAACTTTTCAATGATTTGGGTTCTGAATTATTTCTATAATTTTTTTTTTACAGTAAACATCTACATTGTTCTATGAAGTTTGATCTTTTGCAGCTTTATTTATTAGATTTGATTGGCATTTTTGAATCAAAATCCATTATTTTATAATATACATGAATGGATATTTATCAAACAACCAAACCATGTGGTCATTCCATGTCAAATGGACACCAAAAAGAGACATTTTAACCAAACTCCCTGATTTTCTAAAACATCCCCTTCCCTATATGTAAGTTTTCTTCCTCTATTCCCCATATTCTTCCCCTATATGTAAGTTTTTATTTATATTTTATTTTAAATTTGAAGTCAGGCAATTTGTCCTGAATTTTAGACTAAAATACCTGCTACTTTTGACCTAATATTTTAATTCAGCTAAAAAGAGATTAAAAGACAAATGTGCAACCTTTATTGTGTTATATTTTACGACAGAATGACCATTAATTTGAAGATAATTCAATTGAACCATGAATTTTGAATAAGTGCACCATTCATTCTTTCTAAAAATATATGTTAAAGGCACACTACTTGTATTTGTTGTAAAACTTCAAGTGACATGCATGGTTCATAATGAAACAACTATTCAAAATAAATATTATCATGTAAACAGTACCCATAAACAATGTATGTTTTGACCTAATGTACCTATCAAGCACATATAGAACTTATTTGCAGATAAACCTATAATCCTAAAATATATTGCCTAACCCTGTGAGTGTTCTTTATTATAAAGTTAATTTGATATAAAGTACAATTTGAATTAGAATGACCCTATATACTTTTAATACAATGTTTTATTGAACATTTGCATGTTAATGGGAATAACGATTTGGTTTATTAGAATATCTTTAATTTAGTAAGGATTGGATTTTTTATCGCACAAGAAATACCACAAGTGTATCGGGCTTTGTGTTACAAAAGTGTCAAGGAAATGAAGCAAACTATAAAAATATGATCCTAAAAATTTTGAAACATTTAAAAATTTATTGCAAATTTCAAGCTCTATAGAATCTATAGAACAAAAACAGTTTGTTATTTTGACAACAACTCTTATTTTGATGTAGAAAGTATTTTATGGTTCTGTTGTATTGGGGTCTCTTAGTGTGAATTTTGATGTAGACATGAGTGTTTATAATTTAACATCCACTCAAAGCAGTATGCCTGAATCAAATTAGCATTCATGTAATGGAAAATGAATGTATAAACATTGGGCTTTTTGTTTAAAAAATCAATTGTGTTTTGTAACTACCTAGATTTAAGGATTAAGTTCCAGTTACAGCATTTTAATCAGCAAACGAAATAATATTTTGTTCCTATTATATCAAAGGGATTAATGTATTTATTCGTATTATTATCCATTTTTATGACTTTATGTTTTAAATGATCAACACTTTCAGATAACTGTTACTACCATTGGATATGGTGATACTGTTCCTAAGACTTGGATGGGGAAAATTGTTGCCTCTTGCTTCTCTGTGTTTGCAATATCATTTTTTGCATTACCAGCTGTAAGTTTCTTTGATTTTCTATTGATGAAATAATTTAAAAATTTTAATAAAATATTTAAGGGAAACTAAATTGAGGAAAGTGTTTGTTAACAATTTTATTTGTTAATGCTTTCTTTTTTGCATGCAAATCTTTATTGAATTTGCTCTATTGGAAAATAGGTTCTCAATTTTATTTTATGAAATTGTTCATAATACTAAAGAAAAAAGATTTTATACTATTTTGTCTAGTAAAGTACAGCCCTAATTAGAAAACTAAAACATTTTTCATTCTGGTTGTCAGCATCATCTGTTCAAAATCCTTTGTATTCTTCTGATTTATTTTCATGTATTTCAAATTTTTTATCAGAACAGAAAAACTCAGTACCCCATCAGATTAGTTTTTTAATAGTTTTCGTTACGATTTCTTCAGAACCTTTTCTACTAGTCATTGTTTTTGTATCTTGATAAGTGCAAAAATCACCTGTGAATAAGGATTGCAATCCGGTACGATTTTCAATCCGGCCGGATTGGTACTTTGTTAATAAGTATATATAACCAGTATGTATCATTTGATAAAGTACCTCATGAGGCATTACTGTTTAAATTGGAAAGGCTGGGGATTCAGGGGATAACATTGATATGGATAAAGAATTGGTTGTTGGGTAGAAAGCAGAGAGTGCAGGTAAAAGGAAATTATTCACAGTGGACAGAAGTTATAAGTGGGGTGACTCAGGGATCAGTTTTGGGACCAATTTTATTTATAATTTTCATAGATGATATAGGTCAGGTGGATCAAGAATAGAATCAGTATATTTGCAGATGACTTAAAAATATGGGGGACAGTGGATACCAAGTTACAGATAGAGAATTTACAAGGTGATTTTCATAAGATATCCGTATGGGCTGTAAAATGGGGCATGCCACTTAATATAGGGAAATGTCAAGTTCTGCATATGGGTTACAGGAACAGTGGAGCCGAGTACTGTCTGCAGGGGAGTAAAGGTAAAGGAGGGAGAAACAGTCAAGGATCTTGGTGTGATAATTCACAGGGATTTTAAAATGGGTTACCAATGCTCAGCTGTGGGTAAAAAGGCTAATAGGTTATTGGGGTAAAAAAACTGTAACTTCAAGGGATAAGAATATAATCTTGCCGTTATATAAGGGCTTAGAAGACCACATCTAGAATATGCTGTACTTAATCAAACATTTAGAGCCAGATGATTTGTTTACATTTTGTACTTCGTCGATATCAGCGATCCCAAAAATGTATTTTAAATACGCTCTATATAACAAATAAAAAAAGCATTGTTAAATGAACAGTAGTAAAGATATCTGTTTGCTTTGCTGTTTTACAATAATGTATTGCTGAACAAAAGTTTTTTTTTAACTAAATTTACTTGGTGTCAAAAAGACAGCTGTGATTCTAGGAAAATTTAACTCACATTTTTCTAAACTAAGCTACAAAAAGAATTGCTGTGTGGTTATCAATTAAAATGTTTAAAAATCACAAGAAATTAATCGAAATCCAACAAAAAAATGTGAGAGAAAGCAACAAACGTGCTGCTGTATCAAAATAACATCAAGGTTCCCATGGTCCTTGAAAAGTCCTTGAATTTATTTTTCCGAACAAGGGGCTCTTGAAAATTATGGAACTTGGTAAAAAGTCCTTGAAAGTACTTGATTTATTTTACTAGTGCAAAATTGTCTTATTTAGCCCAGCGTTGGAACTGCAAACTAACGCCAGGATAGCCACGTAGTGGCTAGTTCTTAATAAAGCCGATGTTACGCTGACACCACTAACATATATATATCTAAGAAAGAGGACATTCTAAGGTTCCCTGCGATGTTTTCAAATTTAAAAACTAATAGTAATAAAATATAGATATGACAGTTTTAAAGAACAGGAACAAAAATGACCCGATTTTTCCCAAATTAAAAAAATATATATTGTCAGGAACCAAATTTAAATTTTTAAAAAACTCAGCATTCTGCAAAAATTTTCATTTATCGGTACTCTAAAAAAATCACAGTTGAAGTCTGAAAATTTGTACGTCTTTTGCTCACCCTCATGAGAAATTTCGCTCTTTCAACTTTGACACTTAATAAATCCTAAACTAATAGCCGCACCGGAAAAAATTTTATTTGTCTTGTTCACTGTGTAATTTTGAACAAACCATGTCAATTTTGTAATTTTCTGATCCGTACTTTCTTGGGAAACCGTCTACAGGGCTCCTAACAGGTCACCTTTTGTCACTTTTTGTCACCTTTTTGACATTTTGTCACCTTTTCAGGGGTTTTAAGTTCTTAAATTTTATTTAGAGAAGAAAAATTTTTGGTTCGCAGTAAAAAAAATTAATTTTTTCTAAAAAAAAAACAGGGTTTGTAAGAATTCAATTTCGAAATGCGCGCTACATTCCACTGCAAGAATGGATTCAAAAGCGTACCATTTCAATTGTAAAAGGATACTTCATGTTGCCCGCGGTGTATTAGCAGCAAGTTCTGGAAATTTTCCCAAGGAAAGAGCTATCAGTAAAATGAAGCGGCGAAGTTTAAGAGAAGCAGGGCCATCTGCATGTCCGACCCCTCTTACCTAATTACCTAATTTGAGTGATAGAACTTGAGTGGCATTTACGACTAACGTTTTACTTTCATAGAATTGTGCGGCATATCAATTGGCGAAAGATAGATATCACAGGTCGACAGGGTCGAACAATAGGAGTAACCCCCTAGGAGGTCAGACGCTGACAGCTCGTAAATGGCGATCGATGCCAGTGGTCACTTAGTGCGACAAGTATTAAAAGTTGTAAGAGCAATTCCATGGGATGTCCCGACAGACATACTACTGGATGAGTGGAAATTACATTACTCCAAAAAGAATTTGAGGAAGAAGGATCTAGAATGAAGCCTATTGATGTTTACTGGAACCAGTTCTTCAGACTGCGAGACATTAGTGGTGTGGATCCTAAATACCCAGTTGTGTCAAAGCTAGTGAAGGTTACTCTGTCACTTTCTCATGGTAGTGCTGACATTGAACGTGTCTTCTCAGCCTCAGGAAGAGCTTTGACAGGAGACGGAGCATCAATGTCAGAATGCACACTCAATGCATTGATGACAGTTAAAAGTAGCTTGCCAAATTTTGACAATCAACCTTATTTGGTGCCAATCACATCAAAGCTAATGGATATGGGAAGGGTTGCATATAAAGTCTACAATGCCTATTTATCTCTCTATATTAAAGAAATTTACCGCAGCCGCAGGATTGAAAACCGTGTTGTTTAGCGCGATTCATAGACGGTTTACTGAGAAAGTACTGATCAGAAAAAAACAAAATTAACATGGTTTGTTCTTCATCATATTCCCTGGACAATTATTAAGATTTTTTTCCGATGCGGCTATTAGTTTAGGGTTTATCAAGTGTCAAAATTAAAAAAAGCAAAATTTCTTCCGCGAGTGAGCAAAACACATAAAAATTTTCAGTCTTCAGACGTGAGTTTTTTTTAAAGAGTTCCTCTCAACGTAAATTTTTGCTACTCGTCAAGTTTTTTTAGAAATTTCAATTTGGTTCTTGATAATATTTTTTTGAAATTCAGGAAAAATCGGGACATTTTTTTTAAAACTGCTGTATCTATATCTTATTACTATTTTTCAGATTTTTTATCTAATTTTTTAAATATTGCAGAATACCTCAAAATGTACTCTTTCTTACGGTACAATTATTTTTGAAATCGGTTAATAATTAAATTCGATGCAATCAAAAGCTGGTCATACAAAATTCTGAATCTTTGGATATTTTCGCTACTCTTTTTGTTAAAACTGTAATATCTACAGCTTAGTTCTGTTATTTTTTTTAATTTGAGAACATCACTGAATGCATTACATTACTCTTTCTTATGGTACACTTATTTTTTAAGTTGATTAATAAATAAAATCGATGCAATTAAAAGTTGGTCATGTAATTTTAGGAACTTTCAGATCGTAATTTCCGATACAAAACTATAACTGTCATATCTATATCGTATTACTATTAGTTTTTAATTTTGAAAATATCGCAGTATACCTCAGAATGTACTCTTTCTTACGATACAATTATTTTAAAAATTTGTTCATAAATAAATTCGATGCAATCAAAAGTTGGTCACACAAATTTCGTATTTTTTAGTTCGCATAGCAGGTTCCACATGTAGTTGTGAGTTGTATTCTTGACTATCGGGTTAGCCACATATCAAATTTAGCAACAATTGCCATAAAAACGATTTTTTTTTATTTGGCGAGGGAAAAGGCTAGCTTTTTTTACTTTGTACTCACACGGTTTACGGAGAAAGTACAAAGTACAGATTGTAAAGTTAGAAGATTAACACTGTTTACTTAAAATTGTACAGGGAACAAGATGCAGAAGGTTTTTTATTGATGCTGCTATTAGTTCAGGGTGCATTAAGTGTTAAAGTAAAAAAGAGTGAAATCACTTGCGAAAGTAATTGTAAACAAAACGGAATTATGTAGCAATCCCCGGGGATCTGCAAACGCAAGCAAGCAGAGGGCGAAGCCCTTGCTGTGATGTCATGGACCGGAAATCAAATCAGGATTGTACGAATTATTCAGATAGTTTCGCTGTCCAGGAGATGCACTCTGCGAAAGTAATGTTGGTTTGCGTGGCATTCCACGAGGCTGACGAGTGTAAGCGAGCAAGGGTCGGAACCCCCTAGTAATATATAAAACATGAGGCACAAGAAAAATTAGAGGACAATAAAGAAAAAGATAGACTGGAAGCAGAGAAATTTTTTTTTTAAAGCAGCTGGCAAAGAAAAGAAAGGTGACAGAAGAAGACGAATGAAAACTTAAAATTATGCGTAATTAAGAGAATGAGATATTGGACAGTGCTTCAAAATTATTAAAGGAAGCCAATGATAGGCTCAAGAAGGCGATAAAAAATAAAGTTTTTAAGGAAGCAGCACTTACTCAGGCAATGATTGAAGGAGCGGCTAAAGTCTCAGATGATGCTAACCAGCATCATCTGAGACTTTAAAGACAGACTTTAAAAAATGCACATTCTTCTATTGAGAAGAAAAAGACAAAATTAATTTCAGACTTTTTCAACAAAAAAAATGAGACAATCTTTCAAAGAAAAGGAAGAAATTCTTGAAGCTGTGTCAAAAATGAACAAATTAAAAAATCATCTTTGCGATTTTTTTTATGTTAATATTTTAAAATGATGTACTTTTTAAATGAAGAAAATAAAAATATCCTTCTAAAGGAAGAAAAAGAAAGGATAGGGGAGGATCTTTTTATTTTCTATCTTTATACTTGAATATATTTAGCATTATATTGTTATTTGTCACTTTTTTTTTGCTCGATTAGTCACTTTTTGTCACCTTTTTCTGCTTGATTAGTCACTTTTTTTCACCTTTTTGGTTAAATTAGTCACTTTTGTCACCTTTTTGGACCTTTAAACCTGTTAGGAGCCCTGCGTCTAAGAATTGAGCAAAAAAAGCAAGTTTTCAATCCAGTGGTAGCTGCAGTAACTTTTTTTAATATAGAGAGATTTCTATGATTTAGTTTTGCTGAGTGTGTTCACAAATATTTTGATGTAATATCCATATTTTTAACACCCTTACAAATAAGTTTGTGTGTTATTTTTTTGTTACAAGATATCATCAAAACATTGTTTCAAAAAAAATTTTTAGTAGTTACTTTGAACCCAAAAGAGTTAGTAATTAGTATTATTTCTTTGTAAAATTAATCAAAATCATACCAATTTTTCATCCGATTGGCAATAAGGTAAAATCTAATTTTTGGTGTGTTGCATAATTTTTTTAATTTTTTTATTGTGTGTCATGAGATGAAAAGGGTTGAAAATCGTTTGATAGAGTATATTTATCAGTGCAATTTCATATTTTTAACATTTTTCTCTTGCAACACACAAATTGAAACACCGTCAAGAAAAATTTTTTAGCTTTAAGATGAAAATTGCATTTACGTAGTAGAACTGAATTCTGCTTTTTTTTTTTAAAGTTAAATATAGCATACCCAAAATATGAGGTTTCTAAATTAATTCAGTGTAAACAGATTTGACACCAAACTTTTTATAAGCTTACTGTGCAAGTTTTGATAATTTCAAATATTTTATTTTAAATTTGTATTTTAAGGTATATGGTATGAAGAAATTTACTGTAAAATGCTCATGCAACTATCATGAGATGAACTAAATGAATTGTTCTAATGAAAAATAAATTCAAGTTAAATGAATTAATGTATGTAATTATGATTAAAAGTACAAGGAATTTTACAGTTCTTTAAGTTGATATACCATAAGAATTATTAAAAATATTTGTACATGACAATGTGTGTAGCAAAAACCCTGCAAATTCATTCAATTGGGACAAAAAATAGTCATAGATACTTAAATGTCTCATGATCAAAATAGAAAGCCAATCTTCTTTTGCCGTTATTTTAAATTAGTGTTTATTATTCAATTATATCTTTGTTAGAGTTAAATTAACACAAATTTTTATAATACAACATCAATTTTTTCAAAGTGTCAAATTATTCATATATTTCAAAATATGCATTGTTTGAATAAACTGACTTGATAGAGATTATTGATTTATCCTTCCCATGACCAGGGCCGTCATGGTTCAGTGTGTTGCCCACTGCAGTACCATCCTTCAAGATGTAGGCAGCACATTTTTGATTCCTGTCAGTATGTTCCTCTCTGGGTGTATTTCTCTCTTCTGCCAGTGAAACGTTAATTCTATTACTTGGTATTGTATGCTTGTGTCTGGAGCAGCATGACCAAATATCGCCCTTGTGCCGTTTCTTCCTTTTATCGATAGGGTCTGAAAATTTGCCTTCATGACGTTTGTTTGTGTTATATGGAAATAAATAATACTTTTAATCTTAAACCACATAGACCATGACTGCTTCTATTAAATATTATAAATTTACACACTTCTAGAAATTTTGCATACAAGTAATCTTTTCACTTTTATTCAGAAGTTTCAAATGCTTTTAAAGTTATTTTTAAATTCTTACTTTTTAGTATTCAAAATTGATTTTAAACCTATTATGTCCAAGAATTCAATTTCCATTAGATTATTCCGCAATTTATATAAAAAGTTTGAAATTTTATTTATTTACTTGTAGGGAATACTTGGTTCCGGATTTGCTCTAAAAGTTCAGCAGAAGCAACGCCAAAAACACTTTAATAGACAGATACCAGCTGCTGCAACTTTGATTCAGGTAGTGTCCAATTTAATAATTATTAGAGATTTTAAGAAGTCCTTCAAAATATTTCTTTCGTTTTTGAATAAATTCAAATGCACATGACTTTTAAGTATTTAATCATTGCACTTTCATTTCTCAATTCAATGGTGACAATTTTAAATTTAGGATACCATTTTACATACTTAGACAAAGAATATTTTTACGCTGTAATATTTTTTAGTGTTTATGGAGATGCTATGCAGCGGATAAGACTTTTATGTCTACTGCAACTTGGAAGATTCATATAAAAGATTCTGGAATTACTAATTCTACCAATTCTAATACACCCTTGAGTAAAGTATGTAATTCATTTCACTTAACACCCTTAAAATATTAAACGACATTTTTGTTTTCTAAAAGATTTTTATTACAGCTTCTACTTCTTTCCCGAGATGCTACTGATAAAGGACTTTTCCCCGGAGTATCAAAAACCTTCCAAGAAACATGGCAGGTAACAGTATTATCATTTTGTCTTTGAATCGAATGATATTGCATTTAAATCAGCTTAGGGTGAATAAAATTTTCAAATATTTTAATTTTTGATAATGAAATTGATTTTTCTGCTATTTGTCTTTATATTTGTTTCTCTCACTAACGACGTTTTAAAGTACTTCATAAGCGACTTTCTTCCACAATTTGTTTACTTAGAGCCCTTGAAGTTTAAACAGATTTCAAATTTTTTTTAATAAATACTGATTTTTCATTTTGAACACAATAATTTAGAATAAGTATTCTGTATAAGCCATAATTGGTAAAGTTAATTGGAATTTAAAAAGTTAATTAATTGGATGGTAAAATTATTGAACTTCAGAATTTTAAAGTTCTCCTTAACCTTAACAACCAATAATAAAATGTTAAGTTCTGGATATGACTCAACAGTTTCTGGTCTCAAATACTAGTGCTTTGTTTGGGTCCATGAATGGTTCTGTAGATCTTTATAGTTTGAGTTGTTTATCTTGGAAAAGTTAACAAAGAATATTTTTTATTTCAGGTAGCTAAAAAAGCCAGTGTTTTAAAAAGAAGAAAATCAAAATCTAAAATTGATGTTCCATTAAGCAGTAGTAATAATGAACTTTCTGTTCAGCAAAGGGAAAGAGAAAGTGACAATGAAGTTAATGAAGACCCTAAATCAGGTATGAGAATAGGTATATTTGCTGTTTTAAACTTCTCAATGAACACTTAAATATAAAAGTATTCATATCTATATTCAGTTTCGCTTGAAGGTACTCGATTTTTCTTTGCCATTTTGAATTTTGTTATTAAACTCTGAAATGAAAGAAGCTAGTCATAAAGTAGTTTTATAAGCTCAATAAAACGTGCTGTAATTGGTACAAGTTTTAAGAAAATATTTCATTTAAAGATCGTTTTGTTTAATCCAATTATTTTAAAGTTAATGTTTTTTAGAATTATCAGTGCATTAAAAAAAAATTTGAGCTCAAGTATAAGTGGCAATTAAAAGTTTCTGTTCGGAGGCTGTAGAATTCAGATTTGGTATGCCAGTCATGCTAAAGTGCCTTGAGCATTTAGACAATCATCCTATTGCTTCACCATGTTGAATATACCCTTATGGTAAAACTACTGTTTCAGCTGCTTGAAGAAGTCCAAAATTGCCTGCTGCACTTCTACATTCGCCAGGAACCGTCGACATTTCAAGGACTTTTGTAAGGGACCGAAGGCATGAAAATTGTATGGGGAGAGATGAGGACTGTAAGGTGGGCGAGTATGCAGTGGTGTCATCCTTCGTCCCAAGAAGTTCAAGTGCCAGTCATCTGCTGGAAAAATGATAATTACCCTGTTCTTTGATTACCAGGGTCCATTGTTTATTGATTTCAAGGATCCAGGTATCTCCATCACTGGGGTACGGTACTGTGAAACGCTTCAGAGATTACGACGTGCAATTAAGGCAAAACGTCCAGGAAAACTGTGAAATAGGGTGATTCTGCTTCATGATTACACACGTCCCCATGCCTGCAGAAGTTACACTCACTAAAGTGGGAGACACTCGAGCACCCCCATTACTGTCCTGATCTCTCTTCATGCAATTTTAACACCTTTAGTCCTTTAAAAAAGTCCTTGAAAGGTTGACGGTTAGTAGAAGTGCAGCAGGCGGTTTCGGACTTCTTCAAGCAGCAGAAACAGGAATTTTACCAAAGGGGTGTGTTCAACCTGGTGAAGCAGTGAGATGATTGCCTTAATGCTCAAGGCGCTTTTGCATGACTGAGATACCAAATATGGACTGTACAGTCTTCGGGCAGAAACTTTTAATTAACAGCACTAGACACTAGTATAATCTCAAATGTTTACAATTTTATGCACAATGCTCTTACAGTTTTATAGTGTGATGAAGTGGCACAGTATTTTTTCAGCTACTAACTCTAAAGAAAAATAAGTTTTTTTGTGAAAATGGTGCAAGCGATAAACCCATTGATAACAAAGGTAATTTTGCTATTTGATATATGGAAATGCAAGAATTAATATTTCATTTTTGGTTCAAATTAGAATTCTAAGTTTCTTTACCTGAGTTAAGAACTGTAAAATATTGCTTTCAATCCATCTATAACACTTCCTGTTTCAGAAAATAAATAATCGATCTTACTGTTGAGTTATTGGGAGGTTCCATGTTTTGATATTTCTATCCAAATTCTTCAATGACTCTTTCTAACTTATTACATTCTTAACGTATCTATCACTGCTTTATAAGATAACTCTAGAAAGAAATATTTGCTCTAAAAATCTGCCATTATGAGTGCTGCTTGAAAGGAAGAAATTACCAAATATTTATTTTCCTTGGGTTTATAAAAGAGTTTCTTGAACCTCTAAAATCTAATTCCCTGAGGATTGGATGCAAATGTGTCAACTTTTGATAATACAGGAAAAAGCTTTATTAGATATATTCTAAGACCAAAGTGCACTTGTTTGCCTTTTTACTAAAAAAAAAATATAATAAATTGTACTTTAAAATATACTGTATATTTATGTCTATTTATACAGTGAAACCCTGATTTAATGTGTTTCAAGGGACCAGAAAGAAATAACGTTATATGTGGGAAAATGCTAAATCAGGGTTGGAGTAAAACAAAATATCGAGCGTGAAATAAAGACTAATTTAGGCAACAAGCCTTTTATTTCTTCCTTTATAATGGTTTATTGTTTAAAGAAATCTGTTATTTTGGTTTCCATTTTGCTTTTACTAGCGAAATCATTAACAGCGTTCTCCACAGATATGAATTTTTGTAAGTGTTTTTCTTGTCCTTCTCTACTCGAGAGAAATTCTTTATTCTATTACTATATTCAAAATTGAATAGTTTCTATTGCAAACGAAATTTTATCTCTTTAATCATTTTTATGTGAACTATTCTATTATGAGTCTATCAAATCACACGTAGATTCAGAATCTCTGATGTCATAACGTTCGTATCACAAGCTAGATAATCCTCGAACTCTATATCTAAGGTAGAGAAGAACCCCTTTCTTTTCATTAAAGTCTTCATTTTCTTTATCCTCGCTTTCAAATTCAACATGTCTGACATCCAGAAAACTGCCTTTTACAAAGGAACTTGAGATACATTTCCTCTCTACTCTCTCCCATGTTGAGGAAATCATATGAAGAGCTTCTTGCACATTTATCAATTTTCTCTAGAACCTATATTCAGAAGATATTTTTTCACCAACTGGTTTCGATTGTTAACTTTAAAAGATGGTATGATTCCCAAATCATACACACAAGGTTGAACTTTGCTTTTGCAATTGGCATTGAAAAATTCCTCTCACACGTTTTTAAACTTTAAATGCACAATATGGGCTGTGCATTCATCAATCAACAAAAAAACTTGCATTTCTATAAATACATTTGTCTGTCCGATTTTCGCTGAAATTTTCAAAAATTGTTCTTGTCATTCAATATTTTTTGTTTCAGTCGTATTCTGTAGGAAAGCTCTTCACATTCTTGAAACACCTTGGTTTTTTCGATTTTTCAATAACAGGGTTTTTACAGTTCTTGAATCTTTTTTACGAACTGGGGGCACAGGTGGATCAAGTCAAATGAGGTCTCAAGTGGTAAAATTTTCGGGGCCCTCAAACTCAGGTTAGAAAAAAAAGTTTCAAAAAAACACATTAATTAATTAGCAAAAATAAAAGTAATAAAAAATGTAATACCATAACATACAAAATAGATTTATTAAAAAATATTTTTTACGTGTATTTTCATCTTGCTTTATTTCTTGCAAATTCGTCAATTATTCTGGCAGTGTCAAATTGGTTTAAAACTTTTTACTCTATATACAGACTGGCTATATTAATTAATCTTTCTCCTCCCATAGTACTCCTTAAATATTTTTTTTAACGCTTTAAAACAGAAAATCTTTCTCTTGATGCACATTAGATAAGGAAATTGTTAAAAAAATAATTTATTTATTCTAATTATTTTAAAGTTATATTATTATTAAAGTATATTTCAACATTCAGAAATGTGCAAGACATTTGGCGGTTCCCCACCAAGGGCGCGCTTAATAAAAAGGCGCTGTTTGGCGCCTCAGTAAAACCTCATTAAAAAACACCGTTCACACAGAGGCGGCAGAATATGACAAAAGAATTAAATACTCCAGTTGGAAGGAAGGGGGATTTTGGGCTTTAGTATTCGAAAGATAATAATGTTGAAAACTTAGATAACGAAATTCAATGTTCAAAAACTCAAGCTGTGGAACTTATTGAAGATATAGTCAGCTACACAACTTTGACTTGTTAAAGTGTATATGCAGATATTCTCTCAATGATCCATACCCTAATATAGTAATTGCCCCCTCAGAAATTTTTTGACCTTACCAGTTACAGCGGCTTCCTGCGAGCGGAGTTTCACAGAAAGTTGAAATATTAAAAACTACCTCTGGTCTAGCATGGGGCAAGAACCGTTTGACAATCCTAGCCATTTCATCCATTTTAGAAAAAGTAATAGAAAGTATGAAGTTTTTTACATAATCACAGAATTTGTCTTGCCAAAAGCAAGAAAATTAAGTTGCAGGATTTGTAATTTTCAATGTATATTTAAAAAAAATTTTACGCTAAAGTTACGCTTTTAATTTTTAACCCTTAGTTCCGCCTGTATAGATTTTGAAAGATGGGGGAGGGGGAGGGGTGCCAAGTCCTACCTTTGCCAAGGGCGCCTAGAACCCTATACTCTATCCTGTAATAATGAACTGGACGCCATCGGATTCGCATAAAACCCAACTACTTGTTTGGGGTTGTGGTATGGCCTGGGACCTTTGCATCTTGTTCCTGGTCAATTGAATGTCGGTTGTGAGAACAACCATTTCTTATTCAAATTGTCCGGTAGTCACCATTGTGGTGTTCGTTGTTTAATCAATACTCCAAGAATTACAACACAATAATTTATTCCACAAGACGAACAACAACTCCAAAGAAAGGTTACGTAGTACGAATACTTTCACTCGCTCCGTTCGTAATGCTCAGCGCATGCGCATTACTACTTGAGCTGCGAGAGAGACAGAGCGATATAACGTTTGCTCCTGGCAAGGAGAACGATTTTTAGTGCGTACTCTCCATAATACAATAAATGGTAGTGCAAATGCAATGTAAATCCGACATTAAAATATTTGAACTTTTACTGTAGCAATGCAAATAGTATTGTTAAAATAAAATGTATAGCAAGAGTTAATTATAAAGTTATGAACACATGTCCAGGCAGAATTATCCTTGAAAACTGGAACTGTGATAAACAATTGAATTGAAGGGGGATTTTTATTTAAAGTGTTATATGGTAGCATTTTTTAACACGAAATGTTTTACTATTTATCAAGATCCCAGTTTTCAAGAATCATTCTTTTGTTTTAACTGAAAAGGTTGATTATATCTTGAATGCTTATATCTCTATCTTTACTTATATTTGTGAGTGACAGCCCATTTAATTTTCCCTTACCCATAGTGCTTCTTAGTTCGTTTTTCAGTCTTTTTAAGGTGGAAAAAGATCTTTCAGCACTTGCTGTCGCAACTGGAATTGTTCCTAAAATTTGGAGAAACATTGCAATACAAGGAAAAATGAAAAGAGTCTGTGACTCAGGGTTTCAATCACTGGCAGGAGGATGACCAATAGTGTTCCATTTTTTTCGCCACAATTTTAACTCGCCTCCGACTAAACCAAAACTTGTCGTTTCTTCAGTTAAATTCTTGTGCTTCTTTGCAGCATTTAAAATTTCTGAATCTTTAAAATTTCCCAAGTTTGATGGAATTAGACCTTTAAGTGGGTGCAGAGGCGGACTAAGCGACCGGGTGCCTACCCGGAATACCGAAGGGGCCCCGAGGTCTTAAAATATCTTTTCATTAGGGTTCGTGGTAAGTTATAACCGCGTCTTTAAGTGCAGTGAAAAGAGTTTCTAATTTTAGATGGTCAGCAAGAGCAAATGCTGTATTAGCTATAAAACGGTTTCATCCATATAAAAGAGGCTTTAACTGCAATTTCTAATTCAGAAGAAGAAACAAATGTTACCATAGTGAAAGCGACTTCACTTCTGAAAAAAATGGACATATATGAAACCGCCCTAATGACATTTATCTGGAATACTATTTTACAAATAATAAATGTTACTAGTAAATCACTGCAAGCAGTGGAATGCGAACAATTGAAAGGATATGTTCTACTGAAGTCATTAGAAAATTTTATCAATAATTTCGATTAAGAATTTGAAAAAGAGGCAACTGATGTATCGGCTATCATTTAAAGTGGAAGATAGACAAACTAACAGACAACAAAAGAGAAAAAGGTTTTTTGATTAAAACAAAGTCAGACATGAATTTACAATAAGAGAAAATTTCATAGTCAATTCATTTTATGTCACATGTGATGACACCAAGGCAGAATTATTTCATAGCTCGGACATATGAAGATGTGGAGCCTTTTGAGATAGTTTTTGATTGGGATTTATCAATAGAGAAAATAAAGAACACGATAAAAAAAAAGTTGAAGAATATTTACAAAAATTACATTGATGTCTGTACTTTTTAAAATGAATTTAACCATTTTTTAATATTTCTAAACGAAAACGATTACACCATTGAAATTACACCAGACATCTATCTAGCCGCCAAAGAAATGTCTTGCACATTTCTGAAAGTTAAAACATTGAATATAAGAAAGATCGTCTTCTGTTTTAAAGCGTGTAAAAATTATCTAAGGAGTTCTACGGGGGAAGAGAGATCAATTAATATGGCCATTCTGTATATAGAGCAATAAATTTTACTAACAGTTACCGCCAGCGCTGTCGCAGGATTGAAAACTCGCGTTTTTTACTAAATTCTTAGACGGTTTCCCGAGAAAGTATGTTTCAGAAAATTACAAAATTGACATGGTTTGTTCAAAATTGTACAGAGAACAAGACGGAGAATATTTTTTTTTTCCGAGGCGGCTATTAGTTTGGGATTTATTAAGTGTCAAAATTGAAAAGGCGAAATTTCTTTCGCTAGTGAGCAAAACACATAAAAATTTTCAGTCTTCAGCCGTGAGGTTTTTTTTTAGAGTACCTCTAAACGTGAATTTTTGAGCTCGTCGAGTTTTTTTTTTTAGAAATTTCAATTTGGTTCCTGATAATATTTTTTTGAAATTGGGGGGAAATTGGGACATTTTCGTTACTCTTTTGTTAAAACTGTCATATCTATATCTTATTACTATTAGTTTTTAAATTTGAAAACATGACAGGAAACCTTAAATGTCCTCTTTCTTAAGGTACAATTATTTTTTGAAATTGGTTAACAAATAAAGTCGATGCGATGAAAAGTATAATTTCGCGATGGGTACAAATTTTGTATCGCGGAGGAAACGTTAGTTCCTTCTAACTGGCCTTGGGGTGAAACTCGCGCAGTGACGTCATGGAAAAGGAAGCATGAAAGCAAGACGCTTGAAAAAGACCTAAAGGCTTTTTCCGCTCTATTCTCAGACGGTTTCACGAGAAGGTAGAGATGAGAAAATTACGAGATTAGCATGGTTTATTAAAATTTGTAAAGGGAACAAGATGGAGAATGTTTTTTAATGATGCTGCTATTAGTTTAGGGTGCATTAAGTGTTAAATTTAAAAAAAAAAGCGAAACCAAATTGTTTGCGAAGCAAACCAAATGAGATTGCGTAGCAATTACCGGGGGTTGGCGAGCATGGGGCGAAGCCCCTAGTTTAATAAATTTATTTAATGTGTTATGGGGGTATATTTGATTACTTTCTTTTTTGTTAGTAACTTAATGATAGTTTCTTGAAACTTTTTTCCAACTTGAGTTTGAGGGGCCCGAAAATTTTACCGCTTAGGGCCCCCACTTGACTTGATACACCACTGAATGGGTGTACCCCTTGAAAGTCTCTACTGAATCTGAAATCAATTTCTAGGGTGAAATTATCTACAAAACTGTGCGCTTAAAGTATTCTTCAGTGTTTTCTGATGGAATATTACTTTTTGTGGTTTGGTGTTGACATGTTCTGGGTGTCGTGTGATTTCGAAACACAGTTCTTCAGCAACTGTAAGGGCATTTTGGAAAATGCTGTCGAATTCTAGTTCATCATTACGCCGAATATCCTTTAAAGTTCCTAATATCTCCGATACACTGGTCAATGCAGACGATAGGTCCTGTTTAGGGCTTGAAGTTGCTGACTCAGCCTCAGAGTCAAGCTAGGGCAGTAAACTGAAACTTCAAGGACAACAATAAATTTGCTCCTTTTGATGGCTGAGTTTAGCATATAGGCCTTGGCAAATGCTTCTTTACAACTGTTAGCGTTTAGGTCTTCCAAAACAGTAACGACTGGAACAAGTAGTTCTTTAAAAGTTATAAGACTATCATGTCTTTCAACCCATCTTGTAGGACGAAGGGCTTTTAATCTTTGTTTCCCTGAAGTTCAGCTTTTTAAGAACATCCATCTGAGCGTTTGTGCGATGAGCGGAGGCTGATAAAAAGTAGAAACAGTTTCAATTGTTCCTATAACATTCCTTATTGCAGGAATTTCACAGCTTTTTGTAATGCATAAGCTTAAGCTATGACTAAAACAATGCGAATAAATGGCAAGAGGTTGTTGTTGCAAAATTAACTTTGGTTCCTATGGCCAGAAAACAAATTTTTTTGTCTTTGTATGAGGCGTGTAATGTATGCACACGTAAAAAAATCCTAAAAATTTGAATCAGAGGGGTATAGCCCCTTTAGCCCCCATATATAAATCTGCCACTGGGGCCAGATGAGGTACACCTGTTTGTATACTGTTAAAGCTTATACTTTAATGAATTTCATGTGATATAGTCACTTTACATAAATAAATGAGGATTTATTTTTCAAATGCTTGATCTGACTTTTCTTTCTTTCGTAACGCCAACAATCTTTAACGATCGCCAATATAGAAAACCTCTAATAGTCTTTTTTGTGTTTGTAATGTGTATGCACTTCGTCAAATGCGGCCGATTTGGTATTGAGAAAATATAAGTTACTGTTGAAAGATTATTTATTTAAAGAAAAAAGCACATTTAAGTATCCTTGTGGTATGAAATTTTCTGTAGATTTCAAATCCGTTGAAATTTTCACTATCTTTAACGATTGCGAAGATAGACTTGGACTAGAGAATAAAATAGCCGCAACGCCAGTCAAAACTTGGATTTGTTTTGTTTCTCGAACAAAATAAACCACGACAGTCGTCGTCTGTTGTAGTGGTAGTGGACGAGATCAAAGTGTAGATCGAACCGTGTGCAAACTCCCATTCTCTTCGTGCCACCAAAGAATTTATCTTACGATATTTTATCACACGACCGAAATCGATATGTGTGCAAGTAGGCTGATAGTTAGAATTGAGACGAGAAGCCCACTGAGCAAAACAAATCCAAATTATTTCCAAAATTGATGATAGCCTTTCTTTTTTTTAATATCAGTAGTTCAAAAAATAAAATAGAAAAAATGTCTTTTTTTTTATATTTTTCTTTTTAACTGACAATTTTTTCACATGCCTTGTTTTAGGTCGTTATAAAAAATTTCAAGTCCTTGAAAAAAAAATTTTGGTTTTGAAAAGTCCTATAAGTTCTTCAATTATTTTTGGATAAAGGTATGGGAACCATGAATAATTAATAGTGCTAACTTTTCAGTCCCGTCTGAGTTAGTACAAAACTACAAAGCAAAACAGCCAATCTCTGTTTCGATTGCTACCATCACCATGACCCTTTACTGTAAAAGTCTTGCCTGGTAGAAGATTGTAAAATAAGCCAGTCTCATCAGCATTGAATATCATTTGAGAGTATATTCTTTTATCAAAGACGGCAATGGGGTTTCTTGCATCCATTCTTGAACATACTCATCAACTCCAGCACTCGTCACAGACTTGTACGATAAATTGTGCCTCTTCTTAAAGCGGTCTATCCAATCATTTGAAGCTGTGAATCTTTGAATTCCTTGTTTAGAAGCGATTTCTATTTCTTTCAAAACGGGACCATTCACTGGAATGCTTGTTGCACGAACTTCGTTGAACCTTTGGAAAAAGACATTTTCCAATTCCTCAAACAGTGTTGATTTCACGGTTTTTCATTTCGCATTTTAAAATTAATTTACTGGCATTTATTTATTATTTGTTTTCCTTAGAATAGCAGCTGTGTAAAGAGATCACAGATTCTATAAAAAAAAATTTTGTTTCTTTCATTTCCTGAGCACAAACAATTCCAGCGAAGCTAAACAAAACAAATAAAAAATTTTGATTGGCATTTATTTCTTTTCTATTCTTTAGTCCAAGTTTCTATCATCGCGTTCATTAAAGGTAGAGTAAAAATTTCAACGGATTTGAAATCTGCGGAAATTTTTACACCAGATCAATTGTCCTAATTTTATGCGAATTTGCAACATGCCCGTTTCATGTTGGGTAGAGGTGGGACTCATTCCTAAAATTATTGTTTTCTCCTTTTAATGTTATCAGTATCAGTAAGGACACAAAAAGAACTGTCACGGGTAACGCTGTGCTGGCCTTCTAGTATTTGATTATTTTAAGAAAACCGCTTTGAGTTCTCCCCGCTGAAAAAATGCTAATTGCGGGAAATATTTCTAAGTAATAACGTTAAACAATTTTTAACATTGAAAGTATAGGAAATTATTTGACACCAGTGAAAAATGAAGTTGTATGCGGGAAATCGTGAAATCGTAGTTTCACTGTCTATGAATATACATATAAATGCTTAGTTGCAAAATTGAAAATTATAAATCAATTAAAAACATTACAAGAAATTTTACTATTGGTGCTTTTTAAAATAATTTAAAAGATTTACTTTAGTAATTTTAGTACAAATTTACTTTATTTTTGTTTTTACATTTCTATGGTTATTTGCAGGAATTACTCGCCAGAGATCTATAAAAAAAGAATATAAAATGCAGTGTCTCCCAAATCAAACGCAAGCTTATCAAAGTAATGATGTTGGTTCCGATGAAATCGAAATAGATATTGATGATCCACCTTTGTTAACAGCGTCAGTATTTGGTTTGTTTTTTTCTATAAATGTACTTATTTTTCTTATATTAGTAAAATGCACTGTTTATTTATTATAGTCTAAATAATAAATAAACTGCATTATATATTTATAATCTATAGGTGAGTACAGGCATCATGATCCCAAGATACCTGAGTGAACTTTCCTTCCTTTCATTTTTACCCTTGCTTACTCTTCTGCTTTAGCTTTTTCCTCCTCCTACATTGTGCAGCTTGGCTATTTCGCCATAAAACAACCACCTTGAGCGCAACTGAATAAACAAATTATATTCTCACAAAAATGACTAGATAATTTGTAAATTGTATTCCTTTCATCGTATTTCATTCTTGCAAAGAGTACTATTGACCCACAAAGAGAAAGGGGGCCCCATATCCAAAATTTATTAAATTTCATACATGCCAATTTTGCTCTTTGTGCCATTTAAAACTCAAAAACAAACTACCAACCAACCAATCTTTAACTATATAAATGCAATATAGGACAAGATCATTGTTCTCTTTGTTTTCTACAACTCATGCTTATATTAGTATTTCCAGATGTGATAACTCTCCACAAAATTGCCAAGGCTTTTCCTCTCATTGCAAAACACAATTTTTGATAGTATCCTTGTAACATAAATATTAGTTGTAACAAAAATCAGTATTTTTTTTTTCAAAGTTCAGTGATGCAAATGAATTTCTTGAAACCTATACAGTAAAGTAGGTGTACAGCTTTATAAAGTTTCCTGATTGCTGTAGAAAAAATTATTTGGTTTGATCAATAATAAAAAGAGATTGCCACAAGGATTCATTAACAAAAGAACTTCTTTGACCTCTCTTGATTTGAAAAAAAAAAACAGCATAATTTAATTGTTTTGCAAATCTTGAGCTCTATAGAATACCTATTATCCATCAGTATGATACACTGCCCTACAATAATGGACAGGACAGCAAGGTGTAATGGTATAAGGGAAAGAATACATGCTTTAATAGAGGGATGGTATCCCACATGTTGCAATTACTCTAACAACCCTTCTGGGCATACTTTCAATAAGGTTTTGATACACAGCTATGAGTATTTGTGTCCATTCCTGCTGCAAGAATGTCGCAAGCTCAGCTGTAAATTTCGGACGTGGTTCCCTGGTCCGAAAGCGTCACTCTAACTCGTCCCACAAATGTTCTATGGGGTTTAAGTCGGGACTCTGAGCAGGCCATGGAAGACGTTTTACAATCCATATCTTGATACCACTGCTTGACAGAAGTTGCAACATGACATGGAGCATTGTCGTCCTGGAAGTAACATTTGTCCATTCCATAAAATTGCCAGAGCATAGGAACAACCTGATTGTCCAAAATGTTCGTGTAGGCGGCGTCATTCAATTTACCCGGAACAACATCCAAAGGTCCCAGGCCATACAATAACCCCCCCCCCCCCCCAACAAGCAGTCGGATTTTATGCAAATCCCTTGGTGTCCGGTTCATTATTGTAGGGTAGTGTATATACTGCTATACGTAAAGACAGTTTTGCTATTGCACTTCCTTTTCTAGTCACAGCATAAAGACAAGTATGAAAATGTAATATCAGATATGGAACAAAACAGATCTTCTAGAGATACACAGATATTCTAGATACTAAACAAAATAAACTTGTTATACATGGGATTAATCCAAACTGCATAAGATTGGTGAACATGCATTCATTTCTTGGGTTTCCATAACACTACTATTTACACTTAACACTATTAAACACTAATATAATTCTTCCATTTGTCATTATTTTGTGGCATGTTCTAAAAATCTCAATAAGTTTTTGATTCCTTTAAAGAATTTATTATAAACTGAAAAGAAAATTGTAAATTTGTATTCAGAGTCATTGCTGATGTCTTTAAATAAAGCATTAATGTTTATTTTGCTTATCAAAATTCTTATTGATGAGATTTCTGGAGTCTAGGCGATCACTAATTATTTAAATTGCTAAGGAATTAAATTAATCATTGAAATCAAGATTTCATATTGATTGTATATAAAATTTTGAGGATTAGCATACTAAATTTGTTTTGCATACAAAATATCAACAAAATGTTGTCAATTTGCAGAACATTAAGATTGGTTTTGACACAAAATGCAATTTCTCCTAGGTAACAAAATGATTGATTTTTTATTTGTCATATTGTTTATGAATATTAAAGCTGGTGCTCCAAAATGTGGTCTAGGTACACTTACATAAAATACTCTTGCACATCCTCATTTCCAATTTTCTAAACATATTTGAAAAAGGTAACATTTTGGGAGATCGTTCCATTTTAGACCTAATCAAGTTTCTGCTCTCAAAAATTGAATATTATGGTCTTTCATTTAATCATTTGAAAATGCATGCTGATCATTTACTAAAGGACACACTCAAAATTATTTTAGAAATCATTAAAGAGTATTTAAATTTTCTTTAGTAAAAGATTGAAAATTGAAGCACAAGTTTATTATTTTTATGTTTGTTTTATCCTGCAATAGTCAGTGTCAGAAATAAATATTTTTGAAATGATATCTTATGCAAGCTAGATGTTTCTGATATGGTTTAGTCATATATTTTTTAATTGAAGTTGTGTGAAGTAATAACATTGAATTCCACTGAGTGATTGGGGTCAACCATTTTACACAAATATAGAAAAACAAAATCCATAGCATTTACCAAAAAGGACAGCAGCTACTTCATCCGGTTTGAGTATACATCTTCTATGAACTGGAATCAAGCGCATATTGATTTGCTAAACAAATTGTTTCCAGTTTCTCAGCTAATTATATTGTAATATTAAAATTTTATCTGATTTTGTTCATCAAATAATGTATGCCAAATCAATTGCTGTTAAAAAGCACTTAAATATTATCAAAACAGTAATTCTTAATGATACTTAATAACTTAGAGATATAAAAAAATGTTATTAAGTTTTTAGTATTCAAATTTTAAAATATCTGAGAATTTTTCAAGTGTGCAGTCTTACATCTAAATTTTCTTTCAAAAGTAACACTTTTTTTATAGGCTTACAGAGGCTCATAAAAATGCAATACGTGCTATAAGAAAAATAAAGTATTTTGTTGCTCGGCGAAAATTTCAGGTAGTGTCCGATTTCTTCTATATTCTGACATATTTAAAGTCTCTTTATTTTCATCTTTTAAAAATATTAATTTTTCTGAGTTCAAAACAATTTTTTCAAAAATTTTGAAATGTTTATTTGTTTTAAGAGTGTCAAGTTGCTATGTCAAACAAGTAATTTTTATATATTTTAGCAAGCTCGTAAACCTTATGACGTACGAGATGTTATTGAGCAATATTCTCAAGGTCACCTTAATATGATGGTGCGAATAAAAGAACTTCAAAGGAGGTAATTCATCCTCATGTTTCTTGAATCCCAATATCTGGCTAACTTTAGGGTACATTTTAATTGACTAATACTGTATTATGGTTTATGTTTCTGCTTTAAATACAAAGTTCTAAATGTTAAAATGATTAATAAGTAACAGATTTTGCCATTCAACTTAAATTAATCCAATTAATTCCAGGAAGAGAACCTAAATAATAAAAGACAAAGCACTTGTGAAATTTTTTTATTCTTATCTATTTTTTTTTTCCAGAATTAATTAGAAATACAACCAACTTTTAAAATATATTAAAGTACTGAAACTGTAAAAGTGGTTTTGATTCACATTCTTTTTGCTTTGAACATATAAGCATTTAAATATATATTAATGAAACAATTTGTGTTAATGTTTTTATTCAATGAAATAATGAAAAGTAAGAACAAGTTTTGTAGAAATAAATTTGCATTTACAGTCAATCCTAGAAAGCTAAACTTATGTTAGAAGAATGTTGTATCTTAAATTTTATGAATGAAAAGCTTTCTAGGGTTCACTATAGTCTGAAATGTAGCACACCTAAAGAACATCTACCATTGTATTTTCTTTTCAATCTGTTGAAATTGAATCTTCTCAATCATCACTAATTTCAATTATCTGATTTAGTTACTGAATTTAAATATGCTTACTTGTGTAAATAGTTATTTTATTATGTAAAGATCGCGCGCGCGCGCGCGGACAGAAACTTGAGTTTGACATAAATGATAGAAGTAGATATTTGTGACTATTTTAATTTAGTTGTAGGTCGTTAAATAAATCTTGGAGATCATTTTAAACTTTGCGCCTATTTTAAATTAGCACAGGTTCGCCATAATTATAGAGGGAGTGTTTAGAGCCTATAAGTGAGAAATCTGGTAGCTCAAATTCAATCAATTCTGAACCATTGGGTGTTGATTTTAAAATAAATTCAGATTTTTCTCACCAAAGAAATGGTTTTATGAAGCTGTATTTTTGAAGTAAATTAGACTTGAAGAGTAATAAATATTTTTCTGTAATTTTTGTTTTTACATGGTTTACAGGTGTAGTTTAATATTTTCCTTGTACATGTGCCAAAATCTGCATTCTCTGAACAACATTTTCTACTACAAAATGCAGGTCTCCATTTATTTGCATGGCATGCAGTGTATTTGGTCCTTCAAAATGACTAAATTATTTCTTGGTACACCAAATGTTGCATAACTACAATTTTAGATCACAGTAGGTGAGATCAAGTGAACATTGTAGCCTCTATTGTATTCACATAAAATATTTTTTCACTAATAAGCATAAATTTTTTGAATTATATGCTTAACTTGAATTATATGCTTAACTCCAAAAAATTTTCATAACCTAATTTTAAATTCAACAAGTTTATGTTGCATATTGATGAAGTGCATCTAATTTTACATAGTCAACTTTTGACTTAATTTCATGGACAAATATCTAATCTGTTCCGTAGAAGAAGCAGTTGAAGTTCATACATTAGCACTCCTAGCAGCTGCATCAATTGGGTCTCTTTTTTTGCCAGATTTATTTCTTTGCATTGTGTCGTAGAACACAAATATTAAACAAAAGAGTTTTTATTTGATTGAAGAACTATTTACAAATTTTAGCCTTTTCACACAATGTACCTTTGACAAATGTTCAAAAGGTATTGTTTTGAAATTATTAGTTAATTCAACATATTAGTTATGTGAAATATAAATACACATAAATCATCACAAGAAAAAGATTTATATGGTAGTGCTGTAGAATTTCATGAAAAGAGTATTAAACAATTATTACAAATTCATAAATTTTCCGAGAAAACTATGAGGCTGAAAATTTTATTATCCAAGCACAATTAACTCTTCTGTTCAACACCTTAGTACAACAGAAATTACAACTGATTAAGGGGAGTATTGGCTTATGCCACCAGAGCATCAAGAGCTACCAACTGAAATGTGTTTTAAGGTGCATTATATCAAAAATTTATTCCTCTATCCCCTACTCTTAACCACTTGATTTTACTGATAAAAAATAAAATTAAAATGTTGGCAAATAAAATAAATACATTGCATTAATTTCCTAATAAATCTACAATAATCTTCTACTTACTGTTCCAATGCATAGAATTATTTATGATACTGCAATGTAAAGGGACTAATATGGTTGAAAAGACCATATTATTATACTCAAGATGGTAAACTATGAGATTGCAAATTTTCACGCTGTGAAGTTTTGAAAAATAAAATATTCTCATGTAATTCTCTTCCTCCTAAAAAGGTCATATGCCACCAGAAAGAAATTAAAAGTGTAAATAAGTGTAAACTTTTTTGCAAAATATAATTATCCTATCAAAACTCAATTGGGATTAAACTTACTTAGCAGGTACACTTAAAATGTAAAATACCTTTATTTTAAATTGTCAACTAGATTATTATATTTCAATTTGATTATTTTTCAAGTTTAATAAAAATGAAATCTAGCTACAATTTTAAATGCCACCAAAATATAATTCATGGAATTTGATTTTATTATAAATTTCAACAGCACGTTTGATTACGTATTGATACAAGGGAGCAGAAATTTAGAATAACTAAACAAGTGCATTTTCGATTATTAAATTGAAACAAATCATATTCTCAAAATTACACATTTTGTTCTGTATCTTTAACTACCTATTTCTCTTGCATAGGCACAAGTAATGTTTCCTTCTCTCTTTCTTCAGATCATTCCCTTAAGTAGAACAAATGAGTTATTTATTGTTTTGGCTATCCTGTTATGGCACAAAGAGTGAATTGTGAAATTATACATTAATGTATATAAAGTCATGAACATTTGCATCATCTAACATTTACATATTCAGGTTCAAATTGCCACCTGCACTGCAGGTAACATTTCGAGGAGCCTTAAGCCATTTGGTATGCCAATCATTATTAGAGGAGGTGGTAATGGTGGATAAGAAAATAGGCTTAAAGATTTTGATCCTATGAGCAAAATTTGTTTGGAATCGTGGATTTTCAAATAGGTGGTGTTGACAATCATGTAAAACAACACAAAACACATGCCTCTAAATTATACTTTCGGCCAGTGAAGTTTGAAGCATCACCTTAGCACCTAGTGCGCAAGTTAAACATTTGTATGCATCATTTTTAATTTCTCACTTTTAAAAATAATTGGATTACAGTAATTAACCTAAACACATCTTGAAAAAATTATTTCGTAATTTATGAATGAGTGAATTGTTTTAAATAGGCTTGCAGTACCCTTATGTTTTACTGCACAAAGTAACTTATTAACAGTATGAATGTCTTGTTATTATGATTTATTTTATTATACTTAAATTAATACATATTTACTTATTTACATGAAGTAAATTATCTGCATTTTAGACTAGACCACACCCTTGGAAAGCCGGGTTCTTATCTTACTGAAAAGGGAATGAAACCTATGACTATTGGTGCCCGTTTACATCGTATGGAACAACAGGTCAGTAAATTTTGTCAAAAGCTTGTTTTAAATATGCATTCACATGTTGATTCCCTATATTTTTTTGAGATCTGCAGTTAATTTTCTTTTTTGAATAAATATCCTATATTATATTTTTACATGATGATTATTAAAACTATGGTGAATATTAATTGGCTGGCAAACAATCTTATCTGGCTTTAAAACGTTATATGTTAATTAACAAATCATAGTATGAAGGTATTTTAAACTTGGCATCATTAATAATCTCAACAGCCATCTTATTTTAACTTTGTTTTCAAGTTTGTAATCTTTGGTACTGTAAAATCATTAGAAGTGAGCATTTTATAGAGTGCTTTTTTTTTTAATTAAAGTTTGGTTTACCAGTACTATGCTTAAATCACAAAACAATGTATCTCTTTGTTTATTTCATACTAGTATATTAATGGTATGTTTCCACTTCGATTCAAAGTTTACCTTAACAAAAATATGAAGTTCATGATTCAAAATCACTGAAGTTTTTAGTTTGAATATACCTTAGGAACACATTTATCTTGGGCTCTTGTGCCATAAAGCCCCAAAGTACTAATTATCTGGGTTTGACACTATATGTTTTTCTGCTATATTTTGATGGGATTGTCGATACATTTCTTCAAACTCTAAATGAAAATGGATTGTAAATAAATAAGATAAAACCTGAATGATGCAATTCTATTAATGTTTTTTTTGATTCTGCCTAAAAAAGTTTCGTCTTTTAACAAATATCTCTAGGGAAATATTTTTAATACCTACAATCTTTGTTTCTCATGAAATTTCTGTAAGAGTATTGGTATGAATTTGGTGTTGAATAAGTTATTTAAGCCAAAGAAACCCTTTCATTTGTAGGATTCAGAGAATCCAGACCTGCTATAGTGTTAGATTCTACTTAAAAACACATTGATGTAATAAGTAATGGAGTTTAATTAGTGATAGATAATAGGGGAAATAATATCTCAAGTTTCAAAATTTTACCTCAAATTTTAAATTTAACAAACAGTTGAATTTCTTGCTTGTATATCTGTTGACATACAACAGGATTCCCACAGTCCTTGCAAAGTCCTTGAATTTTTTTTCCTAACTAGGAGCTCTTGAAAGTCCTTGAAAATTACGAAACTTGGTAAAAAGTACTTGATATTTTTTGACTAGTACATAATTGTGTAATTTTGAATTGCGTTGGAACTTGTCCAAAGTAGTTTCCTTCATGTCAGTTGAGCAATTTGAGTGCCATTCTGAGGTGTTATGTGCTTTGGCAACACGGAATATATATATGAGCAATCACGATTGGTGATATATTCATGAAAAACGTGATATATACTTGAACCACATGATATATATATATGAACAAACAAGGTCATAAACCATGTTTCATTGACACGTCATCCCATCGCTTTTGTGCATAAACTATACAGACATGAAAGAGTTACGCCTCTTTGAACATTTTTTTAAGTTGTCTTGGGGATTGAAGTAGAAATACAAATAAAATATTAAAGGTTTTTGAAGGTTTCACCGTTCTTTTTCACCTTTACCCTATCATTAAAAATTTGTAATATTGATGTCGTACATACAAGAATGAAAACTTAACAGTTTCGGATTACTGAATTATCCGTTTTCGTGAAACGAGGAAGTTTCTTCAAGCATGTGCCTCAGAATGTGAAATTCTATCTTTTGACTAGAAATGAAAAGGACATTTTATATCAGATTAGCAGGCCAGCGTTGCATTGCCCGTGACAGAATTCGGGCTTTGCATAAAATTCAGACTACCTGAAGCATCAATCTGGTGTAAAATTTTCCGCAGATTTCAAATCCGTTAAAATGTTCACTCTATCGTTAATGATAGCGAAGATAGAAAACCTCTAATGAACCTTTTATGTGTTTGTAATGAATATCTTCGTCAAATTTGACCGAATTTGTATTGAGAAAATATAAAAGTTACAATTGAAAAATTATTTGTTTACAGAAAAGCACATTTAAGTTATCTTTCTGGTGTAAAATTTTCTGCAGGTTTCAAATCTGTTAAAATTTTTACTTTCTTTAACTATCGCAAAGATAGAAACTTGGACTAGAGAATAGAAAAGCTGTAACGCCAATCAAAACTTTGGAATTGTTTGGTTTCTCAAACAAAATAAACTACGACTGCCGTCTGTTGTAGTGACAGTGGACAAGAGCAAACGGAGATAGTGTCATGTGTAGATCAAACCCATGTGCAAGCTCCCATACTCTTCTTCAAGCCACCAAATAATTTACGTACAAATTTTATCGCAAGACCCAAATTGATATGTGTGCAAGTAGCCTGATACAAGAAGCCCAATTTTTAAAAAAAAACAGGTTCTGTGATAAAAGAAAATTTAAATTATAACCAAAATTGATGATAAGCTTTCTTCTTTTTTTTTGACTGTCAGTAGTTTTAAAAAAATGGAGTGAAAAATTTTTGTGGCGTTTTCTTTATTTTTCACATTTTTCTTTTTAATCGACAACTTTTGCATGCCTTATTTTAGGTCGCTATAAAAAATTTTTGGTTTTGAAAAGTCCTTGAATTTTTTTTGGACAAAGACGGGGGAACCATACAAGACTTCCTATGAGAAGTTTCTTTCCTTCCAAACAGTGAATTAAACGTTTTCTGACCATTCTTCCCCATTATTGTCATTTTTCCTTTTGAGTATTAGAATTCATTGTATATAAATCTCTATGAGTTCTTTTTAATTGACATCTATTTTTGTTTTACTTGTGTAGTTTATAAATCAGTACTCTCACACTGTAGCACTTTAATAAGTTTACTGATTGTATAAAATATAAACATGATATTAATTTACATTATGAAACACTTTTCAGATGGGAACACTAGATAGAAAGATGGATATTGTTATATGCACCATGAATGTGTTAGTTGAAAAATTAACAAATGGATCAATTAATGTGGAACAAGATATATGAGAAAACATAGGAAATTTACTTTTGAAAAATGTAATTTCGAAAATTGAAGGAATTTCTGATACAGAATCTATAGGTCTGTAAGTAATAAATGTTTCTATAATTAGAAGTGGACAAATGATGTTCTAGGTCCTTCAGCATTTTCCATACAATTTGTTCACCTACTTGAGAATTATTTCACCTACTGAATTCATTGTTAATTTTAAATTTTGCCAAATATTGTAAAATTGAAAGGACCAAAACTCGATGGTACAAATTCTAATTCTGAAAAATATTTCACTAGTCACCTGAAAAACATCTGTTTTGGGTTTGGATAGTATCTTATTGAAGATGTTCAATGAAGTTCACACTTAAAACACTCCAGTTAATGGATTTTTCACAGTTGGACAAAATGGAAGTCTCAAAGTGCCTGTTTAGCATCTTACCCATCCTGGGTTAGTTATCTTGGGTCATTCTGGTACTGTCTGCAAGAAACCTTGTTTGTAATAATTTTTCACATGAGATTGCCAAAATTCATCTATCTCCATTTCGATGTTGTCAAATTTTGTAAGTGCAAATACATTCTAAAGTTAACACAGTTTTTGGGTCCACCCTTCTGCACATTTGTGTACAAGGCTTTAAAAAAAATATTTGGCATTGGGCAGCAAGAAAGTGTGGCTAATGTTTTGTTCTAAATCTTCCCTCCTTTGAAGTAAGTAATATGTAAATCCATACATGTGACCTAGCAGTTCTTTTATTTGACACATCTGAGAAAGTTCAGTTTTGTTGTAGCTAAACTTCTGTCCATAAGTTTAGAAACTTCCTGCTAATTCCAAAAGTACTCAAAGCCTGACATTTTAGAAATATTTTTTTTAATACCGTGTTGTGATAATAAAAAATTAATAACAAAAGTTAATCATATTTTTTTTTAAAGTAAAATGGTTAAAAAAAACTTCATAACATGGCTAGGCAGACAGTTTCCAAAAATTGTTCCACAAAGTTAAGAGTATTGGAATTTCTAGTGAATGTTTCTCACTTCAAATGTAATTAAGATCTAAGACTTATGTTTTGATGCAATTGAACTTTTCTGCAGCTTTTGTTTTACTTGTGCTGTAATTTGCTGAATTTGATTTGTATGACCAGCTATGAAGGAATTAACTGTCGATAAATGAGCTATAATTATAGCTTTTCAAAATAATTTTCATTTTGCAAAATGCTGCTTTTGAAAAAGTTCCATTGAGTCTGCTTAAGCATATCATAATGTACAAATACAGTAGAAAGATGCCATTTCTATGACACTTAAACATTTTGCTAAAACTGGGAAGAAAAATATTGTTTTCGATCTGATAGATCTTGAATAACTGAAAATGCTGAATAGAAACATTTGATAGATGACATGCAAACATGATCAATTCAAAACTGTGACTGAATAATCTCGATTTGTTGTGAGCACACCAGTGTCATTAATTAAAATAAAACAAGTATTGCGCAAATATAGTCGAAGTAGATTGGTGGCAACCAAAGCAACAAAAAACTTTTCTAAGAGCTATTAACACAAAGAAAATCCTGCTGTAGGTTGGAAAACATCAAATTGAATCCTTGGTGTCTGGAAAAGTGTCCTATTTACAGATTAATGCAAATTTGAACTCTGGCATTATGAGAAGGAAGTTTAACCATCAACACTGCAAATGAATGCAATTTGACAGCATGTATGGCACTGCATTTAGGTAATTACCTAAAAGTACAAGAAAATGATACCAGTAGAATAACGAACCTAGTAAACATAAGAATTATGTATCATAGCAAAAATATGCAAGAGCTTTCTCATAATGCAGCTTATGGTTGAGTGGCATATCGAGTCTTTTGCATCAATCTGCACCATATAGAAAGTAAAGAACCTTTTAATATTGTTTGCTGGCTGTTTCGACTTATAATATACAAATACAGTAAAAAGATGCCATTCTGCATCACTTTGGTTTTATTTATTACCTATTTTGCTTTCTTCGACAATGGAGATTTGAGGCATCATCTAAGACAACCTAAGGTTGTACCAGTAAATCAAATACTTGTCAACTTTGATCGATATTCAGTATGACATTCAAGGGTGGTTGATGGACCTACAAAAGAATAGGAAAGTTATAATTTCTTCCGTGGTGATAGCTTTTGTGGTAGAACAAAATCAACAATATTTAAAAAATTTCCCAGTATTTTCTAGCTGGTAATTTTTAATATAAGTTGAAGCAAGGACATATAAGTCATTACTCTTTATGGAATAAGTGTAGAGGCATGATTGTAGTGAATTGAGTATTTCTACTGTTGAAGAGAAACAATTGGCGCATATTCTGTAGTTTAAACATTTGAAACTAAAACTGATTTTGTTCAAATAAATTTTTTGATAAATTGTGCACATATGCCCTCAAAAAATTTTGTAATCCTTTTTAAATTTCATAACCCTCTCGTCTTTTTGCCCAAATTGGTGGAGAATCATTGAATTGGGAAATTGGTGTTGTTAAGTTTTTTTTATGAGTTCTTCCGTAAACGAAGTGACAACATCAGTATCATGATGACTGCTTTCTCAGTTCCTCCAAAAGAAAATTTCTGAATGCATATCTGACAGTCTTCACATTCTCAGGATCGCCAATGATGCACTCCAGTGTATCCTGCATAGTATAATTTTAGGACTGCTGAGCATGATCCAAACATTGGTTGTGATCAGATGTGCAAAACCATCACTAACCTTGATTTCATGATCAATTTCTCAGATGGGGCTTCTATGATCAAATTGCACAATTCAATGACACCTGGATATCAGTTTGTTGATAGTCTGTCTACCACATCTAACAATTTTTACAAGTTAAACATTCTTTAATTTGTATGAATCCCACTTCTGTTGGATCTTATTCAACTTGAGTAATCTATCACTAGTACATTTAGCAGAAGCGGAATTAGATCACTCAATTCTGTTGTCATGCATAAAGTGAAAATGCGTTGGGCATATGTTATTTGAAATATATACAGGTAGCCTAGAAAGAATAGACTGTTCTTGAGGTTTTAAAAGATCAAGCATAGGCTATTAGTTCTGCACACAGCTGTGTCAACTCTACTTCCAGCTAGTTTTTACGATACTTTTCTTTAAAGATAAAGCCAGATACTTTATGAATATATATTTTATACTTATTCACATATCTTGTAATTCTGAGCATTGGAGTCAAATGGGTTATTTGTCTAAGTGCACTTCTATGAACATTACACAAGTGTACTAAAGAATAAAGTGTGTGTTTTTTATGAAATATTGTTATGCTTAAAAAAAACTGAGAAGAAATTTTTATCCAATTTTACAAGGCCTAAAAGTTTTAGGTGGGAAACTTTCTGAACAAATATTCACCAGGAGTTATGTGATTTTTCTCAAGCTTATGTGGACAAATACAATATTTGGATTTTTATGTCTTAACAAAGAAATCTGTAGTCATAATAACATCAGTAATCCAGTTACAACATTTTTTAGATAGAACTTCCTAGAATTAAAAGGCATTTCTCCACTTCTGACAAAGAATGTATTGGAATTATTACAAAACTAGTATTTTTGTTTTTAGCTTCTGTTTTATTGTATTGTACTTAATTGCATACTTTTGTAGGATTTATAACGTTGTAATTTATATCTTTTATACCATAAATAAACAGCTCGACTTGTGTAAAGCTAACGCACAATCTTGAGTTTTGGATTGTGTGCTTTCAGAACAAATAACTTTTAAAATTTATACATTATGTGTGATCATATGTACTAAATTTGTGACACTAACTTTCAAAATAACTGATGTTAATGTATTATACAAACTATAACTAATTGAGCTTTTATAAAACATTGGCAAACCTTCATTCAAAAATCTGGAGGTCAATTTTAAATATTATAATGCCCCATTTTTGAATTCTTAATTCTGATGTTTCCTATATTTTGATAATGATATAATATTAATTTCTATTAATGCATGTGGATTTGATACTTTCAATATAATTTACCATTGCATTTAACATTTATTATTTTTTAATTAAGAAAAGTTAAATCTCTTCTTATTTGAAATTAGTTAAATATATTTCCCTAAAAATTTAAAATCCCATTTTTGGATTTAAAAATTTATATTTTATAATATCATTTACTTTAATATATTAATGACGAATCATTAGTCTATTATCCATTAATCCATGAAATTATACTAAGGAATAATCGTAAATGTTTTGCTATGGGATTTTCAAAAATCATTCTGACATCAGAACTAGTCATCCTGACTCTTCCTTAAGTTAATATATTGCACATGTGATATAGAGTAATGACAGTGCCTCATTGTCTACATATCAATGTTATTAACACTTATTAAGTAGGTGACATATACCTGGAACTTTGATAAAAACCATTGCTTGACTCTATGAGAGAGTAAGAATTATGTATGGAGTAAAGTTTAACAGTGTTACACTGGGCCTCTGAATGGTGTTATCACAACTTTTAATTGCAGATTAAATTAAAAAATTAAAATCGTGTTTTATTTTGGTTTTGTGTTGACTAAAATATTTTAGACGAAAAATGTAATATCTACCATTAAAAAGTAAATTTTGGATGGAATAAAACAAATGTATTATGTTCTAGAGTAAAAATAAGAGTTTCATAAACTAATTTCAAAATATTTACTTTTCACTTTTTCCCATGAATAATGTAAGAAATGACAGTGTAATAAACCTCTAATTATTGTAAAACTAATGTATTAATAAAACCAAAAGACGTCATTCTTTAATCAATAATATAATTTGTTTTTTGAAAAAGGATTTCATTTGGAACACATAAATATGAGAAGAGTAGAAAAAATTTAAACTTTTTGTTACAATGCCCATCCTCCTGCTCTTCATACTGTTTTTAATGAACATAATAAATCGTTAAATGTGACTGTAAACGTTTATACATATATTCAGTTGTATCATCAAACATTGAATTTTTATATTAACCTAACTCGTGGAAATTTCAGCATTATTTTGGTCAGTACTTGTAATTATTTTTAGATTTGCTATGTATAATTACTTAAATTTGTAGACATTGTTCAGTGCTAACCACTTTCAATAATTTATTTTCCCATACATATTTTGTATTTAATATTAATTTTGTTTTAAATATGCTAATATTGTTTCTTCATAAAAATTTTATAAATAGTATTTTAATATATATAGAAATAGTATTTTAATACATGCAAGCCTATTCTAGTGTGTGATTTTTGTAACTCAAACATTTTGGCACTTGTACAATTGTAGCATTATTTTATTGTTTGTCCTATTTATACAGTGAATATTTCAAAATTTTGCAAACTGACCAAATGTTTATTTAATACATTTTAAAAACTGGAATCTCAAAATGTTATTTCAAACCATTTAAATTTGTCTTCAAAATTTTCTTTTAAGTCGACCAAAAGTTTAGACAGCAAAATTGCTTTTAATAAGTGTAACATGAAAACGATTTTACAAAGTAGAATATTTCATAGTGACTACATTGGTGATTCTACCTTTTGTTTTGCAGTTAGGTTAAAAGGTTCTTCAGTACTAAACATAAACCGATATTGTTCTAAGAATTACAACACATCTTTAATGTAAAATTAAAAAGAAAGAAAACAAAAATTCAATTGTACACATTTAGGTATTTATTTAGAAAATGGTAATGCAGGATTGTCCTACTAAATTGAAATATTGTTTATATTGAAATAAAAGAAAATGTAGCCTAACGATACCTCTTTTTGAAGTTTAACCTTTAATTATCATGACTATCTTCAAGTAGTTAATTTTGTGTAATTTAGAAAGTGAGCAACAAATCATTTTATATAAATGAATTACAGAAATTCCATTAATAATTTTGTAAAATGAGATTATTCAAAATATGTATATTTTATACATGGTGCATACTTCGATTGAGGAAGTAAGCATTATAAACAAATGCGTACTATAGATTATTTCGTCTCTAAGCATGTTAGTATAATCCCTGGGATCCTTTGTAGTTTTTGTTAGATATAGATGTGTTATATTGATAACTTTCTTAGTATTGGTTTATACTCTTTCTATGTGTATTTCTGTATACTATCAGTTATAAATATATATGTATACTCTTGTTAGATTTGAAATTTTAGCTATCTACAGTAAAAACTTTTATTTTGTAGATGAATATCTGAAACAATTTTCTTTAAAGTTTTTTCTATATTTGTACTAAGAATTTTTATAGACTTAAATACAATTTTTTTAATTTAAAAAAAATTTAACTGTTTTTACTGAAATACTAATATGAAGTACAGTATATTTAATACTTGTTACATGATGTTTCCATACTTGGTAATGTTTTTAATTAAAAAAGTTGAAACCTGGATCATATTCTTATAAAATGTATTACCATTGGGATCCTTAAACCACATGTGGATCAATGAATGTTGCATATTAGAAAAGAGAAATTTGGATAAAATGACAGCAAGTGTTGGCAAAGTCTTTATACATGAATTTCTATTTGACTTATAAACAATACCAAATAAACTATTTCACAAAATTTTGTGCAGCTATTTTTGTGTTTAATTTTTTTCTTAGTACTCAGCAATGTGAGCTCGTTTATACTTACACTAGAAGCGCAATTTGTAAAATTCCTTCGATTTAAAGCAGAAATGTAAGGCATTACTCAGGTAACTATTTAGAATAGATTTAATAAAAAGAATTTGGTAGACATTTTTTTATCAGAAAGTTGTCATTTGTGAAGTCTTGAAAGCTATCAATTACCTGTAAATTTACTTGTTACTAGTTAAGTTTACTTTAAAAAAATAGTTGATACATTTGTTAGTATTTTATTGCAACATTATTAACCATATCATAAAAAAAATAAATAAATAAAATCTACTTTCCACACATAAAATATTCAACATTAAAAAAATTAATATGTTAAAAGTAATTTTTATACTTTAAAAAAAAAGCACTTATAATTTAAAATAAAAATTCATACAAAATAAAACCCAAAAAATTAACTCTGAAAATTTTAACTACATGAAGCAAATTGCATTCATTGTTACTAAATGTCACAAACTTACAATTCCTTAAAAAAAACTTACAGTTGACTAACTACAGGTCACAGAAACATTAGATAAACAGTCTAAACATTACTCTACATTTCCTTTTTAGAAAAGCATGAGAATAATTGTGTATCCACATTTTCTGTTAAATGTAATTCACTCTAGACTGAGTAAGACGAAAACCAAACACAATTTCACTTAAAACTTTAATTAGAGAGTATAAGACATCACAACACTAATTGGTTCTCACAGACAACCGTACACATAGAGCATGACACAAGAAGAAGACAACACATATACGGAGGTTCATACCTCACCGCAACAACCACCAAGTTGGGAGATAAGTAGCCAAAGATTGCATCACAAAGGGTGATGACACATGTGACCTTCAAATATTGTCTACTTCATTACAATTCAGGAATAGATTTAATAAAAGAAAGGCGTAAACATTCTGCCTCACATTGCATTATTCTGACATGCAATCGATGTATGTGCACTAGATACCTCACAACATGTGACACTTTGAAAACAAAACACTAATTTTACTCTGGCATTGGTAATACACAGATTTTCAATGTACAGGGGTTCGATAAATATATGGAAACACCTTTGAAAGCAATGTTTATTCTAGTGAAATGCGTAGGTGGCGCTGGTGTTTTCGCCTACTAACGCCACCAATACAACGTCGTAAATACGCTGCGTAGGTCAGTCGTCGGGGTACTATTCTGAGAAGTTGTAAATGCATCATGTCCGAGCTAACAGACTTCGAACGTGGAAAATTGTTGGCGCTCGTATGGTGGGTGCTTCCGTAAGCAAGGTAGCCTAAGTGTTTCAAGAGGTAGTGTATCTAAGATTTATTCCGCATATTTGAAAAGCAGAAATACATCATCCTCTAAACCACAGCGCGGACGAAAGTGTGTTCAGTCATCGTGACAGACGATCCTTGAGGAGGATTGTGACTAAAAATAAGAAGACCACAGCTGCAAAAGTTAATGCTGAAATGAATGGTGTGCTCACAAATCCTGCGAGTACCAAAACAATAAGAAGGGACCTCTGTAAGCAGGGTATTTCTGTCCGAGCTGCAATTCAAAAACCATTCATCAGTGATGCTAATGCCTGTAACAGGAAAAAGTGATGTTTAAATTATAAAGCCTGGATTATGGAGCAACGGAAGACAGTAATTTGGTCGGATGAGTCTGGTTTCCCACTTCTGGCCTAGTTTACGTCTGGTGAACGCCATCCCAAGCTATTTGGGCAGCCATATCGTGGTTTTCTGTGGGTCCCATGATTACTCTGTAAGGGCATATTAAGGCCAAGGATTATGTGAGCATTTTGGCTGATCAAGTCTATCCCATGGTGCGAACTTTGTTCCCCAATGGTGATGGTATCTTCCAAGACGACATAGCCCCTGTTCACATCGTTCAGGACTGGTTTTCTGAGCACGAGGATGATTTGTTACTTCTCCCCTGGCGACCAGTGCTGTAGTCGTTAAAAAAACAGGGTATACCATGGGCACCCGCAGAATTTTTTCCATGGGGAGGCGAAACGTGTACTTACTACTTATACTTTCCACGGGGGCAAAAAAAAACATGTACACACAAGAATATACATGTATATACTATAGGAAATTCATAAGCCAGGGGGTTGACCGTCCCCCTACTCCGGGCTCCCATGGGGTATACTCAGAGGACCGGGGAATCTATTCGAATTAATCTAAGTTCAAATTATCGAGAGAGAAAAAGCCTATATTAATTTTATATTACAGGAAAGGAGGAATTGTGGAACTTTAAAGAAACTTTGTGTTCAGAAGTTTCTAGTTATTGGGAGTTTTCTGTACTTATGCAAAGCAAAATATGTAAACTAGCATCGAGTGATATTCAAATTTGAATCACTGTATTAATATTTAACTATGATATAAAATAATTACAGGAAATGTTAAGAGAAAAATTTTGAAACACGTCTAAAGTAGAATGTAATTTTTTAAAATAAATTTAACACTTTTTTAATCTACCTCTCATTTTTATCGAAATATTTTCCAAACTGCTTGATGAGAGCAATCCGTCTGTGTCTTTTTGTAGAGCATAGATCTATTGTCTACTGAAGAGCGATGTTTCCTAGGAAAAGCAAAAAACTGTGTGCAGTTTTTAAGAAATAGCAGAGGGTATAAGGAATTTGCTGGAAAAACCAGAGGGTATACCACCGTATACCCTCCACTACAGCTCTGCTGGCGACCACAGTCACCAGACCTCAATATTAGTGAATCTTTGTGGTCTACATTGGAGAGGAATGTGCGTGATCGCTATCTACCAGGCAAATATTCTTGAAAAGAATTTGATGCAATAGGAAATGAAATACCTTTTCGAGGAGCATGAATCAGTTTTGTTTGAAGAAAAATAATGTTATCCTTTTCGATTAAGCATGTGATGTGGTAAGCTAGAATCACTTTCTTTCTGATTAATCGGCTGATGCACAATAGTTTCGTCATTTAATGAATGTTCCTGAGAAGCTATCATCTGTTGGGTTGGAATTTATTTCGTCTTCACTTTGATGATCGTCAGAATTTGGCTGTCCAAATTAGGTAATACAAACAGGATTCGATCAGTTAATTCGTTATGACAGTCAGCAAGGCATCAAATATTGGCAATTCAAATGAAATTGGGCAACGAAATTTTTTGAGAACTTTCTTTTTTTAACTTTCTATATTAAAAAAAAAGTTACCGCCGCCGCAGGATTGAAAACTGTGTTGTTTAGCTCGATTCTTAGACGGTTTCCAGAGAAAGTACTGATCGGAAAAAGAAAAAAAAATTAACATGGTTTGTTCTTCATTGTATTCCCTGGACGATTATTAAGAATTTTTTCCGATGCGGCTATTAGTTTAGGGTTTATTAAGTGTCAAAATTTCTTCCGCGAGTGAGCAAAAAACATACAAATTTTCAGTCTTCAGCCGTGAGTTTTTTTTAAAGAGTACCTCTCAACGTAAATTTTTGCAGCTCGTCGAGTTTTTTTTGGTATTTCAATTTGGTTCTTGATAATATTTTTTTGAAATTTGGGAAAAATCGGGACATTTTTGTTACTTTTTTTTTTAAACTGCCGAATCTATATCTTATTACTATTAGTTTTTAATTTTTAAAATATCGCAGTTTACCTCAGAATGTACTCTTTCTTACGGTACTATTAATTTTTAAATCGGTTAATAATTAAATTGGATGCGATCAAAAGTTGGTCATACAAAATTCAGAATCTTTGGATATTTTCGCTACTTTTTGTTAAAACTGTTATATCTACAGCAAAACCTATTATTTTTTAAATTTGAGAACATCACTGAATACATTACATTACACTCTTTCTTATGGTACAATTATTTTTCAAATTGGTTAATAAATAAAATCGATGCAATTAAAAGTTGGTCATACAATTTTCGGAACTTTCAGATCGTAACTTCCGATACAAAACTAAAACGGTCATATCTATATCGTATTACTGTTAGTTTTTAATTTTAAAAATATCACAGTATACCTCAGAATGTACTCTTTCTTACGGTACAATTATTTTTAAAATTGGTTCATAAATAAATTCGATGCAATCAAAAGTTGGTGACACAAATTTCGTATTTTTCAGCTCGCATAGCAGGTTCCGCAAGCAGTAGTCGGTTGCATTTTTGACTATCGGGTTTGCCAGATATCAAATTTATCGTAGCAACAATTGCCATAAAAACGATTTCTTTTTATTTGGCGAGGAAAAAGGCTCGCTTTTTTCGTTCTGTTCTCAGACAGTTTACCGACAAAGTACATAGTAGAGATCGTAAAGTTTGGAGATTAACATTGTTTACTTAAAATTGTACAGGAAACAAGATGCAGAAGATTTTTTACTGATGCGGCTACTAGTTTAGGGTGCATTAAGTGTTAAAGCAAAAAAAAAAGTGAAATCACTTACGAAAGAAGTATTGGTTTGCGAAGCAAACCAAACAGGATTGCGTTGCAATACCCGGGGTCGGCGACCGTAAGCGAGCAGGGAGCGAAGCCCTCGCTGTAACGTCATGTACCGGAAAGTGAAATCAGGATAATACGAATTATTCAGATAGTTTCACTCTGTGAAAGGAATGTTGGTTTGCGAAGCAAACCAAATGGGATTGCGCAGTAATCCCCGGGGGTTGGCGAGCATGGGACGGAGCCCCCTAGTAGATCAAACAATTAGATGGAAGGCTAGAAAATTTTCTCAAATTTTATATGCCCATTGTCTGTTTCAAATATATCAAAGAATGATAAGTTTTATATTTTTGGGGTATGCCGATTTTATGCTTTCGCGCATACTGGGTATATCAGCAAAGGTTTTTGCTGTGATCAAAGGTAACAAAACAATCATCCACAGAAAAAGAAATTTCGTTCTCACAGTTTAGACTATTCACAGCTAGGTCATTCCATAGGAAATGAGCAAAATTCAGAAAAACCTTTAGCCGTAGGGTGACGGATTTTCATGAAATTTGTTACAGAGGTTGAGTTTATGCATAAATAACGATATCCAGAATAGTTTGGCTCAAAATTAAACATTTAGGAAGTTTCAGCCATTCTAAGGACTTGTAACTTTTAAGAGCAGCTATGAAAGCGCTTGATGTTGCATGTTTGAAGATCCCTTTCGCATAAACTACTTAATGCAGAGAACACTATTTCATATTTTTGTAATCTATTAAGAATTTTCTTATCATTTATTTAGAAACAACAATTTTAAACATATTTAAGCTAAAAAGGGAAAGAGTCGATTTTAATAGAATTAAAAAGGTTTTTGTGGACCAAGGGAATTTAAATGCATCATTGAAATTCATGCCAGATACAGTGCTAAGTTTATTTAACTACTACTGAAGTTTGGAAATCGGTTTTTATTTCCTTCATCTTCCAAACAGCAAAGAAAATTATAAAATGACCGTTTTCCACTTAAAATAGGTACACGAAATCAAATGAAGGAAAGCTCTGACGAAAACAATATTTTGGAAGAATATAATTTAAAAAATCTATTACTAGTAAAAAAAGTTCAAGATTTATTTTGAGTCTCAAAGCAGAAACAAAATTAGTGACAGAAAACACGTTTTTGTCCATGTATTAATTGGCGACTCAAAATTTCGACACCAAACGACTATTAGGATATAGTCCTACGACGGGTTACAATATTCCATCATTATAGCCAAAACTGATGTTTCTTACGGCCAATCATGGCATTTTTTCCCCATTCTATGTACAGGGTGATTATAATTAAAGTTCAACTTTCAAAAAACTGAAAAAAAAAAAAAAAAAAGAACCACAGCTTAGAATGACCTGAAATTTGAACTGAATATACTCGAAGGGGAAAATGGTATGAAATAAGAAAAACAATAGTTCCATATTTTAGCAATAGATGGCGCTTTAGGCGTCATAATATGCAAAATAAAAGATGTGTCATGCGCACGACACATTGTATTTGTTATAAAAATGCAGGGCATATGGCGTTTTCCTCATATTACGTTTGAGCAACTCGTCATGACTCTATCAATGAAGGATTGCACTCTGCTTGTGAAGTTCTTTTACAAGAACGGAGACTGTGCGCCAGTAGCTCTGCAGAAGTTTCGGACAGTAAATTTTTAAAAAAAGGCTGTGGTCTGATGTCTGCCAAGGGTCTGGAGAAAATGATTAAGAAATTCGAAGAGACAAATTCTTTTGAATTAAAAATATGGCAGAGGGAGGAAACCAATTGCTTCGACGTCAGTAGATGTGGCCACAGCATTCCAGGTAGAGACGTGCTGTGGTGTTTAGACATGCAGTGCACGGGGAATTGCCCGAACTTTGGAGATGCCGTGAGCACGGTGCATAATATTGTACGAGACATTCTGCATTGCTATCCATACAAAATTACAAATGTTCAGGAGTTGCTTCCTGCTGACCTGCCAGTAAGACAAACTTTTGCTCTAGAATTTATTGCTCGCATAGAAGTGGACAATGAATAGCCATGGAACATTTAGTGAACAAACAAATCCCATTTCCACCTCCAAGGACATGTCAATACTCAGAATTGCAGAATATGGGTAACGGAAAATCCGTTCGCATATGAACCAGTCTCTCTTCATTTTGCAAAGGTAAATGTGGTGCGGGTTGACGCCATCGTTTACCGTAGGACCATTTTTTTTCGAGGAGATGGGTTGTGCGGGTACTGTTGCCTGTACCGTCAATGGTAAACGCTATGTGTCTTTTGCGCAATCACGTCACTCCAACAGCGTGCATGTGTGGGTAGCATCATTTTCATGCAAGGTGGTGCTCCTCCGCACATTGAAAAGCAGCTGGTGAAGAGGCATTTCGGTGTCACATGTCTAACTGTAACCATTGGTGTAACGTAGTGGGCCAAGTGGAGTGCCTTTTTACAAAATGAAACAGCCTAGTTTAAAAATAACTTGCATTTTATTTTGCAAATAATTATATTTACACTTTGTACACTAGAGATTTGCATCCCTAGGACATGGGTGGTGCGAAATCGGCAAAAAAAAAACCAACAGCCGCGGCCTCATCAACGAGCACCGCAAAAACCTCCGCTTCCCCTGAGTTCTGCAACGGATCTGCCTTTGTCGGCAGACCCCTCATTCCGCCAGCCACAAATCACTGGCACCCCAAAACAAACGGGACAGCTGTTTCGACATTCATCAGCAGGGCTCGGGCATATGTTTCAGGAATTTGGAATCAAAGGACCGTGGTGGTGTCTGCGACGTCACACTGGTCCTTGTTGTTAACGGTACCTCGCGTTCTATGTAGCTGTAGCCACTTTGTGTATAAGTTAGGCTTGCGTGCTAACTCCTAATTTTATGCTGTAAATAAACTGTATTAATCAAGACTTATTAGTCTCTTGTCTCTATGGAACACACTAAACATTCGGAAATGATAAAACTGTATTAATCAAGACTTATTAGTCTCTTGTCTCTATGGAACACACTAAACATTCGGAAATGATAGAATTATCAACTGTCATTATCCTACAGCCTGGCTGTCAAGATCACACGATCTTAATCCTTGTGACTTCTGGCTGTGGGGTCATCTGAAAAATGTTGTGTTCAGTAGTCCGTTTGCAAACTTGGCTGAATTGAAGACTGGCATTGCGCAACACATTCATAACGTGACCCCTGAGATACTCCGATCTGTTGTTGAACATGCCGTTTCTCGGTTTCAACTTGTGGCAGAAAACAGTGGACAGCGTATTGAACATGTCTTGCGCAAGTCTGGAGATAGTTAAAAACCGATTTCATTGTTACTTTTTATGCGGTTTTTGGTCTCAGTACAATTAAAAACCAATTTTCCCTATCCGTTGTTGTACGACCTTGTCGCGGTGGATGAGCTACTAACAGATTTCCACTAACAGTGCCACAAGAGTTGAATGACTTGAAAGTAATTTTTTCAGTAAAAAATCGAGTCATGCATATTGAACAGTACAGTTGGTTTAACGTGCAACTCAAGCCATAGCAGTCGTATTGCGTTTCAAATGTCACTTTTAGCCGAAAGCATTTACGTTATGATGCTTAAAGCGCCACCTATTGCTATAATATGGAACTATTTTTATTTCTTATGGTATACCATTTCCCCCTTCTTCGAGTATATTCAGTTTAAATTTCAGGTCATTCTGAGCAGTGGTTCTTTTCTTACAGCTTCTTGAAAATTGAACTCTAATTATAATCACCCTGTTTATTGCACGTTTCAAATGACAACAAAATCCCAAATCAACAATGGAATACCAAATTATTTTTAACTTGTGAAGCGAATTCTAAAAGCATAACATCAAATCACAGCCTGAAAAATTTTAAACATTTAAAATTTTTACTCAGTTAGTTTTTCAAATTCACTTTTCTTTGTAATCTGATGAGAGTCTCGTTCAAAGTACAGTAGCTCTCGTGTAGTTGCTAATATTGAAAATTTTCCTAGTGCTGCCAAATTCTTGAAATCTTTCCTTCTTTCACTAGCGATTGTGATGACGGTTCAACAAGGATTTTCGTGGGTTATGTACATTTCGGAGAATGGGGTATAATACGATGTTTAAATTCTTTTATACTCTAAAAAATTAGTGTTTACCTGACTAATACTGCTTAATATTTAGAAGTAGTAGTATTTAATACTTACGTTTGCAAATGAAAAAGCAAAAAGAAAAGACTTCTTTAACAAAATGACTTTCCACCTAATTATTTCACTGATGAAACACTCCTTGGATTAAACAAGACTTTAAAAAAAATTTTAATGTGAAATTTTGCACGTGCACAGTAATAATAGTTATTTAATTCTTATATCGCACTTTTTATATTATCGAAACTTATAACTCATAATCAGCTGCTATAAAAATGTAAATTTTACGTCTAGTTAAAAAGATTTCAGAGGCAAAAATACTGAAATTACAATAACGAAAATTTCAGGATATATAGTAAACTTCTTGCTCTTTCATGCGGAAAAGTTTTGATGTTTTTGGTGCTTTCTCTCACAGTGAAATATTTATTTAAAAAAATTGAAAAATCTTACTTTTAAATGTTATTTGTTCTTTACAAAGGAGTAAAAATATAATAACCAATTAACGCCATGTTATTTATTAGGAAACGCTCTTCATTAAGAATAATTTTTAATATCGTCTTTCTATTTCTAGAAATACAAGAGCAATTTGAAATTTATAGCAAATTGGTAAATTTCTATTTTTGTCATCTTTCAGATTCATTGATGACGGCTATTTAGTTACATTGATACGTTTTATTAGATAATTTTTTCTGAAGAATGTAACGATATAAAATTTCAAATGTGTCAATAACTTATTGAAATATAAGGTCGCAAAAGAGCCATTATAATTTTATGAAGGAGGCTAGACCACAATTCTTGATACCTAAATGGTTAGGTATACACGTGTATAATTCTTAAAAATGTAAATATCCATGATATAAAATCATAAATATGATTTCCACCAAGATGTTTTTAAAATTAAATACTCGTGGTTCTTGTTTTTAAACACATTCATAAAAAATCACAATGTTGACTGAAGATATGCAATTCCTAGCCACTGCGTGATTAGCCCGGCGTTGCACGTGCCAGTTGCTTTTGTGGGGTTATTGGTATGCTTCGCAAACCAAATGGGAATTCGTAGCCTATTGGATAACAGTCATCAGATTCCCATTTGGATTGCGAATTTGTAGCCTATTGGAAAACATCCATAACGGAGTTGCCCGTGGAGTTGATTTGCTTCGCAAACCAAAAGTTATAAATATTTAATTGATAAATTATTTATTAAAAGAAAATCAAACTTTGAGGTATCTATCTGATGTAAAATTTTCCGGAGATTTCAAATCCGTTAAAATTTTTATTTTATCTTTAACGATCACTGAGATAGAAAAAAAAGTAACTTTAATAATTTCTGTTGTTTCACTCGAATCCGTTTCTTAGGAAATCAAAATGAATGAATCTCTAATGAAACGAATTTCATTCGAATCTGTTCGCTCCCATTCAAGACGGAAGGCAAAAAAAAAAAAAAAAACCTTGGCATTGTTCCAAAGAGTGACGTCAATAGTGACATGGGGAGAAAAGTCTCAATTTTGATGCTTCTTCATTTCCCGAAAGAAGAAAGAACGTTGAAAGAAACTATTAAATTCATTTTAAAATGTTCTAGACTGAATTTTAAAATTCGCCGCGACAAAAATTGCAAAAAATTCGGACTACCCGTGTGCCAAATCCCATTACTGCAAGTACTATAGATTCGTCAGGACTTTGCGGGCAAGAAAGAAAGAAACAAACAAACACTTCCTTTTATAATAGTAGAGATAATATATATTTCTTAAAATAAAATTTCAAAGAATAAGTTGCATTGAATAAGTGGAGCTAGTTTGTTTACAAATATCAATTTTCTTCGGAAGATACAACTAACAAAGATGCATTTTGCACAATGTTTTTTCTAATAGTATATACTTGAAATTATACCTTTTAAGATACATTTTGCACAATTAAGTATAATATTGGATCAATTACTAAACAATTTCAATTCATAGCAGTTTATTAAGCTTAGTATACACATGCATAGATGAATGTATTCATCATGGGTCTGCATGCTATTTTATGTATGCAAATATTGAGAGAAATTATGTATGCAAATATTGAGGGAACTTAATTGTAGTTTCTGAACACTTACTATGGCGAGTTAAGATCATTGATATTCTAGAACTGAGAAAGAGGACAAGGCCTTAAGCGTGTGAGAAGATGGATTTCTGAGATAATTTATGTTAATTATTTGATAGGAAAGTTCACTGGGGGAGGGGGACAGTAAACATAAACCATGTTATTTTAAGAGTAAATGTCCTACCTTTTCACTCGTTTTTGGCAATTTTGGATAGTTTAATATAAAAATTTTGTAGAATATATTTTACCTTTAATTTATAGTTGTTTTCTTCTTTATTTTTCATAAGCAGCAATGGAAACTCATAAACAAGGGATATTATATAGACAGGTTTATACAGATACAAATTTAAAGATGAACATTATTACTGATGTATAAATACCTGTGCCAAAAATTTAGATGGTTCTAGCTTTTTGGTGCTAGTAAATTTAAACAAGCTAAGGTTTGCCTGAATTGTGGCACAAGAAAATCTTGATTATTAATTTTAAGTACTGAGACATAAATTATTAGACCAGTGATGTAAACATAGTAAGCCTTGAGTTGCAAACTAGTTTTTTGAGAGTATTCATTTTGCCATATTTATGTATAGACATTTTCTTTTGTTTCATTGACTCATCAAAGGGATCATTAGATTTTAACAATCAAAATTATAAGTAATACCCTACTCGTTTTCGTCAAGTGAAAGTTAACCAAATGTAAACCAAAAAGTGTATATATAGCATTTATAGATACAAATTATACTAATGAAACTAAATACAGATACAAATAAACTACTCAACAATTGGACAATCAAATATAAAATCATGTTTTGTCCATTGGTATCATAACAATAGCTGTGTTCAAGAACAAAAGATCATTTCTGGCACAATCAGTATTACTCCCTGATGAAAACTATATTTAACTCTTCATTAAAAAGAAATATACAGCTGCCAGATTGAAAATTCGCTTTTTTTGCTCGCCCAGAAAGTACGGAGCATAAATTTACAAAATTGACATGGTTTGTTAAAAATTGTACAGGGAACAAGACGAATAATTTTTTTTTTCCAATGCGGCTATTAGCTTAGGGTTTATTAAATGTTGAAAGAGTGAAATTTCTAACGCGAATGAGAAAAATACGTACAATTTTCTGCTTTCAGCCGTGATTTTTTTAGAGTACCTCTAAAAGGGAATTTTTGCAGGATGCCGAGTTTTTTTAGGAATTTCAATTTGGTTCCTGAAAATATATTTTTTAAAATTCGGGACATTTTTTTTTTTTTTTAAACTTTATACCTAATTACGATTAGTTTTTTAATTTCAAAACACCGCAGGAAACAAAAGAATGTACTCTTTGTAACGGTACAGTTATTTTTGAAATTGGTAGATAAATAAAGTCGATGCGATCAAAAGTTGGTCACACAAATTTCGGAATATTGGGATATTTAAGTTACTTTTTGTTAAAACTGTCATATCTATTATCTTTTAAATTTGAAAACATCACTGAATTCCTTAGATTGTATTCTTTCTTATAGTACAATTATTTTTTCAATTGGTTAATGAATAAAGTCGATGCAATTAAAAGTTAGTCATACAAATATCGGAACTTTTAGATCGAAATTTACGATACAAAACTAAAACTGTCAAATACTATAGCTTAATACTATTAGTTTTAAAATTTGAAAATACCACATGAAAGCTTAGAATGCAGTCTTTCTTACGGCAAAATTATTTTTGAAATTGGTTCATAAATAAATCCGTTGCAATCAAAAGTTGGTCATACAAATTTCGTGTCTTTCAGATTGCGGAGCGATAGCATTCATTGTTCTTCACGGAAATTTAGGATTACATTTTCTGACTTATGGGTTTGCCAGATAACAAAATTATTGCAGCAACAATTACAATAGAAACGAATTTTTATATTTAGAGAGGAAGAAGGGCTCGCTTTTTTCATTTTATTCTCAGACTGTTTACCGAGAAAGTACAGATCAGAAAATTACGAGATTAACACGGTTTATTTAAAATTGTACAGGGAACAAGATGGAGAAGGATTTTACTGATACGGCTATTAGTTAAGGGTGCATTAAGTGTTAAAGTAAAAAAAAGATATCACTTGCGAAAGGAGTCTTGGTTAGCGAAGCAAACCAAATGGGACTGCATAGCAATCACCGGGGGTTGGCGAACGTTAGCGAGCGGGCGGTGAAGCCCTCGCTGTGACATCATGGACCAGAAAGTCAAATCAGGATTATACGAATTATTAAGATAGTTTCACAGTTGAAGGAGATTGACTCTGCGAAAGGAATGTTGGATAATCTAGGATTATCAAATTAGATATGTGAATAGATATGTTGGATAATAAAATTAGATATGTTGGATAATCAAATTAGATATGTGAAAGGAGTGTTGGTTTGCTAAGCAATCCCTGGGGGTGTTGGCGAGAACCCTAGTAATCCAAAAATATGACACTTCGAAAATGTTCTTAAAGGGGAGGATGAAACTGAAAAATATAATTGTTTCTTTGGAGTATGTAATTAGTATTATGCAGATTAGATACTGTTTATTCTTGCTTAATAACAAAATAGATTTTATGAAATACTGTTATTTAAAAGAAGTAGTATTATTTCTTTTTATTGCTTAATGAAAGAGCAGTGTATCACCTTCTAAATTTATTTAATTTCAGGGGAGATATAAGAGTGAAACTATTTACACTTTAAAACATTTTTTAGTTATAACAAATTACTTTTAGACAAAAATGATGTGATCCCATTAGAGGTTTTATATTCCAACTAAGCAAAACTGTAAGGGAGAGTGAAAAGTCATGTAAGAAATCAGGTATGTTAGGGATAGTAAGAATGGTATCTATGGTCAAAAGTAATAAAATTTTTTGATAGTATACTCAACATTAATGATAATAATAAACTTGGACATGGTGAAATTATTTCAAGAAAAACATAACATGGAAACAATAGCAGAGAAATATGCTGTGCATCCTTCAGATTTGTATTCAATGGAAAGAGGGGCACCAACTCCTAGGACTTGAAACTTTAGACACGGAAACTGAAAGATGAAAATCATAATCTCTCCCTCACTTTATTTTTCTCAAGTTGGTGCCACTGAGAAGAACAAACAAAAATGAAAACTAAAAAAAGGGTTAAAAGTCCTTAAGTAAAAGAACATACTATAGGTGATTTGAATATTGAAGAAAGAAAATAACTCTTTAAATTTAATATCACAGTGCAATAAAAGTAAATATCACAATACTTTTAAAGTATACAATAACTTCATAATTGATAAATATCATTCTTCAGTGCCATCAAGTTCTTGAACTGTAACTCTGCAGAATGGACAGCAATTTTTCTTTAAAATTTCAAGCTCATAATCATCACTATGAAAAAGCTGTAAAAGATGTTAATTTTTCAAGCATAAAAATTATGAATACAATAAATATACATTTTAAAACCATCCTATTTGAAATAAAAATCAAACTAGAATATTATTGCAAGTATTCCTTATTTCAAATCAATACCGTCTAGAGAAAAAAATCAGTCCTAGATACTTAATATGACTTGTAAAGGGGTGACTCCGAAGAGTACCAGCACCGTTTCTAATAGTCTATTGTACTGAAGATACTTAACATACATAACCTTAGATAGATAAATTACAACTTTTCTCTAGCTAATTTGATCACTGAGACCCATATAGAAGTTTCCGATTAGCAAAGACAACTTCAGCACATGAAAGTTAATGAAGAAGCAAATGAGATATTGTCTAGATTAGATTTCCAGTTTCAATGGGACATACGAAGTCAAGCATTTTCTCCAAGCTACATTTTCAGACCAGAAAATGTCACAACTATTTATAACCCTCATAAGGGTCAATTGGTAGCTAAATAAAGAAATGATATTGTCCACAAGTTTTAAATTCTGTTTAGAGGAAGATTTGTCTTGTTATTCTAAGACAAATTAGATGTTAGACCAGGTCTTATGCTCTAAGGATTAAGCAGTTTTAAGACAGATTGTCACAGAAATATATCACAATTGGTTACAAAGAATGTTAATTAAGGAGATAGTAATCAACATTTTCCTGTACAATTTTGTATGTAACTATGACAAGAAAATCTCCTAATTAAAAATGCAGATATTTAAGAAATGAAGTCTCAGAATTTTATATTCCTTTCTCACAAGTGCAAAATTAAATGACAGAAGTAGATTTATACATACTTTGTTACATGAATTACATCTATGAATCTTGACGCTTGGTAAAACATTTTTGAAATATTGAAACCTTAATGGATGAGGCCATTTACAAATGATAACATCTGAAAAATTCATCATTTCTAATTTTTTACGGTTTAAAATCAATGGTCCAGATTCTCCAGTAGCAGTCTAAAATGCAATATATGGTATAAAAAAAATATAAACATGGCATAAATTTAGATTTTATGACAAAACAATCAGAATGTCTTATAACATATTAATAATTTTCTTAACTAACATTTTATAACATTAAGTCAGATTGCTGTAACACTGAATATTTATGCGAATTTAATATGTAATCTTTTCATTGGATTTGGACAACATGACATAAATAAGAAATATTGTAGGCTGAAACTATAAGTAAACATTGTACAATTTCAGTGAAGAGCTTGCTACTTTGTTCCTGTAAATGTTTTAATTAAATGTTTAAGCTTACAAGACTGAAGAAATCAAACCAGTCTTAGATAGGATAAGAGTGTACCTTAATATCTTATGAGAAACTGGTTAAAATTTCAAAGATAACAAATTAAGTTGTGAATGTAAGCTTCGCAACCTCAAAATGCAATTTTCCCAAGAAAGTTTTGCAATTAAAATTCCATCCTGGATGATAAATCACACTTCATTGAAGCAAACTGATTTGTACTCAACTTGCATCAAATCCAATATCTTGATACAACAATAAAATCTTGATACAACATTGAAATTATGATGATTTTAATTACTAATTTCTTATTTCCTTCAACAATGACATTGCAAAAGAGCGATAAATTTTTAGGCTTATCCAAGCAATATGTAATACAATTCATTCAACATAAATTCTTTATTCTTAATATGACTCGAGTCCAACCATGTCCTTGTTAACATTCTGAGGTGGAAAAAAATCTCAATGGTAGTACATTAGATATCACTCAGCTGAATAAAAAGAGATACAACAGTGAAATTATGGTGATTTTAATTACTAATTTTTTATTTCCTTCAACAATGACATTGCAAAAGACCGATAAATTTTTAGGCCTATCCAAGCAATCTGTTTACAATTAATTCGACATAAATTATTCAGTCTTAATATGACTCGAGTCCAACCATGCCCTTGTAAAACGTTCTGAGGTTTAAAAAATCTCAATGGTAGTACATTAGTAGAAACAGGACTCCTATGCAATTGCATATTTGGTTTAACACCACATACGAGTCAGGAGATCAATTTTTTATCGGAATCATGCTTCAAGGATACTATAGGTGAAATTTTATAATACATTTTTGAGGGGTTACTGCATAAAATTGCACATTTCACCCAAAATATCAATATTTCAAATGCTATGGCACTTTTTTTGCAATGAAATATAGAGCATCTCGGGGTGATACACTGCATTTACTTTTAGTAGAATAGAATTTGAAAATGGTACTGCACAAACACAAATAATTATAGGAATAAACCAAATGATCACATCGCCGGCTGAGCAATTATAATTACAAAACACAGGAAATATGAAGATGAAAAGAAAAGAACACATTGCAGAACAACCCTATCAATCATTGGATTCTCATAAAGATATATAATCACGGGCACATAGACTAAACAAGCAATAAACTATATAAAGAATTTGCTCTAAGGGCGCGTCAGTGTGCCAAAACAACTAAGTTACTTTTGAAGGAAGAATTTTAAAAAATGAAGAAAATTAACACATGGGGATACACATTCAGGCTCGAAAGCTAAATAGGCTGCAAAGACAGGAAGTTATTCTATGAATATAAAAAGAAAAGGATGAAAATCACAAAACAGCAATCCATTCATTTTTAATTTAATTCAGTTGTGCTTTGCCTGCTGTTCAGAAACATGCCTAAAATTTCACTATCTTTTTCCTTCAAATTCAAAGGGTGGCTGAAGGATTTAAATAAAAAATGTTTACATTCGATGGTCAGATCGTATATCGCCAACCTTGTGGCAAAACTAAAACATGTGAGAGGAAATCTCAACTAGAACATATTAAAACTGGTAAGCAGTGGCGAATTAAGTGGTAAGCAGAATATACGGTCACGTAGGGCCCCGGAATACCATAGGGGCCCCAAGGTCTTAAAATGTCTTTTCATTAGGGTACGAGGAAAGCTGTGACAGCATCTTTGCAATGCATAGTGCAAAGAAAAAAGTTTCTAACACAAGATGGTCAGCAATAGTACATGCTGTATTAGATATAATACTTGGTTTCACCCATATAAATGAGACTTCAACTAAAATTTTTAATTCAGAAGAAGAAAAAAGTTACTTTAGTGGAGGCGACTTCACTTATGGACAAATGTTGGACAAAAATGTGGACAAATATGAAACCGCCCTAATTCCAGTTAACTGGAAAACTATTTTACAAAGAATAAATGCTACTTGTAAATCACTGCAATCAGTGGAATGCACAAGTATATTGAAAGAATCTATCCTATTGAAGTCATTAGAAAATTTATCAATAACTAGCCACTGCGTGGACAGCACGGCATTGCCCATGGCAGTTCTTTTTAGTGGGGTCAGGTGTGACCACTGCTCGCTAACCCACGGTGACTACAAACCGTGGGTTAAGCTTGATTAAGTTCGTGCAGTGATTTCAATTTTTCTTTGTAGGAGCACATTCTTCCGACGAACAAAGATTTTCTAGTGTCAAATTTTGCTTAGTCAATCACAATCAACCTCAAAGCAAGAAGACAATTTTTGCAAAGATTTATGTCTGGCATTAATTTTGGCTGACATTCCTTTCTTTAAACTGAAGAATTCCGTCCTCAATGAATTTCTTTCGAAATACATGAACCGAAATATCCTCAATGAGAGCACTCCGAAAGAATTACTTAAATCTTTGCTATCAAAAAACATTACAAAAACTTAGGGAACACATAGGCGAGAATTAAGAGTACCTTGTCGATGAAACCACTTATGTTAGGGGTAATTATGTGGCTAATCTTTTAACATGAAAATTGAGTTCCCACGAAGCTGGCCACCCATTTATTTTGGCTTCTAAAATCCTAAATAAAACTAATCACAACACAATATTCCGTTAAAAAAATTTTTAGCCTTAAAATCTTTCCCAATGATAGTGGAATAGAAAATCGAGTTTAGTTACTTTTGACAGAAAACTGCTTCCTATATGAATAAGGCTGGAAAATTGTTACAAACGTTTTATAAGAACCTAGTCCACATCACATGTATTTTCCATGCACTTAACCTTATTGCTGAAAAAAGTTAGATTCCTTTCCGGAATTAAATTCCTTTATTGGACAACGAAAAAAAAAAACTTTCTAAAAGCACCCTCCCGTGTGGTAGTTTGCAAGGAATTTATGAATGTTTCGTTACCTCCGACACCTGTGCTCACAAGATGGGGCACATGGCTGTCTGCTGCTTTGTTCTACGCCGAGCAGTGGAACCAATATTCGGAAGTGATACGAAAATTCAAAAAAAAAAATAAAAATAAAATAATAATAATAAATAAAAAATAAATAATAATAATAATGCAGATTCTGCACAAAGTTTAGATATAGTAGCTGTATTAATAGAAAACGTAAACCTTGTGAAATCATTGAAATTTGTAAAAACGCATTGCTCCTTTTTAGTAGTTGATCCAAAAACTTGAAAAAAAAAAAAAGGATTAACAAATGACAGTCTTTCAATCCTTGAAGATGCAGTAATGAAAATCAATTCGATTCCAGGCAAAACTAGTAACATACTTAAAGAAAAGATAGATGATGTGTTAAAAAAAATCTTGGGTTGATAAAATTGATTACTATTAATAAAAATCCTTCAAGGCGAGGAAGGGACCAAACTAAATAAAAATGACATGTGGGACCCTAAAATTTTTAGTTTTTGAAATTCGCTCCCATAAGGTCTGTGGATGTGAAACGATTTTTTTCATCATATAAAAGAATTTTAAGTGACCGTAGACTTAATTTTTCGGAACATAATTTGGAAAAATACTTGTTTATTAACTTAAATTATTCGCAAGTACAATAAAGTTATAACTACTCCCATAATAACCATAGTATTTATAAATATTTTTTTATATCATTTTTTTGATATGTCGATATAATTTGGTATGTATATATTATTTCTTTGATTTGAAAGACTTTTTTAATCTATTAGTAGTTTATTAATAAAAGTGTAATGAGAATTATGTGCAATGTAAAAGCAATAAATGTGAATCTGTATTTGAAACTTGATGTTTATAGTTGACTTTAACATTTTGTTCCTTTCTTATAGTGCTCCTTCAAATATAGTCTTTTGAAACTTCAATTTTAATTTGTAGTGCATAAAAATGCATATTTTAACACGTTTTACTGCATATTTCGTCATTTCTTACTGCATATTACTTGCATATTTTAACATTTTTAACTGTATACTTTATGGCATATTTTGGCAATTTTTACTGCATAAAAATCCGGTCTCTATACATTATATACCACTCAAGCTGGATAAAAAATATGAATAATTTTAATGGGAAACTTCGCTACTTTATATTATTAGAATTGACAATAATAGAATTAAAGTCATTAATAGGATGTTAAAATGTGCTGATCAGGTTTTGTTCTAAAATAAATAAGCAGAATATTTTCTTATTTGTAATAAAGAGCACTGAGCTGAATGACTTAAAGAAAACGTGAAAGAAAAATGAACAACTTACATCATATGCAAAAATATCCGAGTCTACTTCTGATTCAAATGGATCATTATCATCAATCTTCAAATACTCAGTGTCTGAAAATAAGATACTAGATAATTAACACAACATCAAATAAACACATGTCTTTTATGTATGATTAATCTAACTGAAGAGCAATACCTGAACAAGTATTTATTGGGTAGATGCATTTCAAACACAACATTTGTACTGAAAATCTTCAGTATTTTCCTTAAATATTTATATTTGCTAATTGCATGAGAATTTGAGCTTTCCACAAATCCATATTTATTCAAGTACTCAAAAACAAAGCAGGATTGTAATTATTAGTAATTCTAAATATATTAGAAGCATAATAACTTGAAGAGCTTCACAGATAATTATTTTCTTTAAAAGACACACAGGTGCTTAAATTAATTAAATATATTACAATTGAAGATGATTCAAAATATTTACACCATAAACTTTAAATTGCAAGCAATATGTGTATTATTTCTTATACATATAATAGGTTCTTGCATATAACTATTTAGTATGAGTTTGGTACATACCAGAATTGATATGCCTATTTAGTAACAATTGTACTGGCATAACTAATATTTTATTATGAATTAATTTCACATCATTAAGGTTGGAAATGATGAATCCATTTGATAATTAATAAATTAATTTAACTAACTAACAAGCCAGAACAAAATTGCCAGTGATAGTTCTTTTTGTGTCCTTTCTGATACCAAAAACATTAGAAAGAAAAACAATAATATTAAAAATGAGTTCCACCTCCACCCGACATGACACGGGTTACAGTTGTTATTGAAAGAAATTATTTATTGAAAGAAAATCCCATTTAAGATATTGATCTGGTGTAAAATTTCCAGCAGATTCCAAATCCGTTGAAATTTTTACTCTATCTTTAACTATCACAAAGATAGAAAAGTCCTTGCCCATGACAAAGTTAAAATTGCTAGCATAAAAGTTATGCTAATCAACGGAAAGCAAAACACGCTAGAAAAACAAAAGCTGTGTTCCTCTCTCAAAACGTGATGTCATAACTAGGCATAGTTCCAAAGGCATTAGGATACAAAAAAAAATGCAGAATCTGTCCTTCTATTGAGGAGCTGTGATGTCTGCTCTGCAAAAAAATTAACATGGAGAAAAATTAATAAATACAATTTTAAATGTTGTAGATTAAATTTTAAAATTCGGGCTGGGCATAAAATTCGCATAATATTAGGACTACCTGTGTGCAAAATTTCATTATTATAAGTGCCATAGATTCGTCAGGACACTGCATAGATACACAAACACTTTCTTTTATAATAAACAAGCGACTATGTGGCTAGCCCAGCGTTGCCCGTGCCACTCTGTGATTAGATATCACTCCCCACGGGCAACACCGTGATGTAAGGTATTAAGCTGGTGTAAAATTTTCCACAGATTTCAAATACGTTGAAGACATATTCAATTAAAAATTATTTATTTAAAGAAAATCATATTTTTAGGTATCAATCTAAACTGAAATTTTCTGCAGATTTCAAATCCGTTGAAATTTTTACTCTATCTTTACCGTCTAGGAGATAGAAAAAAGAACTTTGACTTCTGTTAAAAGATTTATCATCTGACTGGGAAATCAACCGCTCAAAATCAAAGAGCGGAAACAAAACAAAAATTTTCTCAGCGTTTTGCAGATGAAAAAAACTTGGCATGATTCCAAACCCTCACTGCAAGGTCGCATGAGTAGAAAAAGTTCTCCGTGTTTAAAAAACCGCTGGAGAATAAAACTATGAAATTCATTTAAAAACCTTCTAGATTGAATTTTAAAATTCGCCGCAACCCAAAAATTGCACATAATTGGGACTCCCTGTGTGCCAAATCTCATTGCTGTAAGTGCCATAGAATCACCAGGATTTTGCGGCCACAAACAAACAAACACTTTCTTTTATAATAGTAGAAAAGAGATAAATGTTGGTAAAAGCTTACAAGCTTATGAATTTGCTAATTAGCAATGTTGACATGTGTCAATAGTTTCAAGCGTTTTGTTTAAACAGTTGATAAACTAAAAGCAAACACAAACCATTTCCTATCATCACAGAGCTTTCAGGCTCTATTTTGGGTTTTCTACAAAGTAATTTGATCGCTTCTTCATCATTTAAACCATCTTCTAAGAAAAATTCAACCACAGGAAGCACCTCTGAAGAAAAAAATACTCATTAAGAGAAGGATTAATATATGAAAAAATGCCTTTAATATTAACAATGATCTGGAAAAAAAGATTGCCCTGAAAACACATACATATGAAGCATCAGGGGTCTTGGGTCCTTACTTATTTGCCCTTGTTGGCCCCACTACAATGTGGAATAACAATCCAGAGGTTTAATACAAAAAACATGATTATTTGTAATTAAAAAATTTGAAACTATACAACATATCATTGACTTGGAGCTCAAACTCATTGTCAGACAAAATTTTATTATTATTATACTAGCCACTGCGTGGCCAGCATGGTGTTGCCCATGACAGTTCTTTTTGTGGGGTCAGGTGTGACCACTGCTTGCTAATTCCCAGTGATTCCTACGAATTCCCAGCATATTGGATAACAGGCATAATGGCGGTGCCTGTGGTGTTGGAAATTTGTAGCCTATTGGAATGAATACACTGCGATTTTTAATTTGGTTTGCTTCCCAAACCAAATTATGAAGTATGGTTTGCTTCACAAATTGGATAACAGCCATAACGGATTTGCCTGTGGTGTTGATTTGCTTCGTAAATTGGATAACAGCCATATCGGATTTGCTTGAGGTGTTGATTTGCTTTGCAAACCAAATAGGAATTCGGTGTGACGTCACAATCTCTTGCAAAAATATAAATATTTATTTGAAAAATTATTTATTAAAATAAAATCAAACGAATAAGGTATCTATCTGGTGTCAAATTTTACTCTATCTTTAACGGTCTAGGAGATAAAAAAAGAAAAACATAACTAAAGCAAAATATTTGTTTTTTATCTTCTGCTGGAAAATCATTCCTCCGAGCAAAATGAAAACGGTAAAAATAAATTTAGAATCTGATCTTTTATGCTGTTGTCATTCCAAAGAAAACAATAATAATTAAATTCATTTTTAAATGATCTTGACTGAATTTAAAAATTCGTTGTGACCCTAAAATTGCAAAATATTCGGACAACCTGTGTGCCAAATCCCATTACTGTAAGTGCCATAGATGTGTCAGGACTTTGCCTGCAAGAAACAAACAAACAAACACTTCCTTTTATAATATTAAAGATAGCTGTTAAAAATTAACTATTAGAATTTAAGTCAAAAATAAAAATTCTAAACATTTTGATAACAATACATATTTTTTAAATAGGTCACTAATATGTTTGTATTTTCTATCATGAAAACAAGTATTTAGTGTCAGTTAATGAGTTTCTGCTCTAAATCAATGATATATCAGAGTAGTTTATTTACAAAATAGTCACATCAAAATTAAATGTATGGCAAACTATACAACAATTATCTCCTCAGTAGTCAAACTCCCTTCATGACAAAGTAAAACATTGTTTGCTTGCTTAAGTTTTAAATTTGCACTTTCACCACGTGCATTGAATTTGATAAAAATTTTGTGAGGTAAAAGCAACCAATGAATAAAAACAACCCTTCATATAAAAATTAGTTTAGTCAAAACATAGGTTGACACAATTAGAAGGAAACGGACTTATAAGTTACAGACTTACCAAATGATATGAAAGAGTATACAAATGGCTGTTTGCAATTAAAACATACATTTCCTTGTTTATTAATCAATGGTTGACTTGTAGAGCATCGGTAGCACATGGGAAGAATTTCCTATTAGTAAAGCATACAAATTAAATCATAAGTATATTTTTGTAACAATACAAATTTTGAATATTATAAGCAGCCTTATTACCTATCTCTAAATTACAAATTCAAAATTTTTTTTAATAGTTAAAATGTGAGGGACAGTTGATTATTTTTATGAAATGTAATGAGAATAGTATAAAATAGTAAGTTATTAAACACCTCCTACAGCTACATTTATATCTTTGTTCTTTTCTTTTTTGCTCTTGTAATCTAAAAAGAGCAGGTGACCTACCTATGTTGACCAGGTTGTTGAGCAGGTGACCTACATTTAGCATATTTATTGAAACTTGAACGCCGCCTATAAATGTAAGAAGAGGCAAAAAACCTAGACATACCTTCAAATAGAACTGTAACCTTAGAGTGATAAAAGTACACAAAGAATAGTGTTGTAATCAGTAATGGTTTGAAGCCTTGCGGCATAGATCACTGCACAAACCTTTTATGGGATTTTCTAAGCTGGAAAGAATGAGCAGATACATGTTGCTCTTATTCAATCAAAATGACACATGTAGTTGTGTGTATCATTATTAGGAGAGAAAAGGGAATACAACATGTGTATTTCATACACATGTTTATTTGCATAACTCTAATTTTTTGAAGTGGTTAAAGAATAATTTAAATGAGTGTGGTGTTGGATATCAATCAGTTATAATCTAGGTCCATTTGTTAGAAAATGCACTTTTTATAATACATGACACTTAAAGAATAATTTCAATGCAAAGAAAATGTTCTAGCTACTAAATCTGCATTATTCACATAAATTAAATACTTTCGTTATGCAACAAATATGCAGTTGGGCGAATAGGTAGCTTTCACTATTACACGGAATCATAGTGTATCAGTACTATAAAGCATCAAGTTTACTGTAAAGCTAATGAAGATCATTTCTAAATACTTATTACATGGTACTGTTCATTTAAAACTAACATTGTTAAAATATATTTTAAGTTCAAGACATTATTCCTGATTATTATAAGTTTGATTTTATACAAGTTTAATTTATACTCAATTTTGAATGTAATGTTGTGTTAAGATTAAATAAAAAAAATATTTAAACTACAAAAAAAAAGGAGCTAATTAGTTACTTATATTTATTTCACAAGAAACCAAAGGGTGGTTGCATTTGAGAGTGAATTTTAAATTATTTCAATAAACTTACTTTTTACAAATAAAACTATAATAGCAAATGTTACTTTTCTGGAAACTTTTTTCTTCCTCTTAAACTTTATACTATAGTATTATTTGGAAATATTACTGAAAGAGTTTTTACTTTTTCTGCAACAAAGAAAAATACTTCTTGCAATTGCTGTGAAAGTTTTTCATGATTAGATCATTCAATATATTCAAATTCCTGTTCTATTAATGTAAACAATGTTTAAAATGATATATTCAGATCTTTGAAAAATCGACTGTAATCTCATTGAATCAACCGAAGGTATAATCAGAGTATTTAATAATGGCATATGGTGTTGATGAATCAGCACATTACATCTATTGAATAGATCAAACTTCTTTATTTCACTTAGTTCTTGTTAGTTACTCCTATTTCAGTAGAATGGACTGTAATAAAGATAATAGCAGTCAGGCAACAGTTGTTTTCTTTGTGTGTTAATTGAAAATTGTGTCTCATGTATGTATTAAATGTTTAATGAAATTTCAGTGTTTAACAAATTGTCTTCTTTTATGTTATAATGACACACCACAGGTACCACATTTTTAAAGCACTGAGAAATCAAATTCAACATTTTTGCTTATTACTCACATGCATTTAAATATTTTTAGTTTTTACTTGAAGATGTAATAGCGAATTATTTGTTAAAAACCATAAAAATATTTCTTTCATAAAATCTTTAGTTTTTAAAAAGTTTAAAATTACAAGATATTGAAATTGGCTTTACATATTCATCAATGTCACCAAATTTCCTATTAATCATCATTAATTATTATTTACTCTTATCTACGAGGTTTAGAGGTATAAGCATTCAAAGTGTTAACATTTATTGTAATGATCCATATACCTTGAATGTGGATATTGCTCATGTTAAAAAGAGGTAGGTAGTTGAATTTATGCTGCATTGGATCAACACAATGGGTTATTGGAAATGGTCTGGGACCAATCACGAATGGAAATATAGAGGACAAAACCTCATAATTTTGAATGGTCAGATGATGATGTCAACTCCTGAGCAATACTCCACTCTTCAAACTATAACACCTTGCCAATGTAAGGATATTTGAGTCAACAACAGATTTAACATGCCCTTGCCCCAAATACACAATGATCTTTTTTTGGATATAGTTTCAACCCTCCTGTTGCTAATTAGCAACTATTCCAAGAAGGTTACCTCTGTTTTTCATATTTAAAAGAAAAAGTAATTAAGTATCCACATAAAATTGAACTTCTTATCATATTTATAAGATACAAAGCTTAATCTAGAGTAAAATACTACAATTCATGAGGGATTATATATAGGGATATGCTCTTTACCTTTATTACACCTCTACAACTGTAACTCAAGTTAAAGTGAGCCTGGATTAAGAAGGTTAATAAGTCAATAGTCAATCAAGCAAAACAGTTTTATTTTGCTTATATAGTAATATATTTAATTATTTTCCTTCGTCTACAAACACTCATACCACATGCATACTTAAATAAATATATATATATATAACTTACTTCCGAATCAGTAAATGGTTTAGCTTGGATATGCATTGTTGCTATTTCAACTGATTCACGAAATCTTTCCGGTATTCTATACACATTAGCTTGTTGGTATGCCATGCGAGCAAGTTTAAAGGCTTTCATTGAAGTACTTTGTTTAGCAGCAGCATAAAATATACGGCTGGGAAAGTCAAGAAAAATAACAATTTCATAGAACTATTAACTCAATATTTGTTGCATGCCATTAGTGGTTACACTTGATACTTAAAAACATTTTACGTAATACAGTAATTTTTATGGATAGTAAAAGATTGTATTGATTGTAAATGTAAAAAGATTTCTATCAAAGAAAAATTTCTTACCGTCAATCTCTATTTAAAATTATGCTACCACAGAAAAAGTAATAAATAGGCATAAATTGACAGATTAGTAAAGAAAACATTAATAGCCTTCCAAATGGATATTAATGTCCATAAATAATTCAAATATTTTTTCTAGTGTACCAAGTCAATTTTGATATTATTCTAGTCTCTTTTTGTATATCTAGACATTTTGATTCAACTGAAAAGTAAATTATAGTTATCACCAAATATAAAAGCATCAATGAAAATATTATGTTTCCCAATTTGTGTGATTTAAAAAATAATACCTTAAAATTTGATGCATTCTTTTGCCTCTATTCAACCAATTTGACTTAAAACAATTTTTTTTTATCAAAAGAGAAACCTATTTCTTTAATTTTTAAAAAATTATAGGTAAATGCTAGTTTTTGATGTAACCAAAATACTTTTGTGAGGCATATGGAAGGTTAACACTTAAGTTGAAGCCTATGCAAAAGGAACATAAACAATCAATCCTTAAATAGGTTAGTGGTAAGGGCTATATATACAATACCATACAATAATGAACCGGACAGCAGTGGATTTGCATAAAATCTGACTACTTGTTTTTTTTTCTTCGTGGTATCGCCTGGGACCTTTGCATGTTGTTCTTGGTAAATTGAACGCCGACGCCTTCATGATCATTTTGGACAATCAGGTTCTTCCTACGCTCCGGCAATTTTATGAAATGGACGAATGTTACTTCCAGGACGACAACGCTCCAAGGCATGTTGTGCCTCTGTCAAGCAATGGTATCAAGATATGGATATAAAACATCTTCACTGACCTGCTCAGAGTCCAGACCTAAACCCCATAGAACATTTGTAGGGACGAGTTTGAGAACCACTAACGGACCATGGAACCATATCCGATATCAACAACTGAGCTGGCGACATTCTCGCGTCAGGAATGGACACAAATACCCAAAGCTGTGTATCAGAACCTTGTTGAAAGTATGCCCAGAAGGGTTGTTGGTGTAATTGCAGCACATGGGGGACCATCCCCCATTAAAGCCATGTATTCTTTCTCTTATACCATCACATCTTGCTGTCCGGTCCATTAGTGTAGGGCAGTGTATGTACAGTCAGTATTGATTATATGGTCAGTTCAGCGGTCCAGAAAAATCAGACCATATAAGCGGGGTAACCAGATATGTGGAACAACACTACAACATTTAATTATGGCAGGATTTTTTCATCTATCAGAATAATGCTCATAAACAAATAATTAAACTTTTAAGAACATTTAAAAAATTAATCCGCGAAGTAAAAACTACAGTAAGAAATATGCAACATTTTTTAAATGAAATTTATTAGCTTACCTTACCAATCTAAGTACAGCATGCATACGTACATGCATCCATATTCAATGCACTTATCTCTACTATTATAAAAGGAAGTGTTTGTTTTTCTGTTTTTTCATTATCACAGTCCTGATGAATCTACTGCACTTAACTGCATATGTGTGTATATATATATGTAGAATCAGAAATCGCTTCTCGCGAGGAATCATGTCCATGACCTCAATACACAGCAATATGAGTGCTTGCACGTGTGAGGCTCCAGAAGCTAACGAAAATGAGCGGTTTTACGAAACCTATAAATATATGTGATCCCTGAATACGGGACGATTCTTATTCTGGAAGCTGAGTGCTTCAGTCGAGCAGATTCGCTCGTTATTGTCCACGGGTGGCGTTCCCGTGATGACATTGTAATCCAGAAATTATGTTTGATATATTTCATTGTATATAATTCACAATCATTTAGAAGTAAAATTTAACAAAGTTTAATCGTGTTGTTCCGACTATTTAATCATACCCCACCGAGCCAATACTACAAATGGGGGTTCGGCCGGGATGTGGCCTCGAGAGAGAACATTTTCTGAGGAATAAGTGCGTTACTGGAGATTCGCTTGGAGAAAATTTACCGTGAAGCAAAGTACGTTTCCGGAGTTTCGCTTGGAGAAAATTTTCCGTGGAGTAAAGCACGTTTTCGGACTGTTGCTTGGAGCCTGTGCTGACGGTTGTCGTTTTGCTGGCATCGCTGAAGAAAGGGTTCTTTGTCCAGTGCACGCAGTGGTTCATCATTCAAGCGGGTATATTCTTCGTTCAAGTTTGTGCACGTGTGTTCGTTCAAGTTTGTGCGCGTGTGTTCGCTCAAGTTTGTGCGCGTTTTTTCGTTCCAGTCTGTGCGCGTTTCGTCGTGTTCAAGTGTGCGTTGGCGTACGTATTTTAGAAAAAGTATTCAGTGTTTTTTGAATGGGAAGAGTGATTTTTCCCCCTGTGATTATTCGTAGCTCTGTTGTGTTGATTTGTGATTGTGGTTAAGGTTTGTTTTTTAAAGACTCAGAAATCTAGTTCAAAGAATTCAATGAAAATTGTATTAAATAATAATTCCAGATGAGTGGAAAAAATATATTAGGAGTCTTTTAAAAAGAGTAAGTGCCTTCTTAATTTTCTTACATGTGTAAAAATTAGTACAAGAACCATGGCCTTTTTGGCAAGATCTCGCAAATGTGATCTAATTGTACTTGTGGAGGAATTAAATTTAGCTCTCCCAGTAAATGCGAAAGTAGTCCAGCTAACCGATTTAATAGTAAAGGATACTAATTATAATGAGGAACTGGTTAAGGGTCTGCTCGCGAGTATTACCAGTGAACGAGAAGAACGTGAGGAATCGACTGAAAGGAAATTAGAGGAAAAAGAGAAAAGGGATTTTGAAATTAAGAAAATGGAGTTTGAATTAGCTTTGGCCAAAAGCAAAGATTCACCGATAATAACAAACACTACTAAAGATCCAAATTTACTAAAATTAATGAACAGATATGAAATGCAAAATGATATTAGTGTTTACTTAGGTCTTTTCGAGAGACAAATTAAGCGAATGTCAATCGCTAAAGAGAATTGGGTAACTTATTTATTAGGGTTATTGCCTCTGGAAATTGTTAATGTCGTATCTCGAGAACCGGAGATTCACTCCAACGACTATGATTATATCAAAAAAGTATTGTTGAATCATTTCTGTTTAACTCCCGAACAGTTTCGTCAAAATTTTTTCGGCCATCAGAAAGAAAATTCGGCTTCTTGGCGCGACTTCACGTTTGAGATAAATAGTTTTTTGGAAGAGTGGATCACCGGGTTAGAAATCTTAACTTTCGATAACTTAAAAGAGCTTCTTGTAGTTGACCAAATTCGATGAAAACTTCCTACTGATATCAGAGAACACTTTGTAGATGACTTGCCCAAACTAGTAAAAATAGACGATTTAATAAACAAGTTAGATGACTATGAGTCTGCGCGAAATAACCTAAAGAGTGCGTTTAGTCCTAAATATTCTAGTCCCGATACAAGAAAGTCTTTTGCCCAAGGCAATGAGAGTAACAGATATAACAGCCGTAATACTAATAATAGAGTCCCAAATAATTTTTCACAGAATCGAACACAAGAGAGGAAAAATTTCTATAACGCGTTGAAACCTCAAGATCAAATACAGGGTAACTACAAAAATGTGAAGTGTTATACATGTGGTGAATTTTTACATAAATCTGTGCATTGTCCCCGTAAGAAAGACGGTCCCGTGTGTTTTCGGTGTGCCGCCCCAGGTCACAAATCTGACGTTTGCCCAATGAAAGATGCTAAAACAGCTTGTAGTAATAGCTCCAGTTCTAATAAAATATTGAAAAGTATAAAAATTAAGGGTGAAACTGCGGACGCATTGATTGATTCCGGAAGTGAAGTGTGCATGGCCAGTTATAATTTGTATGTTGCCCTAGGATGTCCAGAACTGTCAAAAAATTCTATAACGTTGTCTGGCATTAGTGGGAGTACAGTTTCTCCACTAGGCTTTTTCAATGCTAATATTATGGTTGATGATTTTGTGGTAAAAATGGACTTTTATGTGTTGAAAGATTTAAACAATGCTATAATTCTAGGCCATAATTTTTTGAATAAGTTAAATTTTGTGATAAATGAACATGGTTTTTCAGTTACGGGAATTAGACAAAATTGTGTTAGTGAAAATAATATTGTTGTTAATTATGTGTATGTTAATCAGGTTAGTCAACAAACCGCAACGAAAAACAATTTCTCACCTATTGCAATGAGTAATGTGATGGCCCCCATAGAGGAAAAATACGATAGTCACAACAAAGTGAGACTCTCTATCTCCGATAGTCTAAACATTTCACCGGCTGCAGACAGTTATTGTAAAAATACCTGAGACTGTAAAATAAAAGCAACTGTCGAGAATGGAGGAAAATTGGTATACTTAGCAGAGATGGCTAATTGCGTCACTTTAAATGAGCTTGATGTTAGTCATGTGTTAGACAATAACAATAGAAAAACGTATAATAAACAACGAAAGAAAGCCAACACCTATAAACCAGGAGACTTGGTTGCTATACAAAAAACTCAATTCGGAACTGGAATGAAATTACGTCCTAAATTTCTTGGCTCTTATCAGGTGACCAAAGTAAAGAACAACGATAGGTACGATGTTCAAAAAGTTGGGTGCCATGAAGGCCCAACCCAAACTTCAAGTGCAGCTGACTTCATGAAACTGTGGACTGTCACATAAATTTCATTTATTAAATTTAATTGAATATTTTCATTTGATATTATTTTAATATTTAAAAAAAGTATTGTGTTTCATTTAGTAGCATTGTGTTTAAAAAGTATTGTGTTTCATTTAGTAGCATTGTGTTTAAAAAGTATTGTTTCATCAATTTATGTTTATAGTATAGTAGAAAATATTTGTTTTTGTGTATTTTAGTATTTTTCATGTAATTGAGGTCTGCTGGTTCTTGATGTGGTCATGAGGCTTGGTGAAGTCTGTGAGGACACAGGACTAGCAGGAGGGCCGAGTGTAGAATCGGAAATCGCTTCTCGCGAGGAATCATGTCCATGACCTCAATACACAGCAATATGAGTGCTTGCACGTGTGAGGCTCCAGAAGCTAACGAAAATGAGCGGTTTTACGAAACCTATAAATATATGTGATCCCTGAATACGGGACGATTCTTATTCTGGAAGCTGAGTGCTTCAGTCGAGCAGATTCGCTCGTTATTGTCCGCGGGTGGCGTTCCCGTGATGACATTGTAATCCATAAATTATGTTTGATATATTTCATTGTATATAATTCACAATAATTTAGAAGTAAAATTTAACAAAGTTTAATCGTGTTGTTCCGACTATTTAATCATACCCCACCGAGCCAATACTATATATATATATATATAACATATGTATAAACATACTTTTTAATTCCATTAAAACTTACCAAGCAAACAGCATTAGTTTCTGAATATTTTCAAAAAGAATACAAGTAAAAAAGTATTACTTATATATTTTGTTATTCACAGTAAAATATTTTTAAATTGGGGGAATTTTAATTAAAGCATTCGAATGGATAAATAATTTTTCATTAAGCTTTATAAATTTTTAGAATCATGAGCAAAAATATGAGTGCCAAAGGGGTGTACTAAATAAAAGTTCTGTTTTCATTGAGTTGTGAATATTTAATGGAACCAAAGATTTGATGTCAATAAAACATTTTATAACTATGCTTGAATAATATATGAATAAATCCATAAAACTTTGAAGCATAATGTTTTTTCAATGAAATTTCAGTGATTGAGTAACTGCCATTATGCTCATAACAGTAACATTTCTAATTACAACCAAAAGGATACAATTTAGATATTCCAGGAAAATCAATCTTGACTAATTCTAACCAAAGATATCTGGACATATTAAACAATGTTTCTGTATGTTGCATAGTAAAGGGTTCCTCCTGAAAAGATACATAAATGTTTTTAATTGGAGGATCTTGACACAATGAAGTTACACAAAACTGAATACAACAGTTGTATGCTGTTTGTACAACAGTTGTTGTACAAACAGCTAATATGGTTTTACTTGGTTCAAGCATGAGATGCTACAAAGACCACACAAGTATGTAATTTAAGTTCTATTATAAACCCAACCAAAGATCATAGGAAAAGTACCTTTTATGTAATATTTTATATAAAGGATGAAGGCATACTTGGGAATTTTGAAAAGTAGGTTGTGCAGTTCTTTTAAGCGGCTTAGAGCAGATACTCATTTAGTAACAAATTTTTATAGCACAGGTATTTAAAGACTAACTGTTAGTTTTTATAGTAAAAAACAAGCAGTCTTTGTTAGTGTTTTGTGACTTCTACATAGATTACAACATGGCAATGCTTTTCTCAACATCATAAAAATAAACATTTATAGTGTTTCCAAAAAAAATTTCAGCTGAGTTTCTTCTCTAAGCTGACAATATATAAATAAAAACAACTCTTGACCAATTCTTAAATAAGCAGAGTATAAAATGTGACTGTTTTGAAAAATAATTTATATAGGGTAAGATGAGGTAAGTGCACTCACATGGTAAGTAAATCCAATAAATAGAAAACATAAATGCAATTAAAGTAGGGGCTACCATTTGCTGCAAATGCTTGAATGAGTCAAAAAATAGTTTCATGAGGGAAGACAATCGAATTTCAGTAGAAAAGCTATGCAGACCAGAAAAGGACAAGAATTAAATACATTTTTTGTCCTATTCACATTACTATCATATTCCAAACAAGAAAACAGTTCAGGTTTGTTGGGTTTTATAGTGCAAGGCCATATATGACCACGCTGCACCAAATACAGTACAGACAATGTCAAGTAATACACAAGGTAAGTTTTAGATAGAAAAAAAGAGTACACCAAATGAAGAATCAAACCCGCACCACCTGCAGGTTACTAGATTGGTTGGTTTGGGTTTTATGGCACAAGGTCCAGTAGTAGATTAGCTGCGCCAAGTGCAAAATCAAAAACTAAACAATAAAATTAGTTTAAAAAAAATGAGTGTGATAATAAACAGTGCTTTAAAAAGTCATACATATAAATATCTCTAATATAAACTGAAGTGTTTGTGTGTGGACTGTCATAACGAATTTATGGCACTTACAATAATGGGATTCAACACACAGGAAGTCCAAATTTTTTGCAAATTTTCTGTTCAATTAAAATTTTATCTAGAACATTTTAAAATTAATTTAATGGTATTTAATACCATTATTGTTTTCTTTAGACTGGCAACACCATAAATAAATGACACATCTAAATTTATTTTTTTCTGCTTTTATTTGATTCTCCAAGGAACGATTTGTCATCAGACTTAAAAAAAAACAAAGTCTTAATTGAGTTCTTCTCTTTCTATCTCATAGATCATTAAAGATAGAGTAAAAATTTTGACGAATTTGAAATCTGTGGAAAATTTCACATTAGATCAATACCTAAATATATGATTTTCTTTAAATAATTGATGTTTAAATTGAAATTTTTATATTTTTTCCAATATGAACATTGCTGCGCAGAATGACCTTCTTTTGATTCGAGAAATCAGATTTCATTTCCTGTGCTCAGCAAAACCAATAAAAACATTTTTACTGGCATTGTTTAGTTCTTTTTTGTAAAATCTGAATATGAAATCTGCGGAAAATTTTACACCAGATAGATACCTTGATTTTCTTTTAATAAATAATTTTTCAATAAATATGTATATTTTCGCAGGAGATTGTGATGTCACGCTGATTATATCTCTTTGCAATTCGAATTTGGCCGCATTTGACAATGACGAGACCATCATTGTGTTGCACATGCTGTTGGTTTGCGAAACAAACCAAATTGGAATGCACAGGGAATTCATTCCAATAGGCTACAAATTTCCATTTGGTTTGCTTTGCAAACCAACACCACAGGCAACGCCATGATGGCTGTTATCCAATAGGCTACGAACTGCTGTTATCCAATACACCAAAAGAACTGTCACGGGTAACGCCGTGCTGGCCACGTAGTGGCTAGTTATAAATATAAAGTCAGTTTAAAAAATAGATGAAAACTGTAAATATAAGAATGAAATGTATTCAACACAAAGAATGATACGTGATTGTTAAAAAAACAAGCTGACAATTGTTCAAACCTATGCAGTTTAAAAGATATAAATAAAAACTTTTAATAGAATTGGTTTTAAAGGGTCACCCATGAAGTATGATAGCTAAAATATTTTCTCTAAAAGCAATGACTAAGAATTTCCTGTTGAAACTCCAATAGGAAATGTAGTTAACAGATGATGAGTTATAACAGTGGTAAAATACCTTTAGTACTCTAAAAAGAAGGAAAACAATGAGTGTGGAGGATTATTCATGATAACATAGGCAATGAATTGTTAAAAAATTGTAGGTAAAAATATTTAAGATGGTGGCAAGAAGTTAAAATATGACATATGTAAGGGGTTTGTGGAAATGATAGTACGCTGTAGCATTTTCACCCATTAAAAGATGTCGATGAGTGCTTCTTAAATGGCCGATACAAAGATGAGTTACTAAAACTTCCAACTGTATTGATGGTAGAGATTTCAGGAGTGAAGTTGCCGAATGTATATTAAATAGTCTGTGTTATTTGTTCACTACATGCCACCTGCCATTTTTTCCCCCATGTCTTGTACCAAATGAGGAAGATCACTGTATATAGTTCAGATATAAATTTGCCCCATCATGCAAGTGCAACCATTTGAAGTAGCATGGGAAAGTATTTTTTAAATTATATCAATGGTAAGTTTAAATAAAAAAGAATGTGAATAGATTAGTACAGGGTTTGTGAGATATCAAAAATATGAAATTAAAAAAAAAATTACTGGGACAGAATAATAATCGGTACAATATGAACTTTGATGATTTGGGTTCACACTTGTTCTATCCACCTCACTTTACTGATAATAGAATAATTGCATATTTACTTTTCTGCAGAGCAAAATTGAAAATATTTTTTTGGTCTACACAAAAAGTAAATTGGAAGATTAAGCTAATTAAAAACCAGATATTTGTGTTCAAAAATAGATTTTCTAAAAATTTTACTCAGCTATTTATGGTTCAAATCTGTACGACATAATGCAACTAAAAAAAAAAACACTTACCAAATAGTTGAATAAAAAACCGTAAACGTAATAGATTTCAGCTGAAAATTGTTGATCCCAAAATTTTTTAACTGAAGCTTGAATGCCAGGATCATCTTTTATGTCTACATAGAGAAATAATTAAGTAATACAAAATATGTAGTTTAACAATTGAAACTAACAGATAATTTATGCATATGAAGCATAGAAACTAAATTTATTTAAGTGTTCATTAGTCATAATTTAAGTTATTTGACCATCCTTATGAATTTAAAGAAACCTCATTAGACAGGCACAAGAATTAAACATTTTATCTGCCGATTTGGTTAACAGAAGTAGCTTCTCACTGCCAATTGACAAGACAGATTGTCTTTGGTAAAAACAAATAAAATTAATAACTTTTCACTATAACAGCATAAATCTACAATTAAAGCTTGACAATCCAGTTTAATTCAAATAAATTTAAATTTCATCCATGTGCTTTTTCTCCAGAATAGTAAAGATTAATCATTTCTAACCAGCAGAGCTTCGGAGAGTTTGCATAGAAAGAATCCAGTAATAATAGCCTGCATCACGAAATCGCTTTTCATTTACAGCAATTTTTGTAAGTTGTTCCAAGACACCAACTGCTTCATCTTGTCGACCAGCTTTGTAGAAAGCTGAAAAGGTAATGAATTTTAAAAGGTACTTTTTTAAACATTTAATTGATTTAACAGATAGAATATGATGATTGACAGCAAAATTGAAGCATTTTATAACTTAGATGAAAATTTTATTAATTTATAAGGTTTAAAATTTTAAACAGTTTGCAAATCAATTTGTAAAGGTACAGGCATAGTCAAATTAACATGTTAAAACGTTTCTCAATAAGTAAAGTTTCATGGCGTAAATGTTGATACAAAAAAAAAGTATGAAATGTTTATATGCATTATTCATCTAAATCTTTACTTGGAATTACATTCAAAGTTAAGATGGAAAATTTTGAGCAAAGCTGCAGCCCAGACAAAAAGAAATTATGTGAACTTGTTACTTTGGCTTGCTACATGATACAATTTTAACAATTTTGAAATTTTCTTGAAAAGAAGCATTATAATAACAAAAATTTTCAGTAGTTAATGTGCTGAGGGATAGCAAGAAAATTGAATATTTTGAAGGAAGTTGAATTATTTTAAAACTAAGATAGTGTTTCATTTAAAAAGATAATTTAGTTAATTTTATTCCAATGCCAGAAAAATTTTATCAAAATTATTTATGCTTCTCAACTTGTATACAGTACAGTATTCCAAATTATTTTCCTCGCATTTTCTGTCTCCAATGATGTTGTGTAAAGTACATGTGATCTTGATACAGTTTAAGATTTTGTTCAGGTTCAGGCAATATGTTACAACTAGGGGGCTAACGCCCCCTGCTCGCTGACGCTCGCCAACCCCCGGAACTGCAAGCAGTTTCTTCCGGATAGCTTAGCTATCCGAGCTCGCTTCGCTCGCCCATCGGACACTACAATTCTTTAGTCTAGCTTAAAATGGGCCCTATTTAGTCTACATAGACCTGATTAAGTATTGATGAACGATACAGCTAACGTTCTGAGAGAGCAGCAAGAAAGGGGATCTCTTGGGACTACTATGTACTAAATTCACTTTGAGGAACAGTATGCGTGAGTATTTACACTGACAAATAGATTTTTGGGACAATATATAACTGAGTGTATTTACAATAACAAATTCTGGGGGATATGATATTTGAGTATTTGCACGGTGCAAAATATTTGAGTATTTACATTGAGTATATTTGAGTGCAAAGCAGTTTATTCGAAGACCCTTTTTATGTATTGCTGAACCATACAGCTAATGTTCTGAGGGAGCAGCGAGAAAGGGGAACTCTTGGGACTACTATGTTCTAAATTCACTTTTAGTAACAGTGTGGGTGAGTATTTACACTGACAAATAGATTTCTGGGATAATATATGACTGAATGTATTCACACGGTGCAAAACAGTTTATCCGAAGACCCTTTTTACATATTGCTGAACGATACAGCTACGGTTCTGAGAGAGCAGTGAGAAAGGGGATATCTTGGGACTACTATGTTCTAAATTCACTTTTAGGAACAGTGTGGGTGAGTATTTACACTGACAAATAGATTTCTGCGATATGATATGACAATGTATTTACAATAATAACAAATTCTGTGGTATATGATATTTGAGTATTTACATGGTGCAAAACAGTTTATCCGAAGACCCTTTTTAAGTATTGCTGAACGATACAGGTGAGGTTCTGAGAGATCAGCAAGAAAGGGAATCTTTTGGAACTTATAGGAACAGTGTGGGTGATTATTTACACTGACAAATAGATTTCTGGAATATATGAATGAATGAATTTACTATGATAACAAATTCTGGGGTATATTTATTCACATAAAACCTCCCTGTACACACAGTTGTGTATTTGAGAACTCGCAGACACAACAGTAACAGATTCGAAAGATCAAATAGATTTCTGGGATATGATATGACAATGTATTTACAATAATAACAAATTCTGGGGTATATGATATTTGAGTATTTGCACGGTGCAAAACAGTTTATCCGAAGACCCTTTTTATGTATTGCTGAACGATACAGGTGAGATTCTGAGAGAACAGAAAGAAAGGGAATCTCTTGGAACTTTTAGGAACAGTGCCAATCCGCAGTATTTCTAGCGGTAATTCTCTGAATGCATTAGTCAAAAGATTCCCTAGTTCACTGCTTTCTTCTTTGCAAATTATATTGAATTTGACGCAAAGTGCTCATTTTTCTATCAAAAACCTCTCACAGTTACCGGGAAGATTGATCAAGCGTCAACGCAGTGCGCTTCCAGTTGAGTTGGAGAAATGAGGGATAGCAATATTTACAGTAAAGGACAAACCCGTTGCCACAAACGGGAGAGAAATACAGGCCAATTTTGGGCCACACATAAGCGTATTATATATATAGATGAATTAACTTATGCTATCCCTTGTAAAGATTAAAACCTTTCCAGAAAAACTACCCTAACATCGAAATATATACACTTTTCTTCTCATAATGTACAATGGCTAGCAATTGTATTTGTTTTTGATCTGTTTTATACATAACTAATTTATCTCTCATGATTCCAATAACAAGCACATGTAAAGCAGAAACTAAGTATGTGTCAAGCACACAGCATGAACAATTTTTAATTTGAAATATTTTTAGCAGTAGTTATGAAAATTTTAGAGATTATGGTTATATTGGAAAACTTTATTTTGAAATATAACACAGCAGAAATTAAATGTGAAGCATGCATATTAGGGCGTATTGAAAAAAATAGAAATTTCTTAGATCTTTTTGCGGTTGTGCAGAAAAAAGTTCCGAAATGTTTTCTAAAAATGATTAAAATACAAAAATTAATAAATCACAGATTTAGTTGATCAGTTTGGGGTAGTGCTAACAAATTACTATATTATTAACAACAACCATAGAAATATTTAGAGTTATAGGTTAATATCATCTGCCACCTCATCGATACCAAATTTTGGAAAATGAAGGCAAAATTTTAAATAAATACACATCACACTTACCACATTTTAATGTGAACATAAACTTTATTTTTTCTTTGAAACCTACAAATGATAAAAGTTTTACTTCTTGTAATCATTTTTGGTCTCAAATTTTGACATGTGTTTTCTGGATTCTAGTGTCGCTCTAATAAATCCATTCGTGTTCTACCGCCCAATTGTTTTTCCAGAGGCTGGAATGACTAGTTTCACAATCTACTCAACTGCTTGCGTGTGTGAAGGAAATTTAATAAAGTCCCAGCAGTCCATTGGCATATAGTCCTGTATCATCTTCAGACGTTGTTGAGAACTGATCTCTCTGAGAACTGGAATCGATATCACATAACAAGCTTGCCAGTCAATGATATCTACATAGTCTGTAGCTCCAAAGTTAACAGCAGGATTAACATGAATCTGCAAACACAATTTTCATCTAGGCCAATTTCCCTTGCTGTGATAATCCGCCGAGCTGCAAGGGTCCTAATATGGCACCTCTCATCAGTTAACATGGCCAAAAGCACGTTTTCTGGAGCCGCAAAGTAAGCGTTGCGAGAAATAACTGGTTTGATTACATCACGATACTTCTTAGGCATGTACCGAGATGAGCTGATGAATTGCCACAGGTGTCTAGCACCGTTCTGTATGGAATGATGAATTTTAATTTGGAATCTTAAGGGTGTGTAGACTCTTAGAAAGAATACAACCAAAGTTTGAAACTCATTTGATGGGTCTGATGTAGATGTATATAACTTCAGTATTCGATTGGCAGTTGTTAGCCTGTGGGCCAAATTCAACGTTCCCGGTTAGCTAGATCTGAACCAGAAATGCCAGAACTAATGGCGGTGCAAATGTCCAATAAGTACAGGGTGCATTATGAAAGTAATGTGCATGATTTTATTGTGATGCGACTATCCATCGCAGCGCGCTCGGTATGGTCGAAAAATGTGGTGGGGGATCTGCCCTTCCAAACGCTCCCGGTCTCAGTTCGCTCCGAGCAGTAGGAGGGGTAGGATGTGTATTCGCGCAAAGTCCTTTTTTCGATTATGTCACGGCGCGATGGAGTGTTCGCTGGAACAGCGGTACGCGATACAGTTTTGTGTGCGGCTTGGGAAGAATGCAACGAAAACTTATCAAATGGTTTAAGAGGCCTTTAAGGAGGCACACACAGTCATCTCCCAAACCCAAAAAAACGCGCATGAGCAAGTCTCGCATCAAAACAATGCTGATTGTCTTCGTTGACATACGAGGAATGGTCCATTTTGAGTTTGTACCGCACAGTTTGTCAACGCAGCTTTTTACCCAGATGTGCTCAAGAGACTGAATCGCCGTGTCGCGCGCGTCAGGCCTGACATCAAAGACGTCTTCAAGCCACGACAATGCCCCCAGCCACACGGTCTTCGTCATCACCAGCTACCTGACCCAGAGCAAGACCCCCTTGGTGCCCCAGCCTCCTTACAGCCCTGACTTGGCTCCTTGTGACTTTTTTGTTCCCCTGACTGAAGAGAGAGCTGAAGGGAAAGCACTGGGAGTCGGTGGAGAACATCCAACATCATGTTACAAGGTTCCTGAGAGGCATTCCAATCAAGGAGTTCCAGGGTGCCTTCCAGGCGTGGCAGAATCGTCTCCGCAAGTGTATTGATGCACAAGGCAGGGGTGAAAACAGCCAAAATGTAAAAAAGAGGAAAATATACGTTCGTAGCGTTATTTTGAACTACAAAAATAGCTGAATAAGAATACTATATTTGTGTACAGAACAGTGGTGCAGTAGGGTGGTCACAAAAAATCAATTTTCGATTTTCTACCGTGCCCCCCCCCCCTAAAAGTTGCCAATAGGCTAGAAAATGTGATTGGCAGAGTTTCAGCTCAATCTGATAATATTAACCCGTGCCTCATTGAGGCTAAAGTTAAGAAAAACAGCGATTTTTAGCAAAAAATCGTAATCTTTGCTCATTAAAATCGAAATGATTCGTCCTAGAAACCTGGTTCTTGTCTTATTTCATAGGAAATTTTATTGACTTGAAATTTGATCTCATCTACTATTTTTGCTAAAATTTATAGAATGGTATTTAGCATTTTTCATGTAAGGTCGTAGTGGATATCGTCAAAAGTGTATTTTCCTGCAAAGCCATAAAAACATTACAATATTCAATTACATCTGCTTTCCAAATTTTGCTTTTTGTATTTTTCATTTTGTACATTAAAAAGGTTTTTCTTAGAGGTATTTTCAGAAGTAAATAGTAAGGTCAGCAAGTTCAAAGTAAGGTCCAATTTAAAATGAAGGAATTAGGGGTAAGGAAGAGGAAGCAAAGAGTAAAAATGACAGCAGATAGTGTTCAAATGTATTTTATTAATTATATTGTTGAATTATATATCATTACATTATTATTATTTAAATATACAAATTAGGTGGCAATTACAAATTAAGATGGTAATGTCTTAGATATTGTAGCTTTTGAAGTGTCTTGAAAAATGTGTAGAAGTGTCATACGACTCCGCAGACAAAAATTCCGACAGCAAACAACTGTACTAATCAAAAATAGATTTAGAAATTCCGATTTAGAGGGAGCTGTTGTGCACTGGGATGGGAAATTGCTTCCAGATTTGTTCAATTAAGAAAATGTGAAGCGGGTAGCGATTTTGATTACTTGTGGCGATGAAGAACAATTGATAGGTGTTCCAATCCTTGAAAATAAAACTTTGATAATTCAGTCAAAAGCTGAATTATCAGCAGTTGAGCACTGGGTGCAGTTATAAATACAGCAGTAAATACTGGTCGCCTTAGGGGAACCTGCGTTTTGCTAGAACAGTTATTAGAGAAAAACCTTCTGAATTTAGCATGTTGCCACCATATTTTAGAAGTTGTTTTAAAAGTAGTTTTGAATTTCAAAATAAGCACATCCACTGGTCCTCAGCCAGAAATTTTTCGAAATTTCCAGAAGAAATACAAAGCAGGTTATAAAATGTGAAAATATTAAAAATAAAATAAGTTTTCCTGACCAAATTTCAAGTTTTCTTTTTGAACAATTAAAAAACCGACAGCCCAGGGATAATAATAAAAAGAATTCATCCAACCTTGCTAAATTCCTTTGGGCGTCTTACTCAAAAAGATATTACTTTTAGAGTATCTTGTGCTATTCATCAAGCCAGATGGATTGCAAAGGCCATTAATTCTCTCAAAATGTGTATTTTCAGGGATCAATTTTCGTTAACTGATTTAGAGAGAAACGGTATTGAAGATATTTGTTTATTTATAAACAATATTTTTGTAAAAGCATGGTTCAATGCCCAAAAACCCACTTTGGCCCTCCACAACCTAGACCTACAATTATTAAAATCTTTAGTTCAATACAGGAAAATTGATAAAGAGGTTGTAGACAAGGCCCTATCTAAAATAATAAACCATCAGTGGTATCTCAACTCGGAGCAAGTTGCATTTTCATTTTTCGATGGTACTTTGGGAAAAAATGTCAAAACAAGCATGGTTGAAAAATTAAGGTCCGAAGTAGAAAATGATGAAGATGATAGGGATGTAAAACCGAAACTCAATCTCCAACAAGTTGTGCATTTATTGGACAAAGAATTGATTATTTTGTTTCTCCTAAGACTCTAAATTTTTTAAAGAGATTTGAAATCGATACAGAATTTTTTTTAAAATACTGATCCCGATGTATGGTGTGAAAATCAACATTATTTAAAAGTTAAAAAATAGTGAATGGTTTAAAGTATGTTAATGACACTGTTGATAGAGGAGTAAAATTAATTAAAGACTTTAATTCCTCTTTGACCAAAGACGAAGAACACCGGTAGTTCCTTTTACAAGTTGTATCTGAATATACGCAAGTTTTTCCGGACTCTTCAAAAGCTACAATACCTAAGACATTATCACCTTAATTTGTAATTACCACTTAATTTGTATAGTTAAATAATAATAATATAAGGATGTATAATTCAACTAAATAATTAATAAAATACATTTGAACACTATTTGTTGTAATTTTTACTCTTTGTTTCCTCTTCTTTACCACTAATTCCTTCATTTTGTATTTGAATGCTGCTGGATTTATTTTTGAAAATACCTCTAACAAAAACCTTTTTAATGTACAAGATGAAAAATACAAAAGCAAAATCTGGAAAGCAGATGTAATTGAATATTGTAATATTTTTAGGGCTTTGCAATAAAAATTCACTTTTGACTATATCCACTACGACCTTACCTGAAAAATGCTAAATACCATTCTATCAGTTTCAGTAAAAAAAGAGGATGAGTTCAAACTTTAAGTCAATAAAATTTCATATCAAATAAGACAAGAACCAGGTTTCTAGGACGAATAGTTTCGATTTTAAGGAGCAAAAACTACGATTTTTTGATAAAAATCGCTGTTTTTCTTAACTTTAATCTCAATGAGGCACGGGTTAATATTATCAGATTGAGCTGAAATTCTGCCAATCACAGTTTCTAGCCTATTGGCAACTTTTAGGGGGGTGCCATAGAGATTGGGCGAAAATTTTTTTTCCCCATATACCTTGTGACCACCCTAGTGGTGCAGCCAGAAATTTTTTCTGAGGGGGGTAGGCAAATTTTTAGTCTGATAAAACCATACAAAGTCCACTAAAACCAATAAAATTTGTTTTTGGAAGTAGGGAGGTTAACCCATATCCTCCCATGGCTGCGCCCCTAGTACAGAATATGTGTTTACACGATAAGCATGTATTTTTGCCTATTATTTAGGTTAAAAGCTCTGCAAAGTCCACAAAAAAACAATGAAATTTGTCTCTGGAAAAGTGGGAGGAGGAACCTTCGTGTAAATTCAAATTGTGTAAAAGAGAAAAAAATATGTAGGCAACTGTAAACAGTATAAATAAGTTGCATGAAGTTGAAAATGTTATTTTTATGAATATTTTTGAACATCTCACCAATGGTGAGATTTAAGAGTTACAATTTTCCCAAAACCTTGACACAAAAATGAAATTAACAGGAAATAAAAATGCTGTTACAAAAGAATAAATCAAATAAATACTATTTTTATTAAATAGCATAAATTTTATATGAAAAAAAAATAAGTAGACATCAAAAATAAAAATGGTACAGCTTTACAGTCTACGTTTATAGCAAAGGTAACGGCCTTCTAGTAGCGAGTAATAACAGGTTAAAGTTCCGCATCTGCATAACGGTTATTGCGGATTTTAATACAACCTGGTCAAGTATAAAGTTTTAAAATTTTATTTCGAATATTCCAGAAATTTCTTTCAAATTCCGTTAAACTGTCGTTTGATTTCATTGGTTCATTTGAAATAATTCTTTCCTTGGCGACTTAAGGCCCGATGCACACATCGATTTTTCAACGTGCGGCGCCACTGCGGCACCGAAGCCCACCTATACACACATAACCGAGAAATTACGCACGAACTCATTTCGCGCCATTTGCGATAAATATTCTATCGAAGAAAACGTGTTTATTTCGCTTACTTGGGGTGAAAAAAAAAGTATATTTTGAAACAAAATAGACGTTACTGGATACAACCATTTATTAATTATTATTTATATTCTATTTGTTTATGAAAACAAGGTACTTCCGAACGGCTGACTCATGTGCGGCGCCGTGAGGAACTGCGGTACATATTGCACGCAAGTTGGACGTGCGTCGCTGGAGGCATGTATGCACTGCTTCATTGGATCTAACGTATCTCAGACCGCACTTGTGTTGCGGCACCGCACGTTGAAAATTCGGATGTGTGCACCAGGCCTAAGTGCGCCAAGGTCAGGCCGTTGCTACAGCTATAAACGAAGACTGAAGCTGTACCCCTGTGGTAAAAAAAATATAACTTAATTCAGTTTAAATTTACAACCTATTTTCGAATATAAATAACTTTTTTTTTTCTTCAAAATCTCTATATTTTTCCGTAAATATTCTTATTTTTTATTTAAATCAAATAAAACTTGAAATTAATAACTCGTATTATCCAAGAAACAATTTAACTCAATTCAAATTTAATCAAACAATTAAACAATCATAAATATCGCCCTAAAAAGAAGCATCATTTTGAAATTTCTGTTGCAAAAAATAGCTGCAGTCTATGTTTAAAACGGTGGAGGCACCGCCTTGGCGCACTTCTAAAGTCGCCAAAGAAAGAAGTTTTAACGGATTTTAAAAGTACTTTCTAGAGTATTCAAAATTAAAATTAAAATTTTCCGTTTGCCGAGGTTGCCATAAAAGACGAAAAACCGAACATCTTATTTTCTAGTTAAACGAAAAATCACATTAAAAGCTGATCAACTTAAAATATTTCATTTATACCTTTTCCGCCACATCATGACGTTTCACGGCCGCTAGATAACAGCTCCGCTTTTTTAGGAAACCGTAGCTTTACCTACGAAATATACAACAACGTTCGCTAACTAGTTCAAAATCCAAGTTCTCCAGGTTTGCCTATAAACTAATAAGCTTCTCACAAAGGATTCTTTTCAAAAAAGAATTTGCAAGAGTTATCTTTTTTTACGTTTATTAAAAAGAAAAAAAAAAGGCAAAAGTATATATTTTTTCGTAAAAAATGACAACAATTGGTCATTTTTTCAAAAATTTACGATAAGTCGGAAGAATCTCATCTCTGAAGTAAGGACACACTTTCCTTAATATTTTTTTTACATTTATTATTTGGCTGTAATTTCATGATATAATTTAATTCTTTTAAGAACAAATCGTAGAAAAAGCCGAAATTTTCGGAAGAAAAAAAAAGCGGAAATTCTCAAAAGAAAAAAAAAAGCGGAAATCCGCGTAAACGCGGAAGATTTTCACCCCTGACAAGGGGACTATTTTGAAGAATGTTAACCATTTGTACCAATCGGATCAATAAATCTATTTTTCCCAGAAAATGCGCATTACTTTCATAATGCATGTATTTCTGATCTGAACTGAGGGTAGTAGGATCAATGTCTGGCAACTCGCATTCAATACTATTAAACGCAACAACTGAAACCTTTTTGCATCCTTTGAAGTTTTCGTCCAATGTCACCTGTGTAAGACGTGGAGCCAGATGTGATTTGCCGTCTATGGACTCAAATAGGTGTCGTAATGGCAATTCCTTGAAATGAAGTAAGCAGATAATGCATTGGACTGGTCTCTGAAGTTTCAAATCAAGTCTGCGAATTACACCATTAAACACTCCTGTGTTCACTACAATGCTGTTACACCCGAGAACAATAGGGTTGCTAAAATCATCCAATAAAACACTTGTTACGTATTCGTAAATGCTATTAGATATATCAAGGCTAGATCCACTTTTAGGTGCAACATGTCCCATGTACATAGAACCAGGCTCCGATACTATACAGTAATGTGATTCTACAATTGTTCTTTGGAAATGCTTGTCTTCGAGTGTTTCTGATAAAGTTTTAAGTTGCGTTTTCCTGGTCCCTCCGATTTGTTTCTTGGCATGAAAATTGGGGTGTTCCACTTTATTGGCAGAGCGCCAAACCCAGTCTGTCTCGATTGTGCAAGCAGCAAACAGTTGTTCAGAGGAGTTCCAAAATGTGTCAAAATTTCCAAAATTCGATGCCTATGAGGCGTCAGAAGATATTAACCTATAATTCTAAAATTTTTTTATAGTTATTGTTAAAAATAGTAACTTTTAAGAGCTACCCCAAACCGACCAACGAAATCTGTGATTATTTATTAAATTTTGTATTTTAATCATATTTAGTACAATTTTCAAAACTTTTGGCCCACTGAGGCGACAGTAGAAATCAACTCACAGTGTTATCATTATTATTCCAACCCACAGTCACACAGAAAAAGTTTTAAGATTTCGCACACTTTTTAATGATGGGAGTTCACAACTATTCTACACTACCGCAAAAAGATCTAAGAAATTTCGATTTTTTTCGATACGCCCCAATGCATATACATAATTATACAAAGTTATTTTACCCAGAAATTCAAATTTAGATCATAGCAAATAAATCAGTACGTGGAATGGATAAAATAAAAAGAATACAAATGAAAGGTTAACCTTTTTGTGCCTCCACAAAGTGATCATTTTCAGCAAGCCAATTTGCATATGGTACATAAACAGATTCCTTATACATAGGCCATTGTTTTGCCAATTCAAATGCCTGTAATGAAAGTGCACAATCTGATAACCTTATTTTAAACAAATTTAAATGTGGAATACAAAGACTCACAACAATACGAAGTAGCGAAACTTGAGATTAGTCTCAGTGCACACTCTTTGGTTTTAGGATATTTTTATTCTGGAAACTGTTTCCAAAACTTAATAGTTGAACAACCACATTTTGTTTTACCTGCTTCAATCCTTCAATTTTTTGATTCGCCAACAGCTGACTGGAGAGGGTATCTGTGTTTAAACTTTAAAAAATTGAGCTAATTTTTAGTTTCTTACTGTTTGTCTTGATATTAAAGATAAATAAAAAATATGGCTATTTCAAATATTCCTTTCTGAACTGTGTCTGCAAAAGGCTGACCACCCCTGTTATATAATCAGGACTTTTAAGTGAAACATTTAACCCTCTGAGGATCATGTATGTGTAATTCCACCATGCAAGCTGCAGTTTTTCCATACTTGAACTGTCATAGGCATATTAAATACTAGCACAGCGTTGCCCATGACAGTTCTTTCCGTGGGGTCAGGTGTGACAGCTGCTCGCTAACCTCCGGTGATTGCTACGAATTCCCATTTGGTTTGCTTTGCAAACCAACACCACAGACAATGCCGTGATGGCCTCGCCATTGTCAAATGCGGCCAAATCCGAATTGCGAAGAGATCCAATCGCCGTGATGTCACTATCTCTAGCAAAAATAAAAATATCAATATTCAATTGAAAAATTATTTATTAAAAGAATATCAAATTGTATAAGGTGTCGATCTAACGTAAAATTGTCATTGTCCGTGACAGTTCTTTTTGTGGGGTCAGGTGTGATCACTGCTAGCTAACCCAGGTGTGATTGCTACGCATTCCTATTTAATTGCGAAGAGATCCAATTGGCGTAAAGTCACAATCTATTGCAAAAATATAAAAAATATTCAATTAATCAGTTATTTTTAAAAATAAAATAAAATGTATTTGGTATCGATTTAATGTAAAATTTTCTAGATTTCAAATCCGTTGAAATTTTTATTCTGTCTTTAATGATCACAGATAGGAAAAAGCACTGACAAACACCAATCATAACTTTTTATTTGTTTCACTTCACTCGAATCCATTGCTCAGGAAATCAAAATGAATGAATCTCTAGTGAAACAAAGGTCAAATTCTTCGCGATGGCGAAATTTGTATTGGAAAAAACATAAAAGTTACAATTTAAAAATTATTTATTTTAAGAAAATCATATTTTTAGGTAACGATCTAATGTAAAATTTTCCGCAGATTTAAAAATCGTTGATATTTTTACTCTATCTTTAACAATCTAGGAGATAGAAAAAAGAACTAGATAACTCCAGTTAAAATTGTTTATTTGTTTTGTTCGTCCACTGAAATCGTGGCTTGGAAAAGAAAAAGAAAAAAATAAATTTAGAATATGTGATCTGCATTTTAAAATTCTGGCACAAGAGAAAAATTGCAAAACATTCGGAATACCCGTGTGCCAAATTTTATTATTGCAAGTGCTATAGATTCGTCAGGACAGTACACGTAGACAGAAAAACACTTTTTTTTATAATTATAGAGACCAGTAATTCAAGCATAAATAACCTGTTTTTATTTGGATTAGATAAAATATTTATGCATATTGCATCGATAAAAATGTATAAATCAGGTATTTTAGTCTCCACAGTCCACATACCATTCTGTTAGTTTTGGAAATGTGTATTACATTTCCAATTAAGATGCGCATCTAAGATTTATATATTGATGAAATAAATACATGTTTGAGATAGCAATCAAGAAACTTGACATTATCTAGACAGAAATGACTGATGGAATACAGGATTAAATTCTACATTGACCATTTGTAGGGATACATAACATTTCTCATACATGAAGTACTGTGACGCAATAGCATTAAACTATTTAAAGCTTTTAATTTGGTTGATGAAAATAGTTTTCATTTTGAAGTACAAATTGACGTATTTATTAAATGATTTCCATATTTAAAGTTGCATATAAAGTTGTATTCATTACTTTTTGTACTGGTAATATTTCTATTGTAAGCTATAGTATATGAAAACCGTACTGGAACAAAAAGTGAAGCATTACTACAAGTCTGTTACAGTTTTAAGGAGTTTTCATTAAAAAATGAGAATTTTCTAGAGACAAATATAGTGAGTGAAATATAGGAAGTATAATCCCCTTACGTTTTCACATGTTTTTTGACTTAGTGTTTCACTTGTAAGTCAGCGATAAAAAGTTTGTTGATAATTTATTTATAATTTGAGATAATAGTAGTTAGATTTTAAAGTACTACAGGGTGGCTACAAAAATTGAAGTAAAAAGTTCCCTGAGTTTTCCCTGATTTCCAGAGTATTTTTCATGAAATTCCCTGAGTTTCTCCATACGTTCGCAGAACAATTCTTCGGTAATTATGATAAACTTGACACTTGATGAACAAAAAACTATAGACTGATAGATGAATAAAAATAAATAAGAAAAAAATATTTTTACTGTATTCCATAATAGACCAAATAATATAAAGTTATAGATAGAATACTTAATTTTACATTTTTAACTATTTTGATGTGTTTGCAAAAGCAGCCATCAGCCACTGAATCCGTCAATGGCGCCAGCCCTCGGTACATCTCTACTATTATTAAAGGAAATGTTTGTTCGTCTGTCCTGTACGCAGTGTCCTGACGAATCGATGGCACTTACAATAGTGAAATTTAGCACGCATGTAGTCCAATTTTTTTGAAATTTTTCTATAGCGCCCAAATTTTAAAATTTAATCTAAAACATTTAAAAATTAATTCATTGGAATTTAATTATTATTGTTTTCCTAAGAATGGCATACGGTATAAAGACATGACATTCTAAATTTATTTTTTTCCGTTAGATTTTCTCAGCAACGATTTTAGCGGACGAACAAAACAAATAAAAGTTTTAATTGGAGTTTTGTTGTTCTTTTTTCTATCTCCTAGATCGTTAAAGATAGAAGAAAAATTTCAACGGACTTCAAATCTGCGGAAAAATTTACAACAGATCGATACCTAAAAACATGATTTTCTTTAAATAAATAATTTTTAAATTGTAACTTCTATATTTTTTCCAATACGAATTTGGCCGCCGGCGCCGTGAAGAATTCTACCTTCGTGGTTAAAAAGATCAGATTAATTCATTTTGATTTCCTGAGCAACGGATTCGAGTTTGTTCGTTCTGGTTCGAACTGGCGTTCTTCGTTGCTTTTTTCTATCTCAGCGATCGTTAAAGATAGAATAAAAGTTTCAACGGATTTGAAATCTGCGGAAAATTTCACATTAGATCGATACCTAAAAACATGATTTTCTTTGAATAAATAATTTTTAAATTGTAACTTTTATATTTTTTCCAATACGAATTTCTCCGCCGAGAAGAATGACATTCGTTTGATTCGAGATTCATTCATTTTGAAAAGTAACGGATTCGGGTGAAGCAAAAGAAATAATTAAAGTTATGAATGGCGTTTTCTTCAGTGCTTTTTTCTTCATCAGCGATTGTTTAAAATAAAATAAAAATATCAACGGATTTCAAAGCTGCGGAAAATTTTACACCAGATAGATAGATACCTTATACGTTTGATTTTCTTTTAATATATAATTTTTCAATTAAATATTTATATTTTCATAGGAGATTGTGACGTCACGCCGATTGGATCTCTTCGCAAACGATTTTGGCCGCATTTGACACGAAAAAAAACTGCAACGGGCAACGCAAATTTTTCAACAAAAAACCCCCTCAGAGTTCGAAAATTTTCGAAAAAAATAATAACTTCTAACACATATGTATTAAAAAACATATGCATAATCTAAATGAGTACTTTTCAGTTAGCCGGGCGCAATTTTGGACCAAAATCAAAATCGCCAATCTAGGTATTTTAGAAAAAAATGATTTTTTTTTTAAATGTTGATTAAATTGGAACCGGATGTTTAACTTTTGAAGTTTCTTCCGGCCGTTAGTATTTTTCAAAGCCGCAAGGCACTACGTTCCTATTATTGACATTAGGGAACGTGGCACAGCTGTAGACTTCGGTTACAGTATTTCAGGCCGTTACAGGTTTAATAAAACAGTATACAATGTATACATCTCTTATTTTTTTTCTGTGGATGTTTACGTAAAAAATACACTTATCATTTTCGGAATGAAAACAAAAAAGTGACGCCCACATGGCTAACGGAAAAGTACCAAATGGGTGCCATTTGCAAAAAGAAATTCCAACTTTTTCCCTGAGTTAAACGAAACTTCCCTGAGTTTTCCCTGATTTTTCCAGAAAAGGATTCTTCCCTGATTTCCCGGTTCTGTCGTCACCCTGTACTATTATTAAAAACATTCAACACATTAGCAGCACAATATATACAACGGCATTAAACTCGAAATGTATTATGAAATTTGCACTAGAAGTTACTTTAAAGAACAGTCAACTAGGCTGAGGGATAGAACTATTAAGATTTTTTTTTTTTTTTTACAATAGAACTTTTTTATACTTGCCTGTAGTGTAAAATATGGGTTCATTTTTTCAAGAAACAAGTAGAGTATGAAAGAAATTGCAAACAAAAATGTAACAAAGCTGTTTCTATATTTGTCCTAAATCCTCTTATATGAACTGATGCCATACACAAAACAAATAAAATTTTAATAAATCAGATAATGAAATCTACTAAGTACCCAGAGAGTAAAAATAACTTTTTATGATCTAATTTTAAGAAATCCATGCAACTGTAAAAAATATATGTTCCTTTTCAAAAACATTAAAAAAATATTTGTTCCTTTTCAAAAACATTTGTGACACATAGAATGTGAATATTTCAGATTTCATGAGGTTAACATATATGATGACTGTAAATTCAGACTACTGTGTCAACTGCACTTGAACCAACAAGTGGATATCTAAGAAATAGTGAAATAATAAACCACAAAAGTTTACCAACAAATTATCTAGCTTAAAAAATTAAACAAAACATTAACAGATACCTTTCCTCAAGAGAAATTTTGCATAAAAAAACATTAAAATGAGTGAACAGAAAGAGAAACATTAGTTGTGCATTATCGACCTCACATCAAAATTTGAAATAATCCTTGTTGAATATTTTACATCTGTAACATTCCCGTTGTACTGTTTGTGATTGCTACAACAAATTTCTGAAAAAATATCCAATTAAAAAATATGCATAAATTTGTGAGCTAAGCTTTTGAATTAGAAACAAACCACTTTCACTCAAAAAAATACAACCCTATTCAAGAAATAATCTGAAATGTTTTACACTGCACTCTCTCAATTTTGTGCCTGTTAAAAATCAAGTATATATAAGATGAAGAGCTGTGGGGGAAGTCCCCCTAAATGCTCTATACTTATAATCCAGTAAGACAAAATTATTTGAAACTAGGTTTCTAAGTCTAAACTTTGATAAAGATTCAAAATTTGGATGCTATTAAAAATTATGCGCAAATTGTTATGAAGACAGCACTTTTCACAAATAGAATACATATAAATTCACATATATCACCTATGGAATGGTATTCTTGAATTTGCTTTATGTATGGTGCATGAATAAAGTAGGGATCGATTTCACCCCTGCATTTGTATATAGCAAAGTAAAACAATGTTCAGCATGATAAAGAATGCTTTCCACAATGTTATGTCTAAAGACTTGACTATTTGTAACTGAAGTTTAAATGGTTAATTTTATAGTTAAGATTCTAACTGAAAAATTGGAACATGCACTAATACAAATGCCCACATCAAATATCCATTTTTAACTCTCTCTTTTTCAGACAGTTAGCAATAAGTTAGCCCACTGACAAATACAGTAAGCAGGTATCTGAAGCTAAATTTATTCTTTCATTTGTTTCATTAATGAATGATTTTGATTAAATTCTTCTTATAACAAATTCTTTTTTTTTTCTACATTTAAAAAAACAATTTTTTTTTGAATATGTATGTACACAAGTCAAACAGGAAAGCAATATTGGAAAATTTTAAACACGTCAAGGTCACAGTTGAGCCTGATTATGTATGAGATAAATCTGAAAAAGTAATAGATAAAAAATAACGCCCACACAATCGAAATCCTAGTTAGATTACCGTTCTCTCCAATAGTGTAATCTTTTACACTGTTTGCATGTTTCAAGGTAACAATAGCACATTTTCGTCCCTAAATGGTAAGGATGCTCACAAGGGCAGCTTTAAATAGAGATCAATTATGATTTTCTTGTGAATTCATTTTGACAATCAACGCTCAAAATCAGACCCTTAACTTTAATGTTGGAGGGTAGTGTTTAGGGATTTTACATTGTGTTTATGGATAAGCAGCTCATAAACTTCGCACTGGCACACACAATGGGCTACTGGCGATGGTCTGGGATCAACCCAGAAGGCAAAGATCCATGGACAAAACTTTGTAATTTTAAATTCGAGCACTTGTAATTTGACTGTGTTTATGGGAAAAAGATTAACTAGATGAAGCAAATAACGAAGGAAAAAACATACTCTAGTGAGATAACTCTGCTTTTGCAAACTGAAAATTCACTATGGAACAAATAAGAAAAGCAATAAAGGCAAATATATGATTTATCAAGCCACAATGTAAGGCTCACTGGTATATTTATGGAATTTGTGTGCTTCCAAAAATATGTTTAGAATTTAACATGCAGAAGTAGTTGCAAGTTTCACTTATGTGCTGAACGTATGCATTTAATCAAGATACTAGAATCAGTTAGTGAGGAGCATAGAATGCTGGAAATAATGCTCACCTCTTTCCAATTTTTTGATTCCACATTCATAGTCACTAAAGAAGGGATATCTCCAACTTTAGCAAATATTTCAGCTGCAGCAGCATATTCATGCAACCTTTTCAAATGGCTTCCAATCAGTGAGAGGGTTTTTTGTTCAGTTAAATCCACTTTTTTTGCTATGCTTACTAACCTAAAAACATATTTATTCTGAATACCCATAAGCAAGATAATTTATAAATCACATAAAAGTATTAAATCTATACAGATGACATTGCAAAACTACCAACACATTTCTCAAATGAGATGATGCTGAAACAATTTTCATTCACTAGATAAGAGTAGGTAGGTAGTTGAATTAACATCACTGGAGAAACACAACAGGCTATTGGTGACAGTCTGGGACCAATCCCGAACACAGAAGAGGAATATTTAATTATGTATTTAGTGATTTTTTAAATAGCAAAATCTTGACTACATTCTGATTTTATGAAATTTGGAAGTTCAAATTTTAAATCAACAAAATAAAAAAGGCTTTATAGGATCTCCCCTGAAACGATAAATGTAGCAAGCTAAAAATTACCAAATGTAACTCATTCAGCAGAATATACTTTCACCTGCATATCTGTTAGGTAGTCATTACCGGAAAGGGTGATCTAAGTTGTACTTATAATTACAATTGGTTACATCCATTGGAAAAGGGCTAGGAGAAATTATAGAGAATCCCATAATTTAACATATCACTGGATTCGTATAATGTAATGGTTTGTCAGTTTCATAAAAAAGTAAATGAGATAAGTTTAATGTTTCCTAGAAGTATTAATTTTATGAAAATATATGAAATACTTATTCATGAAAGAGTTTAACTAGTAAATATTTAGTTGAAGGTCTCTAATTTAACTAACTTCTTGATCCTGCATGTAAGCTCTAGGTTAATCGGATAACAGCATGGAGTCATTACCTCTATTTCAACCCTTTTTACTTAGAATGAATTCAGTCATATCTATCCTTACACTGCTTTTCATTAAACCACCTGTCAACTGAAGGTGCTCTTGTTTTGAGAATGATTTCATGTTGCATTTCTTTCTTCTGTCTGTTTAGGAGTCTGAACTTTACAATATCAGAATTTAAGTCCAAAGTCTGGAAATTGATGCAAGAGCAAATTTACAAATGTTTAGGACATTGATGAATCAAATTAAGAGATGAATATGATGGAATATGACAGCTTGCAGGTTTTAAAGGTGAATTATTAAATAATTGATTCCAGAACTAACCTAAAGATGAAAAAAAAAAAAAAATCAAACTGTTCAATGGGATTTATAAATGCTGCATAACAAACTAATGTACTTTACCAAAATTTGTCTGGTAACCTGAGCAATTTACTAGTTTTTCATCACTGATATTTTAATCTGACTGATGATATATGCGAACATATTGGAATGATTACTAAGTAGTGATTGTGTAAAAGTAGAAAAATTAGCAGGTAGTTAGGCCAAACAAAAAAAAATGATTTGTTTCTTGTAACCCGACCGACCATGAAAATACAATATAAAAATCCCAACACTAAAGGTTTTTTTAGACTTTAAAAATAGTGTAATTTAATCTAAAAAACCACGCTTGTTAAAACGATTAATTGATTACAATGTGAGAGATCCTAACCGATTAATAACTGTTTATTTCATATTCAGTTCAGACATTATATGTCAAATAAACTCTTTAAGGGTGAAAATTAGGTTTTCGGAAAATTTAGGGGTGAAAATTATAAATACCCAATTTGGGTAAATACCTCAGTATATACCCAGGATATTGACTGCAAAAATAAATATACCCAGGTATTTTACATCACTGATCCCACCTGTGATCAATTTTAAATCTAACATTAATATATTCAGATATTTCATTTAGCATATTTGCTAAAAATATTCAGCAAAAAAAACTTTTTCCTACCTACCTACCCTAATATTTTTGCTCATTTTTACAGGAAACAAATATTTTTTTTGGCCTTATGTATTTAATTAACATTGCACTGGAGCAACAAAATGGGCCATTGGTGATGGTTTGGGATCAAACCCATGGTCACACTTGAGCAGGCACCCCACTCTCCAAACTTCCACACCATGCCAACATGAGGTCATTAGAGGCCATGACAGATTTAACATGCACCAACCCACATTCATGACAGATTTATCATGAACACAGTGGTCTTTGTTTTTATTCGAACACACCACCATACAGTTGCTAATCCGTTACTTTTCCAACTGGGCTACTGAGGCCCTTCAAAAATATGAAAATAATTCTTGGTAATAAACTTAAAATTAATGATTTTATCAGCCCTTACAGATTTAAAAACAATCAGAGGAAAACAGAAAACTATTATCATATTTTTACTACTTAAATTATATTACTCTATCATAAAATGTTCATTTTTGTTACTAATTAAATTGAGAAAAAACCCGAAAGATAAACATATTTTTTTAACATTGATTAGGAAAATATGAACAAAAATGTTTCCCTGGCAAAAATGAAAACTTAAAATGTCAAAAAAAATTACATTATTAGTTACAACTTGCAAAACATAATCAGAAGGAAAAGGCTTGTACGAATAGAGAACATTGTTTCTCCTAACTGTAAGTTTTCTTTCATTAGAAACTCTTTCCATTTGTTTTAAAGGATTTTTTGATGCAATAGGTGCTCAATTGCACAGCATATATCAAATAAGCTATTTCTCTCATCATTTTTTTTGTTGAAAACAAAGCTACTTGGTTTCAACGAGAAAAATATACACCTGGTGCTTTTATAAATGCTTTAAAACACTTCTGTATGGAGAAGCACACTACACCCTATTTAATATTGTTAATAAACAAGTTACAAGCAGTTTCAACTTCTTTCACAGAATAATAAAATTTACAATTCTATTCTTATAACAAACAGAATTTATGTGTAGAGAATTCAGCAGTCTCAACTGCCTATACAAACCTTTGTCAAAATAAACTGAACTGGATTTTGTTAGCTTGTTCTGGAAGATTTGATAAAACTCTTTTCAAAGTGAAGTGAGACTTCAATAACTTTATATCGCTTTACAAATAAAGAATTGCATCATAGTTGAGTTTTCATCAGGACAAATGATTTTTATAACTTTTAGAAGTGATCCAATTGAAATGAGGGAAGTTTTTTGATACAATAATGTAGTGATTAGATTATTAGTGATCGATATTGTTAAGAGTAATTACTTTGTTAAATTACAGCTTAAGTATTTGAAAAATTAAATGAATAATATTTGTTGCACTAATATTAAGTGTAAGTAAGCAATTTGTTCCACAGCAGGTAAAAACTAGATTTGTTGTACTTTTATTTAATGACACTGATGACGTTTTATTTAAAAAATAACTTAACAATTTTAATAGGAAAGTTGGGTAATTTTCCAACTTTTTCTAAAAATGTTTGCTCTTTTTTAGGAAATATGCTTAACTTCTAGTATTAAAATATTGAGCAATTTTAACAAAAAATATAACTCTAAAACATTTCAGATTGTAACCATTTTTCTTACATGTAACTCATTATAATTATAAATAGCATATATGGTGAAACCTTTTATGCATTTAATGTGTGCAACATAAGAAAAAAACTATAAGTGAACATCAACAAAAAAAATTGCAAAAAAGAGTATTAATGATTAATTTGAAGCATTTAAAATAAACTACGCTTATTGAAAAAATAAAAAAACATAAAAATATGATTGTTTGTGTTAAAAATGACAATGCTTCAAAAAAATAAAATGCATTTATTAAAAATTAACATAAAAAGCAAGCAAAATATACATGTAAAAAACATCAAAATAGTTTATGTAAAATTTACAAATAAAATTAGTTAATATAGATATGGACAAAATCATATAATATATTCCAGAATTAAAGTACATTATAAAAAAGCTGGAAATATAACAATAATTCTTTTATCACTTAGGTCAACAAGAACAGTAAGTGTAGAATTTAAGGACATTTTGAGAATGGTTAATTTTATAAGTAATTCTCCATAAATTGTGAGCAATGGGATTATACAATGTTGGTCATTTCAACAAATTAGTTTTGCTTTACAAACAAAACAATTTAAAAATAGCTTACAATACTACAGAATAGGGAAATTTATTTGAAACATAATGAAGAATAATCCTATTATATGCTAACAATACTCAATAAAAATCACAAATAAAAAAAAATTATTACCATTTTGAAGATTTTTTTTCTTATGATCTGTATAAAGATCAATAAGAGTTGAAGCATAAGCTGAGATTCGTGGACTAAAAGAGATCATTACTTTCCGTTTTAAACATAAAATGCAGCTTTGGAGGTTATGCACAAAATTTAATGCCTGGTATAATTAATTTTAGCATTATCTAATAAAAAGCATTTGTAAAATATTGAACAATGTTATAGCGATCCAGCTCTGTCACTAGGAATCTAACATGGTATTCTGATCATTTTATAGCTTTCTTTATAGCAGAAAACATTAGACTGATGAAACGATCTGTGCTTTTACACTGCAGTGGATTAGTTTATTGTCACACCATTTTACAAGCAAATTCTTTGGATTGGTTGGGTTTTAAGGCACAAGGGTGATATCTGGCCAAGCTGCACCAAACACAAGACAGAAAATAGTCAAGTAAACGGAAACCACACAAGAAAAGTTTTACTGACATCAAAGAAAAAATATACACAAAAAGGAATCGAACCTGCACCACCTAAAACTTGCAGGTTACTAGGACAGTGGACAAATCCACTGAGTCACGGAGACCCTGAAGTTCTTAGGGAAACATTCATTATCACTTGTCACACAACAAAGTTTTGTAGAACATGTTTAAATGCATAAACCAAACAAGCTGTTTTATCTTAAACCTTATTTAGTTTATTATTCTACATTCAGGAATGTATGGAGGCAGCAAAAACATACAAAATCTAACCCAATAAAGAAGGTTATTGTTATAAATATTATATATATAGAGATCTATGAAAATTGAGCACATATATATGATTTGTGTAGGTTATTTGTGCCTGAAATTGAAAGACCCCATAGGGTTACATACATAAATTTACAAAAAGGGTTAAAAAATAAATACACACAAAAAGAAGTTTTAATTTGAAATCTAAAAGTATAGTTCATTTCTTGAAGGCAAGTAAATAGGCATGATTATAGCACTTGGCCTGTACAGAATGTCCACAAAATGGTACAAGATTTCATTTCTCAAAATATTACCTCAATTACAGGTAAACCTCACATTACATATGTCACTTTTTAGTTTTGGCTAAAACAACATTAAAAATAAATAAATAAAAATTGTCCTTCAATTTAGGAAGCACGGAATTAAGCCATGTTCAACCAATTCATTAGAAACTTTTTAAAATTTACTCATTCTAGTTTCAAGTACATGATAAATTAACTCTAAGGAAAATGAAAATTACAACACAGAATGAATTTATGGAAAGGTTTAAGAATTTAAGCAAATTTATAAAAAGCAGAAAAACAAAATAATTTTATTATTAGGAAGTAGTATTACTGAAAAATTATTTTCAATATATAGAAAAGAAATATTTGACAATACTTTGAAATCAGATTCTTAAAATTGATGATCAGGAAACTTTGAATCTATCGTTTTCAGATGCTAAATCAAAAGCTTTTTCAATTTCCACTACTCAAATACTTTTCTGGAACTACTTACATGTCAGACCAATCATTTTCAGCAGCTAAATTAACAGCCTTATCAACTTCCCCGATCGATAAATACATTTCAGCTGCTGCTTTGAGTTCATTGATACTCTTGGCCCATTCAGCTTTCTTTAAAAGCAATGCTTTTTTTTCCTTTGCATCAGATGTTGCAAGGAATTCCTAAATTGTTTAATGAAAAACAGAAATAAATGAATTTGTCATAATGACTAATTACAAAGCATTTTACATTCATTTATATGGGATGTATTAAAAAAATTTACACTAGATCATACAAAAAAAAAAAAAAAACATTTTTCAAGTTTTTAAAGATAATTATAGTTACTTTTTCAATTTATCTCAATGGGTCTTTAAATAGAATCAATTGAAATATCAATCATGGTTAAAAGGAGAGTTAACTGCAATAAAAAATGAGTTTATTTTAAAACTTAACCATAATAGTTTATTTGCGGTTCTGTTTTCACTTATTCTTGTGTGAAGGGAATTTTTTTTTTTTCATTTTAATCGATCACAATAGCTATTAAAAAAATATGTAGGCATTCGAAAGAATAAACAGTGAATTTCAATTTATCATCACATTTTGCAGAAACAGGGCTATAAGGACAAGAAATATCTTGTGAAGCAATAGTGATATCCAAGAGACATTCTATAATGCCTCATGTTTTCCAAATTCTTTGACACTACACTACATTTTTTAAAATCTAAATGCTTAGTAGAAAAACTAAGTTTTTAAATCAGAAGCACATTTAACAGATTTTAAAATTTTATTCACTAAATATTTGGCTAAGTTCACAACTGTATACCAAAACATGTATTTATTTTTATGGATAATATTTAGTTTAGTAAAAGAAATACCTGGGCTTTGTCAAACATTCTTAAATCTATGTACATCATCAGTGCTCTTCCATCAGCATTTGCTTTTTGGAAAGCATTGGCAGCTAAATTGAATTTTCCAAGGTTTGCGAAAACATCTCCAATAAGAGAATCCTCACATTCATTTTTTTTCCGCACCTAAATATAAAAATTTTCAATTCTTTAACACATCTGCTGTAATAAAATTTATTCAAATGCACAGTTGTGCAGGGAAAAGAAATCGCCCACTCCTTTTTATAAGTGGGTCATACAGAGAACATTCAACAGTACTGTTCTATAAGGAACTAGCCAGCACGGCATTGGCCATACAGAATGTCCACAAAATGGTACAAGATTTAATTTCTCAAAACATATCTTCTTTTCGTGGGGTCAAAGGTGTGACCACTGCAAGCTAACCCCGAGAATTTGAAGCCTCTTGGATAACAGCCATAACCGCGCTACCAGTGATGTTGGTTTGCTTCGCAAATGAAATGGGAATTCGTAGCCTATTGGATAACAGCCATCACAGTGTTGCTTAACACAGCGCTCATTGTCAAATGCGGCCAAATTCGAATTGCGAAGAGATCCAAACGGCGTGACGTCACAATCTCAAACGAAAATATAAATATTTAATTAAAAAATTATTTATAAAAAGAAAATCAAATGTATAAGGTATCTAACTGGTGTAAAATTTTCCGCAGATTTCAAATACTGTGAAATTTTTAATCTATCTTTAACGATCCTGATTTTACAAAAAAAGAACTAAACAATGCTAGTCAAAATGTTTTTTATTTGTTTTGCTTTCTTTCACTGTGGAATCGTTTGAGTGCAGGAAATGCAATCTGTGATTTCTTGAATCTCGAATCAAATGAAGGTCATTCTTCGCAGCTTGCATTCGTGTTGCAAAATATATAAAAGTTACAATTTAAAAATTAAGTTAAAGAAAATCATATTTTTAGGTAACAATCTGATGTGAAATTTTCCGCAGATATCAAATGTATTGAAATTTGTACTCTATCTTTAACGATCTAAGAGACATAAAAAGGAACTGCATAACTCCAGTTAAAACTTTTTATTTGTTTTGTTCTTCAGCGGAAAGCTTTGCTCGTAAAAGCAAACGGAAACACAGAAAAAATAACTCTAGAATCTGTCATTTCTTTATGGTTTTGCCATTATAAGGAAAACCATAATAATTAAATTCCATTAAAGTAATTTTAAAATGTTCTAGATTGAATTTTAAAATAAATTTTTGTTCAAAAATTGCAAAACATTTGGACTACCTCTATGGCGCAAATCCAATTATTATAAGGCCCATAGATTCGTCAGGACACAGCATACACATAAGCATACAAACAAACACTTCCTCTTATAATAGTAGAGATAACATCTTATATGCACATGTACACATAAAATTTGCTTAAGGGTTTGTTTTCATATACCATTGCCCACAAACTTCATAATTTTCAATGACGCTCACTTTTGAATTTGTATAAAAATTTAACCTGAAATATGCTTTAAGTGATTTGGCTAATAATGAGAACAGAAAATTTGGAGCAATTAATGCTTACCTAATTTTTCAGAATTTAATTTATATTTTTCGAAATAATCTTCCTATCAAGCTGAAATTATTGATAACATTATTCTTAAAGAATCCAAACACCCTTTCCTCCAGGTAGTTTTTCAGCATAATTAGTTTGATATCAACAATTTGGAACGCAGTTTTTCAAGGAATGACTAATTTCTAGCTGGAAGGAAAAACTGAAATTTTACATTATTATATAAGGAGTTGTGAATCTTATTTCCATCAAAATATGAGGATCGTTAGTCAAGTTTGAATAATTTATCTAACTAATATTTGATACTAAAAATTAGCTTTTAAAAGAAACATTGTACTATCAACAAAAAAGTATATTGTTTGAGTTGCATAATAAAATATTTATGGAACATTATTTGGACACGAATAAAAATTTGAGAATCTAAAAGCACATTAGGGTTCTAAATTTTAGAATAAAAATCATGTATAGCTATTAGAAATTATAAAGTTTATTTTCAATTCATACGAAGACAGTTTAATATTCAGTTTTATTCATATCAATTTACAGATGAAGTTATTCCCCAGTGAATGGTACTTTTGTTTTACTATTGAGTTATGCATGTATCAAGAGGTTTAGTTTGCTTTTTTCCCTGTACAAGACTGCTCAAGAGACATTACTTCTGAAAATTTATTTCGAAAACAGAATATTGATTTTAGGTCTATATAAGCAAAGTTATACACAGTCCAGTCACAATAGCGTGACCACTGGCTACTCTTGACGGCACAAAATTACCAATTACAGAAGGCACGCAGCAGCATTAGTGGTGGAGGGTATAAATAGGTTGTTGGAGTGAAGCGGAAAGCATTGCAATTGTTAGAGTAATGCAGAAACAGAGTGCTTTATCCTAAGTCCAAAATGTCATGATCATTGGCTTCTGGGCCAAGGGGTGGCAGCATTTTCGAAATGGCTAATTTTGTGAACTGTTCATGTGACGTGCCAGTGGTAAAAGTGTACTGTGCATGGCAAAATGGCACTGTCCAAAACCAGCAATGTGGCAAGTGTGGTGTCACACAGGCCATAATGACAGAGGTGTACAACGGCGGCGGCGATGGGTTCGGGTGAATCGACGTACAAACGTCGACCAACTGACCACCTAGAGAACCAAGGGGATAACTAAAGTGCATTCTCAATGACAGTTCAGCAAACATTACAGCGTATGGGGCTTCGCTGCAGATGGCTAGTTAATGCACCTTTCACCCACATATAATGGGAAAGCAAAGTGCCCAGTGATATGTGGAGTAAAAAATAAATAATCAAAGATTAAAAAGTTAAGAACATTTATTAATTAAAAGCTGCAAAACCTTTTACACAAAAGAACCAAAGATTGAAAACAAGTGTTACATACTTTTACAAAAGTATAACAAAATTGTTTTCTGAAAGAAAATAACTTTCGTCTTTATACTTCTAGTACATCTAAAAATTAGCATAAATGCCTTATTAGAATGATTGCCACAAACAAAATAATAATACTCTATTAGGTAGATGATTGACCATAATATTATGACCACACCCATTTATAGTTATGATGTCATACTGTGGCCAATCACAAAAGCATGACAACTCAACTTGTTTGTTTACCTAGTCATAAACATACAAGGGCGTGCAAACACGTGAAGACGAATTCTAATATACATAGGTTATCTTGATTATCTTTAGCAGCACTTATGCTGATGGCTGTTCATTGGCCATGAAGGCACACCAGTACTGCAACTGGACGTCAATTGAGTGGCGACAGGTGTCTTTTTCTTACGATTCTTGTTTTATGAGCCATCAGGCAGATGGATGTTGGCATATGCTGTGTAAAAAGTCAAGAAACCAAACACCCTGCAACAACTGCCAAACGGGTTCAAGCTGAAGGAGGACATGTTATGGTCTGGGGAACGTTTTCATGGCATTCCTTGGATGCACACATTATTGTTGAAGTCACGATGGATCAACAGAAGTATGCATCTGTCCTTGCGGACCATGTCCACCTCTACATGCAGATTTTTTTCTCTTACCACGATGGCAATGTGACGAGTCATTCAGCTTGCAGTGTACATGCTTGGTTCAAATAGCACAAGGATGAGTTTACCATACTCCACTAGCTCCCCAAACTTAAATACAATCAAGAATTTGTGGGACAATGTCAACCGGTTGTTCACGCCATGGATCCTCAACCGCGCAACCTAGGGCAGCTGGTTACGGAACTGGAGACGGCATGGCTCCATACCACTGTGGGTACCTTCAAGAACATTATTGTCTCTCTTTCTGCCCGTCCCGCAGTGGTCCGAAAGGTGCTGCAAAAGGTGGTTATTCAGGTTTTTGACAGGTTGACGCATTAATGTGACTGGACTGTGTATATTGAATTTTTTTCATATAAGTAATTATTCATAATACTTATTCAAGGATTTACATTTGAAGCTTGAAACAAAACATCTTGAGTTTTCAAGGATTAAAGAGCATGTATCAAAATTTCAGAGCATGTTGGGAAGCCAATAAAATAAATGTTCATAAAATTTCAAAGGAAACTAGCCTTTGGAATAAAAAAAACCATTTCAAATTATGAAACAGGATTTTTTACAAAATTCAAGTGATTTATGAAGTATGTTTATATACTATTCATTCACATACCTATATAGGATAAAATTTATAACTGTATATGATAAAAACCACTTCAATACATAAAAATTTGGTTTAACAAAAAATATTAATCGATTTTTTCATACCAGATTTTTTTTTTACCTCTTAATGAGATAAAAAGTTTTAAGGGAAAAAGAGTCTCTTTAAGAGTTTATATTTCTCCTAGTAAAAGTAGCATTTACCAAATTACAGTTAAAATCATAAAAAAATACTTGTCTTTTTTGTTAAAAACTTGCTTGAAGTGTGATATTTAAATACAGACAGACCATATTTTGTTGAGTTTTACTCAGTTGCTCAGAAAATAAAATAAAAATACTAACAAGAGCTTTTAGAGTTTGAATAGTAATTTAGAATTTTTTACTTAAATTATCAAAAAAAGGGATCTATATCATCAGTTTCATAGTAAAATCTAACTAAGTAAGATTATCTCTTAGAAATAATTTAATTTAAAAATTAAATAGTTTAGAAAAATAGCCTTACTTTCATTAAGTTTCAAACATTTAAATGAAATCAAACTTTACCTGCTGTTTCAAAATTTGAAAAATACATTAATACGTGAATATTTAAGAAAAATGTTTTACCTCAAGAGATTTTATCAATTTTAAAAACATTAAATCTTTGATTCGAATAAAAGCTTGTCGTGAAACGTCTAGATTCAAATTCTGTAAAGCCCCTTCAGCTAAAGCCCGCCAGTCTCCATCTGTAACTCCGAGACAGGCCACACGATACGCATTAGTGAACATTTTCTTCTCAACATATTGATACATGGATGCCGATAAAGGAATGTCAATTGTAGAAATAGCATTAAAATGTAAACAAAAGACTTTCGCTCCACAAAAGCCAATGACAAATCCCTAAAAAATAAATAAAAGGTTATGTTCTTTTCATAAAATATAAAACAGAAGGATGAAATCAATCACTTTAAAGGTTCATATTCCTAAGTACTTTGAAAATACAGAAGTTAATAAATAAAAACACCTTTGAAATCAACATGAGGCAGATATACAGTCCACTTTTTAACTAAACAAGTTTCTAAGACCTTTCAGGAAGCTCTAAAAGCTATTTTGAAACTCTTAAAGAACTAAATATTATTATATAGTAGTTTGAAGACTTATGAATTTGTAAATTTTAACTAGTTTATTAGAAACAGACTAAATACTTAAAATGGTTTTGGAAGTGTTAATGCCATGATGTTTATTGCAAAATTTCTGCTTACTTGAAACTTCTGTTGTTGCACATTGAAATTTTCCACTTTGATATTAATTAATCCAGCACCCGTAAAACAAAGCATATCTTCATTGTGATTGTTCCATGCAACACTGTTGGCATTTGGTTCCTGTGTAATACAATTAATACAAATTACTATATAAGCTTAAAAATAAAAAATGCCTAACTAATTAAAAAGTCAAAGCTCTTAATATAATACGCAATATTAATTTAGACCTTTTTACCAAACTCACTTGATAAAGTAAAGTTTTTGAACTAAGATCAAACACACTACAAATACTGTTGTCATCTACAACAGCCAGCTTTTTCCTTTTAGCACTCAGGTCCAAGCATCTAATGGATGAGTTTGTTTTCAGAACTTCGACAGGTAAAGCATTGTCAACGAAAATTTTAACTACCTGGAACATACAACACGCTTTTAAGTATTCAAATGATTTTTCAAAGAATTATAAGGACATCAAAAACATAGTAAAAAGTAGTAAATATAAAACAATTAAAACGATAAGTATAAAATTAAAATAAGCAGAGTGAACCAGTCAATCCTTGACCACCAACCAATAATTGACTATTTCCTCATTTAAACAAGCAAACTAAACTAGTCAATCTAACAATAAATCAAATTGACTATTGTTAACAATGGATAACTAAAATAAATTATAACAATATGATGTTCACTAATGTAGCAACTATAAAATTAAACTTCATTATGCTAACACGTTATCCATGTAAGATGTAATTCAGAATCTTTTTATAAGCATGACAATCTTAGTTTCAAATTAAACAAAATTCAAAGAGTGTTATTTTGAAGAAAATAACAATATTTGAAAAATAAAATCTGATCAGTAAAGAAATTGACCAACTTTCAGAGAACAGATCAATCTCATGGAACATACAAGGAGTGATAAAAAGTATCTAGATTTGGGAAAACAATGCCACCAAAACTAAAACGTTCTAAGTTGAAACATAATCACCTATGTTCTAACCCTTCTGAAAGCACACAAATCTTTTAAAGGTTTTCCATGCGAAGAAACCTTTTTAAAGTAGTGAACAGGCATATCATAACATTCTATTCACTATAACCAATGATTTGACATCTTTGCCTTTTCAAGTTATTTTCTTTGCCTTTGTTTTTTTATTTTCGTAAATAAAAATAAGTAGCATGAAATGAGGTGTTGTGTTAGAAATAAATCGCTCCACAACTTGTGATACATGGACAAGCATTTTTATCATGGAGAAGTTTCCACTCTTATGCAGCAATGGCTTTTTCACAAGCTATGTCCTTAAATGCAAAAAGATTTGAATATAATATTCAAGGCACAATTAATACAAAGACAATATAAAGTTATCCGATTTGATATGTTGTTTCTTGTAAAGAATATTAAGTGGTAAAGTCTAAGTGAAAACAGCACACTTAATTTAATTCTACTGTTTATTAATCTTGAGTTTTAAAACAAAGCAACTATCCAATAATATTATAAGTATAAATAAAATGTATTACATTAATTTATGAAGAAAAACTATAGTATTTGAAATATATTAAAAAACTAAGTTATTTATTTAAAATTTATGCTGATTAAATTATTTGCGAGTTCAAATCCAAACGTAACGTGGAATTTAAATCTGGCACTTTTTCCTTATTTGGTATTAGCAGCAGTGATCTATTTTAAGTTCTATAAATCTTGAAATAGATCACTGAATCTAGTATTTTTTATATTCGGGTATATTTTAAAAGTATAAATCTTAAACTTTTAAAATATTTTGATTGAACAACCAAAATTATAAAGCATCACAAATGAAACCTTCAGTTTCTGATACAATTAAAGTATCTTATTTACAAGTTTTACTTCAGTCTTTTTGTACCCTTGTCTGATAATTTTCTTTCAAGTTAACAGTTTTATCATTTTACAGGGTGGCAACAAAATTCTCGAAAAAAGCTCCCTGATATTTCCCTGATAGTGTGACTAAAATTTCCCTGATTTTACAAATCCCTTAAGAAATGTCGAGATCCGTAATTGGTATCGATATACAGTACCCACACAACAATATTTCAAATAATTAATAATTTAATAATATTTCAAAAATTTAGGTTCAGATGGGGTCAAAAGATCATTCATTCTCCACAAATATTTTATATTTTTTCTCATAAGATATTTTAATTGTTATTGTAAGGGTTGAAACACTTAATGCAACACTAACAATAGCAATTGAAAAAACTGGGAAAAAAATATAAATATTTTGATTATGAACTTTTTACATCTGTCCCTACATTGTCCTCTATACAACAAAAGCAAACGCAAATACAGAGGCTGTTCACACATTTTTTAGACAATGTATATTGTATTCACAAAACTAAATTACAAAAAATTCTTGTGTTTTAAATGTTCTATTTGATAGCCCTTATTCTGAACTATCTTCCAACACCGTAATTTCCAGGATAATAATGCCTTTTGAAGTCTCAGAAGAAGTATTCTATCCCATTCCTCCTGAACAACTTTTCAGAGTACTGTAAGGGTTGTGGGACGACGTTTGGATAATGCAGATTTTAAAAGTCCGAAAGCACAAAAATCCATAGGTGATACATCGGTAGATTTAGTAGGGATATCAGTGAAGGGTATGGCCTTGATACCGGTTTTTTGTTCCAATTTAGGAAATTTACAGTGGATTTTGATGTGTGACTGCTAGCTTTGTCTTGATGGAGTTCCACAGATTGATGGCACTGTGGGTAAAGCGATGGTATTTCATTCAGAAAAATTGGCGATAAATTATGTTCCTGATAGTATTTGGAGTTAATCTTGACATTTTTTCCCCACTCTCTTTATTTTAAACTTGCCATTATATGAACAACCAGCAACAATTATGAATCCCTTAGAAAAACTTTTTTTCGATTTTGTGAACCATGTACTTAAATTTTTTTCTCCCCTTTTATAATAATAAATGGCTTTTTTTTGCTGCAATCATTTAAATACACCAATGATTCATCTATTGTGACAATTTTTTTCCATTTTTCTTTGGATAAGTGTTTCTCATATAGAATTCGGCAGCATGTCTTGCATTCAACGATATGCTTTGGAGAAAGACGATGCACATTGCGTTTTTTCGCTTTCTTAGATTTAAATCAACGTTTATCATTTTGTTTACAGTGGACACAGAGCATTTTAATGATTTTGCAACTGTCCTTTGACTAGGGGGATTTTCTTTTAACATCAAACAATGTACCTTTGCAATAGTCTAAGATGTCCGCTTCTTCCTTGGATACTTGTTTGGAATTTTTGTCCCAATTGAGGCTTCAATTTGATGTTTTTTTCCTTTCTTGTTGACGATAATACCTATCGACGCTTTAGATTAGAAAGAGCATAAATATAGCCTTTGAACCACTGCTTCGTTAAAAACGCCATTTTGAATAAAAACAAACCTCTCAAGCCACAGACGGTAATTTTGACTTTTAAAAACATAGTATAACTGCAATTATTTCTTTAGCAGCAAACGATTTTTTATTACCACCAAACGAAATCGTCTAAAAATGTGCGAACAGCCTCTGTACACATAAAAAATTGGTCCATCTTCAATCTACGTTTAAAGCGGTGGCAACGATCTTGGCGGGTTTTTTTGGCGCACTTCTTGTAACGAGTTAGGGCAGGTTAAGGCAACCCATTTTTTTTTCGATTATGGTTTTCATGGCAACCTCGGCAAGCGGAAAGTTAAACCTTTAGGTCCGGTGCACACATCCAGTTTTTCAACATGCGGCGCCGCTGCCGCATCGCAAGTGCGGTCTGAGATACATAAGATCCAATGGAGTAGTGCACACATGCCTCCGGAGCCTTGCGTGCAATTTGTACTGCAGTTCCCCACGGCGCCGCAAACGCTTCTCCTGTCTGAAGTGACTTATTTTTTTCATAAATAAATGGAATATAAAAAAAATTAATAAATGGTTGCATCCAGAAACATCTATTTCGTTTAAAAAAAAAAAAATATTTTTTTTTGCACCAAGTGAAAAAAACACGTTTTCTTCGATAGAATATTGATTGCAAATGGCGCAAAATTAGTACTTGCGTCATTTCATGGTTATGTGTGCATAGTTGGGCTTCAGTGCAGCACTTTAAAAAATAGGATGTGTGGATAGGATGTGTGGAAATAGGATAGGCTACGGCCGGTACAGCAGTTGTAACATGATCCCACCAAGGAAGAATTTATACGTGATATATTTAGTTCTTTTTTCTATCTACTAGACCGTTAAAGATAGAGTAAAAATTTCAATGGATTTGAAATCTGCGGAAAATTTTACAATAGATCAATACTTAAAAATAGGATTTTTTAAAAATAAATAAAATTTTTAAATTGAATATCTTTAATATTTTTGCAAGAGATTGAGACGTTTTGAGGGATTTTCAGCAAAAAAAAAGAAAGGCTGGCATTGTTTAGTTCTTTTTTGTAAAATTGGGATCGTTAAAGATAGATTGAAAATTTCAACGGATTTGAAATTGGCGGAAAATTTGACACCAGGTAGATACCTCCTACGTTTGATTTTATTTTAATAAATAATTTTTCAATAAATATATATATTCACAAGGGATTGTGACGTCACACCAGATTCCTATTTGGTTTGTGAAGGCACTCTGTTATGACTGTTACTCAAAATAAAAAGCAAATTATAGTTAATAATATTCATAATTTGGTTTGATTCGCAAACCAAATGGAAATTCACAGGGAATTCATTCTAATAGGCTACAGATTTCCATTTGGTTTGCAAAGCAAACCATCACTATGGGCAACGCCATAATGGCTGTTATCCAATAGGCTACGAATTCTCATTGGGTTTGTTTCTCAAACCCTATTTGTAGCAATCACCGCTGGTTAGCGAGCAGTGGTCACACCTCACGCCACGAAAAGAACTGTCATGGGCAACGGCGTGCTGGCCACGCAGTGTTTGTATTCTTTAAAGTTCTTTCACAATTCGCTAAACTGTTGGTTGATTTCATTGGTTCATATGAAATAATTCCTCCCTTGGCAAATTTAGAAGTGCGCCAAGGCCGTTACACCGCTATAAACGTAGACTGAAGCTTTACCAAAAAATTCTACAAAAATGTAATTGTAAGCAAAAAAAAAGCATCATAAGTTACCCAATTTAAAATTGTATACCACAAGTTGTATCGATGGCCTCACGGCGACGAGACGCTCCGGCTGTGAAAACCACGGCGGCGGTTTTCACGGGGTTCAAAAATTACGACGCCAGTGTTCTTTATTCGAATTTCAATTTCGGTGAATACGACCAAATGACCATAGTTACCATTTTTATCAAAATTTTAAAAGTTCCTTGATATTTTGTGAAATTAGGAAATTTTCTCTGATATTTCCAGAATTAAAAAGTTCCCTGAGAATTCCTTGATTTCCCGGTTCTGTTACCACCCTGTTTTAATACGGGCATAACAAATTGAGGAATAGTTATTTTCGTTACAAAATTTTAAATTCTGTTTACAAAGGTGTTCACTGTTGTCATAAATTTCTAGGATTTTTAAAAAGGCACTTTATTAAAAGTACTAAAAATTAAAAGCTTAAGTTAAAATTTTACTTAAAAATTACTGTTCCATAATCTTAAGATATAGTTTTTTTTAGCAACTCTGTATAATCTCAAATCAGCACAGCAAAAATGTTGCAACTGTCATGAAAGTTAAATTGAACTCACTATATTGACACATGAGTTGGATTTGTCTTCATTACACAGAAATACTGTAGCAAACTTTTACTTTAAAATTCAAGAATACTAGTAAGAGTTGCTTAAACCATTGAATGCTGTATATTTTAAACAGCATATTTTAATATGCATACTATATATTTTAAATTTAAAACATAAAATTTATATATTTAAAATTAAATTTAGACACAGGGGCACATGCCTCTGGAAACTTGATACGATCCAAGCCATGGCAGCTAAGATAATTATTGGGGCTGTCTACTCTACAAACAACACCAAGGCAGAGCAAGAGTGCGGCCTTCAGACACTTGATAATCGAAGAAGATACCCAACAGTTAAATTTATTAATAAGGCTAACAGTCACGCTATTAATCATATCTCTCGTAGAGCAATAATTAACTGGAATGGTCGATCAAGACTCAAAAGGTCATCTACCATGAAGCTTGATCAAGAAATCCGAGAAAGTCTTCAATTGGATCAAGGATATACATTGCTTCAGGAACCTGTCATAACATCCTGCCTTCCCCCAAATACTGTAATCAATTTGAACCTACTAGAGCACTGTTTGAAAAAGGAAATTGAGGCCATAGTTAATGCTAAACGAATTCAAACTATTGAAACTTTATTTGGGGCGTGACCATGTGCAGATGTATACTGATGGATCCTCGGATGAGACAATATTAAACGGTGGAGTAGGCATATCTATCACCCTGACAAATGACACAAAAATGCAAAAAAGCATTGGAGCAGGAAACATCGCTTCTAATTTCACTTGCGAACTAAAGGCAATTCTAGAGGCCCTACAAATGTGTATTTTTCTGGGTAATACTGATAAAGGTTGTGGGCTCGTCATTTTCAGTGATTATAGGGCTGCCTTGGAAGTGATTGGGAATGGAGACTCCAGGCTCCCACAAGATATCCATCATTCCTTAGAGGAAATTCGTCACCTGGGGAAAAGCTGCACATTTCAGTGGACGCCGGCGCATGTTTGCATTGAAGAGAATGAAGAGGCAGACAGGCTGGCAAAACAGGCGAGAAACCTAAACTCAGACATTCCCAGCACCGTAACTCTAGGAGACGCTAATGCAATTGCTAGATACAGACTGAGAGGAAAACACATAAAAAAGGAACATCAGCTATGTGTTATCAATGCAGACAGGATTACTACCAAGACTATTTCCAGACTTAGAACCCAACACTTTAGTGGAATGACTAGAAATACAGGCGGAACCAGAACTTACAAACTATGTAGAAACTGCCTGGGAAATGAGGAAAGTGGCCAAGAACTCACCCCGGAACACATTTTTAACTGCCCGGCCATCTTGAGAAGCTTACAGGCCATTGACGAAAGTTCCCTTTCAGGGAAATCTTTATAGCAACAAAATTGTGGACATTGCAAGGGCCATGATTTCGGCACATGGAGTAATTTGACTCGACTTCGATTGGACACGACAACAACCAACCATACTTTAAATACTAGTACATGTAGGATCTATAAATGCTGCCTTGCCATTGAACAGCTATTTCTGATTTTATGAATACACAATGTGTGAGTTTTATATAAAATGAGTTTTATTAAAATATAGTTTTAATATTGTAACTATTGGATTTAAAGTGATGTTTTTTATAAAAGATTTAGACAATTTTGGCATCTTACAATTATGACAATAAATGTTCACAATTTATGAATTATTTTTGATTCAAAGTCAAATAGGCTCTAATGATACATATTAACATTACAAAATTGTAATTCTCAATTTATATAAGATATTGGATTTGATAATGTTTTAAGGAATAGTAGACATTAGCAATATCAAGAAATTAAAGTTTACTTTTTAAATATAAAAGGGCAAAGGTTTCAATTACATCAATTGATAAATCAAGGGCTTTGAAACAAGCTTTAGTTTGATGTAAAAAAATAATTTTATGCTGAGTTTCATATTATGTCAGTGCAACTGATACAATATTGTGGAACACATATTAATAATTTAGAACTTCCAATGTACTTTAAATTATAACCCTAGTTTTGTAAGTACCTGAACAAAAGACTTAACTTTCAATGAAATTAAAACTAACTTTTTGAAATATTTAATGTAAAAACTAAGATGATGTTATCAGAACTTTAGAATTGAAAGTCAGATTTCAGAAAGTACGTATGAAAAGTTGCAAAGACTCTAATTCACTTATTTCAGGCAATACATGCTAAAATACTATTTACTATGCATTAAATTTTTAATTTTTCTAAACATTATAGGAAAATAAATAGTATACAATATGTAAACTTTTTAGTTGTGACATGCTTACTTTGGTGGTATCTGAGACATATTGAAATAAAAAAATAAAGAACTGTCAGAAATATAATTTAATTAAAAACAAAAACAGTATTTTCTACCTTTCCATTTTTTAAACCTACAAGCAACCCTTCACATCCAGGTGGACCACCAATCACTTTTATGTAACGAATGAGAGCATCCATCATCCATTGTTTTTCTAAGACTCCTTCAAAAGATAAACACTGAAGAATCTTTTCCTGGATTAAAAGAATTTTGCATCACATATTTTGATAGAATACATTTTGAAATCAATGAGTTTAAATGGAGAGTTTTATTTTGATTGCAGCTTTGCAAAGTTTTATAGCCATAAGATAAATATATTTATTATATTTGAAGCTTAGCATTTTTACTATTGAATTATCCCAACTTTTAACACCATTCAATTAGTTGATTTTTTTTGTGGACATATAAAATAGCTTTGTGAACAGAGCATACAAACTCTGAAACCATAAGTATGTATGCACTTAAAATTACAAATGATCATGAATTGAAATATGTGTGCCTAGTTTAGAATATATCAAATTAGGTATTTTAAAGAGATTGTCATAAAATCAGAACTGTTGTCTTAAAATATTTATTTTCTTTGGTCCATCGTAAAGTCATTTATTTATTTGGACATAACTTGAAAGGATAGTCAACAATGTTATTTTTAAATAATGGATACTTACTTGACATAAAACAATGTGTTTCGCACAAACAACCAACAAAGTGCATTCAACCTTGAGGTTAATCTTTTGCTTTACTTTGTAATGCATGTCTGATGATTGATCTGACACTTCATAAATATTTATCCTCTCCGGCATTTGTATCTATACATGAGATTGAAATGTCATTTTAAAAAATAAAAATTCACAACATTAATGGAAGAAATTTCAAAAAGTGCATTTATCGAAACGTACCGCCAGTCGCTTTTTATAAATTGCCAATTTCTTCACTAATTCTCTACACTTAACAACAACTTTATCATCAGTAATTAAGTGTTGTACAACTACATCTGTCATGTTTTCTCTGTAAGCATAACGGTCCCTGTACAGACCATGAACTGTGGAAAATCCAATTTCATAATATGCAGCAATACCATCTTCACTTCCCACGGCCTATTAACACAAGTCATTAAAATGATAAATTCATATCAGTATACAAACAGAAGGTATAGAAGAAAAAATATAACAATATTACAAACCAAATTAATTATACTTCCAAGTTTGGAAGATGAAGTGATATATACAAAACAGTTAATTTACTAAATATTGTGAACATTTGGAAACTCTTCAGGGTTTGATGTACTTTTGTATCAAACATATATAAATATCATATTAGAACTATTATATCTTAGCAAATTTTTGTGGATATGCATTATATATGTGTATACAGCATAACCACATATTGCTAAGTGTATATATAGATTTCCAGTAGAAAACAAAAACTTCTTAATAATGATTGAATTGTATGAATGGATTGTATAAAACACATGCTTACATTTTACAACTATTATATCTAAGAAATTTTTGGATAGCCATTAAAAGATCATATACATATATATGCTGCATAACCACAAACTATTAGAGCAGTTTTACATGATAACAATTCACCTGTCATGAAAGAAAGGGAAACCAACTTTCTGCAAGAGGACAAGAATGTCTTTGGAGTAGATATTGTAAAAATAATGGAACACGATGGAGCATTTAGTTTATCGCAGTAACATGAGAATGAGCACATTTGTAAACCTTAGAATTCTGTACATAAAAAGCAGTAAAGATAAACTCTGGAACAAAATGTTTGCGTTTGGTTTCTTTCAGGAGTTTGAAGCCTTTTGTGAGGTTTCATCGATGTGAGTAGGTAGTTAATTAACATTGCACTGGAGCAACTCAGTGGGCTATTGGTAACTGTCTGGGATTAATAACAAATGGGAAAGATCCAAGGACAATGACTTGTAATTAGGGTACCAGCTCAGGTGTTGTTCGCATCACATGAACATAGCTTACGTATGTGGGATTTCATTTACTTGCCCATTTAATCCTGCATTTATGCTTGATGAAACTGAACACAACTTATCGAAAACAAAAGAATAAATTACATTACTGTAAAATCTATATGAAAAAAGCTGAAATTTTCTTTTACGTTCTATCATTTCAAATCCATGTTTTGTGAAGAAATCAATAATCATTCAGTTTGGTTACCTATATTTTTATTAGAACTCAAAAAATAGCAAAACTAATACTTATCAAACATAGATAGGCAAAAATAAATTTCTAAGTATACTAATAAATGTTATAAATACTCTCTCTATATATATAATACTTTTGTACAGGCCAAGTAAAAAAGATGAAAGCTTACTAGGCTACTATTTTCAACTACATTCGAACTGAGAACAAAAATTGTATAATTCTTAACTATCCTTTATGGCAAGCATGCATAACGGTGTTAACAGTTTTGTATGGTTTGGAATGTCTTCTAAAGCAGTTATTTGATAGATTGGAACAATCCGGCAAGTAAGGCAGCAGTCAATGTGCTAACTTGAAGTGCAATGAGATCATGAGCACATATTTGATTAGTTAAGAGCAGATCTAAATAGATTTTAACAAAATGTTCTAAATATTTTGTACAAAAACCAAAATTTAGTAAGGCAATTCTTAAAGTTATGTATACAATTAAAACCAGTATGTTATTTTCATTAATGATTTGGAAAAGTACTGATTTCTCACATGTTCTAGAAATCTTACTAAGAATTTAGATTATCAGAAAAATGAAAGCCATTTATCTCTCCCAGGCACACACCAGAGAAAACAGAATGTACCACTTGTATTAAAGCCTCTTTGAAATGATGCAATGCTGTTTTGCGGCTCTTATTGCAGCCTATGGAGACTTAGAAACATATTGAATTTGTCAGGATATAATTGGTTAGATTCTTAAAATTTAATTAGTAAAGTACAGTAATATTTAGTATAAATTTCATTCTAATCGCCACAATTCTTTCATTGTGGTTACAATTTTCATTCAGTGGTGTAAATTAAAGATGTGAATTCTGCTGATGGAGATTTATGTAACCATAATTTAAAAACAAGTATACTTACAACATGAGTTGAATCTTCTTTGGTCGCACAACACCACACCCATGAGTCTTGCTCGGAAACATAACCAACAAACACTCCCTCTTTCGTATACAAAGAACATTTTTTGTTTGTTCCACATATTAAAATATATTCGCCACTGGAAAAATAGTTTATTCGAAGAGGATCAAAACCCAGTGCTCTCTCCCGTCCTACCTGTGAATAAAATTTTTGTATCAATAAATATAACATAAGGGAACTTTGTGTTGTAAATAAACTTTGTGTATAAAATTCACAGTACAAAAAATATTTTTGAATTTTATTAAACATTTGAAGTTAGTAAATCACAAAACAAAATTTGATACATACATGTTTGTACCCTTGCTTCATATTTAACTGTTAAATTGGGAAAAATTCGCAAGGCCATGGTCAGATGACGAGAATTGACAAAGAGCCAATGAATAATATATTCACTCAACACACAATTTTGGTTTAGACCAGGATAAAAATTATCTTACTAGATTAAATAATAAAATTACACTATGGTTTTGGAAAATGTGTTGGTTTTTAACAGTAGTTTGCATGTACATTTATATAAAATTAACAGTCAAGTTATGTAAATATCATGGACAATGATCAGCATTAAGATAAGCAACAAAATACAGGTACAAAATAAAATGAAAAATTTATTGTAGAACAGAGATATATAACTATAACAATAGAACTTTACACTGAACCATTCCAAAAGTAAACAAATTGTTATGGAGACTTACATACAAAGATGACAGAGTGGGCCCACCACAAAAACCTGCTGTATTTTTGCTAAAAGTGGGTTTTTGTACAAGATTTGTGATACATTTTGAAATTTCTAAAATTATAATAATTTATATAAATTGTAGGATTCTACCACTGTTTCTAAAATGGTACATTGTTGTGCAATTGCTTAAAATTTGACCTTGTGGGGGAGGGGAGAGGACATAACCAAACATGTGTATACAAAATTAAACAATAGCTTGTAAAAAAATATATAGGTCATGAAGTCAAAGAAATGTATGACATACTATTATGATACTACATTGTTAGATCAAGGTTTTATTCCAACACACTATGACACAGATCCATCCTTCAGTCTTCAAAAATTATTGGATGAACCTGCTTGTTTTATTTATGTGCATTATGTTTAACAAGCTTTCCAGTAACAGGGAGGTTCTAAGAAAAGAAAAAAAGCAATACCTCAAACCCTAAAGAAATACGTGATCACAATGCACTCTCCCCCCTCAAAAAAAAAAAAAAAAAATCCTAGGTACACCATTGGCTTTAAGGTATAAAACTATTAAACCAAACAAAGCTATATTTTTAATGAAAAAAATGAAGGTAATTTATATTTTATAAAAAAAAAATTGACACACCAAGGAGTTGCGCCGGGCACGATTAACTTGGAACGGCGCAGACTGGGGATGTCTAGTCTTTAGTGACGAGTCCCGTTTCCAACTGTGTCCTAATGACAACCGCAAACATGTCTGGAGACGTCCAGGGCAGCATGGGAATCCTGCCCTTACTATTGCATGCCACATATGGTGCTATGGTCTGGGGTGCCATCTCCTTTGATAGCCTGACCCTGTTGGTAGTCATTTCTGGCACACTTACAGCACAGCGGCACGTAGACGACATACTATGACCGGTTGTGTTACAGTTCCTTTTGCGACACCCCAGACTTACTTTTCAACAAGATAATGGCCAGCCGCACACAGGTGTTGCTATGAATTGTCTACAAGCTTTCCCAACACTTCCTTGGCCAGTTAGGTCTCCTGATCTCTCTCCCATAGAGCACAATTGGGATGTTATGGGAAGGCGATTGCAACCATCCCAGAATGTTGACCATTTAACTCGACAATTGGAGACAATTTGGCAAGAAATTCCGCAGGACACCATCTGGGAACTTTTTCAGTCTATGCCACGCCGGGTGACAGCTTGCATACAGGCCAGAGGTGTGAATCAATGCCTTATTGACTTGCTCTCTTTGTAACAGTCAAACTCTGAAATAAATCATTTAATTGTTGTGAAATTTTGATCGTTTGTTTTTCTAATGTTCTTCACAATCACCAATTTTTATCACAATCGGACAACTCCTCCTTGGTGCATCAATTTTTTTTGTTGGAGTGTATTTTCATGTGACATTCATAAAAAGACAAGAAATTAGAACAATATTATACAAGTATTTATAAATACTCAGAAAACCCCGGGCAGGCTGGGTTTTTGACAACCCTGCATACACTAGTTACTAACAGAAATGAAGTTAAAAGTTTCAATGACAACTTTTAATTGAAAGAAAACAAAATGTTACACGACTTTTTCAATTTCCGCTACTAAACTTTGCAATGATCTGAGGAACTGTTTCATACAATTTTTTTAAAAATCGTCCCTTTTTATATCATTAAACAGTAAAGACAAACTTTAAAAATTTCTTACAAAGATAATTTTAATTTGAAACAAAATTTTTTTAATATAACTATGCTTTATAATTTTCTTTGGTAAGCAAACTTTACAAGTTTACTGCGGCTGATTTTGTTATAACAGTGATCTATCCAATTTTTTAATTTCATGGTGTGACTGATGTTTTATTGTTTCATACAAAAATTATTTTATTAAATAAATCCAAACATGAGAGCATTGGTTTCTATTTCAATCAAAATTTTGTTAAAGGTCATGCAATTGTGTAAATATAGGTAGAATTTGGTATGTAGGTATTTAATTAACGTTGTACTGGAGCAACACAATGGGCTATTGATGACAGGTAGAATTTGAAAAACAAAACAAAGTGTTGGTGTTATGATTCTGTGAAAGGCTATGTTGCAGGTGACTTATCCAGTAAGAGTCTATGCACAATAACATGCTTCGTTACGCTCTACATTGCTAGACAAAGAAACTTATTTGTAACTTTATTATAATATGGAATTAATACATTTAACATAAAATACTTTGTTACATTTAATAGCATTAGAAAGAATGCAAGATTTTTTATAAAAGTGTGAACATATGCAGCACGCTTTCAACACAATATACACAAACTGATGTAAAGTACTGATATAAAAATAAATCACAGTACAAATTAAGAATTTTTACCTGTTTTCCAGATGCATTGTAGAATGAAAGAGATGAACTCCAATCTACAACAGCAAGTGTATAATCACCATTATTGTCTCTGAAAAATTCAATGAAAATTTAGACTTCCAACAGAACACAATAACAAATATGATATAATAAGCAATAGAGACAAACAGTCAATGATAGAAATTTACTGTAATTTTTACTGTTTATTTAATGATATTATATACTAATTATTAAAACAATTGTCAAACCTACCAAGTCCACCTTCCTGCAATCAAGGATCAAAATAAGTGAAAGTATAGTGCTAGAAAATGCACACATAAAAAAGTAGTAGCACAAAAGTAGTGACATCAAAAGAAAAAGATCAATGTGTTTTAAGGAGCACTGCTAGCAGGGACCAAGTTCCCATGAGACAAGGAAAGGTCAAAAGGATAAATTATCAAAGAGGACTTAATCATGAATAGAAAAAGATAATGAGAATGTGCATAAGTTAAGATTTGACAGAGTAGGTCTACATTCATCACAAAAATATTCAGTCGCGTAAAAAATGAACCCCCTTCTTTTTGAGCACTATTCATAGCAGAGCAAATTCAAGGATATCAGTCAATAAAGAATAACGGCCTCTAAAAATGCAAAAACATTATGTGAGGGATTGTCTTCATATCAAATTGAGCATAAACAAAATTTCCAATAGCAACATCATGTTTTGATACCTTAATCAAATTTTACAGTCAAATTAGTCTATATATGAAACTTCATGAATTTATTGCAGTTATATCTGACAATATTCAATATAAAAGTTGATGTCCACTTTCACGGATCATTTCCACACTGAAAGTCCCTATTCATAGATCGAGATTATTTGTAGTTAATCAGGAACTATTCGTTTGTTGCTTGAATAAAAGATTACAAAGAACTTAAGCCTCCTAGTGGTTGTCTTGGTGAGGTATCTTGTCATTACAAAAATTCTTGATGGACGAGAAATTTGGAAAGAATGATAATCAATATTTACTGTTAAATTTTACCATCAACTTCAATTTTTAACAATTAATGATAACTGTTAAACTTATTAACTATTAAATAAGCTTTCATACTCACATTATTGCATGCTAGAAATAGCTCTTAAGAATTATCATAAAACCCATAAAACTTTAAGGATACCCGCGGTTGACACTTATGTGTATAATGTAGCCAATAAAAACATAAGAACTGTAAAAGTTAAGAAGGCAGTACCTTTAAAAACTGCTAAAAATGTTTTAGTACTCTGTTTGCTTTGCATTTTTTATCTAATATTTTTTTTAAGAGTAATATTTCTAAAATTTTTACCACGCTGACTGAGTGCTCATGTATACAAGTCATAACAAAAATCAGTCACAGTTGTAGGTAATCGCTTGAGTTATCCATTGAAGCTATCGTAGTGTTGACTGTGTTTTAAGTGCAGAAGTATAATTCTGAGGCTGATTCAGGAAAAACAATTTTATCCAATTAAAGAGTGAGCATACTATGATACATTAGAGTAAGGGCTTTTTTTATGTGTTGTGGATTAACTGATCTTTCTTCTAACGGGATCATGAATGACTAATGACTTATTGTGGGGGTGACTCTGAAGAGTGCCAGCACCATGACTAATAGTCTATTGTACTGGAGATCCCTGCTGATCCACTAAAGACCGAATGCCAAAATAAATTTCAGTATATACCTGATCGGAATGCTTGATAGTTCCAAGGGTTCGATACAATGGTATCCCAGATATTCGAATCGTTGGGCAGAATAGCAACCACATGGGATCATAAAAGAATTATTAGTCAAAAATTTACATTCCTCAGGTTTGTCATATTTTTTTTCAATTTTTGAATTCGTCCTAAAATTCTTGTCGTGATGAAAATTTAAGTCTAGAGCAAAAACTATCCAGAGGAAAGAGCTGAAGTTTTGTATGATAACACTAAGTCTGAATTATTTATTAATTTTCTGAATCGATTTCTGTCAAAATTCATCAAGGTAAATGTTAAAAATTAAAAAATATATATTAATTTAATAATTAATAATGCAAACTAAAAACTATTTTAAAACTAAAACACCACATATATTTTTGTCTATGTATCTTAATGGTAACAGGCTACATAATATCAGTGGTATAGGAATATTATTTAGGAAGATATTCATAAAAGTCAATGAGCTTCAAAATTTATACATATAATTTTAAAACAGCTGCTCAGAATATGAAACTTGGTATCTGAAGTTAAATTATGATATAGATTCGAAATTTTTTTTCAAACTAGGGGTTTACAATTGGAAATTGTGAAGTTGGTGCTCAATTTAATGTTGACAGACCCTATACAGATTTTATGCATATCAATTTATAGAAGACTTTATCCCTGTAGAATGCCATCTATGAATTTGCTCTACTGTTAAAATTGTTTGAATGAAAGGTGGTTCGTTTTCTTCTGTGACTGTACAGTGCCAAACCTTGAAAGGAATACTTAAATTGAAACAGATACAACTATAATAATAGCTTTAGATATAGATTTTGTTTCAAGCAATCAAATGTGAGAACAAAACAATGAAAAATTTGAAGTGTTTGTTACTTATGAAAGTTGGTTTGCTGAACTGTAATTCCATTGTTCTAACCAGAGGTTAGGAGTACTTTAGAAAATATAGGACAAGAGAGTGGTTTAATATATAAGATGAGCTAATTTGTGTATTCTAAGTGAAGTGTTTGCAATTTGTCCCTTTTTACAGGCTTTTACTCCTTGTTCTTTATCACTACAATGTAAATCACAAACAGCAACATTTGGTCTTTGTGTATGAGGTAGAATTAAAAGAAAAGACAAAAAAGATAAATTCAATCCACTGAAGGACTGCTCTTTTCAATATGTGTCATCTTTATTTAGTCTGGACTTTACTTAACAGCATGTTTTCGCCTTCAAGGTTTGAGAAAACGATATTAATAGCCACTTAGAGCACAGATAATTTATAATTTTACCATTTTTCTTTCAGGGTCCAATGCCTCAAGCCACTAATTTGATGATATTTGTAAAATTTCAGCAGGAAACAAGCAAAAAAAAAAAAGGGTATGGCTGAAAGCGCAATATAATGAAGGGTTGCTTTATTACGACTTGCCAAACAGGATTTAAAGATATTTTAACAAAATGTAGCTTATAAATTGGATTTTAGGAGCATTTACAAGAGTCAAGGAAACAAGAATGAAATTACAAGCAGCATGAAAGAAATTTAAAACCAATCAAGCGATGAAGTACAAATTTTAGAAGGGATAACATCATTTTTGGCTGTAGCACCAAATTTTAAATATTTATTGCAAATTAGAGCTGTAAAAAAGTTTTCAGTTGTTTTATCATATTTAATTGAACAGAAATTTAGCAACATTACACATCTCACACAAAAAGAAATGGAATACAGAAAGATGGGGTGATTTAAGGATTATGCTTATGAATATATGAAGCCAGACGGGGAAAACTAGTTCCATGCTTAAAAATAGATTATTTAAATATTTTTAGATACTTTTGGACATTTTAGGTTAATTTTCAAAGTATAGTTTGTTGAGATTTTATGGGAAGAAGCCAATGAAATATTCTCTATAAGGAGTATCAGTTCAAAAAAGTTTGAGAAACACTCGAATCTTTGAAATGTGAATTAGAGCATAAAATAATGAAGGATACAGTGTAAAATGAAAAATGTTTACTTTATAGGAGACCAGCATACACCCCATACTTGGCAGGCTATACCACCAGGTCTTTCAATTTTGACCTTTTCATCTCCACTCTGAAATATTAATTAACAATGACATGAGTTAAATAGAGATCTACGTTTTAGTGTTATTAACAATTACATTAAACACGTAAAAAAGGTTAACACATTTAATTGAGCACAGAAATTATAGGAGGTATTTATAGAAATAAAAAATTTTGAATTTTTAGAATGTATGAAATTAATTGGCGAATTTGAATACTTCAGTTCAATTCTGAATAAAACAATTGTTTAGAATAGATTCCATAGACAGTTGCAATATGACTGCCATTAGGGTGACTAACTTTCAGCCATAAATTTAAGGTTGTTTCCAGTTAAAGAAGTCAATCTACTTTGAAATATTCTTTTCTGAAACGTCTAGTGCTCAGCAGTTAATATCAGAGCTTGCAGTTGACACGGAAACTGTTATAACTGTGAAAAAGGCTTTTATGCCAGAAAGCCAACGGTATGTGGTTCACTGTCTTCAGAACACAAGAGGGATTGCCTTAATTGGTGCAAAGAACAACAGAACTGGAGTCAACACCAATGGACCCATGTTTTCTTTACTGATAAGTTTATGTTTAGTTTAACATCTGACTCATCATTTCTAAATTTGGAGGGAGTCAGGAACGCGAAATCTTCATTTGAATATTATGGAATGTGACCGTTTTGGTAGTGCATTTGTGGAATAATGATGGGTAGATGAACGCCCCTCACGTTTTCAACAGAGGATCTGTGACCATCCAGAGATATCGGGATTAGGTCTTAGAACGTTATGTAAGACTTTTCAGAGCTGCATATGGATCTGTTTTTTTATTCATGGACGATAATGCTTTTCCACATCGAGCAAACCTTGTTGATGAATTCCTTCAAAATGAAGTCATTGAGTGAATACCGTGGCCAGCACAATCTCCTGATTTGAACCCGATAGAGAACTTATGGGTACCTTGGGAAATCAGTTGCACCGAGACATCCTCCTCCCAGAGATATAAATGCCCTGAAGACCGCATTGGTGGAGAAGTGGAACTAATTCTCTAAACTGTGGTTAACAAGATTTTTGCCAGCATGAAATCATGTTGTGATATGTGTGTCAGGGGCAATAAAATTCCATATTAAATTCATAAGCCTTAATTTTTTTCTGAACTCTCCTTGTCACATATGATTGTCATTTTTATGGTTTCCATGTGACAGTTTTATACAGGGTGGCTACAAAAATTGAAGTAAAAAGTTCCCTGAGTTTTCCCTGATTTCCAGAGTATTTTTTATGAATTTCCCTGAGTTTCTCCATCCGTTCGCAGAACAATTCTTCTGTTATTATGATAAACTTGACACTTAATGAACTGAAAAACTATAGACTGATAGATGAATAAAAATAAGATAAGTAAAAAATATTTTTACTGTATTCCTTAATAGACCAAATAATATAAAGTTATAGATATAATATTTAATTTTACATTTTTAACTATTTTGATGTGTTTGTAAAAGCAGTCATCAGCCCCTGAATCCGTCAATGGCGCCAGCGCTCGGTACATCTCTACTATTATAAAAGGAAGTGTTTGTCTGTTTGTCTTGTACGCAGTGTCCTAACGAATCGATGGCACTTACAATAGTGAAATTTAGCACACATGTGGTCCGAATTTTTTGCAATTTTTCCATCGCGCCCGAATTTTAAAATTTAATCTAAAACATTTAAAAATTAATTAATTGGAATTTAATTATTATTATTTTCCGTAGAATGGCATACGGTATAAAGACATAACATTCTAAATTTATTTTTTCCGTTTCCGTTAGATTTTCTCAGCAACGATTTTAGCGGACGAACAAAACAAATAAAGTTTTAACAGAGATTTTTGTAGTTCTTTTTTCTATCTCCTAGATCGTTAAAGATCGAAGAAAAATTTCAACGGATTTCAAATCTGCGGAAAATTTTACATCAGATCGATACCTAAAAACATGATTTTCTTTAAATAAATAATTTTAAAAAATCTTAACTTTTATATTTTTTCGAATACGAATATGGCCGCCGGCGCCGTGAAGAATTCTACCTTCGTGGTTAAAAAGATCAGATTAATTCATTTTGATTTCCTGAGCAACGGATTCGAGTTCGTTCGTTCTGGTTCGAACTAGCGTTCTTCGTTGCTTTTTTTCTATCTTTGCGATCGTTAAAGATAGAATAAAAATTTCAACGGATTTGAAATCTGCGGAAAATTTCACATTAGATCCATACCTAAAAATATGATTTTCTTCAAATAAATAATTTTTAAATTGTAAATTTTATATTTTTTCCAATACGAATTTCGACGCCGAGAAGAATGACCTTCGTTTTATTCGAGATTCATTCATTTTGAAGATTAACGGATTCGGTTGAAGCAAAAGAAATAATTAAAGTTATGACTGGCGTTCTTCAGTGCTTTTTTCTATCTCAGCGATTGTTTAAAATAAAATGAAAATATCAACGGATTTCAAATATGCGGAAAATTTTACACCAGATAGATACCTTATACGTTTGATTTTCTTTTAATAAATAATTTTTCAATTAAATATTTATATTTTCATAGGAGATTGTGACGTTACGCTGATTGGATCTCTTCGCAAACGATGTTGGCCGCATTTGACAAAGACGAATCCATTACGAAAAGAACTGTAACGGGCAACGCAAACTTTTCAACAACAAAAAAACCTCAGTTCAAAAATTTTCGAAAAAAATAATAACTTCTAACACATATGTATTAAAAAATATATGCGCAATCTAAATACTTTTCCGTTAGCCGGGCGCAATTTTGGACCAAAATCAAAATCGCCAATCTAGGTATTTTAGAAAAAAATGATTTTTATTTTAAATGTTGATTAAATTGCAACCGGATGTTTAACTTTTGCAAGTTTTTCCGGCCGTTGGTATTTTTTAAAGCCGCAAGGCACTACGTTCCTATTATTGACATTAGGGAACGTGGCACAGCTGTAGACTTCGGCTACAGGATTTCCGGCCGTTACAGGTTTAATAAAACAGTATACAATGTATACAACTCTTTTTTCTGGATGTTTACGTAAAAAATACGCTTCTCATTTTCGGAATGAAAACAAAATTGGCGACATTTTGATTTTGGTTCAAAGTGGTGCCCGCATGGCTTACGGAAAAGCACCAAATGGATGCCATTTCCAAAACGAAATTCCAACTTTTTCCCTGAGTTAAACGAAACTTCCCTGAGTTTTCCCGGATTTTTCCAGAAAATGATTCTTCCCTGAGAAATCCCTGATTTCCCTGAATTCCCGGTTCTGTCGCCACCCTGTTTATATCATATATGCAGTGTTTAAAATTTTTCTCTTTGTATTTATGTGTTATGATGTTATTAGGGATTGCAATCTGGCCGGATTGACACTAATCCAGCTGGATCTGGTCGGATTGGTACTTTGTTAATAAGTCTATCTAACCAGTATGTATTTTTCCAAAATCGCCTGAGTAAAAGTAGGTGAAAAGGATATTATTCCAAATTGACGAACAAAACGTTTTTTTTAGCATTAGAAAATTAACTTTCTTAATAATTATCCATAGGTAGGAAATCAATCACTGATAATGAATTATAGTAAAACTACTCAGTCTTACTAGTTTCCACACAAGAAAACATCAGTTTGTTTTAAACGTAGTTCTTTTCAATTTATCTAAAATTAAGTATTCTATATCTCTAATGTCGTTGCAAATGACATATAAATTGTACCTAACCTTGTCTCATGCTAGCATAAAAATCTAATCTTTGGCAGTTTTTGGTCAACATAACAAACAAGTGAACTCTTAATTCTTCTTAATTCCTTAAATTGAAGTTATTTAGAAATGAAAATCCCTTTTGAGTTTGAAAGAATGATCTAAGGAAACAAATTGTATTAATTGTGTCGTCCCCCAACCTACTTTTCAATGAACTACAAATAGTATAACCAGCGGCCGAGAAGGCCCTCTCAGCTTCAACACTAATTGGTTTAACAGTCATTAAGTAGTCATATATAAGAGACAAATATTTGCATTTGACTCCTTTTCATATGAAGTCTTTTCTTTCTTCAGTATTTTCTCAAAATCTGTTTATTTTCTAAAGTTTGTCTTTTTACATTGGTCTTCATTTATTTACACAATTTGCTTTTCTAATTCCTCTTTATAAAAAAAATGTATTATTGATAATTTAATTTCTTATTTTTGCAAGAATTCTCCAAACTGATGATTGGAAAATATAAAATCGATTAATTCATATTTGATTGTTTAATAAACAATTTTGCAACTTTAAAGTTGGGTTTGAATAATCGATTATTTAATTAAAAACAAATTCAGGTTTATCGGATCCGATAGATGTTGCTGGATCCGGTAGGTTAGTCAAATGATGCAGGATCCGATGGATCAGATTGCATACCTAGATGTTATTTCTCATTCCAGATAAATTTACAAAATTATAGTTCACAGATTCATTTGTGTATATTAAACATCAACATTGCTCTAATACTTCAAAATATCTACTGGATTTTTTGAAATAGCTGGCATACATATGCTGGTGAAGTGTATGCCTTTATTGATGTACACTCTATAACAAAAAATCGATGCACCAAAAAGGAATCATCCGATTGCTTTGAAATTTAGTATGCAAAAATGTTTTGATCAAATATGCAAATGATTAAAATTTGGTGTCCAATGAAGGAATAGTGCGATCTCCAGCGCATCGGAACTGCGCATCCAGCAGATGTATATAAGGAGTTGTTCTTGAACTGTTGTTAAAAATTTCTGCTGCATTGCGATTTAGAATACCTTTCAACGACTGAAAAAATGCTCGCCGCAGGATTCAAGCTCATTACGAGCAACTTTCAGAGTTTGATAGAGGTTGTATCATTGGATTGAAAGAGGCAGGTTGGACAAATCGGAGAATCGCTCGTCATGTGAGTCGAAGCGATGCAGCGATTAGAAGATGCTGGCAAGAGTGGGTGGACAATGGCAGATTTCAGTGCCATGATGGTAGCGGTCGACGTAGGGCCACAACAGATGGCGAGGACAGAGTGATTGTCAGATCAGCTGTCACAGCGCCTGATTTATCGCTATCAACCATCAGTCGTGCGACCTACCCACGAGTGTCCACCATGACCATTCAGACGGCTGAGAGAGCGAAATCTACGCTTGTACCAACCGTTACGCCACCTGCCACTCATGCCTGCACACTGTCGAGCCAGATTACAGTGGTGCTTGGCTCGATCAGGCTGGAATGATGCTGACTGGTGACGTATAGTCTTTAGCGATGAATCCCACTTCTAACTGTGTCCTGACGATGATCGAGGAGTGTCTGGAGACGCCCACGGCAGCGTGCCGATCCTGCTTTCACTATTGCATGCCACATGGGCCCTCAACAAGGAGTTATGGTCTGGGGTGCCATTTCCCTTGATAGCCAGACCCCTTTGGTCGTCATTAGAGGTTCACTTACTGCGCAGCAGTACATTAACGACATTCTGAGACCTGTTTTGCTACCGTTCTAGGGCTTATTTTTCAGCAAGACAATGCCAGACCACATACGGCTTGTGTTGCTATGAACTGTCTTCAAGCTTGTCAAACACATCCTTGGTCAGCCAGATCACCAGATCTCTCTCCCATCGAGCATGTCTTGGATATGATGGGAAGGCGACTGTATCCGGTAGGGAATGTTGATGACGTAGTCCGACAATTGGAGAAAATTTGGCAAGAATTTACCGCAGGAGACCATCCGGGAGCTTTATCGGTCTATGCCACGCCGTGTGGCAGCTTGCATCTAGGCTAGAGGCGAGTCAACACCTTATTGAGCTCGTTACTGTAACTCTGAAATAAATTATTCAATTGTTCTGAAATTTTAATCATTTTCTATTCTGTACATAATTTTCCTATCCACCAAATTTTGTCTCCATCGGACAATTCCTTCTTGGTGCGTCGATTTTTTTGTTATAGAGTGTATATATGCTGGTGAAATGTATGTCCAATGAAAACAAAAGCATTGCAGAATGTTAAGTCATAAAAATCCTAGCCCTAAATCAGATCGTTAAATAAAACTAATTTACCCTTCCACGTAAGGAAATACATCCATTAACAAGTCCCAATGCTAAGATCATCCCATCACATGTCCAACTACAACTTGTAATTCGAGCATTTATTCTGTGCTTTGACACACTTTTCTGTTCAGGGGACCAGAGCCCTAAAAGTATAAAAATACATGCCTTCATTTTTACTTACATTAAAATATGATGATTTATGTCATAAAAATTAAGTATTCTAAAAAAAATTTAAATTTTAAGCCATTAAATAAGAATATAACATTTGTGTTCAAGTTCATAAATTAAGGCATTAAATAGCAGGTAAAAACAATAACCCCTTGATACATCTTGCTTCTTGGGAGATGAGAAAAAGCCAATATACAGGGGTTGAGAAACTTTCTTAAGAGATGCTTAATTATACATCAAATACACCTTTATAATTATGAAAAACTACAATTTAAACATGAAATAAATGGTAAAATTAAAAAATACATGCAGTAGAGAATTTTTTTAATAGAAATTCCATCTCTTACTTTCAAGACATTCAAATGTTTTTTCCAATTCAGATTAGTATATTCACAAGGGTAGGTAGGTAGGTATTTAATGCCACATTGTGGAGAAACACAAAAGGATATTGGTGACGAACCAGGATCAAATCTTCACAGGGACTGGATACATTTCAATCCCTGTGAAGTGTGTACTGGAATTATTATGAGTACCAGACAATTTTGGCTACTGGTAAGGGGAAAAGGGGTTTGGTATATAAGTGGATCTGACCTATTAGTTAATCATTTATTCAAGAATCTTCTGGTCCTGGTCCCAGTCCAAAGGCTTTGACTCTATTCTTTCTTACACCACTTCATACTAGTAGTGACACTGTGTCTTTCCTATGAGGTAGAACTGAAAATGACAATGGTGGAAAATAATTAATTCCTCATTTCTCAAATGACATCAGAAAATCAATTGCACTCCTTTCTGGCTATGGCAGACATTATTTCTTCAAAATGTGTATCTTTTACTTATACTGTTGTCAGCAATTTTCTCGGCAAGAATACCACATTTTCATTCGTAAGCAGTCAGAATTGTTTTCAGATGCTTGAATTGAGGTCATTTACCATTTGATCTTCTGATAATGAACTTGATGACGTTGGCAAGTATTTTGAAGGAATTAATATTGTAAGGGCAGAGCACTGGGAAAAGGTTAAGGTAACAGCTTGAAGCAAGTCATGTCATGCTATTAGCAATTCTTTCCCACTCTGCATAAAAGAGCACCTTTTGCTTGAAATTGATTCCAGACTCACAACCTGCACTCTAGCTGACTTTTAGTAACTTTTTAACACCTGTTCCTAGTGTAACTGAAGAATTTATGGCTTAAACCAAGCTTTTAAACCTATAATTTGTGTTTGGGTATTGACAACAGGAAAAACAGAACTATCCTTTACTGAGCCCACAGAGAAATGACTTGTTGACCTCCCTTCTGGCAGAAAATAGGAAAACAAATCTTAACAATCTGCTAGTTTTAAAAAATTGTCGCACCTTTTACTTTCAAACAGTTTGTATGGATGTCAATGAGCTTTATGCGAGCAATTCAATGATGTTACAATTTGTAATTTCATAGACAGTGCAATGATCTGATATATGAATCATTTTGTCTAATTTTACTAGTAACCCTTTGTCTGAAACAGAATACTTGTGTATTTGTTTGCCTTTTGGAAAAATACATTTTTTAAGAGTAGACAGTTTACTACAGAATGAAATAGTAGTGAGAAAACATACTACTCATGTTGTTTAAGTTGTACTGACCAATGATGGTTTATGTAAACCTTCAAACAATTATTTAAAATACAATTTTCAACAAAAGTAGTTGTCCTAACAGTTTTCTTTAAATACTATAATTTAACCTCCAGCTGCAGGCAATGCCAAGATTGCATTATATTTTTTCTGTTAATTTTAGCAGGCCACACTAATGATGTGTCCTTACAATAGCATAAATTTTGGCTGCAAGTTTATACAGAAAAATATGAGAATTGCCTGAAGCTGAAAGATTGAATTTGGATTTTTTTTTCTCAATTTCATAAGTATATATATTTAACAAAAGCAAACAAGAAAGGATTTAAATCATCAACTTTTCTAATTTGTTCTTTTAATGTACAACAATTTAAATTTTAATATACTATTTTCAACAAGTTTCAAGACTAGAGAGAAATACAGACTTCAATATATGGAGCAATTTTGTATGAAATTATGGTTAAATATATTTCAAATGTACACATATTGAATTCTATACATTAGGAAAAGATCAGTACATGAAAAGTCAAGAGATCAAACAGCATAGTAAGGATTGAAAGAAATTTGAATACATTAATAAGAAACATTTCTTATAGGAAAGATTCTAGTTTGCTGAATGTTTCATAATGTTTAAGGGTTCAAAATAGTTTAGTGCAATTATGAATAAATTAAAGGCATCTCAAAAGAAATTCCAATTCTAAGTAAATTAAAATGATGGATTAAAGAGAGAAAAAAAATAATTTTACTAACCAAAATCTGAACATGCACAACTTGATAGCTGATCTGATACAGGATTGTAGGAGAGGCACTGTACAGCATCATGGTGACTAGAAAATAAATGCGAAGAACTTCAGATGTGCAGTTACCAACAAGTCATAAATTCAATTTGCAGTACCCATATAGTAAAGTTAAACAGCAAAATTAAAAACATCATTACAACTAAATGTTGCAGCACCCTGTTTCAGCACATTATTATGAATTCAACAAGTAAAAAATGACCATTCTTGTATCAGTGTTGTTAAAAATGAGGTTCCTGCTCATGTTTTAATATTGATTTGACAGAGACAAGAGAAACATATTTTCAGAGGTACACATGTAAAGTTAAGAAACTGTAAAAGTTAAGAAGTCAATACCTTTAAAAAATGCTAAAAAGATTTCAGTACTCTGTTTGTGCTTTGCATTTTATCTAATATTCTTATATAAAGAGTAATAAAATTTCTAAATTTTTTTAACATGTTGTCTGAGTGCTCGTGTATACAAGTCATAACAGAAATAAGTCACAGGTGTAGGTAATCGTTCGAGTTATCCATTGACGCAATTGTAGTGTTGAGTGTGTTTTAAGTGCAGAAGTATAATGTTGAGGCTTATTCAGGAAAAACAATTTTAAAAAATTGAAGAGTGAGCATACTATGATAAATTAGAGTAAGTGTTGTTTTATGTATTGTGGATCAACTGATCTTTTTTTCTAACAGGATCATAAAATAAACATTAGTAAAAAATTAATTCACTATGTGGTGTTATGGATTTAGAGAAACATTAGATTAGGGGACTTATAATAAAACTATTAAAGAAAAGCTTAGTTTCAATTAAGGTAGCACATGTATTTTAAATATTGTGGTGGAAAGCACCAGCCGAAAAGAAAGAGAAAAAATAAACTTGAGTGAGTGGGGCTGTTTGAAATCAGTTAGAAAGGTTCAAAAAGGTTAAAGTGGCGCAAGTATGTATTGGGATCATATCCCCCGAAGGCTATAGCAATGGGACAAAGATTAGCAAAAGAAAATGTAGGAATTACTTTAAAAAATTAAGGGAATTATCTGTGGAGAATATTATACAGAACAAAGTCCAAAATCCGGAATCCTCCGGACCTCGACTATTCCGAATTATTTGCATTTTTTGTCAAAAAAACATTAATCTGACCACACTCCCCCCTCGCGAAATTTTCGTTTGCAATAGTAAAATGGCAGATACATAAATAGGAATAAATTAAAAAAAGAAAAAACTTTTTAATACAATGCAATAAATTTTACTTGCAAATCTTCTAATTTTTCTGTGTGGTATTTACTCTGAACACGTAAGTTTTTTTGCATTGTTTCATCAATTAGGTCCAGGTTTAACTCTTTGGTCTTTAAAAATTGTCAGAAACAGGGTGTCAAGATTTAAATCACTTGATTTAAATCAACGATTAAAATCATGATTTTAATCAAATGATTTAAAAAAAAAATCATTGATTTAAATCACAACCAATCTTACATTTTTATAACTAAGAAAATACATCGTAGAAAAATCACAGAATTTGTCAAATGCTTTGAACTTTCTGCACTCATGGTGATTTCAGCACTAATGGCTACACCTCATACTGATGAGCTTTTTAAAAAAAATGTTTGGCACTGGACACTTGCAAATAATCTGAGGTGTCTATGGACTAAGTAATCTGTTGAGTGTTGTGTCAGGGATTCTGGCAAACAGTAAAGTAAAAAATAAGTTGACATCTATTTGAAAGTTTTTACAATGTTCATGCATAATTTTATGTTACAAACAATAAAGCAGTAAGCCAACATCTACGTAAATGTCGACAGCCAAAGAAAATCTCCACAAAGTAGGCCTAAACTACTTGTTACCCCTTTAATTGATTGACCAATGGCTTAGCTATAGTGATTTTTCAACTACTTTTTATTAATTGAGACATAAATACAAAATAGCACAATTAATGTGATTAATAATTTATTAAATAAAAATTTCAACTGAGCTTTCTATTTGAAAGGATGAAAGTTTAAACTCTATTAACATATTTTATTTTGCAAAATGCACCCTGAAACAGTCACCTTTCACTTTAAGAGTAGTGACCCATAACAAATATTTATTTAATCAGACTAATTTAGGTCTCACTTACACTTACTGATACATTTGTTAACATGATGATGTTAATTTACTCAAGAAAAACTATGTAGGATGTCAATTTGTGTTTTAAAGTTAAACAAATGTTTTATTTTTTGCTCTTGTTTTGAAAATTAATTTTTAAATGTATTACCATGTAACACACAATGATTTTTAGTAAAATAAATATTAATTTACCATATCACAAATTCAGATTGTTTACTTAAATAAATATTGGTTTACATGTCATGTCAGAAATTCAATTTTTTATTTAACAAATTTATAGGCCCTACAGAAATTTAAATAAAAAAAAATCCGATTTTTGATTTAAATCAAATAAATCCGATTAATTGATTTTTTTTTAAAAATCATGATTTTTTTACACCCTGGTCAGAAAGATAGAAAAAATGAGAAAAACAAAAAAACACCGGTTAGCTGGATTTGGGACTTAGTATTGCACTTCAGTTGGTTAATTTTAGTATTGTTTCTTATATATGGTACAAAATGGAATAATGTTTGTAAAGTTTTTATCTAAAAGGCTTGCTAAGTATACATTTTCATCTATCAATCCTTTATTGATAAAATTTGAAATATTTTTTTTTAAAACTTGTTACAAAGCAAAAAATTGGTTGATTTTGGGGTTTTATGGCACAAAAAACCATATTTGCCATGCTGGGTCAGATATGACATACAATATCAAGTAATAGACACACATAATGAAAGTTTCAGTGATACAGAATAGAGAAATACACCCAGGGATGAATGCACCTGACAGGAATAGAATCTGTGATGCTTACAATTCAAAGGTTGCTAGTGCAGTGGCCATACCCACTCAGCCAAGACAGACTCAAAGCAAAAAGGAAAAAAAGTTATAAGCATAGTATTCTTACGAGTAGCGCAAGATTCCTTCAAGTTTTGATGTCCAAATAATGACCTGCTTGTCAGCTCCACCTGATGCAAATCTTTCACCATCTTTAGAGAAGCAGACACAGTACACTGTATCAGAATGACCTTTCAATGATTGAAGAAGCTTACCATCTGAGTCATATGCTAGCAATTTAGATCCAGATGCAATGATAACCATTGAACCACACAAATCAGGTCTTATAGCTATATCATAAATGCTAAAAAAGATATTTTTCATAAGATATTTCTCATTTAAGCAGGTATATTTAACTGTGACATGCAGTTGTATCAGTATCTTTTATTCAATAGCATTTTTGTAGGAGTGATTTTAAAAGAGACTACAATTTCTGTTGTAGTAATGGTAATTACATAATTTTAATTATATTGATAAGTTAAGATATAACAAAAATTAAGCTTGATTTTTCATACAGTATAAGACTCGAATAATAATGGTACAGAATTTGGCAATGAAATTAATTTTGATACTTAAAAAGAGTTAACTGGAAAGCTAGTAGAACTACAAGATTTTTTAAATTTATGTTTGCTTTCAGATTTATAGTAAGTGGGGCCAACTTCAAGGGGGCTAGAACCTGTTGTCCCCTGGATATTTAGTTATAAGTTAGGCTCACTAAAAGTGAAGGTTAAGGATAACAATACATTTAATACAACTATTGAAATGGAGAAAAATATAATAGTTTCAATTTTAAATGTGATTAGTGTGCAAACTCATGTTTGCAGAGTTTCTCCACAAAAGACTTCAAGCTTGTGCTACTGAATAGGTAACACTATTCCCTATTATAAAAATATAATAGAATATTCAGTGGCGTAGCAAAAGATAGTAAAACAAAGCACCAATGTTCTAAGTAGTAGCATTTTCGAAATAATAAAAAGAAGGTTTTCTAGGGAAAATATTTGAAAATGTTAGCACTTTAAGTATGACTTTTTAAAGTATTATCCAGTACAAGGCATGTGAAATGAATGTGTTTTCATGCGCTCAAACATTAGAGTACAATTGTTAAAAAGAATGCTTTAAAAGTCAATTCTTCTTGAGTACCCCCTGCAGTACTATTGCTATTATTCAGAAGAGACATGGGAGAGCCATATTTTAAGCTGTTTTTACTCATGTTTGAACATTAACAAAGCTAGGCTTTTCGAAAGTATTTATTACAGTTGAAAAATAAATAAACATGGGGAACATAAATTTTTTTTAACAAAATTAACTTGGTATAAATATAGTATAGTACACCTAATTCTGTTTTAACATGATGGATATGTTCTTGAAGAATACGTGTAAAAAGACACTGTATCTATGGAAGAAAAGAAGATTTATTCCAGAACTAAAAAATCAGAAAAAATAATTCAAAAACCCATTTGAAAATGTTCATTTTAAGCTTATTTTATTTCAACCAAATAAACATGTAATATGTGACAAAAAATGTGTACAAGTAAATTTACAATTGAAATAAATAAAAAATTCATGAAAAAAAAACTGCTTAAAGCCGCGTTTACACTGTGGAGTTGCAAATATTTTTCTCCTTTTTGTGGCGAGGATATTTTACGTTCCCCAATGCTGACCCCTTTTCGACCCACTCGGGTTTAAATATTTTGTCGATAACACCAAGGGGTGAGCACTCTTCTCACCCCTTTGTAGAGAAGAGTGATCACCATTCATCACACTATTTCAATCGATAGGTCATTCCCTGTCAGTTTGGCGGGTGATGTGGCAAAACAAACGATCAGGGCAAAATGTCACAGAGAGCTAGCAAAAGACGCTGTGAGTGACTACAGGGTGCTGAAGCGCGCATCGTCTTCCTCTATTAATGAATTTTTTTGTGATCTCTTGAGCAAAATCAGCATGAGTCTCCTCTGGTGCTGATGTTCCACCAGTTCTATGAACTAATTCAGTTATTAATCGTCGTGTTCGTGTTTTGGTTAGGCCATTATACAAGTCTCTGCAAGAGGCCTACGTAGATGTACACATTGGTAAAAAAATCCATGTGTTTCAAAACGTACACACTAGCTTTTATGCAATCTACACAATGCCACAACTAAAACATTTTTTCTTAGAAAGACAAAAAATTTCTTGGAAATTGGCTTGGCCCACTAGTGTTAAATCAACATGACTCGTGAAAAAAAAAAAAGAATTAAACATTTATTTTGAATTGGCGTTTAATCAAGTTTGTGTAAAAAAAGTTTGTGCAAAAACCGAATTAGGTGTACATTTTAACCTACTAATATAAGAAAATTCTCCCAGTGTAATAAATGCAAACAAAGCTATTGCTTTTGGTTCATTGTAAGTATTATCACCATGCAGAAAAAAATTCAAGTATTCTATGAAAACAAACTTAACACCATTTTTTCGAATCGGAACTGTCCGTAAGTTTGGCTTCCCAAACAAGAACTGAACGCATTTTTGAGATTTAGAAATTTTTTGGAGAGAATTTTTATAAGAACACCAGATGCGCTCAAATTCAAAATATTCAAGTCTGTCAAACATCAAAACAAACCAAACGATTACAATTAATCACCGGTAGATGGAGGTTGGACGAATAAAAAGTAGGGACGGTGAAAAAAGAATAATTTTAATTTTTGGTAATTTTTTTAGTTAACGTCATACTAGAGCAACACAACGGGCTATTGACGACGGTCCGGGATCAGTCCCTTAAGGGAAAGATCCGAGGACAACACCTCGTAATTTTGAACCACGGTCAGATGATGAAGCAACACCTGAGCTGGCACCCCACTCTCCAAACTTCCACGCCAACCCAACGTGAGGACTTTCGGCCACGACAGATTTAAGGTGCACCAGCCGCCTCTACACCATACGTTTACAAACATCCATGCCCGGACCCGGATTCGAACCAGGAACCTTCCGATCTAGAGGCTAACACCTTAACCACTATACCGGTTGGTCGGAGCGAAAAAAGAACAACCTGTCTTTTGTACCTGTTCTTCAAAATAAAAACTGGAAGAGACTGTTCCTGCTTTTCACAAAAACCCGTTCTCTATTCTTTTCGATGCCGACCAACCGGTATAGTGGTAATGGTGTTAGCATCTAGATCGGAAGGTTCCTGGTTCGAATCCTGGTCCGGGAATGGATGTTTCTAAGCGTATGGTAATTGGTAATTTTGGTTAACGTCGTACTAGAGCAACACAACGGGCTATTGACGACGGTCCGGGATCAGTCCCTTAAGGGAAAGATCCGAGGACAACACTTCGTAATTTTGAACCACGGTCAGATGATGTAAGCGTATGGTGTAGAAGCGGTTGGTGCACTTTAAATCAGTCGTGGCCGAAAGTCCTTACGATGGGTTGGCGTGGAAGTTTGGAGAGTGGAGTGCCAGCTCAGGTGTTGCCTCGTCATCTGACCGTGGTTCAAAATTCCGAGGTGTTGTCCTTGGATCTCTGCCTTAAGGGATTCATCCCGGACCGTCGTCAATAGCCCGTTGTGTCGTTCTAGTAGGACGTTAATTAAAAATTACCAATTACCATTCTTTTTGTAAAAAGAAACGTAACTTTTTTCAACTTATTTTTAATAGTACGGATTAATTTTGAGAATTTACAGAGAAAGTAGTTTCCTTGAATTTTCCTTTGCTTTCTTAATTTATTCACCCGTTCTGTCCATAAACTGCTCTGAGACTACTTCCTGTTCGTTAAATGATTCGTAGACCAACCGGTCCGGTGGTTAAGGTATTAGCCTATAGATCGGAGGGTTCCTGGTTCGAATCCGGGTCAGTGTATGGTATGAAAATTTTTAGCGTATGGTGTAGTTGCGGCTGGTGCACCTCAAATCTGTCGTGGCCAAAAGACGTCACTTTGGGTTGGTGTGGAAGTTTGGAGTGTGGGCTGCCAGCTCAGGTGTAGCTTCGTCATCTGACTGTGTTCAAAATTATGAGGTGCTGTCCTCGGATCTTTCCCTGAAGGGACTGATCCCGGACCGTCGTCAATAGCTCGTTGTGTTGCTCTAATACGACGTTTACTAAAATTACCATTACCATTACCTTATGGGATTGATCCCGGAACGTCGTCAATAACCCGTTGTGTTGCTTCAGTAGGACGTTAATTAAAATTACCTACCTCCGTCAAATGATTCCTGCTCTTAAACTGTTCCGACAGGCCCTGTTCTCCGTTGAAAGAGCTGTTCTCGATGAAATGTTCTCGTTGGAATGCACCCGAAACTGTTCTCACGTTGCTCTCCCACAACTGTTTTCCCTCTGTTCTCAACAAAACTAAGGCTCAACGTTTGACGAATTTGAAAAGATAAGTGTTCAGTGTATATATTAAGCGTAAATCCGTCAGAAGGCGATACCTTTGAATTTACTTGCTCTTGGGACTTCATGCTCATTACAATTCTTGCTCATGTATCGTGAACAAGCAGTACGCAAGCGCATCTGCATATCTCTTGTCAAAATTAATTCTTTTGTTCATTAAATCTTGTTTTTGTTGTACATCGCCTATGTTCATTTAGCGACGACAGAAACAAAGTGGAGGCACTGATGAGATCATTGCAAGAACTCGCGGATCAATGTAGCAACCGCGCATCAAGACCAAACAGATAAGTGTTTTTTCATTTTGTGCTGAAGCCAGTCTTTGGTTTCGCAGAATCAGTTTGACATTACTGTCAATTCAATCAGTAATTCTCATTCAGTCACAATGACTGAAAAGGAAGCAACAGTAAAACAACTACGTGGACACGCCCGTGGTTCATTGACTCGCATAACGAACTATATTAGCGATAGTTCGTCATAATTTTCAAAGAGAGATTTAAGCAACAGGTTTGAAAAGCTAGAACAAGCTTATACCAATTTCAATAATGCAGACCCCATATTACCTCCGCAGCAATCTGAAATGTAGGATTTAGAGAAAAAATACTTCGAAACTAAAGCTAAGTTACAGGATATGATAGATGAATTTTCAATTCAAAATGTATCTAATGCTCGCAATCTATTGCCTATCATAAGTAATTTCAAGTTGCCAAGAATAAATATTCAGTCCTTCACTGGCAAATATACTGATTAGCCCACATTCAAAGATTTGTATTTACACTCTATAACAAAAAAATCGACCCACCAAGAAGGAGTTGTCCGATGGAGACAAAAATTGGTGGATAGGAAAATTATGTACAGAATAGAAAATGATTCAAATTTCAGAACAATTGAATGATTTATTTCAGAGTTACAGTAACCAGCTCAATAAGGTGTTGACCCGCCTCTAGCCTGGATGCAAGCTGCCACACTGCGTGGCATAGACCGATAAAGCTCCCGGATGGTCTCCTGCGGTATTTCTTGCCAAACGTGCTGCAAAATTCCCTATGGGAAAAAATTCAAAATACCAGTATCAAAATGATACCGGAACCAGTAAAAACATACTGGGAATTTTGAAACCGGTATGAAACCATACTGGAAATTTGGATACCGGTTTTCAAACTTACTGGAAATTTTGATACCAGCATGAAAACATACTGGACAAAAAATCATACCGGTTTTTAAACATACTGGAAATTTTGATAACAGTATGAAAACATACTGGAAATTTTGAAACCAGTTTGAAAATATACTGGAAGTATTACAGACGGTATACTGGCTTAAATACTTGTAATAATAACTTAAATACTTGTAATACAATAAGTGTGATTGACCATATGTGTATGGAAATGGATCCGGGGAGGGAGAGAGATAATAGCCCCTCTAATAAAGTAGACGTAATCTAATTTTTAAAAGTAAAATTAGTTTATACATGTTTAAATGTTATGCCCTGCGATTGACAAATGGATATGAACTTTGTTTCGCTGCTATTTTATGTGACACTGTAAATAACAAATGGTAAAATAGTTTTCAATACAGACAATTCTGGGTTAAAGTGGGAGGTAGTAGAGGATTAAGATCCATCCCATACTAAAAAAATGACAACTTTTTAATCAAAAATATTTATTCTTCAAATATCAACATCCTAATAATCATCGTCACTATTAGTTACTGATTCAACAATTGAAAATTAAAAATTAATTTAATTTTAACATGTTTGACCAAAGTTCTACCATGTGAGCTTCCATACGTTTTCCATATTGCATATCCCTATCGTTAAAAATTTTTTCAACAATTTACTTACAGCTTCTCTGCGGGCATGTAACCCTCGGCATTCAAACCCAATTAATACATTCTCATTTAGAATATTCTATTAAAATTAAGCAGATTCCCAGCATGGTATTAATTTCAAGTTGTCAATTTAAACCCTCATTTTATGTTGTCCACTCATTTTTATGCCTCGTAAACAACTAGACATGATGTTGATAGCCACATCAGACTACATGCACTGCTCAGGAATTAATAAGATTAATTTATTGCATTGAGAATTTAAACAAAGCTACCAGTTACAGTAAACGGTGAAAAAGATTAATTTATTGCATTGAGAATTTAAACAAAGCTACCAGTTACAGTAAACGGTGAAAAAGGCAAGGCTCGTAACGTAACAAACAAACGGTACTAGTGATATCAAAAGTGAGATACCAACATAGCCGTTAGCGCTACAAGAGTTTGGTAGTGACTAGTAGAAGGCACTACAAAATCCACCATACCACCCACCTTGAAATGATAGATTTCAAAGAATACACAAAATACAATTTGTCAATTTCCACAAATGACATGCAAAAAAGGCATAGCAAAAGTTTAAATAAATGCAAAATAATGCTATAAGATGCAGCACAGCATGATATAATTTGAGTCCACGCTACTCTGCAAAAAATGGTCTGGACAGATTAACTCGGGATCCAGATAGATGACTTCGAATTTGATTTGCAGTTCGTGATTGAGCTACACAGATTACGCATTTTCTTAAAAGAATCTAAATAATATTTCTGGCCGAAATAATTCAATGGTCTTGTTGAAAAAATGTTTGAAAGAGTCGAGGTCCGTCATATAGATTGGTGATATGGTTGTTCACCAAACTACAATGGCTTTTTTGGGTCAACTGTCACTGGTTTAATAACTGTTTAATGCAATCGTACTCGGTTTGTGCTGGGATATGCAATTCCATGAATGGGGATTGCATTCTCTTCGAAAGTAGTTGGACAATTTAGAAGTTGAGTGTCCTGGTTACTCAGTCACGGCACATCTGACAGGGGACCTGACTGTTGGAGTTCATTGAAACAGGTTCAGACGGACATTATTTCTGAAATGAAGGTTCCTATAAAACGGCTCTTTTTGCGATTCACACTGCCAAAAAAGACTCTACCTCTCGATGGCACAGAAACTGCTCTTCGACGAGACACTTTGACTGGCTCGCCATACTCCGGATACAATGGAAGCTTCGGATCCGTGCTTGTACTGTAGGAGTATGTCGTCTTAAGTAGTTTCTGTACTGCTGTCTCTCGGCAACTCAAGAAGATCTTGGCCGTGGGTTGCAACACGATATGGCAGGGCTGTAACGCTGATGACCTTGGAGAAGAGGCGATCTTTTGTAGGTTTTTGTGGATCCATCAAATGCAACGAGGAGTTTGGAATTTGGTAACCCTTCTTTCTAACACAATGATGAGGTGAATAATAAGATGCTCGATATGTAATTTTAACTTCTGCCAGAAAAATGACCTCTGAATGTCTATTCTTTAAGTAGTGGATTGGTAATAAAGCGTCGTTCCATGTGTTTTAAACATTTAATTGCTTGGTTTCTGGAATTTCCTAAGGTGTGGAAGTTATCCTTAAAATGAAGCTTAACTACGTATCTTCCCGAATTTTCTCTAGTGTGACAACAAAAGCACAGTTAGGTGCTTTGAGGCGGCCATTCAGGAATACTTCTGGACACACATCCGCAACAAGATATCAATTGAACCAGGTTCAGGATAACTTGGATCCGCAAATTGAAACAATCCAACTTCCTGGTCGGAAGCGTCGGGCTCCAAGTACTTTTTCCTCTTTTTAATGGAGAATTGATTTTCACTCATGGTGAAGCCGCTTCAATAATCACAAAAGAAGTAATAATAAACAATAATTCTAAGATTGATAGGTGCTTTGAGGTTTATGGTTACGACAGTTGGTGGAACTGTCGGTCACGGTAAGAAGGCGATTTGTCGCCAAATATGGTAACCTTCACCTTTTGCGGTTTTTCTTCACATCTGCCGTTTTTGTTATGGCAACCCTATCTGCAAAATTTCTCGCACTCCACGCTCTGAATGGTATTTTTTGCGTTGTTTCATTGGCGACAAAAATTAGTTGGCGACAAACGTCTTACCGTGAACGACAACTCCACCCGACAGTTAAACAATTTGTTTGTTTTTGTTTGGAACGATTTCGATTTTCTTCACTTCCCTTCTTCACGTCAATTCCCTTCGTCAATCTCCCAGCTTCGGCGAATCATACGCATGCGCAGTAAAATGAACTAGGGAAAGGAATGACTAAATACCTGTCGTTTGTGTTAATTAATTTTTCAAAAAATTGTGAAATTATGTAATTTTATGACAATTCCGTTAAAAAACTTAATTTACGTTTTCCATGGCTTGATGTTTTTAGACATCGCGTATTTATTATTTTATATAGCGTAGCTTTATTGAGCATTTCTTTTCTGCAAATGGCAACACAAGGCGTGCATTAGTTGATGTTGTTCGTTTTTCTTGTTGATATATATTTTTATTTTGCTTTTTTTTTTAAAGTTAAAGATATGTTTGCGTTAGTTTAATTTCTAGTGAATAAAGTTTAGGCAATTGTGCCGGTGTACATAAAAAATTTCAATTGTAATTCTTTCGAAATGGACATATCTCGGGCCCATGAAGTCTTCTGGAAATCGCCGAACGGTGAAGGTTATTGGTATGCCGTTGTTCTTGTCGTTGCAGGTAAGTTACATGTTTTAATGTATTTTAAGCTAAAACATTAGATTACAAATGACACTATTTTATCGGGGTACATTGTGATTTGTTGCCTCGATTTTTTTAGGAAAAAAAAAAGAACTTATTGAATAACGAAAAAAAAAAGAGTGAAGTTGCCTCCTCCGATGTGGTTAGAGGATCTTCTGGCCATGATGGTGGATGATGAGGCCAAAAAGTATGGTTGACGAAGAAACTGGACGAAAAACCAAAGTAAAATTTTATTTATCATTTAATTTGATACAGGGCAACTATATGTATATTCATTTTATGATATAGAAGGGTGCATTAAAAGTCAAATTGGCAGTTTTACCGAGTTGTACCCCACTCTCAACATGCATGAGGATTTAAGATGCCCGCACCTTTGGAAATGTTATGGGGATGTGGTAATTCTATCCTCAGGTAACCTGTGCATTAGGATGGTCCAAAATTTCGAAGGTGAAAATTTTTTAGGTCCTACCCTCCTATTTTGTTCTAATGTATTAGAAAATAAATCAGACAAAATTTGAAAACATTTTAATAATATTATGAGGTAGCTCAATGCAGATCAAGTTTGCATCATTGTTCAATAGTGAGTGTGTTGCCCCGAAACCAAACTAAACACAAATGCAATTGCTATTGTAATCACCAAAAAATAATTGTATTATAAAAACGTCATTTTTATATAAACGTCAGATCGCAAGGCTGTGTTTGTTGCTGAAACGGCAAGGAGTTTGGATTTTGAAGTGGATGATATTACCCTAAGCAGAAGTTCTATTCGCCGAGTAAAAGAATGAATCACTGCTCTTATATGATTTTAGCAGCTGAAAACTGAATTTCATGAACAGAATGCTAAATTAACAGTTCACTGGGATGGTAAACTGTACTAAACTGGGAAAGAAAAAGTTGATAGACTTCCTTGTCATAGTATCTGGAAAAAGTGTCCATAAATTACTTGCAGTGGCCAAACTTGCATCAAGAACAGGAGAAAATCAAGCTGTTGCAGTTTATGCAGCTTTGCAGGACTGGGGATTAGCTGACAAAGTGTGCTATGTGCTTTGACACAACGAGTGTGAATACTGACTAAAGCAATGGCACCAATGTCTTACTGGAACAAAAAATGAACAAGACCCTACAATACTTGGCATGTCGACACCACATCATGGAATTGATTATTGGTGCAGTTTTTAATAAATGCATGGGATTCTCTTCTGCACCAGATGTACTTCTCTTTAAAAGATTCCAGGCATACTGGGAGTTCATTGATAGGAATAAGTATTGGACAAGAATCAATAATAAGGACATTTGGGCCCAAGTGGCTGATATAAAGAACGATAGAATTAAACTTGCTGAAAAATTACTGCATGATTCCCACTCAAGAGATGATTATCGAGAATTTCTTGAACTGATTTTAATATTTCTCGGTAAAATCCCTTCTTATGGAATTCGATTTATGGCACCTAGGGCTATGCACACGCGCTCGATGGATGTCAAAAATATTATACAGTCTTAAAATATGGATGTTTAATTACCAGTTTATACCATCACTCCAACAGAAGAAAAAGGATTGCAAAAGATACGTATATATACTATACATGTGTATTTAAAAGCTTGGAAGACAGCTTCTTTACCTCAAAATGCACCATACAATGCTTTTAATTTAATGAAATCTTTATTACAGTGTAAAAAGTTTGATGAAGAAATAAGCGTAGTTGCATCAGAAAAACAAGCCAATCCCCTTTGGTATTTATCAGATGATCTTGTGGCCTAAGCTCTTTTTCACAAGCAAGTGCCTCATTGCATTAAAAGGCAAATGATAAAAGCTATGAAAGAAGCAAATGGAAAAAAAATAATCTTGCAAAACATCCTGACTTTAAGATCAAAACTTTTACGGACATGAAATTTGAGGACTTTATAACAAAGCAGTCAGCTTTGTTTTATAACAAAGCAGTCAGCTTTGTTATTTAAAAGAATGAGTTTACCCGATTCATTCCTTCACGTAGATCAACAAATTTGTGAGCATCAAAAGGATTATTACAAAGCACTAAAAATCATTGAAGGAATTCCAGCTGTTAGTGAACATGTTGAAAGGGGAATAGCCCTAATAAAAGAGTTTAATGGGAAAATAACACAAAGTGAAGACCAACTACAATTCTTGTTGCAGGTTATCGAATCACGCTGACGAGTTTATCCCGATTGGAAAAAGCAGAGTTTAGCAGGCGTGTGCACAAACACAAAGCACACCCATTGCTGTTTAAATGCCACTTGTATTATTTTGAATTCACAAAATGCTAGAAATTTCAAGAAACTAAAATTGTATGTTTTCTCTAGATGGAGTTTTGTTTCTTTCTACATCTATAGCATAAAATAGAAAAAGCACAGAACTTTGAAGGTGTGGAGCTACCCTTAAATATTAAAATTATGAGTTCAAACTTCAGAATAATTATTTTTTACATAGATAGAACCAAATAGGAGGGTAGGACCAATAAAAATCTTTATTTAAAAAAAAAAAGGCCTTTTTTGGACCACCCTACTGTGCATGCTCAATAGTATGTTAGATTGGTGGTTAAACAGTAATCACCTCTGAATATATGTTTATATGTTGGTTGATAAAGTTTCTGACTGCTTATTTTTAGCCTCACTTGAGTCCGTAGGGATGTAACAAATATTCGGCTATTGTGCCAAACCACTGTTCGTTACTTCCCTATTCCTCACATATTTATATTTAACATAGCTTGCAACAAAGGAGAAATTTACAAAAGAAAAAAATCTGCTGATAAACTGAATCTAATGATCCAGGCTGTTGTTTCTCTTTTCCAATAGCTGGGGCTCTACTGTATTAATATTATTTTTATAAAAAGTACAGAATTGAAAATGATTTTTAAAAACAAATTATCTTTATAGCTAAAGCAGGAAGAAAATATACAGCTGAAGAAAAAAAATTTAAGCTTCAAGAACTTAACATGAGCTTGCAGACCCAGCTGTTATCAATTGCTAAGTGCAAAATGGTATGTTAAATATATCTTTTGTCTTTCTCAATACCTGACAATTAGATATAAGCATTGGATACATTGTATTTTTTATTAACTTTTTAGATGTAAATTTTATAGTTTAAGAACTATTGCAGATAATTTAAATATAAAAGTTTACAATACTAAGAACACATATCTCAAAGCTTGAAATATGGGAACTATTGCTAATCTGTAAAAAAAAATCTACTTAAAGTTTCCACTGACAAGTTTTTGTAATGAATTCCCAACGTCACTAGAGTTTTTTCAAATTTTTTGTACTTTATCTACACATTATTGGATTTCAAGTGATTTTTTTTCAGTTGAATTCCTGCATACTATGAATGTTAAATAAATTAATAAATCACACATTTATTCAATCATGTGTTTTAAAACAAAGCGTTTTAAATGTAACACTCCAGCTTGTATAATTTAGTTGAAATGTGATAGGTTTATTAAATTATTTTAATTCATTCCCAACTCAAAAAAATATTAATATTTATAAAAACACTTATCTTCATTTTACAACTTTAAATTAAGTTATTTTATCTTGTGTTTAGATTCAGAATAGATAATCATCCAGTATCTCTGTAGTATTTTTTGTAACCTACTTTTTTTAACTTGTTACAGGAAACTAAGCTGTTTTGTGTTGCCTCAAAAAGTATGCATGATAAAATGGTTGAAAAGTTTTATTACACTGTTCTTGCTGAGCTTCAATGCAGCCCTCTAAAATTCTGCACTTCATATTACATGCTTCCAGACCTATTTGGCAAATAACATTTGACTCATTTTTTTATGCTTTTTTTTTTCTATTTCAAATGGATTGCGATTATGGTTAACAGTACACCAGAGAAAGGAGAATCAGGAAGTTTTTAAACTCTCCTCAAAAGCTGCGGTCATGAAAATACATTCTAACAAAATAATAGATTTATTGAAGCAGCAGAAAAAGAATGTATCACACAAACCTTTTAACATATTAAACACACTTTTCTTATTATTCTTTAATTTGACGTTTTACATTTTTGACTGAATGATTTATTATGTTAATATTAGATAAATCTTGTACTCCTTAAATGCATCTAATCCAGTGCAATTCTGTAAACCATATTCTAGTATGCTGGTTTCAATATGATACTGGTTCCGGTATGATACTGGACCTGGTATCATACCAGATCCAGTATCATGGAACCCGGTATCATACCGGCTTATGAAACACCGGTTCCGGTATGATACCGGGACCAGTATCATACCGGAACCAGTATCATACCGGAACCGGTGTTTCATAAGCCGGTATATTTTTTTTTATACCGGAAAGGAATTTTTTCCATTAGGGTTGTCGGACTACGTCATCAACATTCCCTACCGGATGCAGTCGCTTTCCCGTCATATCCCAGACATGCTCGATGGGAGAGAGATCTGGTGATATGGCTGGCCAAGGAAGTGTTTGACAAGCTTGAAGACAGTTCATAGCAACACGTGCCGTATGTGGTCTGGCACTGTCTTGCTGAAAAATAAGCCCAGGGTACTGCGAAAGGAACAGTAGCAAAACAGGTCTCGGAATATCGTCAACGTACCGCTGTACAGTAAGTGTACCTCTAATGACGACCAAAGGGGTTCGGCTATCAAGGGAAATGGCACCCCAGACCATAACTCCTTGTTGAGGGCAGGTGTGGCGTGCAATAGTGAAAGCAGGATCGGCACACTGCCCTGGGCGTCGTCAGAAACGTCTTCGATGATCGTCAGGACGCAGTTGGAAGCGGGATTCGTCGCTAAAGACTATACGTCACCAGTCAGCATCATTCCAGCCTGATCGAGCCAAGCACCACTGTAATCTGGCTCGACAGTGTGCAGGCGTGAGTGGCAGGTGGCGTAACGGTCGGTACGAGCATAGATTTCGCTCTCTCAACCGTCTGTGAATGGTCATGGTGGACACTCGTGTGTGGGTCGCACGACTGATGGTTGATAGCGATGATCAGGCGCTGTGACAGCTGATCTGACAATCACTCTGTCCTCGCGATCTGTTATGGCCCTACGTCGACCGCTACCATCATGACGCTGAAATCTGCCATTGTACACACACTCTTGCCAGCATCTTCTAATCGCCGCATCGCTTCGACTCACATGACGAGCGATTCTCCGATTTGCCCAACCTGTCTCTTTCAATCCAATGATACGACCTCTTTCAAACTCTGAAAGTTGCTCGTAATGAGCTCGAATCCTGCGGCGAGGCATTTTTTCCGTCGTTAAAAGGTATCCTAAATCGCTATGCAGCAGAAAGTTTTAACAACAGTTCAAGAATAACTCCTTATATACATCTGCTGGATGCGCAGTTCCGATGCGCTGGAGATCGCACTATTCATTCATTGGACACCAAATTTTAATCATTTGCATATTTGGTCAAAACATTTGTGCATACGAAATTTCAAAGCAATCGGATGATTCGTTCTTGGTGAGTCGATTTTTTTGTTAAAGAGTGTATATATATATATACATATACTATATGTATATGTAAGATTACAATGATTATCCAAAATTTTTTTTAAGGAAATGGCAGGATCACTTATACGCAGAGAACAGATTGAAATAAAAACAATTTCAGAATTTATCAATCGGAGAAAAATATTCTTTTGTAGTAGACTTACTGTACTTACCTTCAGTATGTTGTATACGTAACTCCATCACAAGTGACCGTATTTGAAAACTTTTTTGTCTATCCACAGTTTTTGATATCAATTAATTTTTAATGCTAATATTTAAAAAACGAATTTTGATCGATTTTGGTGATTTTGAATGTCTACTATCCCCTTAATAAGCAACTCTTTTTACAGCGACTGAAGACTGTGGTGAAGGTAAAGAATTCCAAACATGTGACAAATACTTAAGAAGTTTGCCCATGTACCTTGCAGTGTGTTGTTGGCTGCTTCTGTAAGCGGGGCACAATACAACGTGAATCTGACCAGGCTTGTGTAGAACCGGAGGATTGTTAGCTTTAAGATGAATGTATAGTTTAACATACAAGTGCATTGTAAATACACAAAATGCGTAACCTTTGATTGTTTTGACTCTTTATTGAAGTAAGTTTCGTATTCTCACATTGAATTTGATTTCCATGACTCCATAGGAAGGATAGTGGCCTACCGAGATTATGGATTATCTTTCAGGGAAATCGGTAGTCGTGTTGGACGTAATCAAACAAATGTAATGCGGATATGTGATCGTTGGATGCAGGAGGGTACGACGGACCGACGTGTTCGATCGCATCCACCTCAATGCACCACTTCACGTGATCACAGGTATATTGTGCGTATGGTAGTGTCGGATCGCTCATCCACATCACGAACCATAGCACAGCACATTCAGTCTGTAACGCATCATCCAATGTCTGCGCGTACCATTCGACGCCTGTTACAGCAGAGTGGTCTGTCCGCAAGACGTCCATTGCTTCGTCTACTCTTGACGCAGAACCACAGACGTCTCCGCCGCCAATGGTGCGATGAAAGAAGAATGTGGACTGCAGAATGGAATGAAGTTGTCTTTACTGACGAGTCACGCTTCTGTCTGCAACACCACGATGGTAGGATTCGAGTCTGGAGACACCGTGGAGAGAGGATGCTGAACAGTTATGCACCGCCACACTGGTCCTGCACCGGGCATTTATGGTATGGGGCGGTATTGGATATCACTCTCGCACTCCTCTAGTACGCATTGCCGGTACTTTAAACAGCCAGCGCTACATCTCCGAGGTGTTGGAGCCAGTTGTCCTTCCTTATCTTCAGGGCTTGCCCACAGTCATATTTCAACAGGGTAATGCGCGTCCACACGTGGCACGTATTGTCCAAGGGTTCTTCGTCAATCGCCAGATTGAATTGCTTCCCTGGCCAGCTCGCTCTCCGGATCTTTCGCCGATAGAAAACATGTGGTCCATGATTGCTCAACGATTGACCCAGATTACATCCCTAGCTGCCACACCAGATCAACTTTGGCAACGTGTGGAAGCTGCTTGGTCTGCTCTACCCCAAGAACACATCCAAAGTCTCTTTGAATCAATGCCGAGGCGTGTAGCAGCGGTGATCTCCAACAATGGTGGCTACTTTGGCTACTGATTTTGGCAGGAACCACACTTCACAGAAGTCTATAAATTTAATCATTTGCTACTTGGTCAACATGTTATCTACAAAATAAATTTTGTGATATCTCGTCTTTCTTGGTGTTGCAATTTGGGTGGTCAGCAGTGTATATATCTTGACACATAATACTGAAAATGTGTGATGTTTTCGGAGTTGTCCTTCACAACAAAATTTGAATTAAAAAAAAAAAATGAAAAATCGCTGTTTTCAATTATTTTACTTTATTATTATTTTCTTAACTAAGGAATAGAAACACAATCACTAAATAATACCAAACTTTTAGATAGAAGTGCTTTGTTAAGATTATAATTTTTGACACTTTCTTTCCCCATTTTTAGTGGTACTAGAACAATTTGAAATTTGTATCAAATAGGCAAAATCTCTATTTTTGTTGATCACCGAGATTGAGCAGTGACCGATATAAAACTATATTCTGACATTTTCTAAAAGACCTTTTACTGAAGAATGTAAAAATATAAAATTTTTCAATTTGTGTCAATAACTTATTGAAATATAGAGTTTCAAACAGGCTGCTATTAGTGCTAAAAAAAACTACATTTGTGTGACCTTGAACTTTAAACTTCAATAAAAAATAAAATGTACATTTTAGACATCTAATATTTGGAAGTTCCTCTTTACTATATATGAACTATTTAAAAACTAATTTTCATTAAAATCGTTGATGTGTCAGCCACAGCCGATTTGCTCATTTTGGGTGGAATGATCCAACACCTAAATTAACGGTAAAGAATTGTCAAGGAAATTATAAACATTTAACAGCTCTTCTGTATAGCGGAATTCAAATTACAATAGTGCGAGAAGGCGTATTGAAAGATTTATGTGTTGTCCGAAACAGAGATAGATATCCGGTTAAATGGCAAGGCAATGCGCCAGTTGGTTTCACCAAGAGGTCGGTTTGTTTAACATTACATTCAGGAAATTATTCACAGCCTGAACTAAATATCAACTCTTTCATTTTTAATAACTTGACAGGTCTTTTACCAGCAAAACAAATATATATAAATAACCAAGACTTCCAACACTTAAAAAACCCGAAACTTGCAGATCCAGAGTTTAACATTCCAAAATAAATTGATTTAATTGTCGGTGCAGACTATTTTTTCTCTATTATTTTACCAGAAAAAATAAACGGAGATGCAAGAAAAACTCTCTGTAGTGAAAGATAGGAAACAATGTTAAGTTTTTCATTTTGAGCTATGGCATCTAGATTTTGATAAGAATTTAAATCCCCAGGGAAACCAGCATTTCTGCAAAATTTACAAGATGCAATTCTTTTGATGTTCAACTCTTCAAAATCAACATTGTTCCGATTCACGACTACCCAGAGTGAATTTTATGTTCTTAAATGTGTCCTTCAACTATAACATAATCAACATTGTTAATTGATCAAAAAATGCAGCAATGTCCGATTGTAATTATGAAAAAGTGTTAAACTATCAGCATCAGATGGTGAATCTTCATCTTTTGTCGATATATCGACAGGTACACGCTTCAGGGTTCATTTTGGCTTGCTTCTTGAGAATTTATGTTTAGAAATTTGCGTCTTTTTCCTCTGTAATCATATTTTTAACTGGCGTATTAGTCGATCCGACATTTGACCAGTCATCTATTTTGTGCAGTTTTTCGGGGTGGGGCTTTAAGACCTTACTTATTGCGGAGACATAATTACGTTAGCTTGTGAATGTTTCGTATAAATTAACAAAAGAAAACTGCTAATAACATAAAGAAAGTTTGTAAACACTTAAAAAGATGTAAAGCTATGTGGAGAAAAAGCTTTTGGAAAAATTGAAGAATATGTTATTCATATTTGTAATTAACAATCTTAAAATGAAAAATGCAGAACTATAAGTAATAAAATTTGAATTGTGAATAATGCTTGTTTCAATGTGATAGTTGTACAAATTAGGTTTGTAACAGTGTGCCCCATTTCATTCTGTAACGCTGTACCCCGTATGACGTAGCTAGTAACAATTTTTTTTTTCACTAGATAAAATGGATCTAAATTCACATTAACTCAACAGCACCTAAACATACAATTTTACCTTTACTAACATATTCATTATAAAATAAACACCGCTCACGAATAAAGAGAATTTAATTACAAACACATAGTTTTACTTTTAACATGCAAAAATAGTTTCATTTCTGCAAGCAAATCTCTAATGATGCAAATTTTTCCAAAACACAAGGACTTCTAGAAAATATGGTAGACAAGACTAAATAAATTGGAACTAATGTCGCTAGCACTTTAAATTGAAATTCACTGTTACACTGCGCCCCACCTTCCCCTACCCCGAATAATTTGCTCTAGGGATCCAACTTCTGTCGAGGACCAATACATTACATTTTGGAATACCAGTTATCCTGCAGATGCTTTTTTCATTGAAAGACATTTTACACAGAAATTTCTCAATGTAAGAGATAAATATTTATTTAGGAAACATATTTTATAAATTCAACAGCAAGAGTTCAAACCAGATTTAAAAGCACAGCTTTTAATGGACAGTGAGAGGCGTTTAAAATTACACTTCATTGAAAATATCCGGAAAGTTATCAGGAACCCCAACAGATGGAGCCACATTTTTCACTATTTCGTAGGCAGAATCGCTACATTCTGGAAATCGGGAAGTGCAGCCACCTTCTTTCCTTCCGAATTCCATTATTTCGATATACGGAAAGGCACCACTCGTGGGATTCACATCAAGTGATCTAGACAGAAAAAAAAGTTCAGAAAACAAGCACTCATTTTCACCATAAACAAAGTATTTTTTATGAATTTACAAATTTTTTAAGTTGAAATTACGTTGTCCTGGAGTAATACAATGGGTTATTACATAATTAAGATTCAACTTGAATGAATCTGTTTCAACAAGTAAAACACCAATACACTGACATTATTTAGTTTTTCAACGTTTCAAGGCGGTCTCCAAGCTTTAATAAAAAATATCATTCGTCCCGATTTTAGCCTCCCGATAGTCTGAAGTTTTGTCATTAGCAAAATTGACCAGATTTTGTCATCAGCAAAATTAGTCGGATCTTGATGATACGTCAGTAAACGATTGCGATGAGATAAGTCATCGAAACCATTTGGAGGGTAGCAACAACTAGGCGAAGAAACTTAATATTGGTCGGTCAAATTATTCTTAACCTATCAATCGTCAAGCTCATGAGGGCTGTGTTAGTTACAAGACAAAATTGTGTTATGGAGCGAGAAAGTACCGAGGACCAATATTTGCCGAGAAAGACAAGTGAAGAAATATTCATGGTACGATTGTGGTGTAGTCCTTTTTATGTATACCTAAATTTTTGGTATCCGTCACTTATAAGAATAAGGGTGTAAGTTCAATACGTTTATTACATAAACTTATGTTGTATTTTCATGAATACAGGACGTCCCGGTTCTGCAATCCCAATGCCCCAGTGTACGAATAGGGCGCCCCTTGCTCTTCGAATCACACCTTGCACAGTTAAAGATCAATGAATTGTGGCAGTCTTTCAATAAAATGTTATTGCTTTCAGAGAAGAATGATTTAATTGATGAAATAAGCTGGTTCGCCACATGTTCAGATGACGCCACTTTATTGCTGCATAGTTTTGCTGACATTAGACACGTGCACCAGCCAAAAGAAGCAAACCCATATAACACTTCCTCCTCATGCTTGTAGAGTGAGTGCAATACGCGTAGCATGCAATGCTTCACGAGTCTCCAGTCTAACTAATGACTACATGCTGGAAGAGTAAATTTTGAGTAATCGGATCGCACGATTCCCCAATTGCTCAGCAGTTCAATCTTTACGTTCCTGGGTGGATTTTTTAGTTTAGTTTCGAGTTTTATGTCGTCAGGGCCATATCGGGCCAAACAAGATAACGAGAGCAGTAAAAAAGAACGCAGAAGGGTTGGCGAAGGCAATAGAGAAGGGAGGAGAGATCACTCTGGTACCTTCGGGTTGTGATACCCGTACACATCTAAATACATGTCCCCTAAGCGAATTGTAGTTTTTCCGATTAGTCTCACTGGCCAGCGTTTTTTTCAAAGCAGCTATTTAATCCCACTCTTCGAATTCTCGTCTCAAACGTGCGAGTGGAAATAATCTAGTTTTCTATTGAACATTGTTATGTGAGAGTTGTAGGGTCGGTATCTTGAGATTAGATTTCACTCAGCGTTTTAATGATCTTGGGTAACGATTATTCAGGACTCCTTTTCAATACTTTTGCTGAGGTTCAAGCTATCTTTTTAAAGAATTAATGCCCTGACATTAATCAGGCGCCAGATTCTGCCCTTAACCCAGGTAAATTTGATCCTTTTTTGAACTCTGCAACCTTTTTTCCGCGACCACGCAAAACGCCATACCCGCTTTGAAATTATCAGTTGCACGTTGATCCAGTTAAAGGTTGTTTTGCCCGCTGAGAATTACATATTTTTGAAATGCTTAACCCAATCATTCCTTATTCGCATATTTAATTCGCAACGCATGTTAATAAAAGTTACCAAAACAATTGAGTTCCCATAATTGAGGAACTCCTCGGGTGGAATATTCATGCCCTGCACTTATACTGTAGATTGCATAACATACTCAAAGTACTGGGCAAAAATCTTCAATCGTTTTAATACATCTTTCGCAAACTAGAATCTTTCAACACGCAATAAAGTTAAAAATATGGATAATGAAGTTTCGTACATCCTTTGCTCAGTGCGAAATAGGTCAAACTATTGAAGCACCTGGAGAATTAACGAGTTTTAAAGTATTTAATTAAAAAAAATAGAGATATTGCTAGACCTTCAATATTTTACTGAATTTCTTAGTTTTCACCATTGCAGTGAAAATTAGTTTCTAACATAACCTTATATTTTTCCGGAGCTTATACTTTCAAATTTGATGTGAATACTTGATCTTAATTTCGGATTTTAAGTATCTCAAAGTTTAGCTTAATAGACATCTGCAATAAATTTGCCCATTTATCGTATTTTCAAAATGCCCAGTATTTCCGACCATTAATCTTCCACTTTCTTTTAGAAAGAATCTTTTTACGCTTTCAGTTTTATGATTGATTTAAAATTGTCAAGACACTTGATAGTGAAAATATGTTTATTACGCGAGGTTAGGTGAATACTTTTCTTTGGATACGCGACAATTAACTTCCCTCTTCCGTAGCAATAAATGGCTGAAGATTGAGATCAAATTGTAAACGGAATTTTAAAGCGTTTACAAGTACTCGGAATGTTAAAAATAAACTCAAGTCAGCCATCGCTCATTACTTTAATTTTGAATTCTGTAAAAGTAATCCAATCTCAAAATTACTACGAATTAAATATTGGAGAAACCAGTTTTCAATTTAGCCGTTACTTTTTCTTTTTTTATCAATACCTTAACGATTGCCTCAGATAGGAAAAAATGATAGCGCTACGTGTGATTATCCACCTTTCATGTGGCCTAAAAAATTTACTCTGTAGTGCTCGTATCAACTCATAAAGTTTATCAGAGCTCGAGTTTAGATTCATTTTTATTTTGTACCGAGCGTAATTTTTACTAAAGTGTTCCGAATCTTGTGAACTTAACATTGTTTACATGATGCATTGATATACATGGCTATCATTTGGGAGAAGACAGTTTTTGCTTTTGTATAGTCCTTGTTATTGTAGTCATTTCTAAAAGTGGATTTCATCAAGTTTTAGTTTCGGTAGATTTGTTCTTTCAAGCAACCTTGTGGTAATTAAATTCTACACTTCATGGAACCGACTTGAAATGTTATCAAATTAACATAATACGATGCAGAATGAACTAACCATTTTACAGTAAATACTCAAATTTAAGTCGCATACATGTATAAAATAGATTACTCACTAATTCATCGACCCAAACATGCAACGGCTAATTAAAGCCCGCTGTTTATTTGATCAAATGTATCTAAAATGTATTAAGTAAATTTCGATAAATTCTGGTGCAGAATTAAATTTAAATCACATCTGGACCATTTCTATTGCAGAAATTATATGGGATTAAGAGCAAGGCAAATACAACTTGAAAATCAAGGGCAAGATAGACCGTCTCGCTTAACGGAATCCGAAAGTAGTAATACATAAGCACCAAACTGGACGACAGAATACAATAATTTCAGCACAATTGCATATAACACACGATTTAATGTATGCATTCTTTGAGAATTTACTAGAATTTGAATTAATGTAGCGGTAGTTTCAAAACCGTGGGCACAGAAAAGCAAATTAAAAATTCAATATATGAACAGTTACGATTGGTGAATTGTCTTGCTGAATCAATGATTCGGATGCACTGAGAAAGGGAAAGTTCAGGATTCAAGTGGTGTGAAAGGATTTTTGACAAACGAGCCATTTTCTATAGAAGCGGATCCTCCGAATCTTCGCCAGTCAGTTTCAACTAGATTAGTATTGACCCAGATTCTGTCGGAGTCTTAAAAATCAGTTTTATTCTCAATGAGAGAAAGGGACCTTATTACTTAAGCAAGCATTGGACCGACAGGCCACAAAATCAAATATGCGCATTCCGCTTCTGAACACGATAGTAAGGTTTCGAAAGTTATCCACTCGTTGACTAGCCTACCGGAAGTTAGTTTGTCATTATACGATCAATTAAATGTTGACTTCGCTCAAATCAACTCTTTTGTCTGCAGTTTAAAGTTAATTCCGAGTCAGGTAGCGAGTTGAGCCTAGGAACTCATGCAAAAGGCAAAATCGCTAATCGCCACCTATCACATCTGCGAATCACATGTTTCATAAAATGACAAGTGAATTTCTTTCGAATATCAAATGCCAAGGTCAAAAATAGAAATTGGTTTACTCACCCGACTATCGTGTGAATGTTTTGTGAAAAATCTCCCAAAAAAGATGGATTTTGACCAATATCACATACAAGCCTCGAAATGCAAGTATTCTCATCCATGTCTCTTAGAAATGTGAAAAAGTTTTCGATATCTTGAGATGCACCATCACCTGAAGGTTTTTTCTGAATTGGTACATCTTGAACGTTCTCGCCGGCAGGATTATCTTGAAAATCTTGTGGAAACTCTGAAAAAAAAAATCGAAATAAAGTTTTATTTAAAGTACTAAAGGTATCAGAACGAATAGTTTGATGAATGACAAGATACAAAATTTCTTTGAGTTGTCATAAGAATATTCTCCATCAGACACATGTTGCAAACTGCCATTAGCTCATGATTGTGTTATTTAATAAATACTGGGACTATGCGAGTTGTATAGCAAAGTTGCACACCTGTTGGCATATGTACCAAAGTGTAAGACAAATATGATAATATAGATAAAAAGAAAGCATAAAAACACAGGCAAATTAAAATACGGAGACTTAAAATGTTCAAATTAAATTTCAAAACTCACCTTGGGGAACATTTGCGAATCCTTCACCTTGAGGTTTACCAGCGAATCCTCCATTTTGAGCAAATCCGCCACCATCAGGCATATTAGCGAATCCTCCACCTTGAGCAAATCCGCCACCTTGAGGCACATTAGCTAATCCTCCGCCTTGAGCGAATCCGCCACCTTGAGCGAATCCGCCACCTTGAGGCATATTAGCGAATCCTCCACCTTGAGCGAATCCGCCACCTTGAGGCATATTAGTGAATCCTCCACCTTGAGCGAATCCGCCACCTTGAGGCATATTAGTGAATCCTCCACCTTGAGCAAATCCGCCACCTTGACCAAATTCTCCATAGTTTAACATTTGCATAGCAGTGTTTGGATCGAACCCTTGAGCTCTTAAAGCTTGGAACAGTTGAGCGGAGTCAATGCCATCAAAAGGATTTTGTTGACGAATTGAGTCTTGAACTCCAAATTCGCTTCCCATTTGAGGAAACCTACCTGCTCCTGAAAGAAAATATGGGAGAGGCAGAGGTTGTAGTCCTCCAGCAAAACCAGCTCCTGAAGGAAATTTTGGAGCTACCGACATCGGAGAGACGGGCTTGGGTTTTGATTGTCTGCCAAAGAATCCCAAGTAAAACAATAACTTCGTTCCAATTGCTAATTTAGCACCAACGAGACCCGTTGTCATTGGACCACCAGTGAAGGGAATAGTAGCCAATGCTGAAGTAATGGCTTGAAGAAAGAGAGGGGCAGTAGCTTCATGTTCAGGGATCAAAAATATCCCCAAGATTGATAATGAGATCACCAAAGTAAAGCGAGACATCTGAAACGAAGAGCGTACTAAATTAACATATAGTTGTGCAAAATTCTTAGATGAGATATTGACTAATTTGAAGCTTAAAATGTGAATAAATTGCGATCAGATGCTATCGGAGGTTTAAATCAACGAATGCTAAGTATCAACAATGTAGTTTACTTACTAGGGCAGGAAAGATTAGCTTTAAAAGAGAGAAATATAACGCTTATCCTGATGCAGAGAAGGCTAACTGGACACTTGCCTTCTTAAAACCAATAGTTCATCGAAATAACTTAGTAAATCAAGAATAAGGCAGTTAACGTTTCGATTACATATTTGCATACAGCGTGTGAAAATATAACTTTTACACCTCGCGGCATATTAAAACGAGATGCAATTTTTTGTCAAAAGCTAAATGTAGCATTTTAATTAACGTTACAATGAGGCAATACAACGGGCTATTGATGACAGTCCGGGATCGATCCCGAAGAGAAAGATTCGAGGACAATACCACGTAATTTTGAACCACGGTCAGATGACGAGCTAAATGTTGGAGGCGGAAGTATCTGCAAAGATACGTGTTTAACTGTGCGTATTAAGAACGTGACGTCACTTAGCTTGTTTTCCGAATACGTTCCCAGTACTTCGCCAGATAAAAATTTCAAAGAATAAATTCCGAATTGATATATACTCTATAACAAAAAAAAAAATCAAGAAGGAGTTGTCCGATTGCGATAACAATTGGTGGATGTGAAGAACATACATATAAAAACAAACAATTAAAATTTCAGAACAATTGAAGGATTTATTTCAGAGTTTGACCGTTACAAAGGAAGGAAATCAATAAAGCGTTTATCCACCTCTGGCCTGAATGCAAGCTCGGCGTGGCATAGATTGAAAAGTTCCCGGATGGTGTCCTGCAGAATTTCTTGCCAAATTGTCTCCAACTGTCGGCCTAAATGGTCAACATTCCGGGATGGTTGCAATCGCCTTCCCATAAAGTCCTCAATGTGCTCTATGGGAGAGAGAGATCAGGAGACCTAACTAACCAAGGAAGTGTTGGGAGAGCTTGAAGACAATTCATAGCAACGCGTGCCGTGTGCGGCCGGGCATTATCTTGTTGAAAAGTAAGTCCGGGGTGTGGCAAAAGAAACGGTAACACAACCGGTCTTAGAATGTCGTTTACGTACCGCTGTGCTGTTAGTGTGCCAAAACTGACTACCAAAGGGGTCCGGCTATCAAAGGAGATGGCACCCCAGAGCATAACGTCCTGTTGTGGTCATGTGTGGCGTGCGATAGTAAGGGCAGGATACCCACACTGCCATGGACGTCTCTAAACTCTCTCTCGTTTGGAGAGTGGGGTGGTAGCTCAGGTGTTCACCTGATCATCTGACCGTGGTTGTTAGGTAGATATTTTAAATAACGTCTCACTGGAGCAACACAACGGGCTCTTTGTGACGGTCCGGGATAAAACCCGAAGGGAAAAATTCAAAGACAACGCCTCGAAATTTGAACCACGGTTATATGCCGACCAAACTTTTGAGATCAAGCCCACAAGTCGGATTGATTGGTTGATTGAGTATACATATAATCTGACTTGTGTGCTTGATCTGAAGGTAATGGTAAAATGGTAATGGTAATTTTAGTTAACGTCGTACTAGAGCAACACAACGGGCTATTGACGACGATCCGGGATCAGTCCTTTAAGGGAAAGATCCGAGGACAACACCTCGTAATTTTGAACCACGGTCAGATGACGAAGAAACACCTGAGCTGGCAACCAACTCTCCAAACTTCCACGCCAACCCAACGTGAGGACTTTCGGCCACGACAGATTTAAGGTGCACCAGCCGCCTCTACACCATACGCTTACAAACATCCATGCCCGGACCCGGATTCGAACCAGGAACCTTCCGATCTAGAGGCTGACACCTTAACCACTATACCGTTTATACACTATATACTTTTTGCTTGATCTGAAGGTTCCGCTTTTAAATCGCCATCAAGAAATGGACAGGCACACAAAGGTTTTGTAAAAGACGGAATAATTTTAAGTAGGCTTATATGATTTTGAACAAACCTGGACATTTTTATACAGTGGTGTTATCAATGAGACCTGGGTTTGAATAATTTATACCGTAGGTAGGTATTTAATTTACGTCGTACTGGAGCAAAACAATGGGCTAATGGCTAAGGTCAGGGATCAACACCATAGAGAAAGAACCGAGGACAACGAAAACCTCGGATCTTTCACAGATTTAACATTAAACCTCCAAATTATTTCGTATCTCGGACAGATTTAATATCAACCCTCCAGGTGGTTTTGACGAGATATCCCGTTCATTAAAATCTGACCAATTCCGTTAATGACGAGAAATATCATCATCGAGATATCGCCGTTTTTTTTTATTAGATATCAAGATGAGGTCATTTTTCTCCTAATGACGAGATATCTCGTCCATCAGTATCTGTTAATGGTTTTGCTAATGACGAGATACCTCGTCAAGACAGCCACCAGGAGGGTTAAGTCTTGAGACATCGTGACGTCGAAAACATTAAAGCGTAAAGCATTGAACAACAAAACCCTTCGCTACAGCTGACGAGCACACAGTAAGAAAAGATAATCACATGTCTCATTCCCACACTTACAAGATCTTTGTATAGGAAATATGATATAAATAGGAAAAAGTGGACGGTGACTTATCCTATCCCTAACAGCGTGCTACTCTTGTTAGTAATCTATTACCAAGATGAAAGTTTTCGTTTTACTCATCGCATTGTCCATTGCAGTGGCTGTGTGTTCTGCTAGATGTGAGTTAATCAAGTGATGTTTTAGATTTCTTATGAGATAATTATATCTTTATAAATATTCTACATATTATTCCGGTTTTATTATGGATTTACCGCTTTTATGAATTAAACGTTCTTAATATTGTATAGAGCTTATAAAATTATCAGTTAGAAATCGCATTCGAAATTACAAAAGCTGAAATTTTTATTTATATGATGGGTGATTTATAGATGTGCCCCTAAAGTAACACTTTAACAGTCAAAGAAATGAAAATTATATTTTAAAACTACTTAGTTTGACATCCATTTCAGCTTACAAAAATATATCGAATTTGAAAGTAATTTCGAACATAAATGTAAATACTGAATTCCCAAAGATTTAATTTGTAATTCGCAAATTTCTAGATAGCAAGCAAAATGCTTAGGAAGTCTATTCTAAAAGTTTTTTCTTCAGTGTAGACAATTTGTATATTTTTGTGCATTGACTAATTATTACGACTCCGTTTGGCAACAAGTTATGATTCAATTTTAAGTTTCCAATCATGGCGTTAAATTAATTGAGTTAACCTAAAAAGTAGAGCGGTAGCTCCACTCTTCAATTAGTTAGTTACAGTGCTTTTAAAATGTACGCATTAAGATATTGCATTCCAAAGGTTGGTTTACTTTGAATTTGCATTTTTCTAATATATATATATATATATACTATATATATATATTTCTACAAATACAACTATAAAAATTTTATTTTAAGACACTTCAAAGTGAAATAGTACGAAGTAAAGATTATAAGTTTTTATTAGCTGTAGTGATTTTAATTCTGAATTTGAACACAGGCGCTAACTTTAACTCATATACATATTTTATTGAAACGAGTTGTTTTTATAAAAATATAATAAGAGATAAAACGAAGAATAAAAAATAACAAAAAATATAAATAGATAATAAATAAATAAATAAATAAATAAATAAATATATAAATAAATATATAAATAAATAAATATATATATATATATATATATAAATATATATTTATCTATTTATAAATATTCATATTTATATATATTTATATATTTATTATATTTATATTTATATTATATATTATATTTATATTTATAAATATACACATATATTTATAAATATAAATAGATATACCATTACTTCAGTTTAGTGTTATTTCATCATTCGTTCAGAACACATTGAATAAATAGTTTCGCATCATCATAGCTTGTTGCAAGTACAACATTAAAAAACTAACTTGTATCTTTTTCATTGGGCGCTCAGTTATGATATATTTTTTTCATGAAGAATCAAGGTAAAGAAAGAGGGAAATGCAAAACCCTTCAATGTCTTTCAGCATAAGTACCAAACATAAGCAATTCTGATTTTGAAATGAATATTTTAATGCTCTAAATGAGTCAGCATATGTATGTCAGCATGTATATAAGTTTTTCTTTTCTGATAATATTCTGTTTGACAGTCTCCATATAATTAAACCCCTGACCGTTCAAAGAATTTTGAAGTGACTGGAAGAGGTGAAAATCTAAAGGGGCAGGTCTTGTGAATATAAGTGGTGAAACGAAACATCTTACCATACTCAATAAGTCATTGTCTGGTATTCAGCGAAATGGGGGCCGCGCATTGCCATGCAAGAAGACAACACCTCGGCGATTGGTCAGTTCTGGCCGCTTTGATTCGATTTCTGCTTTTAATATTGCCATTTGAGAACTGTGTTTTTCCGAATTTATTGTCTGATTTTGTGTCAACAATACATAATGAACAATTCCTTTGTAGTCCCACAATACACAAATCATTACTTTTTTGGGATGCAGCCCACCTCGATGTTACTTGGGAGGTTCATTAGGCTTAACCCATGACTTTTTCTTGTAAAATTATCGTATAGTATCCACTTTACATCTCCAGTAATGAATGAGCCGTTTCTAATAAGGAGCTTCTTCATTTCGTTTCTGCAAAGAATCACATGCCGAAATTCGAGCAAGCATATTCTGTGTTTAAAGTATGGGGTACCCATACATCGTAGCGGCTTACATACCCAATCTTCTTATCATGATCATGAACTGTACTTTTTGGAATATTTAGTCTGCGTGATGGTTCTTGAACTGTGTAATGTGGATATATCTTTTAATAGGTCCTTGTTTACAGAGAATGGTCGTCCAGAGAGGGCATCATCTTCGAGGCTGAAATTTCTGGGCCTTAATTTTTCAAACCACCTTTTAACTGTGTCATCAGAAACAGAACTTTGTACATGTATAGCACACATTTTACGAGCAGTCTGACTAGCATTTTTTGTTTCTTAAAATAAAAGAGCATAACATGACGGAAATGAACTTTTTGGTTCTCCATTCTTACACTGCAGTGAAACAAATATTATGACACAACACAAGCTAGAATTATGCAGTGAAAGCAGAAAAGACCGAATTTACACATCTGCTTCAATCAAGTTCACTCTTTATCAGCGGCAGCAAAATAATCAAAACAAAACGTTTCGATTTGAAATATATATATATATAATATATATATATATATATGTGGGTTCGTAAAAGGTAAATGATAAATAACTCTTAAAGTTTAAATTTAAGTTTAATTAAAAAATTAATGTATTTACAGTATATTTACAAACATCTTTAACAATTAAGAATATTCGACAACTAAGAGGCCATCTGCCTAAAAAGTCATGGGCCGTCTGCCCAACTGCTAGCTTCGGTGTCTGGGGGAACATCTGTCTCATTGCTGCGGTAGCTTCTGAGCGGACGCTTCCTCTAGGTGGCGTTACTGCTGCGGACGTATCAGGCTTTGGCGCGCTCGTCGCACAATCCCACAATCGGCTATCCTGACTGTAATTTCGTCCTCGAAATTCGCCATCTTCAACATCAGTAAACAGGCCATAACATTCTCACATATCTGAAAATACAAACAAAAAAGAAGAAAGAAAGAGGAAAAAAAAAAAAAAGGCTTATATGCATTTTTTTTTATTGTTGACCAGTGGACCAGGGTTTCATGTAAACAGCTGCTAAAGTAGTTAGGCTTGGACCTTCATGATCGCCCACTTTTTCAATGGCATATCTGTCATTAGGAGACACTTTTACAACTCGATAGGGTCCCAAAAATTTAGGTTTCAGCTTAAGCCCAACTCCAAACTGTATGCGCTGAATGGCCACTAGATCTCATACTTTGTACACTCTAGATTTTTTTCTCCCTTTGTTATACTGACGTTTATTTTCATGTTGCAATTTGAAAATATTGTCTTTTGCTTGTTCGCGTAATTCTCTCTCCTTCATCACGGACTTTTCATACTCTTCTTCCAGTATATCTTTTATCTTCAGATCTTCTTTATTTTTCATCGTGATGCCAATCATCAGTTCGAATGGCGTATGCTTCGTACTTCTGGATGGTGTACTGTTTATGATACTTTGTAGACTTGGAACATATTTGAACCATTTGCTAGGCTCCTCTATTGAAAGTTTGGCAAGAACAGGAATCAACAGTCCAATCATCCTTTCTGCCTGCCCATTGCCTCTAGGAATTCCGGTTGTTATTTTACAATGTTCAATTCCCTGATCAGTACAATAATCAGTGAATTCCTTCGATGTAAACGCTGATCCCCTATCTGAAATTATTCGTGATGGGTTTCCAAAAGTAGCTTGTTGTAATTTCAGCTTTTCTATAGCATCGCTAGCCGAGGTAGATTTCACTGGGTACAACCAGACAAACTTCGTAAAAGCATCGACTACCGAGAAAATATGTTGGTATCTTTTATTCGTTGTTGGAAGGGGTCCCAAAAAGTCGATATTGTAAGTCCCAAGTGGAACGTTGTCTTTCGGCACTGGATTAAGAAACCCTTCGCCTTTTCCACGTTTTCTATTGCAGAGGATGCACTGTACGCAATTAGAAATAACGATTTCAACCTGTTTTCTTGCATTAGGAATAAAAAAAACTGTTGCTTAAGAATTTCCTCTGTCTTGGCAGCGCCAAAGTGACCTTTGTTGTGTACGTCTTTAATGATGTTATTTTGCATCGCCTGAGGAACCATTAGTAGTTCTTTCCCATTCTCATACTTGTATAGAACTCCTCCTTTAATGAAATGTTCCCTGTCATGTCATTCTTCAACTAGAGTTTTAATTGCTTTAATGTGATCATCTAGATGTTGTGCAGCTTCTATTTGGGTTGTTAATTCTCCTTGTGCACGAGTTGTTATCAACAATATGTTCCTGCTAAGGGCATCCACATGCTTCATTTGTGTGCTTGATCTATGGACAACCTCATAATCATATTCTTCGAGTGACAATGCCCATCGAGCAATTTTTGGCGTAAGCTCTTTTTTCTGCATAGTCCTCTGAAATGCAGCGCAATCCGTCACTATTTTGAACTTAGTACCCAACAAGTAGTAGCGAAATTTTCGCAAAGCCTCGATTACAGCCAGTACTTCCAATTCGTAAGAACAATACTTCTCTTGTTGAGGAGTAGTCTTCTTGCTCATGAAGTGAATGGGATGAAATTTCCCATCATGAGCTTGCTGAAGCAAAACAGCTCCAAAGCCGTGGCTACTAGCATCCGTATGTAATTCTAAGGTTGCTCCTTGCCTAAAGAGATGCAATACCGGACTACTTGAGAGAATTTCCTTTAGCCTTTCAAATGCTTTGACTTGCTCAGAGCCAAATGTCCATTCGACATTATTTCGAAGCAGGTCACTTAATGGTTTTGCAATTCTTGAAAATCCACCGACAAATTGTCGAAAATAAGAGCAAAGACCCAAAAAACTCATGACTTGTTTTACATTTTTTGGCTGGGGAAAAATTTTCACTGCACGTGTCTTGGCTGAGGAAGGTTGAATTTTGCCGCCCTCGATAACGTATCCGAGAAATTCTATCTTATGTTGAAGGAATTGACACTTTTTAAAATTTATTATTACGCCGTATTCTGACGCAACCTTCAAAACCCTTTTAATTTTTTCCAACCCTTCTTGTTCATCAAGGGAAGGTATAACAATATCATCCATGTAAATTATTATAGTCTTGTCTCGAATTAATTCTCTAAACACCGTGTTTATGTACCTCACAAAAACACTTGGTGAGTTACTACATCCGAAAGGTACAACATTGAATTCGTACTGTCCTTCATGGGTGACAAATGCTGTATAACGTTTCGAATTAGGGTCCATTGGTATGTTGAAAAATGCGTTTTTTAAGTCCAAAGTGGAAAATACCTGTGCGTTTCCCAAGCAATCTAAAACATCTTGAATTAATGGGAGTGGGTGCTTATCTTTGATTAATTTTCGATTAACCGATCGATAATCAACGCACAATCTGTATGAATTATTACCCTTCTTTTTACACAAACAATGGGTGAAGCGTAGTTAGAACAGGAGGGTTTAATTATTCCGTCTTTTAATCACATTTGTATTTGTTCCTCAACTATTTTCTGTTCTTTTAAAGACATTCGGTGCGGTCTCTGACAAATCGGTATATCATCAGTTAAAATTAAAGTCATTTTTACTTTTGTGTCTTTAATTTTATGCGGCTTATATTCACTAATCAAAATATCTAACTCGTTTCGTATTTTAGGATCTTTTATATGTTGCAATTCAATTTCATCCATCAAGGAAATAGGCAGTTCGGATAAAGGATTAAAAGTCAAATCATTTTCTTGAACATCCTGTGCACAAGATGACGCAACGCCTATCATTGGAATATTAATGGCAGTCGCCAATAGTTCACACCTGTTTTCTTCTTTGAAGGGGTGAGTCAGGGGGGAGGGGATACCAAACATCTGCCTTTCATTACTTTCGGATTCCAAAACAGTGGCTCCATTTCGGCAACTCGTTTTTGTTTTTATTCCTTTTCTTCCTGAATGGGGTCCCTCAAAACGCTTCGCTTTTATTTTTTCAGACTCTTTCACTTCCGAAGTGTGTGTGAAAGAAAGATTAATAGAATTTTCTCGAAAGCTCAAAATCCTTAAATCATTTCCTGATATTGAAATATTAAGCTTGTTAATTACGTCCATACCAATCACAATATTACAACATAAGTTTTAAATAACAAAAAACTCAGTGAGAATATTAAAATTGTCAATAGTAATTTCAGCACAAAAATAACCAAGTGATTTTACACTTTGATTTCCAATACCATTTAACATTGTGTCACATGGGGTTAATTCTGGTGCACCAATTTGCATATAAAAATCATATTTCAAAATAGATAAATCGGATCCCGTATCAATTAAAGCATCAACATATTTACTCATAATTTTAAGACATTTGTACAACTTCTTTTCATGATTACTGGACATATTAATTAAAACTTTCTTTTCTTCATTTGTATCAGTTTTTACACCTTTATTACATTCGAATTTACGGTGTCCATATTCATTACACTTTAAACATTTAATGCCTTTATTCTTATTTGGACACTCAGAAATTCTATGACCAATTTCATTACATGAAAAACATTTAACATATTGGTTAGTAACACTTTGGTGAGCACGGACGATCGACGGTTTATCATTGAATTTTTTGGAGCGCTGATGACTTTGTGTTTCAGCTGATTTCATATCTCTAGCTCCCGGTCTTTTAAGATGGAATCGTGCCGCCTCGTACTCATCCAATTTATTCACTAACTCGGCTACTTTATTCAATTTCGGTAATTCATCAATAAAATGCTCGCGCATTTCAAACGGTACTTTCCTTTTAATTTGATCCGCCACTATGAGATCTTTCAATTCTTCATATTTAGAGATACTAAGACCCACAACCCATTCTTCGAAAAAATTATCTAACTCGTAGGCGAAATCACGCCAAGATGCGGTTGTTTCTTTTTTACGAGTAAAAAAGTGCTGTCGAAACTGCTCCGGTGTTAGTTTAAATCGATTCAGTAAAAGTTTTTTCACGTGATCGTAATCATTTGCGAGCGGGTCAGGCTCTCTTGCAATTAAATTTGCGATATCCAACGGTAAAAGACTCACAAGGAAAGTGACCCAATTTTCTTTAGGTATTTCTATGCGATTAATTTGTTTTTCAAACAAAGATAAATACATGCTTAAATCACAGTTTCCGTCGAAACGTGTCATTAGTTTTGAAAAGTCAGTTTTAAGTGGGGAAATAAAATCGAAACTTCCAGTACTTTTGTTTTCTAGCTGTAACTTCTTCAACTGAAATTCGCGTTCTTCTTTCTTTTCGTTTTCTTTAGCTTCCCTTTCGCGTTCAGCTTTATCGTCTCTTTCCTTTGTTTCTCGTTCAGAAACAATCCTTTTTAAAAGCGTTTTTGTTAATTCCTCATTGTATTCATCAGCTTTCGTTATTAACTTAATAAGCTGCGGAATTTTGGTTCCTTCCATTGCTATTAGATCTAATTCTTCTATTAGCGCTAGAAGATCGATTTTGCGTGCTCCGGCTAAATACGTAGCCATGTTAGTGTCAAAATGAAAAATCTGTACTCACAGTTCAGATGAAGTATTCCTCAAGATCCAATATGCTGAGTCACGGTCCTTCACTCAAATAAAGTTCACACCTCGAATCCGATGAGCATCAGGCGAATATTGGAATTGTCCGCGTCTCGAACAGTTGAGGTAAAGTTCGTTTCTCGAACGGTTCAGGTAAAAACGGCAATCTTCGGCCTTTAATTAAATCCAGGCCAAACCCCCAAATATATGTGGGTTCGTAAAAGGTAAATGATAAATAACTCTTAAAGTTTAAATTTAAGTTTAATTACAAAATTAATGTATTTACAGTATATTTACAAACATCTTTAACAATTAAGAATATTCGACAACTAAGAGGCCATCTGCCTAAAAAGTCATGGGCCGTCTGCCCAACTGCTAGCTTCGGTGTCTGGGGGAACATCTGTCTCATTGCTGCGGTCGCTTCTGAGCGGACGCTTCCTCTAGGTGCGTTACTGCTGCGGACGTATCAGGCTTTGGCGCGCTCGTCGCACACACACACACACACACACACACACACACACACACACACACACACACACACACACACACACACACACACACACACACACACACACACACACACACACACACACACACACACACACACACACACACACACACACACACACACACACACACACACACACACACACACACACACACACACACACACACACACACACACACACACACACACACACACACACACACACACACACACACACACACACACACACACACACACACACACACACACACACACACACACACACACACACACACACACACACACACACACACACACACACACACACACACACACACACACACACACACACGTGTGTGTGTGTGTGATGGTATAAAGGAAATATACATGCTTTAATAGGGGGTTGGTCCCCCACGTGCTGCAATTACACTAGCAACCCTTCTGGGCATACTTTCAACAAGGTTTTGATACACAGCTATGGGTATTTGTGTCCATTCCTGTAGCAAGAATATCGCCAGCTCAGCTGTAGATTTCGGACGTGGTTACCTGGTCCATAAGCGTCGCTCTAACCTGTCCCACAAATGTTCTATGGGGTTTAGGCTGGGACTCTGAGCAGGCCAGGTAAGACGTTTTACATCAATATCTTGATACCATTGCTTGACAGAGGCTGCAACATGACATGGAGCGTTGTCATTCTGGAAGTAACATTCGTCCATTCCATAAAATTGTCAGAGTGTAGGAAAAACCTGATTATCCAATATGTTCATGTAGGCGTCGACGTTCAATTTACCAGTAACAATATGCGAAGGTCTCAGGCCATACCACGAAAAACACCCCAAACAAGTACACCAAAACCACCGAACTTGACAGTCGGAAAGATGCACTCGGTTAACAGACGTTCGCCTGGCATTCGCCAAACCCAAGTCCGCCCATCTGACTGGAAGAGGGTGATGCGTGACTCGTCGCTCCATAAAACAGTTTTCCAGTGGTCCATAGTCCAGTTGCGAAGTTGCCAACACCAAGCGAGTCTGGCGGTTTTGTTGGATGAGGTGATGTTTGGTTTGTGTGCGGCCACACATCCGTGGATATTGAGTTTGTGCAGTTCTTTCCTCAAAGTATTGGGGTGCACCGTAACCCCTGCTGCCTGTTGAAACTTACTGTTGATGATTTGGAGTGGTTTCTTGCGGTTCTTACAAACCTCACGCTTTAGGACACGCCGATCCCGTTCGGTCAGTTTACGGGGACAGCCAACGCGTGCAGTTCGCGTCCCAACTTCCGTAGTCTTCCATTTCTTCAAGACATCACCAACAATTGACCGTGGCTGTGATAATTCTAACGCAATTGCGCAAACAGACTTGTCACTTGTAACAGCCAACTATAACACCTCTTTCAAAGTCACTAAGTTCCTTTCGTTTCGACATATTGTCACAATTTCCCACAGAACTAACAACGTTACCACTTCGCGTATCGTACTTAACCTTAACAGGTCACGTGCAAGCCCTGTATATATATATATATATATATATATATATATATATATATATATATATATATATATATATATATATATATACAGGGTCTGGAAAAATACGGAAACACCTAAAAAAACATGTAACCTTGCCTAATATGGTGTAGGAAAACAGCTTGAAGTCATCTCGAAATAGATAAACACAGTTCTTGTATACTTGCCAAGGGAAACTTGTACCATTCATCCTGCAAAATGGTGGCAAGTTCAGATAACGATGATAGTGATTATAGCGAGCACTTTTCTTTCCAATGTAGACCACAAAGATTCAGTAATATTGAGGTCTGGTGACTGGTGGTCAGTAGAGAAGTGACAAATCATCCTCGTGCTCAGAAAACCAGTCCTGTACGATGTGAGCTGTGTGAACAGGGGCTTTGTCGTCTTGGAAGATACCATCACCATTGTGGGGAACAACGTTTGTACCATGGGATGGACTTGATCTGCCAAAATGTTCACATAAAACATAACCTTAATGTGCCCTTGCAGAGTAATCATGGGGCCCAAAGAAAACCACGATATGGCTGCCCAAACCATCACAGAACCCCCTCCATGTTTCACTCTTGGCAACAAGCAGTCGGTATTATAGGCTTGGGGTGGCGTTCGCCAGACGTAAACTCGGACAGAAGTGTGAAACAAGACTCATCCGACCAAATTACTGTCTTCCATTGCTCCATAATCCAGGCTTTATGACTTAAACACCACTTTTTCCTGTTACAGGCATTAACATCACTGATGAAAGGTTTTGGAATTGCAGCTCGGTCAGAAATATCCTGCTTATGGAGCTCCTTATTGTTTTGGTACTCACAGGGTTTGTGAGCACGGCATTCATTTCAGCAGTAACTTTTGCAGCTGTGGTTTTCTTATATTTAGTCACAATTCTCTTTAATGATAGTCTGTCACGATCACTCAACACACACTTTCTTCTGCGCTGTGATTTAGTGGATGATGTTTTTCCGTTTTTCATATATGCGGAATAAAACTTAGATACAGTACCTCTTGAAACACTTTGGCTACCTTGCTTACGGAAGCACCCACCAGACGAGCTCCAACAATTTGACCACGTTCTTAGTCTGTTAGCTCTGACATAATGCAATTATAACTTCACAGAACAGTGCCCTGACAACGACTGATCTGCGCAGCGTTTTCACGACGTTGTATAGGTGGCGTCGGTAGGCAAAAACATCAGCGCCACTTACACATTTCCCTAGACTAAACATTTCTTTTCAATTATGCAATTCACGATGTGATTCCATATTTTTGTCCAACTCCTGTATGTATTATATATGAATATACACTCATTGCTATAAAAATTTGCGCACCAAGAAAAAGTTGTCAAAATGATCGAAATTTTACACATGTAAGTACTACTTTGATATAAGCAAGTGATTAGAAAATCAAAGAAAAAGGATCATTTATTGCAGATAAAAGTACAAAGGAATGGAAGTTTTAGTACTCTGTTGGACACCCTCTAGCGCGAATGCAAGATGCGATACGAGCGGGTATTGAGGCATACAAATTCCGTATGATGTCTTGAGACATCTCGTTCCACAGTTGCTGTAAACGTGCCTCTAGTTCGACCAACTCGTAGGGTGTCCAACTTGCCGTCCCAAATGATCCCGGATATGCTCAATTGGTGACAAATCTAGGGATCGAGCAGGCCAGGGAAGGGTGGTAATGTGGCGGAGGCAGTCTTGTGACATCCTTGCTGTGTGTGGCCGAGCATTGTCTTGTTGAATGACCCCTGGGAGCCCTGCCATGAGTGGCATCACATGTGGCTGAAGGATGTCATGGACGTACTGCTGGGCTGTCATTGTCCCATGGATCAATATTAGGGGTGACCGTGTATCGTAAGCAATGACCCCCATACCATCACACCAGTTGTGGGAGCGGTGTGTCGCTGTAAAGCGAAGGCAGGATTGAGGCGTTCACCACGGGGCCTCCACACACGAACACGATTGTCATCACTGCTCATATTGAATCTAGATTCGTCGCTGAAGACGACCTGGTTCCATTCCGTTGCAGTCCAATCCCGTCGTGCGCGACACCACTCCAAACGGAGGCGTCGGTAGGTGGATGTCATTGGCAGCACACGTAATAGGCGCCACGATACCAGATGTCCTTCAGTCAGGCGCCTTGCGATTTTTCGGGAAGACACAGGGGCCCGTATTGAAGGTGCTGCCTGTGTCTGGATAGCGGCCAATGAGGCAGTTGGCTCTACACGTGCGTTTCGAATGATGTGACAGTCTTCTCGACGACTGGTGTGTCGAGGGCGTCTTGAGCCTGGTCAACGTGTAAATGACATCTCTTCTGTCCACTGGTCCCAACATCTCCTCATAGTAAAATCAGAACGACCTACTTGACGAGCTACTCGCCGAGCTGACCACCCAGCTTCCATCATCCCGGTGATTCTTCCCCTCTCCAACTCTGACAACTGCTCATATTGTCATCGATGGCGGCGTAACGGCATGTCTACCTCAGCGTTTCCTTTGTAAAAGATTAAGTACACTCAAACAAGCCTGTTTTATACTCCAAGCAGCACGAAGTTCAAAGCCCTCTAGTGGCATTACGACGCAATGCGCAATCAGGCTGCATTTCTAATCATTTGCATATCTGGCCGACATGTACCTTCATGCCAAGTTTCGTTACGATCCCACAATTATATATATATATATATATACATACACACACACTCTATAACAAAAAAATCGACGCACCAAGAAGGAGTTGTCCGATGGAGACAAAAATTGGGGTATAAGTAAATTATGTACAGAGTAGAAAATGATTAAAATTTCAGAACAATTGAATGATTTATTTCAGAGTTACAGTAACGAACTCAATAAGGTGATGACCCGCCTCTAGCCTGGATGCAAGCTGGCCACACGGCGTGGCATAGACCGATAAAGCTCCCGGATGGTCTCCTGCGGAATTTCTTGCCAAATTTGCTTCAATTGTCAGACTACGTCATCAACATTCCCTAACGGATGCAGTCGCCTTCCCATCATATCCCAGACATGCTCGATGGGAGAGAGATCTGATGATCTGGCTGGCCAAGGAAGTGTTTGACAAGCTTGAAGACAGTTCATAGCAACACGTGCCGTATGTTGTCTGGCATTGTCTTGCTGAAAAATAAGCCCAGGGTACTGCGAAAGGAACGGTAGCAAAACAGGTCTCAGAATGTCGTCAAAGTACCGCTGTGCGGTAAGTGTACCTCTAATGACGATCAAAGGGGTCCGGCTATCAAGGGAAATGGCACCCCAGACCAAAACTCCTTGTTGAGGGCCTGTGTGGCGTGCAATAGTGAAAACAGGATCGGCACGATGCCCTGGGCGTCTCCAGACACGTCTTCCATGATCGTCAGGACACAGTTGGTAGCGGGATTCGTCGCTAAAGACTACACGTCCTCAGTCAGCATAATTCAAGCCTAATCGAGCTAAGCACCACTGTAATCTGGCTCGACAGTGTGCAGGCGTGAGTGGCAGGTGGTGTAACGGTCGGTACGAGCGTAGATTTCGCTCTCTCAGCCGTCTGTGAATGGTCATGGTGGACACTCGTGTGTGGGTCGCACGACTGATGGTTGATAGCGATGAATCAGGCGCTGTGACAGCTGATCTGACAATCACTCTGTCCTCGAGATCTGTTGTGGCCCTACGTCGACCGCTACCATCATGACGCTGAAATCTGCCATTGTCCACCCACTCTTGTCTGCATCTTCTAATCGCCGCATCGCGTCGACTCACATGACGAGCGATTCTCCTATTTGCCCAACCTGCCTCTTTCAATCCAAGGATACGATCTGTTTCAAACTCTGAAAGTTGCTCGTAATGAGCTCGAATCCTGCGGTGAGGCATATTTTCAGTCGTTGAAAGGTATCCTAAATCGCAATGCAGCAGAAATTTTTAACAACAGTTCAAGAACAACTCCTAATATACATCTGCTGGATGCGCAGTTCCGATGCGCTGGAGATCGCACTATTCCTTCATTGGACACCAAATTTTAATAATTTGCATATTTGGTCAAAACCTTTATTGCATACGAAATTTCAAAGCAATCGGATGATTCCTTCTTGGTGCGTCGATTTTTTTGTTATATATATATATATATATATATATATATATATATATATATATATATATATATATATATATATATATATATATATATATATATATATATATATATATATATACTATGTGTATATGTAAGATTACAATGATTATCCAAAATTTGTGCTAAGGAAATGACAGGATCACTTATGCCCAGAGAACAGATTGAAATAAAAACAATTTCAAAATTTATCAATCGGAGAAAAATGTTCTTTTGTAGTAGACTTATTGTACTTACCTAGAATATGTTGTATACGTAACTCCATCACAAGTGACCGTAATTGAAAACTTTTTTGTCTATCCACAGTGGTTGATATCGATTACTTTTTAACGCTAATATTTAAAAAACGAATTTCGATCGATTTTGTTGATTTTGAATGTCTACTATCCCCTTAATAAGCAACTTTTTTTACAGCGACTGAAGACTGTGGTGAAGGTAAAGAATTCCAAACATGTGGCACTGCCTGTCCTCCAACTTGTGACAACTACTTAGAAGTTCGCCCATGTACCTTGCAGTGTGTTGTTGGCTGCTTCTGTAAGCGGGGCACAATACTACGTGAATCTGACCAGGCTTGTGTAGAACCGGAGGATTGTTAACTTTAAGATGAATGTATAGTTTAATATACAAGTGCATTTTAAATACACAAAATGCGCAACCTTTGATTGTTTTGACTCTTTATTGAAGTAAGTTTCGTTGTCTCACATTGAATTTGATTTCCATGTCTCCAAAGTGAATGGCACTGAGATTTACTCTAAATGGCCAATTTTGTAATGGCAGAAATGGATTCATATCGCTGATGCGGTTTTTATATGGGAAGACACACGCTATTAAGAGCTTCAGGAACAAAGGAATGGATAAACAAGTCAATATGAATGACCTAATCTTTTAGTGTTCCATCTAGAATTTATTTTGTGTAATTACACTTCACGTAGTCTTTATACTTTTTTCAAATAGACCTTGAATCATTCAGCCAATTTTCAAAGAAAAAACCACTGAGGAAATCGAAATTTGTCCAGTTTGATTTCGCTGTTCTAATATTTTTATTCTCATATTTGTTGAAAAAAAAATCCAGTGTCACGAAAAGAATATAATTGTATTCAAAGAATATACTGTAAAAACTGTTTTAAGAGATTTTGAAACGGAAATGAAATATAGATAGGTATTTATCAACGAATAAATATCTGTAAATCTCATGGTAAAGGCAAATTGCTTACTGCAAAAGCAGAGTAGGACAAGTTAAATTAAATTCACTAAAAATCCAATACTAACAAAACACTGAAATAATGGTAAGTCTAAACGGAAACAGAACATAACGGTACTTGCAGAGCATAACTTTAAAAGAAAGTATGTGAATAACCACCTATTATCTTTTAGATATTAACAATATGATTATATTACATTAAGTGAGTAAGTGCAATAATTCCACATTTAGACGACGTGAGATTGTTCAAAAGTTTAAATAAAGAAACAGATATGCAATCAATAAATCCCTCTTTTCCTTACCCTATTATATTTGTAAAAGTTTCATCTTGATTGGTTCATTGATTTGGTATGATTCTTCACCCCATAACATGTATTCCAAAACAGCAATGCACTACACAAGTTAATATTTTAATTTAAACATACATTTTCAATCTAGTATGTTATGGATGTTGTAGGTAGAAGAAAAACGCCAGTAAATCAAAGTGTCGGAAATTATCTTTATTGTACATTTTTAGTAAAAGATCTCAAAGAGAAAATTTTATTTACATGAAATTTTCCATTTAATTGCGAGCCTTAAACTCGCTTCTGTACAATGGAATGCCATTTCATTCAAAGGCTTTATGAGTAATGTTTGAAAAATTAGTAACAAATTAATAGAATTTTTGTACACAAATAAGTACACAATTTGTGGAGTATTTTCCCTTACATCTTTTCTGAGTGAAGTGAAACAGTTTGATAAGTTGAACAGAATGCAAATACACAAAGTAGTGCTAAACTTTAAGTTCGAAATTATTGTTGAATAATTGGACATGAGCAGCAAAACTTGCAATGTGTTTTTAAAGGTAATTAATTGAGTTATACCTATTATAAAAAGATTAAAACAGCATTTTTGAGAATGATTTTATTCAACAAAAATTTCGATCTTAATAACAAAGATAGTCATCGATATCAAAAGCAATCAATCAATTTACAAGACATTTTTTTATCAGAGTAGATAAAAGTTTCGATTCGAAGATTTAAAAATTCTTTTAATTGGATATTTTGCTTTAAGAAAATGATGCATAGTTCGATTATTGAATCGAAAAATACATAATTGCTTCGAATAAGTCACAGCGAGCCACCGATTAATATCATTTCACATACATTTTAGCAATTCCAAATAACATATTCTATCAATATAACTTACAAGGTGGCATAAACTAACAGGTATTGGCACTGAATTAGAAAATTTTATTATATTAAAAATGTAGGATACTTATATCAGAAGCTAGTTAATTGCATGGTAAACGTTGTTCATTAATAGTATTTTGTATAAATAATCAATAAAACTTGAACGAAACTTCAAATTAGCACCTATCTACAAGTGCATGCTTGAGGAATGGCTTACTGAACTTATGTGAACACACAAGTCAATTCTAAAAATCATGTCTAAACATGAAAAACCTTAAGATTTTTAAAATGGAAATGCTTAAAAAATTGAATTGTAAGTGTTCTAAATTAGTAATAAAACAGTTGCTAAAAATTGAAATGATTATTCTTTGTTATGAGGACTTTATTGGATAAAAGAAATATATTCCATAAAAGTCGAAAGAAAATTATTGCATAGATATTTCTTCACATGATTGAGATATGATTTTGAAGGAGATACTTCGGGAATAAAACGAAGCTCAACAATACCCTTATTAAACTCAAGAGAACCACAGTCTCTGCACAAGAGTCTTCATTTATTGTAGCACAGTCTACACGTTAAAGTAGAATCACAATAAGTTGCATTGAAGTAAATGTTTCGACGGAATATACACTGAAGATTATAACCAACGCTATTATATACAGGAGAAACCATATCGTAAACGGGAAGTTACTGCAAGAACCTTTGATATGTATTCGTTTCTCGTGACGAGCACAAGGAACAGAATTGAATAATTGGCTCTTGATTATCACAGTTCCGAAAGTAGCGAAATCAGGACAATACAAAAGAGGACATAGGAATCTGATAAGAGACAACGTTTGCTTCTGCACATACGAATATCGAATTTTCAAACGAACACTTTTATAAGGCGGGTTTGCAACTTGCATTTGATTGTTAGTTTGTGATAAGTAATGAATTGAGAGCTTCTTTCAAACCAGGGGTAAAATTTTTAGTAAGAAATTAGTTTTTTTTAAAGTTTATTTGTAGAATATAGAACACCCTACCACACATTCAAGAAAATGTATTGCTTAATTTAGGACAATAGAAAAGAGGATATAGGTAACTGATTAGATATAAATGTTACTTCTACACATACGAATATCGAATTTTCAAACGAGCACTTTTATAAGGCGGGTTTGCAACGTGCATCTGATTGTTAGTTTGTCATAAGTAATGAATTGAGAACTTCTTTCAAACCAGGGGTAAAATTGGTAGGAAGAAATTAGTTTTTTTAAAGTTTATTGGTAGGTTATAGAAAACCTTACAGCATTCAAGAAAATGTATTGCTTAATTTAAAAAGCCATTTTTAATTAAAAAGAAATGATTTCTTTAAATACTACGCATTTTATAAGGAAATTTTCTTTTGTTATCAGGGTAGATATTTTCAAGAATTGTGAATGAACTTCTTATTATTCTTAAGCGAACAGCAAATACCGTATTTATAGTTTGTATTCAGTAGGTATATTCGATACACATAAAAAGCAGATAGGCTATACCATTAGAAATTTCATAATTGTTTTAGCACTACGTGATAAACAGTTCTATTAGCATTTAGTATTTGTAAATTTTGACTACAGTTAAATAAAATTTAAATTTACCTACAGAGATTATAGTACATTTAACTTCAAACATTTCTAAATAAAATTGATTCTATAGTTAACATGCTTTTGTAGCCGTTCAATTCAAGTTTCAACAAATAAACATTTTGAAACATCCTAAGATAGGATAAAAACGAATATATGGCATTTAGAAGAGTTAACATTGTTTTACCCGCCTTAAAAGTTTATTTCTGAAACATAAAGATTGAAATGTATGAATTAGTACTGAGTTAAATTTTTTTAACTTATCAGTTTTTATATTCTTTCACTTTTCTCGTTTCTTCTTAAAATCCGTAATTCAATCCTGATTGAAGCATAAAAACTGAGCTCTAAATCCCCTATATTTTCATAAATGACTGTGCTACTTTAACATCTGAAGTGGAACACTTTTTGTATTACATTATATAAAAGTTCATTTTCAACTGTTTCAGTATATCTAAGAGACTATTTTACATCTCATTAATTTATAGTTATCCATACAAATAGATACTTTTGGAAAATTGTTTTACTTTCCACTATGTATAATTTTGTTATTCGATAGTCAATTTAAAACCAGAAATACGTGTGCTACAAAGTTATCGAATATTTTATGCAGTAGACAATGATAAGTAATTAGACATTACATGGGAATATCAAACGAATACAAATATGATATTTTAGTATTTATAAACTTCAGACAGCAAGTATTGAAATGATGTGAAGAACATCATATACGTCATTTTCATAGAATATTCTCTCTCACTAAAGTAAATTTCAGTTTTTGAACTTTGCAGTTTGATGAAAACTTAAATGTATAAAATGTAATGACGACAACAAGGTTGAAAGGAAATATATTTTTTTCTTCAAATTATTAAAACAAAAACGAATCTAGAAAATATGAGTTTTTCCTTTTAGAAACTAGACACCCGGCTCTATTATTTAGATGCAGAATCAAACTGACACGTGCCAACTGAATTATAGAGCTTTCATTTCAGCTTACTCTGCAAGTTTTTATTGCATTAAAAAAGTTCACTCTCACATGCAGTATAACAAAGGAAAATGTAAAGAGAATATCAGTAAATGAACTAATATAAAAGCCCCTTTTCTCTTCAATCCATCAATTCTTCTGCCTGAATTATAAGTTGAATTTACTATGACATTGATCTAGAACAAAAGAATCAATTTAAAATAGAAGGAAGCCTTTTAAATATTTATAAATCCACTTTTCCTTCTACTTCTTTAAGAAATATTACTCCTGGTAAAACTCACAAATTATCACATAGCAGAAACTGGTAGTATAACACGAAATATTGCACATGTACCAAATAAGGCAAGTCTCATTAAGTCATTTCCTGGGACCTAATCTCCTATCTATGATTATTACCACGCAATAATTTACACAATCATTAAAAATCTTATACGACAGGAATACTTAACAACCTTTCCCTCGTCAGCAAAGTCAAGAAAGAACATTACTTGTTGAAACCTAAGAGTGGAAAATATATAGGTTATTTACGTCGCGGGTTCTGGAGCAACACAATAGGCTATCGACGACGGTCCTGGACCAATCCTTAAGTGTATAAAGAATCACATTTTGTGGAATTTTACTGTCGTTATGGAATTCTTATTTGTATTGTGTTGAAATTATTTTTAAAACTAACCAAAGAAATGTTAGTCAAGGAGCCTTTAATTCCTTTAATTTCAATCGTTCTTACAAAACCAACGCTAAAGATGAAATTCTGATAATATAACAAAAACAAAACAATAATTTTCATCCAAAGTAAATCTACGAGATACTAACAAAATGAAAAGGGTAAAGAAATATTCAGTGCTTTTTTCAAATTCTTATAAGTAGAGAATTACTACTAATAAAGATGTGCATTCAAAATCTAGTTTAAGTTATAATAGGTTTAGGTTTGAATTTTAAAAATTTCCACAGTTGCTCATATACACAAAGCGAAAAAGGGCTTAAAGGAGTACGAATAAATATGATTGTAAGATAGATAAACATATCACGTGACAGGAATGTTATATGTAACATTGTTTGCATCTTGTTTGATGAATAAATCATGAATCTATTTCCTGCACAAATAATATTTATTTCACTATGTTATTTATGAAGTACTACACAAACAAAATATTACTGATTTTTGGCACTGCTCACCTCATAGCTATTTTGAAACTACGTTCAAGCTCTCAATAAAAATTCCACACGGATTTTTTTCAGAAAAAAATCGCACTCGCTTTTCACATTTAACATACAGGATAATGGAAAAAATATAATTTTTACAATTGCATCATATGAACAATAATTACAAAGTACTATATTTTAGACATATAGTAACATTTTCACTCCAGTGAAGCAGAAATAAACACAAACGGGATGGAAAGCATTTAAGATTTCTAACACAACACACATTTACTCAGATTTCCGAAAAATTTGATATTCATATCCTTTGAAAGTACTCTGCCGTGGGCCTTAGAGCTGTCGCAGCAATAATGTCTAAATGCTTAGAATTATGAATGATACATATTGGGGTCTGATATAACTCCAGTAGGTCAAAGTGATATTTTTACAGGTGACGAAGGAATTATTAAGAGGAAAAACGACGTTAAGCCTTTTCAAATAATTTGTTTCCATGGCATGAAACGTAAAACTTGAACACTTAAAGTGCATGTTTTTCTTTAACAGTTGGGGAAGGACACCAAACAATTGAAAATAGAAAATTTTACTGTGAGCAAGCATCTTCTAAAGAACTATATTAAGTAGTGAACGTCATGTTTAACTAATATACATAACAATATTCGCTGACCACAGCCAAATTAAATTGAACCTTTAAGATATCTATATTCATGAGAATGAAAATAGCGCTTATGTATTATAGTATACATAAAATAGCGCTTAGCATTTTATGTACAATCAATATTACACATTATATTTGGGGAGACGAATGTCATATTTTCAAGCTCATGTTTTAGATGAATTATTCTTCTAGCTCAGCAGGCGCAAGATATTTTTATTTGATACTATTACAAGCACAGTTTTACATAACCCTCCTCAGGTAACTCTAAAGGTAAATTCTTCTTAAATAAATTATTTTTGATATAGTTGGTTCTGGTACCAATTAACTAATTAAATTTATCAAAGTTCTCACCACAAGAGAACACTTTACTACTTGATTTAAATTAAAAATAAATATAAAACACGCCAATAGGTTTATAAAACATGATTCACATGCATTATTTACACTTAGAGAATAGATGATCAATCGTTTTTTTCACACTCAATCTCGACCCAAAAAAGAACGAAAACATCCCGAATACACTATCGTAAAAAATCCGTTAGTTCAATTCTCTTCCTGAAGTTGATTCCTTTTCTTTTTCATAAACGGTGGTGGCGGTTAAAATTTAATTCAGATATGATATGCATGAATTTATGATATTTTTAAAGCAGTATTATATATTTTTTCAGCAGTTAAAAATTATGAAAACATAGCTCAATAAAAAGCTTGGCAATGGATTAAAACCTAAGAATTTTGTACATTTATAGAGTAAAATATATTTAAAATCAAGCATTAGGAGGCATTAGTAAAATCAGAAAAGCACAAAATAGCCCAATATAATATTCAAAAGCACATTCAATGAACCACATATATTAGCACAGTGCTAAAAATGCAAGCACATAAGTAAATAAAGCTAATAGTAATATCGCTACTTAAATGTAAGTGAATTGCGAAATAGTATACCTGTGCGGATCATAATCTAAATGTACGATTTAAATCTAGATTTAAAAATTACTGAGAAAATAGTCGCAGTTTTTTCAATATTTGTACTTTTACTTCAATATTTGTTTCAGTATCAGCTTTCTAGCGTTTCGTAATTTTCATTAGCCATTTTACAAGCTTCGCATACCTCTACGGTGAGGTAGTTGGGTAGAAAAATAGCGAACTGAAGAATCTACACCCTAGACTCGATCTAAGATTCAAAATATGCAAATTGGAATTAGAAAATTTCTCTCCCATGGCTGATAATCTTCAGATTACCTACACCACTATTGAAAAAAGTGCTTAAATGTAAATTGCTTGTGCAATGATTCTAGTATATCTCGCATTGTACATTTTGTTTAGTCTAATTTACTTTTCAAAATATCAATCAAATAAATAAATAATCCCTAAATGAGTTTTTTTAAATGAAGAGACCAAAAGAGCTGATTGCACAGACGTGACAATTGTTAAAGTAGATAAATTTCGTATAAAATTCTCCACGTAAACTATAATGATGAAATTAAACAAAGCATGAAGTTTCGACAATTCTGAGTTAGGTAATTGAAATATAGATATAATTGTATCCATTTCATCTAAATCTATCAACACGTTGTCTCTTCAAAGTACTCAAGGTAGGAAGGAATAAAATTAAGCATTGGAAGTTCTCTCCTTTTACATTATTTACACGTAGATCCACTCTTAAAAATTTTAATTGCTCTTAATCTAACTTATTTAATTGCGCTTGCTAATTTTTTATTACTTACAGAAATGACCTTGTAGAACTATACTTCTGCATGTGATTTTCAGTGTATTCCATCAATTCAGCTATATGAATTACAATCTAATAACATTAGTAGTATTTTTTTACTCACCTTATTTAGGAAAAACTTTTAAAGTTTCTTTCAAAACTACTCTTGGGAGACTTAATGAATCATCTTTTAGATTGAACGGATAAAAATTCAGAGTACTCTCGAAACCAATGTGGGAACATATAATTTTCACATATTGAATGCATAGTCCAATATCTATAAATATTAAAGAATCAGGAGTAACACTATCTAATAACGGTTGCCAAAGATAAAAAGCTTTAGCACCGCCACCAATATCACGAAGACAAGTTAAAGCGCAAAGTATCGACAGAAAATGTTCGGCTGCATATTTTCATAGCCCTTTAAGTTCTAGACATGAGAAATCAACCTCTGGGGATACTAAAAAGAACTACCATCTAATCCTACGAAAGTTAAAATATTAATGTATTGAATTCGCAAGGAGAGAGTTGTATTTCATCCTTCGTCTTCAATATTTCGATTTGATTTTTCTGTTTCTATGCGTAATTTTTTATGAACATGATTCAATTGAACGTTTCTTTGCTTATGGCGTCAAGAGACAGAGCTCTATGATCAGAATACCTGAAAAATGCTTTTTAAAAATAATTCACTTTTTACAGTAATTTTTTGCTTGTTAGATCTGAGATAAAAGTAGCAAACGCTTTTAGTTCAAAACCACACTGAACACTGTTAATTTAGATAAACACAGGTGTTGGGCAGAACAATATAAACATCTTGAAAATACTTTATATTCCTAATTAGTTAAATTTTGGTCTATTGCTTTGCTCTCATTACAGTTTGTATAATCCTTAAATATTCTTCAGTAAAATTTTGTGCCTCTTCCATTAACAATTTTCTAATCTTATCAGGAGTGCCAGTAAGGGAATTTTGTTTCTCCCTCAGTTCTCTAAAATTCCTCAGAATGGATAGATGGTATTCAAAACAAGTGTGATTGAGTTGTTAGAAGTCAAATGTTGGAACTAATATTGGTGATCATCAAATCTAGATAGAAGCATTTTAGCAGTAAGTATAAGTGTATAAGTCCTCTTGAAAAATTATATTTGACTAAGAAACGATGCTTTGGGCAATGAGATGAACCTGAGATAATAAAATATACGACTGCTGCATACCAAGACCTAAGCATAATAAGAATTATGCCATTGTTTAATAGTTGACAGAAGATACTCTGTTCTTCAAACAAAATTCTACATCAGGTTGAAAATAATGTCTAAACTGACGACTTATTGAACCACATTACCAGTTGAAACTCATCAACTGACTAGGTTTAGGGATTTTTGCTCCATTCTTTTCGTCATAGTGCGTTGCTTCCTGAGATGAACGGTTTGCTAACAGCAGCTCCGCCATAGATGTGTCTGTGAAGTTATTGGTAAACAGATTTTGTGGAAAAGGGCTTAAGTGTGCATCGAGATCTGCTCTCTACCACTCGTGTATCAATACGTTCTGTTATTTTGATAGCGATTTTTGCTAGCCCTCTATTTTCTTTGTTACGAAGTTTTGATTTAACACTGTTACTTTCCTTCGACGGCTTATTTTGCCACACTCTGCATGTGTAATCATAACTATGGCTATTCTCTCGAAGCATAAAACGATTCGATTGTTTTAATCACAGGAGATTCAGAGAGAGCGAGATAAGGGGACTACTCAATTTCATTTTGACAGTTCATGAAGACAATTGATTGACTTCCCCAGAACTTAATTTTGTAAACCACTATTTTAAATGACTTGAAAAGAGCCTCTAGAGCCAAAGAAAGCATTTAAAAACAGAAAATTATGGAAATGGCATCGTTGTAGCTGCATACCTACAAAAGTGAAATAAACTTTTTTAGGCAAATGTTCATATTTATTTTGTCCTTTATTTTTGTATTTTATATGTATTAACAGAGCTTGATGTGATTTTTTATTAAAAATATCCTCTATTTTATGTGAGGAACAGTACCTCGGGCCAATAAAAACGATAATTTTTTTTTTGATTTTATATCAAGCATGAGGAAAAAACAAAACAAAAAATAACAAAAGCGGATCGTAACTCAAATTATATTCATGCTAAGCATTTCAAACATTTTTCTTCGGAATTTTTAAGAATACTTCGGATGTTAATACATGTTGGACATCAACTGAGGTTTATAAATGAACAGTAAAGAAGGTAAAACTATCTTTACTGTTTGTGCAAAGTTTGGGATGAAACACCTTGCTTACGAATCCGATCATACTTGATACTCCTATTTCCAAAGGACAACCCACATTACATTTTATGGCATTTTATAACTGTCTCTTATTAACAATTTTTAATTAAAACTATAATTTTGAATCAGTTCTGATAGAGTGAAGTTTATTGCCCTTTTATAAACGAGCGCGGAAAGGTATAAGAGAAAAAATGTAATATATATATATATATATATATATATATATATATATATATATATATATATATATATATATATATATATATATATATATATATATATATATATATATATATATAGATAGATGATTTAGTATGTATAAAGAAAATAAATGCTTCACGCACAATAAGGAATTTGCATCTTGTCTTAAGCAATTCAACTAGATAACTAGATTATAGGTTAAAATAATTTAGTAACACGATTATTTTTAAAATATATATTCCGAGTTAGAGCGAAACAAAGATTGTCCGAGGCTTGTATTTCTTCTCGAATTGCAACAAACTTCCTTCTATTTTAAGATATTTATTTTTTAAATTTTAAGCTACTTAACACTGCATTGCCAAACGTATTCTAACACCTCTTAACGTGCATGATAAAATTCATGGGTACAATGGATATCTGAAGCGTTTGATAAGGGTTAGATCATTTGATTTCCTTTGAAACTACCATGATTTGCAATGCCTAAATAAAGCAGCATTTCATGAGACTACTGTGACGGGATGCTACTTGAGAACTTGTCTTTTCTACTTAATTCTAGCAGTCGTGCTTAACTCATAACTCGTGGACTACAGGAAACTGGCAGAAGATTCGTGTGGAGCGACTAATAAAGTCTTCGAACACAGAGCTATAAAGCATCCTAGCCACTTTGTTTACAATGTGGCATCACTTCACAACAGACTTTTGTCTCTTTCAGCAGGTCCTTAATGATTCAACGAGCAGCTAAGCATCATTTCAACTTACAAAAGTTGGAATGATCGCTCTAAGTCCGGATCTCAATTTGAGGAACTAACTACACCACCTAATTAGAAAACCCTTAGCTAAACTTTTAAATTACTTAGAAGCATCGAAGAAATTATTGAGTCGAAATGTGGTTGATAAGTTTGGTTAAATTAATCCACATTACTATTAAAAAGAGGTGTATGAATACAAAATTGGCAGATATATCTATACATTACATTACCAAATGGATGTACAGTGATCATTTTTTAAACCGTTTGTCGTAGAAAGATACAGTAAAATGAAGTGTTCCGATTGTGTATCGATGTCGAACATATTATTTGTTTAACAAGGGGTCATATATGTATAAATCACGAAATTTAAATTATTTTACAGACACTCCCTTTTTTCAACCAGAAAAATATTTTATGTATTTTATTAGTGGACAAGAAAGTGTCGTCTTACTGGGAGGAATATTTGCTAATATGTCCTGCATTTTGAATTTTAGTTTCTATCGTCAGTGTTGGGCGTGCCATCTTGAAAGGCGAAGAAATATAAGAGCACTTTATAAATTAGTTATTAATTTAACTTAATTAGTCATTATTTAATCATGAAATCATGAAATTTAAATTTTCATAACTTTGTGAATATTTTATTTAAATTATGATTTTTGCTTCATAAATATGAAATAGAAAAACATTTTTACTATTGGGATTTCCTTAGTAATGGGCTCGTTCATATAACGTTAAGGTTTACAATTTTATACATATATGAGTCGTGTAAACAAGTGGTATATCAAACAACTATATATTTATGATTAGTAATACTTAACTTATACAAATACTTAATTTGATTTTAAACAATTTAAATTAATTTTCCTAATGTGTACTTAATTGGAAAATTCACACTATATATTTATGCCACATACTGGCTAGATATAAATTCAGCTCAAGCACATACAAGTTTACAAGCTCATTTTAAAGACATACTTTTCTCATTCTAGAAAAAATATCAGAAATCCTAAGAGTTATTTATACACACAAAACATAACGAAGGTAGATTTATTTTTTAGAAGTGTGAAACGTAGTAACCTTATTTTTTATTTCTCTCTCGCTGATGCATTTTTAATAATTCTCTTATAATATATGAACACAAATTGTGTTTGATTTTATATATTGAGAATTAAAACAAACAGCTCTTAAAGTCAAGCACTGTAAAAATTCAAAGTTGTGAAGTGAACCACATAATTTAGACAGAAATTATTCGACTTATAATATAAATTTAATTTTCATTTCATTGAAACTTGAGCATAATTTCTTAAAGCTATTATTATTTTATCCATATTTACTTTTAGCACTAAAGCAACTCAAAATCGTTAAATTAGTTATGAAAGTAATAAAATATCGTGTTTGAAATATCGCTTTGAGTATTTACATTAACAATTCTTATTTATTGCTTGCTTACATTTATTGCTCTCTTCGATGGGCAGTAAACATGTACACACGTTTTAACCCTCCAAGTGGTTTCGACGAAATACCTCGTACACCAAGATTTGACCAATTTTGCTAATGACGAGGTATCTCGTCATCAAGATATTACCGATTTTTTGATGTTGACAAGTTTAAGATCTGATCAGATTTTTTTCTAATGCCGAGATATCTCTTTCAACAAGATCTAATCAGTTTTGCTAATGAAGGAGATATCTCGTAGAGACAATCACCAGGAGGGTTAATATACACTTTAGGATTTAAAGAGGACTTTAAAATGAATAATAGTTCAGAATATCATCAAAGAACAGTTAAAATAGAAAACAAGATAACAATTGGGTTTCAATTCTCTCAAACAAAAACGCCTTTGTTTCAAACACATTATTCATATTAAAATAGACTGTATAATAAAATTATATATCTGGATAAAACGTATCCTTTCCTTATACATAGTAAACAGTTCCAACCAAAAATACTTCTACCTTTGAAAATCGAAGGATAAAACTTCGTTCAATCTGAAAGTAATTGGTTTCTTGAAGCATATCTAGACGCAGAAAACAATTACAACAGATGTTCTTTTTTTAATCAATAAATATGAATATGACAATGAAGTAAAAGATTGAATTTGTTTGAAAAGTTTCGACCTGAGAACAATTATTCAAGTGAGAATTTTGAAAATTCAAATAAAAATTAAATTCTTCGCTATATTACTTATGTCATTAACCTATAATATACTCGGTTTAATTTAATATTATCATTTATAATCACGTTCTTAAAACTTACCTTATTGCTACATAGCTATACTAAGATAAAACAACAGAATAATCTGACGTTTATAGAACGTAAAGCACTGAGTGGTCTGCATGAAATACTATAGGTATTCTTAAGTAAAAATTCTTCTTTTTATACTGATAAAAAGTCCGTCTGAAAGAAGGAATATTAAATATTTCTGTACACATGTAAATTGATGCAAAAAGAATACGATTATTCGCGTTTGTGGCTTATACAATATCCACTGCTAAGTGTACTAACAGTATTTTATTAAGCGCGGCTAGTAGAGATTTGTAATGTATATTCTAAACACAGATTTTTCAAGACCTTACTTCAGATTTAAACTTGCTTGGAAGGAATAAGGGAGAATAAGTTTAATGAAATAAAAAAAAATGAATGTTTGCCTTATATTATAGATGCTTGGAAGGAATAAGGGGGAGTAAGTTTATGAAATAATGAATGTTTGCCTTATATTATTGATGCTTTACATAAGACTTAATTTAATAAATAACACAATATATATTTTTCAATTTCCGAAAATATTTCAAATTAATTCATTTTTATTAAGGTTTTCATTTTTATTTAGATGCAGATTATTCAACTGATGTATTTAAATTTTGAATCATGACTCATTTCTGTACATCATCGTGTTTAGTTGTTCTATTTCCTAAAATATACTTAGAACAATTTTCATAAATATCTAAATAAAAACATTTTATGTTTATATTTCTTACATGGTTATAATTTATCTTGATTTGATTATCATATACCATAAGGTGTCAACAGAATCAGACGCCTTGAAATGATAATAACATGTATAACGAAAAAATATTTATTTTTAATGTATACTTTCTAGATCAATAGATTAAAATGCATCTAAATACTTTCGAGAAAATCTAGATTGTTCAATAAGTTGCTGAGATGTAATTTTGTTCAATGTTCTGAATTCTTAATCATTTCATTATACTCTTTGTAAAATATGTTTATCCAAGGCTTTTTAATAAACAATCACATTGAAGTAAGGCTGTAATTTATCTGCGTCTAACGCAAAGATTGTCGGGTAAAGTCGATAAATGGAGTTTTGAATGGACGGTTTATAACTATTACAGAGGTTTTCAAAACATCTTTAGGTGGTTCAGTTAATAAGAAAATGAAGCATAGATACAATTTTACTTGAATCAGTTTATGCAAAAAAGTGGTCCAGAAGCATTTTTCAATTTGCTTTTGGAAGTAATAGTTCCAGATTTATTGTTTTTCAATAAAACTAAATTTGATTTGAAAAACTATAAAGTTGAACTTTTAATTTCTCTTTAAGAATAATTTTCGTTTCCAAATAAGAATTTAAGTTAATTGCAACAGCTATGTAATTAAAAATGTATAGAACTTTTAAATATTATAATTCACAGTTAATCCGATTTAATAATTTAATAATTACTCTTTGAAACTAATTAGCGCATGTTAATGTAAAGGCACCATATGTTTTGAACACTTCTGTAGTTTGGATTTCGCTTTAGACACTGATCAAAGGTTATAATAAAGAAAGTTCCTGTAAATTAATACACAAGGAAGAAAATCACATAGTTTCTGGCTGGACAGTAACGTGAAAATGCCCTAAATAGAAGCCAGACAGTGATTGCGAAGGACAGTATCTATATACAAGAAGAGACATCACCGCGTTACAGATGTTAGAAATATATACAGATTTGTATCAATGAAGCACATGTGGGAAGGCCACATTTTCACGTCCAACTCACAATGTGTATTTCCCTGGAAGCGCACAATCATTTAAAAAATCAGTTCAAATCAATAACCTTTTAACTTTGTCTAGTTTTTCTTTGAACAATAGCAAAATTAAAATAACTTTATGACAAAAGGACTACACTATCAGAAAAGCTTATGAATTGAAAATAAAAAGCTTAAAGAAATGTTTCTTAAAATTTGGTGTGAATGTATAATCCACAATTAACATATTCATAACATACAATATGAAAATCACCTTTTCTAATGTGACATGAAATTAATAGTAGCATAAATTTTCAATATAAGGAACTTCAATAATTCATCATAAGTGTGTTATGATTACTCACCGAATCAATACATTTGATCAAAAAAAGCAGTTACAAAGAAACACTTCATCCTTAGAAAGCTTTTGCTCTAAACATACATCTATGATTGAAGATGACGCTAGTTTGATGTAAAAGAAGCTTATGTCATTTAAATATGTGTGGACATATAACTAATTTCCTTCACAGGGAGAACAAATTCGTAGTGCATATAGCTATCACAGCCTATTACATTCAAACGTTGCATGTTTCACCTATAGCTTGACCTTTGAGCGGTGCAAATCGTTTCATTTAACATTTTAACATATACAAACCATATTCAATCATTCACTATGAAGCTATATACAGACATGTATTGAATCAAACCTACTTAACGTTTAAAGGTTTTGAAAATTTCATACACACAGATGTTTTAAACAAATGTTTTGAGAGTATACATCTAGTAACAGTAAGTTCAATGGTTAAATTTTATCATAATGCTGATTCAACTCAATTTCTTTGATTGATATTCACATAATAGAGATAAAATATCCAGGCACTTAACCTTCAATTCATCGAATTTCTGTGTGTATACATTTGATAAATTCTTATCTGAAAGGTATTACATTTTGATATAAATTAAGCCATCTTTCAGCAACGTTTCTGGGTAATATTTTGGTATTATTTTAGCTCAATAATGTCTATACCACATAAATTTCACCGATAAAGTACAACCATTTGTTTCTTATTTTCTATGTGATATACATTTCAAACAAATTGCATTATCTATAAACTATAAGGAAATAATAAAAATATAAGTGACTTTATATAAGTGATACCAGGAAATAACACGAGAACATTTTACAGTTGAAGATAAGTTTAAGTTCAAAAGGAAACCAAGCGCATTCGTAATAATATAAAGCGTTTTATAACAGTTGTGAGAAAGTTGAAAAAAACCTTCACATTTAAACGTTTCTTGTGAATAGTACTTAATGAAAGAAATATTTAGGATCCCTTAAGGAAAACTCCATCTTTGATGTCAACAAAATTTTAAGTCACATTAGGAACTACTGTCACAAAATTATTCTTTAATTCAAATTAATATTTCCTCTGAGTCGTAAGAGATGCATTCATTAGATATAGATTTTTTATTCGTTCATGGCAGAAGCTTATCCATGTTATCAATTGATCTTTAGAAACGTATGTCCTGTCACTGTATTTGTTTAGCTTTCTCTATCTCTCTAGGATATAAATAAAAAAAATCATACTTGACATAAAAAACCATGAAATGTTTGACATTTCTTTCTACTTTAAAGGGAATTTCATTCGTCCTGTGTTGCTTAACTTAATAAAATAATCTAAATTACTTCTTTGAGTATTTTTAATAAATTTATAATTTAAAGAACGAACACTATAATTTTACTAATTAAATTTACTACATTTTTCACGTTTTTGTAAATCATATATTTTCTGCAATAGCCTCTATCTTACATTACTCTATCACAACTATTGCAAAAGATTCTGCCATGACTCATAATTTATTTTCTTTACAATAATCATTAATGAATATGTATATTTATTTAAATACACTTTACCAATTCATTTATAAGTATATTTATATCCTGATAAAACAATATTCAACACATTAAATATAAGCATGAGAATTTTCCGAACAATAAGTAAAAAACAGTATGCTAAAACATCAAAACTGTGACACTAAATTGAGATTTTCACTAATTGTTTTCTTTTAAATACACAAAAAATCACCTGACTTTATTGAGTAAATCATTAACCAAGCTCTTAAGCATGACTTATCACACTGTGATAGTTATTTTATGTCTATACGTAAACAATTCATTGTTTTCGTTTTTCTAACTAATAAATATCGCATGTTTTTATCACCTTTGATTGTTCATTACATATTGATTTCTAAGTGGAAGATCTGATGCAGGGCATCTTCAGATTAATATAGACCTTAGGCAAGCAATGCACTGGAGGCCCAGCTTACCGATTGACAGGAATAGTAATTCAAGCCATAAATAAAATAAAACCTCAAGAACGTTTAATAAATTCAATGAAATTAGTTTTTAACTGTAAAAAAAACCTATGAGACAGATAGATATTTGTGAGCATAAGATTTAAAACACGAAAATTTCAACCGACTCATGAATGATAAGTAACCGGAGGAAATTTATTACTTTATCAGTAGCGTAGGCAGAATCATTTCGGAGGGGGAAGGGGCAAAGGTGGAATTTCATTCTTTACATTAAATGACTGATTGCATCAAGAAAATGTTCGTTAAGTCCTTTTAACTTGTACTTAAACGAGAATAATTTTTAAAGAAATTTTCTGTAGGCCTACATGTGAATAATTTTGATTGATACAGGTACAGAAATCTGTACAATTGCTGTGTGAATAAATAGTTATAATGACTGTAAATTAACATCAACAAATATTCAAATTCTAGAAATATCTGTTTGTTTTTTGTCATTTAGAGTGTTGATGGGATAAATATATACATTGCGAATGTGAGATGTTTGTATTAGTTAAGAGAAAGCAAATTCATAGTCTTCATATTTTGCTATAGCTGAATATTTTTATTATTTGTCGTTTTACTATCAAAACTATGTATAAGTCTAAAAAAAAATTTCCAGGAACAAGAAATTAATACCAAATTGTAGTCCAGTTATAAGATACGAGGTTTAAAAATTCACCTATAGTAGGCTTTATGTATGAAATAGATTTGGGAGATTTTTGGAAACAAGTTTAGTAAGCATTTTTGTATTTAAATAATGTTAAAACCACATAAACCGAAAAAAAAAATAGGATTATTATTCGAAATTGGATTGGAGGTTTTGATAACAAAACGATGATATATATTTTTTTAATTTAAAGAATAGTACAAACGTTTCCTTGCATTTATGATAATTTTTAATTTGTAAGGAATAAAATAAATTAAGAAACCAACATTTTCGTTAGGAAGGCTTGGACCCCCAAACTCTTCTTCTAGCTACGCCACTGATTTTTATTATGATTAAATACAAATGTTTTATAACTAACTTGCAAACAAAAGTATTCAGAATGGAAATTTGTATCGATTTTTCTGGTTTTACGAGACAAATTCAATCTGGAGATCTACGTTCTCAGTGTTCTCTTCGTTAATAGCAAAAAATAAAAAATAAAATAATAAATTCTTAAGCAGTTGAGGAAAAGCATGTGCATTTTAATTACAGTAGGATATAAATACAATTTTATTTTTTAGACTCCATTTTTAGTAGGATCAATTATTTTAGGGCCGAATAACAGATGATTGGTGGATATCTGACTCTCACAACATTAATAAGTTTGAAATAAATTGTGGGCAGTTTCCCAGTGTGCCCAAAGAATTAAGGCTGACTAAGTTGATGAAACTTTCCAGACACAGCATAGGAATTTAATATTAAAGTTACAAAGGTATTTATTTGTTCTCTTAGTCAAATCATAGAATAAAGTGGATTTTGAGCAGCTGCTCCCAATGTATAGGTGGTGACTCAAAATTGCGGCAGTTAGCTTTACAACGGCTTGCCTAATGTGAAGTAGTCTTAAAGGTAATGCAGTGCATTTTATATTCAATGAAACTGTTTAGTTGGCAGTGTGATTGTACGGAAATAGATTTTCATGTGAAATGAAGGATTGAGTTCTACCAAAAAGTTTTTTTCTCAATGTAAGTATACAATTTAACAGACCTTCAATTCTACTCTTATCCAGATCCAATCCAAAGGTATTAGCCACCTCCTGGCAAACCCTAACTAGCGACCTTTCTTAAATACATATAATGTTCCTAATTAATCGTCCTTGTGCATAATTTAGATGGAACTTAATTCGCCTTAGATTCATAGGTACCGATTACCGAAACGCACGTTATGATATAATCATTTTACCAATTTCCAAAATTTTTGTTTCTAAAACTTAAATATCATCAAATGGACGATGCTGTACATTTTAATTTTAAGCTGTGGGGAAGTGCCTCTTTGATCTTGACTATTTGATGTGCACTTCCAACAAACCACTCAGAAACAGCCCTGGTTTTAGAATTTAAGATTAGCAACATGGTTGAAGAGCAAAATAAAATTTGAGCTCAATGTACCGTAAAAGCAGAGTTATGTTAATGAAAAGTGTAAGAAAATCACTTGTGATGGGAAGCTAAACATTGTAATGATCACTGAGTAGATCTCCAATTCAACTATAAAAATATAACTATTATCAATATTGAATACACCAGAGTAAACGATAAGTAAGCATCTTATATCGCTATTGGTTTGATTCAATCTAACTTTCAAACTTATGGACTGTAATAACATATAGATAGCCGAAAGGACTTGTAAAGCATTCGACGAGGCATATATTTGCACATATTTAGAAAGACCTAAACATATCAGCACACAATAGCACCTTGCGTGGAAAATATTTCGTTTTTATTTATGTGACAGTCAGTAAGATGGGAGTGTGATTGTGTGTAGAATATAAATGAAAACTACCTTTTAAATTGCACTTTGTAAATCTATTTCAGGTTAAATAAATTCTCATAATCAAAATTGGTCTGTACTTTTATAAGGGTAAATGTTGTGCTATTCTTTTTATTTACAAAAGCTTGCTGCCCAAAAATTCAAAAGACACTCCTAAATCTAGAATGTTACAATCTTTGTGTTCAGCAGAAAATAAAATTAATAAATAAAATATACTTTCTATTGTTATTTTGGATGTTCAGAAATACGCTAAAATCGTTACATTTACATAGAAAGGTAATTTTTTATACTTCATAGCATGTTACGAATAAAAATTTCGTTCACGTGTGAATCATCATATACTTTAACATGGGGATGAGATTAAAAACTATTACCACAGTTCAACTACTTTGTCATAAAGTTTTTCTCTATAGAATATTTTCAAACTACAAAGCACTTAAATACTCTGATTTCAACTAAAATTTTTGAAAGCAATAAAATGACGAGAATTCAAAGAGATTAAAAGTTTTTTTTTAGTAGTATTAAATATATAAATAAATAAAAGTAAAATTAGTATTTTAGCATCAAATTGTTTATCATTATACTTTACGAATGTAGTCTCTAAACTTCACTTTCTCTCTACCAACTAATTAACCATCAAGTACCTGCAATTTTTTTTATTGATAATCAGGAATGTCAACATTTCCAAACGAGATTATGCGTTCGATATTTGCTCTTCTGATCATCATAAAGATAAATTAAGATATTCCAAAGTGAAAGATTCAAATCAGTCTTTTCGAAGAAAATTTATCATAATGTAAAAATTAAATTCAATCTACTTCACGTTTGACACTTTGAATCTACTCTACTTTAAAAAATGATCATCCTAGTTGATAAAAATATTTTGATAAGTAGATACTTGAAATTCTGTATCATAAAGTTGTTGGAAGTTTATCTGCTTTTGCTTTACAGCAACCCTCAGTTTAACAAGATTCGGGTTGGGAGATTTGAGTGGTAGAAAGGGAAGTCTTAGAGAACGCTAAAAAAATATTTTTTTTTTCCCGTTACAAAATGTTGATAATTACATCGAGACCTCTTTTTTAAAGGAAAGAAACTGACTAAGAGTTGAGAAGTGGATTTATAAAATTTGGGGCTATGAGCAAAGCTTTGAATTCGTCATGTTTAGTGTATCAATGAATGATTTTGTTAGTTTCAATTGCTTATCTTCTACAGCCCATGAAATTTATTTCTTTGAATGCATAACAGAAATTATTTTACTCACTATTATTAAAACATAATTTTTTAAATTATCTAGTTAACGTAGCTAGTGTGCAATAATTGTGACACTGCATATAATTTGATCTGAAATTGGTTTTTAATCAATCTGCAGCACTGAATCCTTAGTTATATTTTATGTATAGATAATAGTTTTACACAAATATATAGTAATAACTTAGAAGAAATGAAGCATATACACACAATGAACGATGACACATAACTTTAGTATGCAATCATAGATTTGGTAACTTGTGATTAGGAGATTAAATTTTTAGTGTGAATAGATTTGTTAAATTTGTTTGTAATTTTAAACACAATTTCAGGTAAGTTATAAAGTTCGTACATAAATTTCCCTATAATAAAGTACAAATTTTTTCGTACCTGGTAGAGCATTTGAATGAGCATGAAACAGATATGAAACAACTTTACTTCTAAAGTGTATCAACATTTTCCTTAAATGAGAAATGCTATTGCTTTGAATTCAGTGTTAAGAAACTAAACTGAATTTTAACCTAAGAAAAAGTTTGAGCAAATCAATGAGCATAGTATGATAAATAAGTATAAGAAACCTTTTTATCGACTAAACGCACCCTGGTAATGTTAATCCTATAAATATAGGTATAACTTATAATTTGCATCACTATAGCTGTATAAATATATTTTATATATTTACAATATAAAATAATCTTCACTGTACATGTCAACATACCCCAGGAATAAATGCCCTTATTGATAGAATGAACATATAGATTGAAATAACTCTCTAAATGAGTAATATTATGATAAGTGTGGCATAGCACCAAAAAATGAAGACCATGACGTGGAATTTCAGCATCTTCTCCGTTGAATGACATAACGTGTACTAAAGGGGTTAAATCATTCGGGGTGGAATTGTCCGTCTGAGCAAAACAGCCTTACTACGTGAGCCTAAATGAAGGCTGAACCGAAATGAAGGTGATCTCTTTCGAAACAAGAAAGGCGTCTTTCCGATTGTGCTGTTATTGTGTTTCGTTTGGAAGCGAATCCCGTTGGAGCTCTTCAATTTCGTTCTCAAGCATGGCTTTGAGAGCCAAGTCATTAGGAGATGCTTGTGAAGGCGCTGGAGGTGACGTCCAGCTCTTAGATTTGGAGCCTTTCTTTTTGGAGAGGCCCGTATGATGGGAATCTCGTTTACCTCCCTTTGTGGAGTGTTTGGTGGAGTGGTCACTCCCCCTACGGTAGGATTCGGGCCGCCCGTCAGCAGTCCGATCTGCGTCCTCCGTACTAGGCAGTCTTGGCATCTTTTTCACTAGCTCTACAAGATGTTCGTCTATCCTAGAAACTTTGAGATTCAGCCTCTGAATTTCGAGTTTTAAGTCCACTCGCATGTCCATCAGGCTTGAAACGATCTGTTGGTACTCATTGCCGGTGACTCCACTTGTAAGAATCTGCACGGTGCCTTCTGCTGATGTCTCTTTTTTCTCGGATGGTGGGACCGACTTTCCACCCCGAGGTTGAACTTCCGTTCGTGAGTCCACGCCTTTCTCGGATTTCATTTGCGTCGCCGTGACGTCGAGCACCTCGCTGGTGGTCTCGGGTTGAGTTGTTGCTTTGGGCCACTTCGAAGAGGCACCTTTTGATTCATGACCTCGCTGCCGTAGTTCTGACTCGCTGTACGTCGTGTCTGGTTGCTTTTCAACGGTAAGATCTACTGACTTGTGGAAGAAGGTGATTTCGTTTTTGGTAGAAATATTATTTGAGCGGAGACGTGAAGAACCGTAGTTCCAAATACCGGGGCCATTTTGGTTTTCTCTGTTTTCTTCTTCAGGAACCTATGGAGAAGATAAGTAGAGACAATGTTACACGTCCACAAAAAACAATTTCATTTGGAATTGCTTACTTATGAAGTAAAGAGAAAATAAGTTTTTCTCTTTTTAACTTTTTCAATACAATGCGTTTTACCTACGGAAGAATCAACATTTATCTGAATGTTCTCACAAATGACGCTCACAAATAAAATTTGTAAGGTAATTATGTAATTGTTTTATTTGGACATACTTTTTATCTCATGAAGTAGGTTCAACGATAACGCTTTTAACTTAGTGGAAAGACAATTTAGTGATTCGGCGTAATTATACTTGCAGATTATTTCCAAATATTTGAATGCTATTTAGTAATTAAAAAGCGAAACAATAGTATTTAAAATAATTTAAAGCATTTAGTATACGATCATGACTCTTTTATTATAAATGACGTCTTAAAAATTTTCAAATGTTAAGCTTTTACCATTTGTAACTTAAAATTTTTTATTCTGAAGACTAGATATACTACGAGTTATTAACGCTTTTAACTTAGTGGAAAGACAATTTAGTGATTCGGCGTAATTATACTTGCAGATTATTTCCAAATATTTGAATGCTATTTAGTAATTAAAAAGTGAAACAATAGTATTTAAAATAATTTAAAGCATTTAGTATACGATCATGACTCTTTTATTATAAATGACGTCTTAAAAATTTTCAAATGTTAAGCTTTTACCATTTGTAACTTAAAAATTTTTATTCTGAAGACTAGATATACTACGAGTTTTTAACAAATTTGAGGTTCAATGAACTATTCAATAATTTGTCTTATCTTTCAAATTTAGATAATTTGGTATAGTAAAGACACATAAACATTATTTATACACTCACTGTATGAGGGATGTAGCTGTAGGAGTTGTAAATAAAGGATAATAGCTTGGAACTTTTAATTTATACGTATAAAAATATAAGACACATTAAATACGACTAATTGTAATTGAGATTAAATATGAAATGTTAATTAGAAAATCAAGTCATTGGCAGGTACAGAAACTTATTTAATTTTTTATCAGTGCAGTCTTAAATGAAAAAGTTGAGAGATAATATTAAGAAAGTCAGCACTGTACCTTCCATCATGAATATCTGACTAAATATTATCTAACTAGATAATATACAACGATTGCCTCTGTGTAGCGATTAAATGCCAGTTACTTTATCTTCACTTGAAAGTAGTAAGCAATCCATGATCTCTTCTTCATTTGGTTTACGTAACTAAGCACGTATTTGAATCGTGTACTAATACAGTATAACGAGTTAATTATTAATATATATCGTTAAATTGTTGTTTAACCCTCTGAAAGTTTCACACGTATATATCCATTCTGTAACCTGAAGTCTTTCCTACAGAAAGTTTAACGAGTTTTCATTCTTGATCAATAGAACCTTTTCTAGGATTCTTTCAGCCAATACCTATGGTTATTTAGTCATTATGTGTGTATTGTGGGGAAGAAGCTTTACTACACTACTCGGAAATCTTGGGATGCTCAGATGGTTAACCTCAAATTTTTATTTACCAGAAAAAAACATAATTTTATGAAATAAATATTGTTTTTGTTCAACATAATAATTCATAAAAGTTTTGTATTTAAATGTTTTAATGAAAATTTTGAAATGTAATCACTTAGAGCAATATATTTTCACTCTTAATAACAAAAATGAAATTTTATAAATAGTACCCACAATACATACAGTCAGTTGGCAACATAGAATGAAAATTGAAACCTTTGGGAGTGTGAAAGTAGGATTTGCAGAAAAGTAGAAATTTGGTTTTACTATCATGTTTAGACATTGACGTGAAATAGAAGTAAAGTGTGCATTGATACTGAAAGAAGATTCTAAAAATGTGATTAACATGTCGACTAGTAATCACGTGACGGCTTTGCGAAATAATGACTTGGTTAATCGATTTGGCATTTTATCGCCTTGCTTAGCAACATAACATGTTATGTCGGAAAAATGTGCGACTGTGCATTTCTATAGAGTGGCAACAAACTTGGTGAAATTGGCCAAAATCTGCTAATCTGTCACGCGAACCAATCAGATGTTGAATGCGCGTTTAAATCAGGCAGACAAAAGTAGTTTGAGGGTCACGTTACAACTAGTTTTGTTGGGATGATCCTGGGTACATTAAAGCTCACCATTACTCACACTACTTTTATAATCGTCTATGGTTTAGATCTCATACCTGAAAGTTCATTCATAGGATAGATTTTTAAGCCCTGGTTACTCTACCAACAACTCTTCCGAAAATAAAAGCAGGTAAAACCAAATGCAAAAGGATGTTTTATACAGTAAATATCAATGATACGTCAGTTTATAGTTTAGTATTCTTGATTGTTACTTCAAAAAACCAACCAAAGAATGAAGCTATTCCATTCTTTCAGTTGCAAACAGTTTAGTACTGAAACTAGCGGTGATTATAGTAACCCAGTTGGTAGAGTCGTGGATTAGCAATTGGAGAGTTGCGAGTTCAAAACCCGATTCAACTAAAGACAGTCATGGGGTGGGGTCTGGTGCATGTTAAATCTATCGTGGCATCAAATGGTGGCGAGTGGTATGTCAGCTAAGATGTTAACCTCGTCATCTGACCGTAGTTCAATGTTACGAGGTGTTCTAGAATATTTCCTTTTGTGTTTAAAACCGGACCGTCGCCAATTGCCCGTTGTGTTGCTCAAGCGAAACGTTCATTAACTACCTGCCACAATGTGTGCAGTGGGTCTCTGAGCATGATCTATCATTCTCCTATTTTACAGCCTGTGTAAAAGACTGACATCAGGGTTTAGATAATGAAAACAGTTACCAGAATTGAGTGCGATTGCACGATTCATGCTCTTTCCTAACTTGGGTATAAATACGATTTGAATTCTATTGTCTTTGTGGAAAAGAAAGAACGTAGAAGCGAATTGACTTATAAAAAGTTGTCTAAAGCTAAGCATTAGATTTTTATGCTTTTGTTCTATCGGCATCTCCAGTTATTAATGTTACTGAATAAGAGGAGGTTTCAAGTGGGTGAGTATGATTACCATACTTACCGGAGAGCTGCTACCATCTCGTTGAGGGGGACTGGGTGATAACGCTTCTCCCCTTTCTACATCGGGTAAAGCAGCTACTTGGTTGGAGGTACTAGATCTTCCAGGGTCTCCTCCTCCTCCTCCTCCACTTCCTCCGTTCTTTCTGAATTTTGAAAACAGTTTTCTTACTAGGTGGTCCTGGGAAATATCTGGTATAGGATCCGCTTTTCTCCTCTCGGATAACTCGCGTTCCCTTTTCACGTCAGAAACCTTCCGGAAAATCAACTGATAAAAGATAAAAACAGAGTTAGTTTATTTTTGTACACTTGATGAAGTATCTGGACTCCTGATTGGCAAAGGGAAAATGCTAATCTAAATTTGGGTCACGTGATCGGTATAAGCAGTACAACTATATTTCGTGATTCCAGAGCTACGGGCTTTAATCTCACGGTGTCTTCTATGTACAGTCGCCGGAAAAAAACCCACCCCTCTTCATTCGATCATTTTTAACTCTAGTGCAAATTCAAAGATGGCGTTTGACAGGAACTAACGTCTTTTATTAATTCAAATTCATAAAATTTGAATAAGGGGCCATCTTTATATTAAATTGAGCACCAACTTCATAATTTCTAATATGAATTCCCTATTTTGACACGCAATTTTGAATCTATATCACAATTTAACTTCGGATATCAAATTTCATGTCATTAGGACGACGTTTTGAATTTATGCAGAAAGATTGGAGCTCCTATGTTAAATCAGTTTCTTAAAAGTTAATCAAAGTTAAATCAATTCTGGCCTTGATTCCACATGTAACTACAAGGCAAGGGACCATCAACAGGTCAACAAGATCATCAGGCTTCTGAAAACAAAAGAGAAAACAAATCGAGTTATTTCAGTACTTTTTTAGGGGTCACATCAACTGTGTCTAAAATCGGTTTTGATCTTGCTTAGATTCCCTGAGTGTGACATCCAAAGCATGGGACTGGACCCGATTTGGAAGACAATTTGGCCAATTTATCTGCAATTTCGTTGCCATGGTCTCTAAAGATCACAGGAATCCACTGCAAAATGACATCCTTATCTTTCAATTCGTTGATAAAATTTCTAATTTCTTTAATTCTAAAAAAATAGCTGCTTGGCTTGCATTGTAGACATTGGAGAGCCACCAAAGGATCGGTTAAAAAACAAACTGAGCTATCTTCATACAGCCATCGGAGAGCTACCAAATGATCTAATAAAAACAAATTGAGCGGTCTTCATATTGGGAGAGGGCGACTCAAGGCAGATTTGTTAGCGAACAGCTCAGCGTCAAGAGTTGAGCAAGAAGAAGGAGCGAGAAAAACTTCACTTAATTCTTGTGTAAAATAACTAGCTCCAGTACTGGAACAGTCAAGGTATACAGGTTCGTCAGGGAAAATCTTAAAATGATTCCTATAATTTGTACATTAAATAAGCTTGTCATCTTTTATGGAACCACCACCACTGATGTTTTAACTAATATGGCAGCCCAGCAAAAGCCACGTTGGTTCAGAAAAACAACAGGGAAATTTTGTGACCCATAAGAGCAACAGGGTATATGAATTGAAGCGTTCCGAGCAACATACTGATAAGCCTCAGAATATATTTCGTAATGAAAAAAATTTTAAACAAAAGGATCAAAATAATTTAAGATTGAGTGCATAATACTTGAAGTTTAAGAAACAAAGACTTGAATAGTAGGTAAACCATTAAAATTTTTGAATTTTTTAAAACGACAAAAAATTATTTTGAAATTTTTGAAAATTGCCTTATATGCTGTTTGAAGCATTTGAATTGTATTGGCTGAGAACAGGACTCAGGTTAGGATTTGATACGAAAAGTCAGTAAAAGGAATAAGTTTGCGAACGGTTCCTTATAGGATACTGTTTGAATAACATACTCCTGTAAGTAGATTACTGCCAAATAATAGCATTCGAGGTCAATTGTGCAATGTGTAATTATTAAATGACTACATGAGAATATTGCAACAGTCAAAAACGATGAGGCAGACTACAAAAACTGATGAAAAGGTTGGTTGGGTTTCATGGCTCAAGAGCCGCATTTGGCCAAAATGCGCCAAGCAAAAGACAAACAATATCAAATAAGCAGACATTCACACACTGAAAGTTTGTACTGACTCAGAGGAGAGAGATATACACCCAGGCGAAAGTAAACCTGACTAGAATCGAACTCTGATGAATAGGGATCGAAGATATCTGAAAAATGTGATACGATCTTTCTTGCATTCCTTTGGAGTTACCATTACCCACACGTGTCAAGAGTCCATAGATATTATATGTTAGATTTTGAAGTAGGTAAATGTTATAGTTAAATTTCCATTACTGTGCAGCTGCCATTCAAACCACTGATGATTCCTGAAGCTTACAACGTCCAGCTGATGTAACCAAGTGGTAACTATCGCTCGGTATATTTTTATGATCTGATGAATCCTGTTACACGTTGTTACAGTCGTATGGTCAGTGAAGAGAATGGCGAATGCTTAACGAACGTTATCTACTGCAGTGCGCAGTGCATCATCCAGTCTGGGAAGTTCGGTGGTGGTAGAATGATAATTTGGAACTGTGTATTTGGCATGGACTTGAATAGTTGGTCCTTACGATTGGTAAAATAAATGCTAAGACGAACTTGGGTGCTCTAGACAATTCTAGCTCAGGCATCTGGGCCTTGACGTGGCGAGTAGGTGCATGTTAGTCAAAAACTTGATGGTCGCCAAAATAAGACATGGATGTCCATGTAGTTATTTTTAACGACCACTTCAGGTTCTATCCCCACCTATGGTTACAAACTGGCAGGAGGAAGATAAAAAAAAGGCTAACCCCAAGATAAAGACCGAAAACCTACATTTGAGCTAGATCCAGGATGTTCTGGAGGGAACAAAATGAAGTGTGCCACCTTGAAAGAGGAATGCAGTGATCTGCCAGCGCAGCGGTTGTTGCTGTGGAAGAGCGACATGCTATGTGTCTATGGCCGATTGAGGATGCTTAAAATTTAGTTTCACGGTAGTGAGTCCTGTTTAACGATTGTCGATACCCACCGTGACGACTCTTTGGGGACTCTTCAATTATCTCTTGTGACTTTAACCCTTCAAGTGGCTTCGATGAGATATTTCGTCCATCAAGATCTAAGCAATTTTGCTAATGATGATGTATCTCGTCATCACGATATTGTGTTTTGTGATGATGACACAATCACGATGTGTTCAGTTTTCTTCCATTGACGAGATATCTCGTCCATCAAGATATAGTCGGTTATGTTAATGACCAGAAACCTCGTTGACCACCACCATAAGGAGGGTTTGTTTGGAGCAGAGGAATTACATCTCAGGGAAAGTACCAACAGCGATGTAGTAAACAAGATTCCATGCTTCAATCAACACGCTAGTTCAACTTGTCTTACTGCATGGTCCGTTCAGCAATTATTTCATGACTCAGGTGTGAAGAAAATGTCCTGACCTTCAAAGAGTTCCTATTTGAATCTAATAGAGATCTTTTGGAACACAAATGTCGGTTGCAAACCTTATTTACACATGCCATTTCCCTGTAGGAATGAACTATCACGTTGCAAGAATAATAATGCAAAATACCAGCTGCATGTTAACAAAACTGTTTCAAGATACGTTCAAAACAATACAGACTGTAATTGTGACCTAAAGTGGGCCAAAATGGTACTTAAATTTGAATGAAAGCGTCATTTTGTGAGATTGATGTCAAAAGACTTTTTTTCAACATAGTGTATTTATCATGCTTGTTCTATATAGTATTGTCACATTCTTGAAATTTGTTTTTATGATAAAGCTACTTATCATGCTTGTTCTATATAGTAATGACACATTTTTGCAATATGTTTTTAGATAAAGCTCAACTATTTCAATAGAGGCGAGTACAAATTTTTTTTAAAGACGTCCTTTCATAACTGGTGCTTTTATATACATTTACAAAGTATCTTCAAATATGTATTTATACACAATAAGTTTCAATTTTTAAGACACTGCATTAATATGTGAGAAGTGTAAATATCAAAGCCCAACAGTAGTAAACAAAATGTAAACATTAATCAGTATAATTATTAAATAAAATTGTGAATAAATAAGTATAATAAATACTTAATTTATTAAGTACATGATTATCGGTATTATTTTTTATCTGTAATGCTATATATAAAGAAAATCAAACCTTTAAAGTAAAGTTTCTCGAAATTATAAGACTCAAATCTTTTCAGTATTTAAGAATTAAAAAGCAGAAATAAATATATTCCATAAATTAAGAGTTATTTTAAAGTTGCATTAGACATGAAAAAAAGTACTGAAATGTAATCTCTGTAGTACTTTTAAATACGTATTAAGGTATATATTACATTTTAGATTCTAAACTGGAGCTAAATACCAGTCTTCAAACTATTAATTTAAATGTTGAAGCAAATGATCTTGCGTAACATTTGAACTAATGTCAGATAATGTTTTAGAACATAAACAATTTTAAAAATGCTATGAAAAACTGATAGCTATTTGCTTCATTTTATAGAGCTAACTAAACTAAAAATATTTCACGTAGAACGTGCTGCTTGTTCTTGTAATTCCTTGTATCTGTAACTAATTCTTGTTAAAAAATATGAATGAGAATATGCTGCTGTGCGTGTGTGGTTGAAAAAGTCAGTAAAAGAATTGAATTAAGTTTTGGAATTTAATTTATAAATTTCAACAAGTGATATATATATATTATAAATATCATAGAGAAATCATATTTAGAATTGTGATCAACAGTGTACACAAATTTGTTACATAATACTGTTATATGTTATTATTTTAAATGTTTTTGTTTAAAACTATTTTAGAAACAAGATTAGATGTTATTTATAAATTGCAACTACATAGATTGGAAAATACATAAAACACTGAAACAGCACAGAAAAGAAAATTTAAGTAAAAAAAACAATTCTGCATGCAAGAAAATGTGTATTTATTAGGTTATTTGACAAAAGAAAGGTAATGTATAACAAAAACAAAAACTTATCTGAAAAGCAGATGTCGAGACATATATCAAGTGGTCTCAACTTCTTTTTACCTCTCATGCATAATTTTCTTTGAATGTAACTATTCTAAAAACTACGGGAAATCTAAAAAAGCTCAGTTTTCTCACCCTGTGTCGTAGGTTATACGTTAACACAAGATTTCTCGAGAAAGAATTGGCAAAGGCATGATAAAAATTAAGCACTTCGAGTAGCCTATCTCGTTTGATGGCATGAAGATCACAGTAAGTGAGAGCTCTGACGTTCGCACATGATTGACCAATTGATGGTTCTTTCCAAAAGGAGTCTCCGAACACATCTCCTTTACCTAAAAGTAAATACATACAAAATAAATACAATGTTCGACATGAAACAAAAACTTCAATTATCTTTTTTGCCGAGTTAATCAAGAAAGGCAGTATCTCTGAAGTTGGTCGTATAGATTGGACGATTGTCACATGCTGCGTATATATAAAAGTATCTAATACTTAATAATGTTAGAAAACATTAGTTCTCTTTTGTTCACTTTTAGCAGCAATTTAAAAAAATCGCCTCAGCTCTCTAAAAATCAAACTCCGAGATACTACCATCTTTAAAGCATGGCGAAATTTCTAAGGCTAAATCCTCAGACTATTTGAAAATTTTAGTTCTTTTTTCACCTTACATTATAAAATATACTCTTTCTATATTGCAAACGATGGAAAACACTTTTGTCAAGCTAAATGTAGGTAGCTATTGTGGTTTTGTGGTCGCATGTACTTCTTTTACGTATTACGAACGTACCTTTAAAAACGTTTTAATTTTTCTAAAAGCTGTTTTAATTGCTTACAAGCCACTCGCCACTTAAATTCTTCTCACTACGTTACAGCACACCATTTTGGTGCACAGCTGAGGGATAAAAATCCTCATCAAGAGAACTAGGTTTCAGTCCCTATCGAGAGGTTTTCGTTTTTTAAGGTCATCCTGACCAAGAGAGAACTGCTTCAATTTTGATGGTCACCCTGACCAAAATAAAAGGTTACCCCGTCTTGTAAAATTTGTCTCCAGTGTCATCCTGACATACCAGTGAACAACCAGTTCCCGATCTGATGCTGCTGTTGTGCCAAGTGAGTGGTTAGTCCTTAACCGATTTGACAAGTTGTTCCTGTTCTCCAGTGTCATCCTGACATACCAGTGAACACCCTGTTCCCGATCTGAGGCTGCTGTTGTGCTGAGCGAGTGGCTAGTCCTTAACCGAACCAAAAAAGCCGTCGACAAAATTCGAAAATTTTTCGAGTTGTGCTAAAACAACTTTTTTCAAGAAAAATGTGTGTGTGCCTTAAGGATAAGTCATACTCTAAATTGACTACAAGACATCACGTCAAGTCAAGTAAGTACCTATGTCATATCATTGGTTGAGATTAAATTTTATTGCAATTAATTATTCCAAATTTGAGTAAATTGTTAAAGTTAGAACAGTGCATTTACTTGTTGTGGAAGAGTATACAATATTATATTACATTTTGCAATTGAACTGAAATTTATTGTGAAACTGTTACTGTGCAACCATTGAGTATTTTTTTACTATTCCAATTGTATCGATTTATGTGACAAAAGTGTGTTTTGAAAATCTTTTGTAAGTTTAAAAAATGATATTTCTTTGGAAAGATAGGAAGGAGGATTTGATATGGTTTCAGATCCTCCACCTCCCGACTCACCCGTTAGGGTTTGGAGTCTTTGGAAAGGAGGGGGGAATGACTTCCAGCCCATGAAGTAAACCCAATGGGGCCCACGCCGACCGGACGAGCATTTATTGTGTTTTTAAAATTTACATGGGGCAAAAGGCCCGGTTCATGAATATAAAATGACAAGAGTAAAACATTGGGCAACAGGCCCTAATAAAAGGTCCGTGGAAACATAAAAGATTGTGAAGTAGTATGGCATGAAAATAAAACATTGGCAAATATACATAAATAAAATATGATGAAGTGTTGAAGCAATAAAAATAGAACAGTAATAGAATTTAAAATTTCAAAAGATTAAGAGAAAGGGAACGCATCGGGAGGTCAACAGTGTTCAGGCCACAGTGGTCCCATTAGCCACTTCTGCCGCAATGGAAATGCATTTTTTAATTCGGAATTTGGAGATCGCATTCTTCATGACAGATGTAAGCCATTTTGGTTTATTATCATCCGTGTGCCTGCATAGATGATATCGTGTAGTGAGTTCACAGTAAAAAAATATAATGATCTGGATCACCCACGGCTCCACAGCTGCAAAACTCACTGTCTTTAATATGAAAGCGATGTAAATAAGACATGAACGGGCCATGACCAGTAAGAAACCATGTCAAGTAGCGATCTGCAATTAGATTTTTTGAGCTGGTCCCCGGCATGATCTCCCTCAACTGGATACCATTCTTGGCATGGCCATGATCGTCCTGCCAATCTATATTCTTTAGGAGAGTTATCTGGCGTTTTATGTAGGAGATAGGTGTAGGAATATCTAAAGACTCGCCACACGACGAAGCAAGTTAGGTATGGTTGGTTTGATATAGTTGACAACGGAATTAGGAGAAAAGGTTCCTCCAAATGCTAAAATGGTTCATTTGAAAAGAATAATAGGAGGTTGTAAATTATACGATGCTAAATTTGTGAAAGATTTAGTGATAACTATTAGTAATGAACTCAAGGAGCTGAGAGAAGCTGAAGGGAGGTTAATAGAAGCTGAGTGGAGTCAAAAATTGGCTGAAAGGAAGTGGGAAATTAGTTTTATGGTTTCTCGGACAGTGGCGGAAAGGGATTTTTGGAGATGTGAAAGGAGCTTTGGAAAAAGCTAAAAGAGAGTTGTAAATAGCTGGAGAGAGACGGAAAATTGTTCGGGAAAAATCTGAAAAGAGCAAGTCCAAATATGCTATAAAATTGCGAGAGTTACAAATGGAGAAGGAGAAAAGTGTAGAAAAAAGGAAAGGTGGCGAAACGGAAAAGGTAGTGTCTAGCGAAGATAGGGTATTAGACCATGTGGGACGAAAGGGCAGGAAAATAAGACCGATCCTACGGAGTATCACAACAGTGTCTTCAAAGAAATTACCACAACGGGGTATTGGGATACCGATGTTAAGGGAAAAGTGGAAACTTCGCAAGACGAGGAGCAAATAGAAATTCCAGAAGTGGAAAACAATGCACCCGAATTATCTTAACTTAAGATAAGTCACGAGGACTTTAAAAAGGGTCAATGAAATAGTGTAGGTTTGAAGGAGATGTTTAATTTTGTGGAAGGGAGTGCTCCAATCTTCGAAAAAAGAGGCAAATTGCATTAAAAGTGAGTTGTTACTAAAACAACCAGAAGATCGATTGGGCAATACAACGAAATTATTAGTTGTCCATGAGGAAACGCAGGATAAAATATGTCACAAAAAGTCGTTAGCACCATTGGGCAGCACTAAATCCAAAGATAAACGATCGAAATACTTTTACTCAATAATTCCCGGTTGTTTTAAAGGTATGAAAAATTTTGTCCCGACATTTGACCAGTACCAAAAGGCTGGGAAACCCAATGAAAAGAAAGAGATCGCATTTCAAATTGTACATTTGATGCAGGAGGTTTTGTCAAAATTGCACACTGATGCGATTGTTTTACTTCCTAAGAATGAAGTTGAAAAGCGTATCTCGTATTTCATTACAAACATGTGTTTCGTAGAAAGGTATCCTGAAGTTGTGATGACTGAAATAGATTCAGTTTCCGAGACAGGAATCCTATCAAAAATATTTAGTCGTTAGGGATTTTCGCCCACAGAACTTTTATTTTTTGAGCTTACAGTATAGTTGAAAGTTGAAATTGATTTTGAACTTTAAAGTGTCAGTACGTAAAGATATTGGTTTTTAGATATGTTTCAAAAAATGTTCAAAATATTTTTTAATTAAGTCCTTTTGTGTTAAGGTATATGAATAGTTTTCATATATAATGGTTAGAAATTATGATTATACTACAGGGTGATTCTTAAAAGATGGGCAAAACTTTAAGAGGTGATAGTACAAATCAAAACAAACAACTTTCATCAAAGAATGCATGGTCGGAATCAAAACTCAAAGGTGCTAGAGGACACCGAAGGCGTTGTTGTTATAAGAGACATAAGCACACAAAGAGAGAATAAGTGACAAATGCAAGTTTAATGACATGTGATTATAATAAGTGTTCAAAACAGAGACCCGCAGTGGCTATGCATGAGGAACAACGGCGAAGAAAGGATTGGCGAATTTTCTAAAAAATGCCAAGCATATCGCGTACTTCCCCTGCAGCTGCCGAAAATCTGGCGACGAGATCTTCTGCAGATTCACCGGGGGTCTCATACCTTCAGCTGTCACCACAAAAAGAATTCATTACATGAAAGATCCGGCGAACTTAGTGTCCAAGCTATAGGACCACCTTGCCCAATCCATCGGCTCGGAAAAGTTAAATCCAGATAGTTTCGCACCTCTTGTGCATAATGGGCTGGTGCTCCATTTTGCTGGAACCACATTACATTCTGGATGTGTGTGGGAACGACCTTCAACATGTCTGGCAGCACCTATTGGAGAAACGTGAGGTATTTTTTCCTGTCAAGGCGTTCTGGTAGAAGATAAGGTCCGAGTAGGTGGTCTCAGATTATTCCTGGCCAAACATTGATAGAACCACTGATGAGCATGTGAATAAGTGACATGTGGATTTAAATCCGCCCAAACACGTTGATTGTGGGTGCTAAATGCACCTTCACGTGTAAATGTACATTCATCTGTGAAAAGCACAGTTGCCACAAAATCTGGATTTACTGCGCTCTTCAGCAGAAAACAGCGAGTGAACTCAACACGACGAGGATAATCGTTTTGAGTCAGTTCCTGAACTCGTTGAACATGGCAAGGTTGCAAACGTTTAGCCTTCAGTACTCTCCATGTCGTGGATTGTAATACATGTAACTGCCTAGCCACTGCTCGGGTACTTGTACTTGGCTGATCAGCCACCATATCCAAAGTGGCTTCTTCCACGACTGACATTCTGTCCGTCTTTGCACGACTTGCATCCGACCGGGAAGCGAGAAAGGATCCCGTCCCGCACAATTGTTGGTGCAAGCGCTCATATGTTTTATGGTCGGGCAACCGCCTGTTGGGAAACCTCTCTCCGTACAATCGTTGAGCCTCTGAGCCATATCCATTTGCAAGTCCGTAGATAAAATGCATATTAGCCTTTTCCTTATTACCGAAGAGCAACATCTTCGATACCGCGATTGACAGTTGCACACTCGGACCAGCGGCTTTTACGTATTAATTGAGGCGAAAATTTGCATGCGAGTTCTTCTTTTTCCCCATATTATATTTGCATGCTATTACTGTCGTTCTTCTACCAATAACTTGCAACGAAAATGGAGCTTTAACATTTGCAAGGATCCAGTTTTCAAATGCACCAGCACCTTTGCGTTTTATTTCCGACCATGCATTCTTTGATGAAAGTTCTTTGTTTGGATGTGTACAAACACCTCTTAAAGTTTTGCCCATCTTTTATGAATCACCCTGTATATAAATGGTAATTGTGTTATAAGTTAAAGAAATATTTTGAGAAATAATTTTCTTGATTAATAAGTAGTTGTGTACATTATTCCTTGTTTGCTTAGTTCTTTGTTAACTGAGTAATTGTGTCATATTAGGTTTTAATGCAAGGAATTAAGGTTTTATAGACCTTGTTAACTTATTTATGTGTTGTCTTACACATGGTTATCTATTGCCATAACTGCATGTTTTGTGTGATTGGCAAGATGTCTAAATTTTGGTTTTCTCATGAAATTTTACACATATAAGTGTGTTTGATGATAGATTTAAATGTGATCCTTTACAGGTAACTGGCATTGGGTAGCATTTAAAAAATTGTTTATCCGTGGGTTTATTTATTTAATTCTAGTAGTTTTTCAAATGTTTAAGTTATGTCATGTGTCACAACCTTATATGGCAGAGATACTTTGTGCTGTGAAAATACATGTGTTTCAGGAACATTAGTTGTGGATTGCATTGGCACAAAGCTGAAACTTTTTCCTGATCTCCTAGAAAAAAGTTTTCTGAGGGGGAAGTAATGCTGTAGCGTCATGGGGGTATCTCTGCTACAGCTTCATGGTGGTCCTCTTCGAGATTTCCTCTGTTACGTGGATTCACCGTCGAAGGGAATCGGCTGGCGAATTTATGACCGGATGGGGGTAGAGCAATGCGAGGTAGCCATCGTCTTTGAACTGCCGCGCTTCGTAAGAACGTGTGAGCGAGGATCCTCAGAACTGATCATACCCACGCAGAACTGGTCTGCTCCGATAAAGCCGCGGGACTGAAACCATATTTGTATTTACCTTATGTTAGCCTCGAAATAGCATTAAATTGTACATATATCTTCAATAACTAATTAAATGTGCTGCATTTCTAAAAGCTGTTTTAATTACCTACAAGCCACTCGCCACTTAAATTTTTCTCACGACATTATAGTATGATCTGATTAACGATGCGAAGACTAATCTTAGACGATTCCAAGTTAACCATCCTGGTGGTTGTCTTGAAAAAGTGTTTCCTCATTAACAAACCGGAGCAGAACTTGATGGACGCGATACCTCGTCAAAAGAAGGAAATTGATCAGACTTTGATCTCAAAATCATCATCCAAAAATAGGAAATATGACGCATTTCGTCTTTAGAAAAGTTTGTCGAACCTTGATGGCGACGCGATATCTCGTCAAAACCTCTTGGAGGGTTAATAAATTGGATCGACCACCAGGTCTTGGTAATTTCATGTTCATGATATTTCACTAAATACTTTTGTATTTCGAAAGAATGAGAATATAATTATCTTTTAGGGTTTATCTAACTTCTCAAATGCAATTTCAGCGTGTCATTTGTATAACAAATCGAAACACTGGCGATTAATGAAAGTAATTCTTAATCGGAAGTATTTTTTCTTAGCCGGAATCGTTTATTTATGTTTACACTGTGAAAAACCCTTCATGCGTTTTTTAGATTAAGATCTTATACATTCGCACTATAATAAACTGAAATTATTATTTCCTTTGGCCCAAGAAACAGGAAAAAGTGTATAACCTTTTGTAAACCTTTAGAGGACCCAAAAATCCATTTGGAAGAGCAACGGATTAGCAACCGGAAGGAATCTAGTTGGAAACTAGGTTCAGTCAAAGACTGTCGTGTACACGGGGACTGGTGCTCGTTAAATCTGTCGTGGCCTCAAATGTCCTCACTTTGGCTTGGTGCGAAAAATTTGGAGAATAAAGTGCCAGCTCAGGTGCTTTCCTGGTCATCTGGCTATGGGTGAAAATTACGAGGCGTGGTTATTGGATCTGTCTTTTCGGGATTGATCCCGGATCTTCGCCAATAGGCTGCTGTGTTGCTTTGGTCTGACGTTAATTAATTGCCCAACTATATAGCATTGCAGTCTTTCTATTGAAATAAAATATTGGAGAGGAGATTATGACTATATATTGAAAAATTACGGGTCACGGTAGCCCAGTTCGAAGAGCAACGGATTGCAACCGGAGGGTTGCGAATTTGAAACTCAATCTAGCCAAAGACAGCTGTGTTCAAGGAGGCTGGTGCACGTTAAATCTGTCATGGTCTCAAATATCCTTAGATTGACGTGGTGTGGAAGTTTGGCGAGTGGGGTACCAGCTAAGGTGCTATTCTGGTCATCTGACCACGGTTCAAAATTACGAGGCGTTGTACTTTCCCTTCGAAATGGATATCCGACCGTTTCCAATATCCAGTCGTGTTGCTGCAGTGAGACGTTAGTTAACTACCTACCTGTCGAGGCGCACACAAAAATACAAAATTGAGTGAACTGTAATTATGTTTATTTACATTGATTGCTTTGATTGATGTACTAGCCTAAGTACAAAGGAGATTTGTGCTATCCTAAGTGTATAAAAGAGTTGTACTCTACTAAGTAGTACACAAAAGGGTGGTTCCTAGTACAGAACGTTGGTAATTAAGTATTAGTATCGTGTCAAGAGATCAAGCACAAACTGAGAAGTTGGCAGCGTTCTTGGCGCTGGCGAAGTATGGTCAGGCGGGATAATTGTATACAAGGGGTGTAATTGTAAACAAGAGATGCTAGCGCCCAAGTAGGATTCCGAGAAACTTAGAAGTTGTAAAATATGAAAGCTGGCAACCCTGAGGATGTAATATGATAATCCCGTATTTCTTTGAACCACAGCTGATAGCAAGCAATTTGTTTAGTTGAAAAATTTGTGGTTGAAAAGTTTGGATTTTAAAGTTGTTGTGTGTCGCATTTTTTGCTGCCCTCCATAATATATTGAAAAATATGTTGCTCTAATTCCTTACTACGGTCAGTTATGTTTCTGTCGAACAGAAAACCATTGACTTTTCCTTCAGGGAACTTTAATGCACCTACAGTTGAATGCTTACGATTACCCCATATATTTCAAGGGACGGGGTAATTGTAAACATAACTTTGCCAATAGTTTCGTTTAATTTGGATGGAAAACCAATGTGTTTTTCCGTGTAATTTTGTATTTAATCGTATTTAGTACGTTTGAATTGCGTTTTATTGCATTTTTCGTGTTCTTGGGGAGCAGGAAGATTGATTTACTAAAACGTCACACATATGGTGAAGTTCCTACAACGGACCAAGTACTGTCACGCTTGAAGGATTTAGAAGAGAAAAAGAACAAAAGAAAGAAGAGTGAGAAGAAAATGAAAGAGCCAGGAGTAAGCAAGAAACCAAGAAAGAAGGAAATGTAAAGGAAATAAGAACTGGAGAACTGGAGGACAGCGAGGGAACTATTGAAAGAATTGACAAACATTGACGGTGAAGAGTTTGAAGTTCTTCCAAACATTCAAGCAAAATATAGAAGACTAGCTTGTAGGGGAAGTTAAATATTTTGGAGTCATTCTTGGAAGATATTGAAACGACTACGTTTCTGCTTGTAGGTGTTGAGGGGAAAGATAAAGAAAACCCCCTTTTCTAATGTATGAAGGGTGGATGTCGTTTCAGAAGAGGAGTTAGAGATCACCGGACTCAAATGCATCGACTAAATTCGCTGTGGTTAAAAAAGATTAATTTTGTGTTACCAAAGACCATGTCAAGGAAATTTTACCTATTCCAACCTGTAGCAAAGAAGGCCGTAAAGAAATTTTCCAATTTGAGAGCACTGTTAATGTGTAAGAAATGTAATGTTTGTTTGTTTTTTTGTACCCAAGTTTGTATTTTTCAATTTTTAGTTTTTTAATTTTTTTAAAATTTTTGTTTAAAAAAAAAAAAAACTAAATACATTCTTTGTTCAGTAAATGTTTGAATTATTTATTCTTATGTATTCCTGGAAGTTCACCTCATGATCCATGCAACTTTCAAGTGTCACTATATTTTCCTGGGCTAAGAAGTGTGAGTATTTGGTAAATGTAAAGATCAAATCGGGGTTATTGTAAACATGGTATTAGAAGGGTAAAAATACCATTGGAGTTCCTTCTACTGCCATGACTACTTCTCATGCTGTCACTTGTTCAATATTTAATATCACGAGGAATATCGTTGTTTACAACTACCCCTACTTTCAGGGGTAATTGTAAACACGTGGGGTAGTTGTAAACAGTGTACGATGTTAAATTTCTTTTCTGGAATCTTCGTACTAATTATATATTAACTTATAATAGTGACAAATTAGTTTAGTAGGGTGAACACTGTTTAATTACTTTATCAAGAGTTCGAAAATAGGGATTGAAAGTGAACATACAAATTTCGTTTACAATTACCCCGTCTTACTCTACATGAAAAGTTATACCAATTAAGGAGCAGTGCCAACAACTAACAAGGAGTTAAAGCACGGCGTCCGGACACTACCTTTGTAAATTCTTATCAAAATCCTTATTGCAAATATTATTACCAAGAATAGCGACGACTTCATCATCTTGAATGACTTCAAGCGATCCACTCACAACAAAGCAAAGAGTATCAATACTCTCTCCGGTGTGGTAAAGTAAATCCCCCGGGGCGCTGTGGTCCATGGTGAAGTACATAGCTAATGCTCGAAGACAACCATCACTTGCTAGTCGGAAAGCAGGGTGCTCGTTAAATACTTTGCGGTTCAGATGTACACAAATGTCAGCAGTCATATCCTTTGGACAGTAACTTAACACCTAGAAAGAAATAAAGTTAAGAGATGGGCATAACTGTTTTTTACAACAACACTGTTAACGTTATTGCTAAAGATTTTCGACACCCGGAAAAAAAAATAACGTAGTCTTTACAGATAGGCACAACTGATTTTTACAAGTCTTAACGGTTTTTATTTAATATTTTCGACACCTAGAAAAAAAATAACGTACCCTTTAGAGATAGGCAAAACTATTTTCTACAACAGCTTTCACGGTTATTGCTAAACATTTTCGATCTAAGTTTTTATTAACCAACACTTTCTTTCACAGTGAACAATGTTAAACTTAAAAACAATTAATAAATACGAAAAAACGTCAGTTGACATTTCAGTGAAGTAAGAAGGTTCACCATCATCAGGACAAAAGTAAGGAACTAGAGGAAAACGAGAGTTTAAATACACTCTATAACAAAAAAATCGACTCGCCAAGAAGGAGTTGTCCGATGGAGACAAAAATTGGTGGATAGGAAAATTATGTACAGAATAGAAAATCATTAACATTTCAGAACAATTGAATGATTTATTCCAGAGTTACAGTAACGAGCTCAATAAGGTGTTGACGCTTCGACCTGGCTAAAGACCATCGTGTTCACTAATGGTGACTGGGGCACGTTAAATAGGTCGTGATCACAAAGTCCCCCATGTTCTCATACCAAATCAATACCTCTGGGGGTAGCTGATCAGGGGGTTATCGGCCTCTGATTGGGATCTAAATTAAGATATGTGTGAGTGAATGGATGTATGAAAGGGAATTTCCTGTTAAACGGATGTGTTATGTATGTCGAGCTAAGTCGGACTTCCTCCCAATGGGGCTCAATAACATGGAAGGCGCACCCCCCTCGCCTCTTGCCTTCTTTGACGGGCCTGGCATTCCTCCGGTCTGCCAGTGTAGGCATAAGAAACAACAACAACATAAGGTGTTGACCCGTCTTTAGCCTGGATGCAAGCTGCCACACGGCGTTTCATAGACTGATAAAGCTCCCGGATGGTCTCCTGCGGTATTTCTTGCCAAATTTGCTCCAATTGTCGGACTACGTCATCAACATTCCCTACCGGATGCAGTCGCCTTCCCATCATATCCCAGACATGCTCGATGGGAGAGAGATCTGGTGATCTGGCTGGTCAAGGAAGTGTTTGACAAGCTTGAAGACAGTTCATACAAACACGTGCCGTATGTGGTCTGGCATTGTCTTGCTGAAAAATAAGCCCAGGGTACTGCGAAAGGAACGGTAGCAAAACAGGTCCCAGAAAGTCGTCAACGTACCGCTGTGCAGTAAGTGTACCTCTAATGACGACCAAAGGGGTCCGGCTATCAAGGGAAATGGCACCCCAGACCATAACTCCTTGTTGAGGGCCCGTGTGGCGAGCAATAGTGAAAGCAGGATCATCACGCTGCCCTGGGCGTCTCCAGACACGTCTTCGATGATCGTCAGGACACAGTTGGAAGCGGGATTCGTCGCTAAAGACTATACGTCCCCAGTCAGCATCACTCCAGCCTAATCGAGCCAAGCACCACTGTAATCTGGCTCGACAGTCTGCAGGCGTGAGTGGCAGGTGGCGTAACGGTCGGTACGAGCGTAGATTTCGCTCTCTCAGCCGTCTGTGAATGGTCATGGTGGACACTCGTGTGTGGGTCGCACGACTGATGGTTGATAGCGATGAATCAGGCGCTGTGACAGCTGATCTGACAATCCCTCTGTCGTCGCGATCTGTTATGGCCCTACGTCGACCGCTACCATCATGACGCTGAAATCTGCCATTGTCCACCCACTCTTGCCAGCATCTTCTAATCGCCGCATACCTTCGATTCACATGACGAGCGATTCTCCGATTTGCCCAATCTGCCTCTTTCAATCCAATGATACGACCTCTTTCAAACTCTGAAAGTTGCTCGTAATGAGCTCGAATCCTGCGGCGAGGCATTTTTTCCGTCGTTAAAAGGTATCCTAAATCGCTATGCAGCAGAAAGTTTTAACAACAGTTCAAGAATAACTCCTTATATACATCTGCTGGATGCGCAGTTCCGATGCGCTGGAGATCGCACTATTCATTCATTGGACACCAAATTTTAATCATTTGCATATTTGGTTGAGACATTTTTGAATACGAAATTTCAAAGCAATCGGATGATTCCTTCTTGGTGCGTCGATTTTTTTTGTTATAGAGTGTACGTAAAGGCGGGGTAGTGCTAGTGACATTAACTAGTGTGTTCGAGTTGTCATTGACCAGTGTGTGCCTTTGCACTAGGTCTGGAAAGACTTATTTTAACAAAAATGAGTTGTAACACTATTCTAAAATAACGTATTTAAACTCGAGTTTTAATACGAGGAACTCTAACGTAACGAAATAACGTATTTAAACTCGCGTACTAATTGAGGTACTCTTGGGATTCATTTCTGCCCTGATGATGTTGAATGTCTTGCATCACCAAAATAGCCATTGCCTATTTTTTAATTTTTCAATCTTTATTAGTTGCTGTTTTGAAGTTTTACTATTTTACTACCAATTTGACTAAGGTTTTCACCTGTGTATCTTGTTTCTTTAACGTTTTATAACAAACATTGAATACATTTGAGTTGCTATTTAATTGTTGCAAATTTATGTTAATGGTTACTTTAAACAGTAAACAACTGCTTAAATGATTAATTTCAGCTTATTTTTGCCAAATTTTTAAAATATGTTTATTGCATTTGTAAATCGAAGATTTTTTTTATTTTTTATATTGCCCATTGACTGAAAATATTGCTTTCGGTAAAGTCGGTCTAATTCAACCTCTTGAGCAAAACATGTCCGTAGAGCTTTTAATGAAACCACCATTCGGTAAAACAAACCTTTTTACCCATTTTGACTACTGTTTGTCTACTACAAGAACTGCTCTAAACATAAAACCCGATCTTACTCTGAGCGACTATTTTTTCCCTCGAGAATGAAAAATGACCTTAAAGGAAACGTTTTGTGGACGTGTATGAGGTTAAATTAAAAAAACAACACCAGCTCTGAGAAGCATATCTTTGACGGAGTTTACGAACTGCTTCAAGAAGTGGTAGAAACGTATTGACCATTGTATTGATGCAAACGGACAGTACTTTGAGAGTGAGTAAAGTATGAACTTGTAAAAATAAATACTCTATTTTTAAAAATTTTGTCTGGTTTCTTTTGGGTTCCCCCCTTGTATATTTGTTAATATTGTTACTTGTCGCGCCGATTAATAAATTACATCTTTCCGCAAATGGTGTGTATTGTGGTGCCATTTCCGTATTAAAATTTAACAGGAAGTGTTTAAATGGATTATATGATCGTCTTCAAAGAAATAGAGTTTCTAAAATTTTTGACGTGTCTTTATCATTTTCTCATGGAGTTAAAAAAATAACTGGAATTATTTTGCTAATTATCTAAACGATCAACTTTAGTATTACAAAAACACTCTGTTTGAATCTACCGGAACTTTGAACACTTTGAAATGAGTGATCCTTAAATGTGTTTATTATATTCTTCCACATAGTTAACGAACTCCACGATATTTGTACTTCTAGTTATCATTGACAAAAGTAAAGCAAAAAGTATTATCCATTGAAATTATATACAACGTAAAAGGCAAATGCGAGTTTTGACTGAAACTGAGCATTTCAACGTATGAGAGGCATTTTCTGTCAAGATAAATGTGGTGTTAGTAATGTTTCTGTGGCGGAACGTGTTTCTTTTATGTATTCCGAAAGTAAAGTCACTTGGATTTTTTTCTAATACGATTTCAGCAATTTGCCAATACAAATTCTAAAGAATGAATTCCTAATTGATACATGATTAGTCAAAGCCAATTATACTAAGCAAAATCGGAGAGACAAAGTACATTTTTAGATACCCTCGACGTATATCAAAGGAGAGCATGTTGTGAAATCGTGGCGGCTGGAATAAGAAACAAACGGTTCTAAGAGAAGGGAGCCGACAGCCACATGTGTGGTAATAACTCAGGGTCGGAGTCCGACACTTGTGCACTCCTATTTCCACCTGAAACCTGGTGTTTGTGAAGGACCGCCGACTAACGGTTTCACGATCTTTTCGCCCGTTTGAGAATATGACACCCCCTGAGTGTGGGCGGTGTGATTTTGACAAAGAAGCGACGAGGGACAGGAAAAGGTTGATGCCCCTAGTAGGAAGGAAAAGGGACTCGAGCGAGAGAAGCCATAGAGGAAGGTGGTGAACGAGATAGCTCTCAGGACAGATATACGGGGAAGTCAAACCCCGGGGAAAAAAGTACAAACTGTGAGAAGAGAAACTTACTGTGTCTCAAGGAACAATCGTTCAGTGATCGGTTGTGTACATACAGTTGTAAATAAGGTTCTATTGTATGGAAATACTTTTAAGTGTAATAAATTGCTTAAAACGGAAACTGCCTAGTCCCACTCCATTTGTATTAGTGTGGTGCCCCAAAACACCACAATGTGCGTAGAGGAACTGAAATCTTCGGTTTGCTTGTTTTCACTGAAAATATTTCTTATGAGAGCATTTAAAAATCCTGAGGTTTCAAGATTGAAGGATGTGTTATCACCTTTTTGGTATCAATTCCTTTACTCATGGCCCATGTAGATACTACGTAGTCCATGACGCGCTCACTGAGGGCTTTTGGTACTTCATGTAGTTTCATAAACTCCCGCACATTATTTAACATTTCGTGGTACCTTGCTGTTACCGATGTCATTTGTTGGATGATGGTTGTCACGTGCCCAAAAATCGTCGCATATAGGAGAGCTAGGATGGAAAAGAAATTACAATGTTGGAATTGAAAGATTATTTCACACACAGAGAGTAAGAATAAAAGTTCACATGCAAGAAATTCAGAATGTGTAAATGTATTAAAGCTTTTGTTTTAGGAATGCACATTTTCCTCCATTCAAATTTATACAACTACTTAAATCCACCTATTAAAATATTAAAACCTATATAAATAATGAATGAAACATTTTGCAACATTAAGAACTCCAATTCAATAAAAATGTAATTCACTGGATGATATATGTGACGAAATCTCTCGAAATACTTTTCTTTAAATCACTACTTATACTAGCAGTTCATTTCTTGATAGAATTCCCTTGTTTATGATCATTATTAGTTCAATGCATTTCAATTTCTCTCTCAAAAAGTGTAAACAAATCCTGAATTTACTGATTTACCAATCCTTTTACTTTCCTGAGGGTTTAAGTGATGGAAGAGTATTTTTGTGTATTGGTATTTTTAATTAGTGTCGTACTAGAGCAACACAAATTTTTGGGTAAGAGTCGAGTATTCAAGTTGATATCAAATATGGAATAACGAATTCTTCTCCGGAACTTACTAGGAAACCATATACAAATTGTTTAATTGTGTGCAATGAGTTCTTCACAACGAACTATCCAACGTACTGTATTGTAGATATCTGCAATTACAGAATATATCCTTTAGAAAGGGTAGGTAGGTATTTAAAGTCGCACTGGACTGACACAACGAGTCATTGGTGACAGTCCAGTATCAAACTCGAATGGAAAGATCCAACCTTTAGTAAGGGAGATTGGTGTTAAAATGTCTTATTCAATAATACATAGTTATTCAAAAGTAACGAGATTGACGTCATAGCATCAAAACAAAAACACAAATGCTGCTACTTTTGTTAGAACCTTTATAATTTCAGTTACATGAAGATGCGTAGTTACAGAGCAAGTAACTCTTCCTTGTTGCAAACGGCACATCGTTCAAGCGGTTTCTTGTAAAATTTATGAATAACAAATTTCTCTCGTGTACTTACTATCGAACCATACTCAAAATATCTTCAATACAATCAAATTGTGCAGTACAATATTCACTACAAATTATTCAACAGACTGCATTACACATATCTGCAATTGTAGAGTATGTCCTTTAATAAGGGAAAGGGAGGAGAAATACCTTACTGATGATATCGATAGTCACTCAAAAGTAGCGAGATTGACGTAATAACTTCAAACAAAAACAAAAATACAGCTGCTTCTGTCGGAACCTCGGTTATAACAGACAACTCAGAGTTCAGGCGGGTTTCTGTAAACCAGAATAAATTTGAAACTGCAGGTAAGAAGTTATTGAACCTAAACCACAGCAGAAAAATGCACGAAATGAATAAAACATCTGAAATGTAAGATATTTCTTCCCTTAGGAGAGTTTTGAATGGCCTAAGGAAATATGTAAGGAAATGTTGAAGAGTGAATAGTCGGGTAGGCCTTCGACTTTAATTGCAGAGGTTAGTTTGACTATCATAGAGGCAATCCTTAAAAAGACCTCTTACTGGGCATTGAAAATATAGCTAATGTGGTACAGATGTTCATTGGTTCTGTTGATAACATAGAGGGACCAATTAGGGCTCAGAAAAGATGCTAGAAAACGGATTCTCCACCTGTTCGTAGTTGAAAGTAAATCCAATGAGTCCAAGGCACATGTCGAGAGACAAAGCACGTGCTTACAGTTATGTAAGATCTAACCATTGAAGTGATGGCGTGCCTTTCGTAGCAATAGACTTGGAGTCGGATGATCTTCACTTATTTCGTAATGTGGGAAAATAACTTTGTTGACTGTGATGAATATCCTCAACACCATGTCAAAAAAGGTTTCGAACACATTTCTATAAGTGAATATAGAAAGGACGGATAATTAGGTTAAAGGTAAGTAGGTATTTTATTTAACGTCGCACTGGAACAACACAACGGGCTTCTTTCAAAATAAGGGAATATACACTTATGTCCATAAATTAAAGATAATGCCAGCTCCGGCAAATAAAGGTTAAGAAATAAAACAAAAGATAAAGAACAAAAAAGATGTTGTATGTATGATACCATTCATAAAAACTACGATTTTTGCTCACTGGAGCTATTACAAAAAACATCTACCTTACTAAAACTTTACATGACATGGTTGGTATGATGGTTAAATACATTGTATGTCTCCCAGACGATGAAATACAGTCCGTACAACGCCTAGGCATGCTGAGGATCAAATTATCGAGCTGATCTTGGGGAATATCACTCCACTCAGCAAGATATGCTCTCCGAAGTCCCGGTACACATATAGGAGGTGGTTGACGGGCTGAAACTCGTCGGTCAAGCATGTCCCACACATGCTCTATCGGATTCAAGTCAGGTGAGAATGCTAGCCATTCCACACGGGTGATATCCTCAGATTCAAGGCGTTCGTTTACAATGTTTGTACTGTAAAGGACGGGCGTTGTCATCCATAAACACAAATTCTGCGTCCATGGCACCCCTAAATAAACGTACCTGTTGTTCCAGAATGATGCCCCGGTAAATTTGGCCTCTCATGGTTCCGATTTGAACATATAGATCTGTATTGGAGTCCAGTATAATTCCGCCCCAAACGAGCAATACTGTACCACCGTAACGGTGTCTTTCAATGATGTTGTCTTGATGGTAGCGTGTACCTGGCGTTCTTCATATGAACGTCCGCCGTGAATCAAACTGCAAACTAAACCTGGACTCGTCGGAAAACATCACACAAGCCCACTATGACGATGTCCACATTGCATGTTCTCTACTTCAGGCTAACCGCTGGCGACAGTGAGTTGCCGTGAGCAGAACACATCTGACAGGCCTGCGAGCATATAGACCAACATGTCTCAAAAGTCTATAAATGGTTTTACCATGAAACTGTCGTACCCGTGGCTGAAGATAGCTGACGAGAAAGGTAGGATGCTGTGCTCCGTCGGCTTCTTTTTGCAGTTACTGTCAAATACCGGTCGTCATTCGGCGTTGTAACTCGGGGGAGTCCTGTACTGCAACGTCTACTGACATTTCCATCATTTTGGAATCTTTGCCAAAGCCTAGAGATGACACTTAGGGCGATTCCAAGTTCCACTGAAACTTCCGTTTGAGTACGCCCACATTCCAGGCGGCCGATAATTCTACCGCTTAAAAAATCATTGACATGCGTCCTCTGTGCCATAACAATTCGGTTGTGGTACTGAGCGGCTTACAGAACGCTTGTGAACAAGTTTACTTCTTTGTTACCATTCCTAATATACACCTCTCTTACACTCTCGTCATAGTGACGTACTATCGGCGTCATCTGATGGCTTCCTGTAATTTGAATATTATTCTTGAAGATGTGTGCATTAATTCTACAGGTGAAATTTTTACTTTAGAGTTCGATTTCCGTGTGATTCTGAATTATCCTTAATTTATGGACATGAGTGTATTTGAAAACATGAATCGTACCTGCTTATTTAGTCATAATTTTGCTCCACTTTAAAATAGGCCTGTTACAATTTGAACAAATTCATTATTTCGAATGGAAATAATAGCTTAGTTCTACTGATACAAAAACTACGTTATTTTATATTAAAAGACTCTTTTTCTAGCTTAAGGCATTTATACTTTCTCCAAGATCACTTAGGTAAGGTTTTGTAGAAGTTTGTATTCGTGCACTCAAACAATGCATAGTGTTCATAAGCTAAAACTAAAACTAACATGTACAATTCCTTTAGAAAATATTATTCAACCATTAAGCTTTTACCTTATTCGAGCAATATTGAAAATATTAAAAAACCACTTATGACAATCCGTCGAAAATATTTCAGTAGTGAACTATTAATCACTTGTCAAACATAAATGCAATTTTAGAATTATGTTGATGTATAGAATCTGAATATATACAGTACAAAGTCCCAAATCCGGACGTTTTTTTATATTTTTCTCACTTTTAAGCATCTTTCCGATAATTTTTAAAGAACAAGGAGTTAAACCTAGACCTAATTGATGAAACACGGCAAAATAACGGACGTGTTCAGAGTAAATACCACACAGAAAAATTGGATTTGCGAGTAAAATTTGTTGCATTGTATCAAAAAGTTTTTTTTCCCTTTAAAAAAAATTATTCCTCTTTGCACATCTGCTATTTTACTATTGTGAAAGCAAAATTCGCGCTCGGGGGTGGGGGGTTAGATTAAGATTTTTTTGACAAAAAGTACAAATAATCCGAAATCTGGTAAAGTACAAAATCCGGAGTGGCCGAGGTCCAGAGGATTCCGAATTTGGGACTTTGTACTGTGTATATACGTATATAGTACAATAATGTTAGCTAGATACAGAAATTTCATAATCTAGATATAGGCATACCTCCGATTATCATCATGCATATAGTAAATGCTTTTTCATTATCCGTTTCAGCTGCAACGTTGCCGAAACCCACACTAGTCATGCAAGTCATGGTGTAATACAGAGCAGTGACGTACATCGTACTTCGTTGTGGTCCTTTTGTTAGCTCATGGGAACTGTTGTTTGCAGCATTAAAACTGCTTTTAAAATAAAAATGCTTCCCCGTAGTGTTTGATAATTTCCAAAGCCAACTGTGCACAAATCCATTCTCAGCATCACTTCTTCCTATGCTGTACCATATGCAGGCCAGCCAATGAGCCACTAGCATGTAGAAACAGAGGAGTAGGATTAGCATGGCAGCTCCATATTCTAAGTACCTGTCCAATTTTCTGACTACGCGACCTAGTCGTAGGAGTCGTACCACTTTTAGAGCACTAAATAAGCTACCTATACCTTGCTGGAAAAGAATAGAGAACAAAACTAATGTTAGAAACTAAATATTGCAAGCATATTTGTATTAAAACTGTATTGAGGCAATTTAAAAACGATACGAACATCAAATCTTAGGTGCCAAAACTCGTAAGGGGTGAATATTAAAATATCCCCAATGTGTAAGCAATATAAGTTGTTTTAATGAAACACCCGCCCAAGGGACACCAAGTCCTAGAGGTCTAATGATGTGTTGAGGCATAACTTAAAGAATCCCATTTTGAGATAAAATGGGTTCACAGTTTTCATCACTTTGAAAATACACAGAATGTTGAAAACCCCGTGTCATCTAACGGTCTAGTATTGAAGTTAGAGCTTTGCCAGTGTAGAAAAATGTAGTTTTCCATACTAAAACATGAACTTACTCAAAAAGTCATATATTTTTTTTTGTTGCGCCACTATCGTAGTTCATGAGCGATATATATTCCGAAAACACGCAAAACAGCTGATATTTTACTTACCCCCCACCCCTATTACTTTCCCCATAAGCACGAGATTGATCTTAACCAGCAATTTTCAATGGCACTGTTGCGGCGATTTTTAATGGCACTGGTTTCAAGAATGGTTCTCGTATGTCTTATGAATGGCGAAACGGCTTAAATGGTGTACCATTTAATTAATCTCAACGGTTTAGTTTTAAACTTTCCACAAGTGTGTTCATAAATAATTTCAAGTAATACCCGTTTTAATAATTTTTAACATTATTTCTTTCTACAAAATGTCATAAATTGTTTCAAAAAGATTTTTAAAGAGCAATCTTGGAGAGAAAAGGGTTGGTAATTTCTATTACTTTTTACAAATCCATTAAAATTACACCTCTTTTGTTGTCAGATCGGCAATTTTTTTAACAATTACAACGGTCCTTTTATTGGAATAGAATAACTCTTTATTTGCCAGGATTGATCAACCCGAAGTTGAAGGGTCACATGCAGCTTGCCCTATTATAGTATGGAAGCAGCATATCTTAACCCCTCCAAGTGGTTTCAACGAGATATCTCGCCTACAAGATCTGACCAATTTTGCTAATGACGAGATACTTCCTCATCAAGATATTGCCAATTTTTCTTATGATGGCGAAATTAAGAGCTAGTCAGTTTTCTTCTAATGATGAGATATCTCGGGATCAAGATCTGGTCAGTTTTACTAATTGCAAGATATGTTATTGAGACAACCATCAAGAGGAGATCAACCAACCATACAAAACCCGTAATACCTTAATTCCAAAATTAAGGAATTTTAATCTTTTAACAAATTTATATTTTTCATTGGTACAAGCTGGAAGAAAGAATATTGATTGTGAGTAATAGTTGCAATTAAACTTGGTGTTTTTTAAAAATTAAAAGTGATGTTTTCACGATACTCTAAAAGTACTTCCTTGTAAGGAAACAAGCAACTTGCTGTGGTTGTAAGGTGATTTCTTGCTACAACGTATTGTACTACTTTTCTACATTTATAAGGATTATGAGTTTTTTTACTTTTCAAAGTAAATACCGAAAAGTAACTCTCGAAGTGGTTTCAACAAGATGTCTCATCCATCAAAATCTGACCAATTTTCTAATGTCCAGATATTTCGCCCATCAAAATGTGGTCAGTTTTTCATAACAAAATACCTCGTAGATACACCGATCAGGAGGGTTAATAAGAAGGTTTTCGAAGAAGCACACGAGTGGTTACTAAAGTAGAGCCAAGTATGTGTTCAGAAATGATTTCGGAGGTGTAAGCTTCTCGCCCAGTTATACATCTCAATCAAGAGTCCAAAGTACTAAATAAATATTGCGTTTTAACTGATCTGGGACACATGTGCGATCATTGACCAGTGTGATAAACAAAACTTTGCTGTCTAAATTAACTTCAGTGTGTATTTTGTATTGCTTTTTAATGCTTAAAATATTTCGGAAAGGGCTAGATGCTTCGGCTCTTCATCCCAAGACGTGCTCAGTCAGTCATGTCAAGGCGAATAGACAACAGATTTTTCGGTCAATCCCTTCCCACTCAGTAACTTAACCCATAAATGGATTCCTTCGTTTGCTTTTAAGAACCAAATACTAAATATGCATTTCGTTTGAAAAATATTTTTCTTATTGTCAAACTTACCCACAGTTTTTCCACTTATGAGCTTAATAAAACGATTTGCATCAATTAAGCTAACTTCAGCATTTCTAACATAAAGAACGTTTCGAAGCCCGATGAATATGTCCCTGAGTAGACCAACAAGTGAACAATCGCAAACAAATCATCTGTATAAATTTATACAAAAAATGAATGAAACGCATTTTACCAATTAGTTAGTTTACTGTCAAACTATTTGTTTCATATGGGAGCCTGCAGTAAAATTGTATTTCTCCCAAATGGCCTTCTGAGGGATTTGGGTTGGCCAGTCTCGTCAGGAGCTTCGCAAGTTTGGACATTCGGTATAATTTAATCTGTAAGAGTCGTTTCTACTTACGTCATCGTCGTGGTCGAAGGCATTGAACACGTCATAAGGCAGACACGAGAGGAGATCGATGATGAACCAACTGCGCATATAATTCATGCGGATGATCTTGGGGTCCGAAACCACCTCCCCCCCGGGCCCCACAAACGTCGTATGGAAGTTGAGGACGATGTCAATGAAGAAGATGACGTCGACGATGCTGTCCAGGACAAGCAGGGACACGTCCTCGGAGGTCTTGTTTTTGAAGGCCACATTATAAGGGACCATAATGGCGGTGTAAAAAGTGAGACAGAGTATCACCCAGTCCCAGATGGCTTTGAAGGCGCAATAGTGTAACAAAATGTGAGGCGGGGTTTTGGGAGCTTCTTGGCGATATTGAGGCAGGATATCGGAATTCAGGCTTATCATCTGAAAATAAAAGAAGTTATGTATTAACCTTAAGAATGATAATACAGTTAAGAAAACTATTTTGACCAATCCTCCCTACAAACACCTACTTGGGCAAAGACCTACCCTCACATAACAAAATTTTCCCACAACAATTGGTACTTGGTTTAGTTTTTGTAAGTGGAGGTGGGGCACCTTATGTCTCACCACCTAGAACAATTCTAAATATCAGAATATCAAATGAGAGAGTATTTATATACTCTAGCAGCTTAATATACCGAGGGTTCGTCTTAGCTCAGTGCATTTAAAAACCATTGTGGGCTACCAACCTAGTACTAACCTCGACTACCAAGCTGTAAGCAGCCCTAGTTCGAATCCTCCTGTAATTTCCTTAAGTGTATTTTCTTTTTGTGTCATTAAACTCATGGTCTAAAAGGGATTACTAGGAAAATTATCTTGCTTAGAATTAGTAATAAAAGTTAGCATCAAATGTTGTGAGGAGAGCTATTCTTTGATGATTTTACATCCCTTTGTATCAAGACTGGAGCGTTATTCGAGTGTATAGAAATGCCTTCATGAAAAATTATGCTGATTTAAGAGTCTTTGTTAAGGTAATTCCATGCAGTTTTAGCGATTATTTCCCAAAATGGCATTTTTTCATGTTTGGGGGCAGTTTAAAACATTTTATTGCTATTTTAAATCATTATTTTAATCATATTAGTATTAACCAGGAAAAGGGCATTTTGGTATGAATTTCTTTAAAACCACATTTTTCATCTGGGAAATTTAGGAGAACATTGAACAAAGTGACGAAGTTTATCTAAAGTGTGATCTTGTAGTTTCAGTAGTAGCAAAAAGGAGCTTTTAAATATTTAAGACTGTTGTCAGAGCAACAGGACAATGCTTGTCCCCATATTGCCCGAATCGTGAAACGTTTCTGCTGTGTCCAACAAGTGCCTTTCTTCTTTTTGGGAGCTCAGCCCCTCCACTCAGACTATAGCCCCCGAGAAATTGTGGCAGAGTTCTCGACAGTTAATCTAGGTTAGCTAGGTGTCTTTCAGGTGGTAAATCTTATCTGAACCCTATTGCTCTCTAGACTTGATCGGTAGCCAGAACTGTCCCAAATAGAATAGACGGGTTATGATTGCTCGAAAACTGATCCGTATGTCATAACCTGCAGTTGTAACTAATGGATTATGGATGAAGGGGCGTGGAACAACATTTCAAAGGTGGACACAAATAATTGATTTTAGTACTTCCTTTTAACTTATAGTTCTGTAATTTCAATTATTTATATTTGCTATACACTTCATTGTTGAAATGAATTTCCTTATCGTAACTCGAGTCTGTTGATGCTACGTTCTCAATGAACAATAAGGTATTTTAGTAAGCAAAATAAAGTCTGTGCTTTACAAATACAAGGCTTTTCGATGTTATCGATTGACTTTAACAACGATCTTTACCACCTAAACGAATTTCCGGACAAGCATTATTTGAAAAAAAGTTCATTTTGGGTCCCTCTACCAACTTTTATAATTGGGTCAGAAATTTTTGAAAAATCTTCTATACCTTCAACACAACTGTAGTTTTTTTCTGAGAGATAGCATGCATATATTTCATGATTTTCAAATTTTTTTCACCATTTAAGAACTATTGATTGCATAGCAAAAAATAAAACTAATTTGATTTAACATTTGCATACAACTTTCCAAACCTAAGAACAAAGAAGTTAAAAAAATAGCTAGCTGCACACGCACAAGAATGCAATTTTTCTTTCAGTAAAAATTCCTCTTGCTAATTTTGCGCTTTTCTAAACATGTATTAAATTGGATTTCAAGAAAAACTATCGAAATGTTACAAAGCACTTAAGATGGTTTCCAAGCACGAGATTGTGTTACCCACTATCCCACAGGAGACGTTTTGAAAGATTGTTTTTGCGATGTTGCTTTGTGCTTCTTTTTCAAGTAAAAGAATATCGGTTTTTAAGTAGTTTTCGGTAATATGCAAATTTAAAAAGCACTTTTACCCCTCCTTTGAGGAAAAAAATATTCTAAGTATATTACAGTTGGTTAAGCATCCAAACTACGTTTCGTGATTTTTTTACTCAAATGATTTTAAAGGTAAAAATTTTCTTCTCAAGTTACCACTAGTTTTCTCAAATAACTTTCAGAGCATAATATTTCATCTTTATTCAATAGATATATATCGATCTATACTTTAACAAGTCTCTTGTAATAATTCGAGTTATTAATTTCTGATGACAGAGAGAGAGAGAGAGAGAGAGAGAGTTGAAATAATTTCGACCTTTTAAAGTTGAACTATTAAAAAGTGAACATTTTACTGTGATTTAGCTTTGTACTAGATACCTTCGTTAAAAACTTTAAAGTTAAAATAATTCGAAGAGCTCTTATGCTGTTTTCGTAGTGCAAATTGCGAAAAGAGGTGTTCTGAAAAAACATACAGGTGTAATTTTTCCGACCATAGTATATTGGAAATAGGAAATAAGAAACTCTACTTGTTAACAATTCTTACATGGAAATATAAAAATTGTTGTACATATTCCTATAAAATAAAAAATGCCAGAAGCAGTTGCCATATAAATTCCTTCTTGCACTTGGTGATTAAAGTCATACGAGGCTTCGAATTATTCGGTGGCTTTTTATGAATTTGGGCAGAGCAGTTGTTCCCGCAATCGAAATAATCTAATTAATTGTAGGAAGGTATGTAGAGATTGGTAGGACTTTCAAAGGAAGCAGTTTCCATGAGAATCCCTCCTTGTATCTGCCTATTAAAGACACATAAGACCTAATATTTTGAGCTTTAAAGTGAGGTTTGTCTTGGGCCTAAAAGCACCACTCAAAACACTGGATTCACTTCTAATCTGTAGTGACCTTTAATGAGTCGAGGCAGAGAAACTGTTACCCCGAACGAAGGGAATATGATTTACATACATCTTAATTTCAAGACAAATGGGTACTTACATGTGCGATCTGAGACTGTTTGGTAGGGTCTGCTTTGATGGCAGGTAAATGAGAGGAGAACTGTTGAACTAAGACAGAACGACTTCTTGTAACCGACCGGGCGAGGCGGGCAAATTTGCTAAGTCCCACTGAAAACAATATGAAAAATCAATAAATGCTATACTGATGAATTTAAAGATAAAACAATGTCGTGGATTGCTATATCAAATGAAGAACCGACTTTTATAAGGAGATACACTTTTCAAAGCTGTTTGAAAATAGAAAAGATGATCCAAGAAAATCAGTCCTCGGATCTTTCCCTTTCGATTGATCGCGTTCCGTTACCAATTACCTGTTGTGTTGCTCCTGTACAAAGTTGATTAACACCTACCCACTTATCAAAAAAAATTAAGTTCAAATGTTCCATTTCTAAAAAATTGAGATTGTGCGGGAAAAACATGCGGAATATTGATTTTAGATAAAAATACACTCCAAGACAAAAAAAAAGTTACACCTGGAAGGAGTAGACTGGTATAAATGAAATTTGGAGGAGTGGAACATCTGGTTGGAGATGCAAATTATCAAATTTTTAGAATCGTTTGAGTATGCGCCACGAGCAGGGCAGCTCTCAAACACGCTGCAAAACGGGTATTAAAGGACATCCAGTAGCTCAGCAAATTCATTTTGACTCATGCTGTTGTGTTGGTTACATCGTTTCTCATTAAGTTATGCCTCGGAAAAAAGTTCGTAAGCAATTTAAGCAACTGGCAGAGTTTGGCAGAGACCGAGTAATTGGCCTCCGAGAAGGTGGATAGTCTAATCGACGGATTGCGCAACATATTGGTTATAGTGATGTTACTGTTGCACAATGTTGGCAGCGGTGGATACAACAAGGCACATGCCAAAGTCAACCAGGCTCAGGAAGGCCTAGAGAAACCGGACCGAAAGAGGATCGACGTGTTGTAGGACATGCGCGTACTGATCCAAAAGCCACTATTACAGACATCCAACGGGCAGTGTGAACCTCTCTCGATCATCCAATTAGTGATAGCACCATTTGTCGACGGCTTCACTACGTGGGACTAAACTCACCGTTATGACCGTTACGACGACTGCCTTTAACAGCATTGTATCGCCGTCAAAGACTGGAATGGTCTCGTGCCAGACGGATATGGGGCGTCGAATGACATCGAGTGGTCTTCACTGACGAATACCGCTTCTACCTGGGTGGAGACGACAATCGAATCCGTGTGTGGAGGCAACGTGGTCAGCGCTTAGATTCACGATTATTTGTGCAGCGGCACACATCCAAAAGACCTGGTGTCATGGTGTGGGGTGCAATAGCTTATGATGTCAAATCACCTTTGGTATTTGTTACGGGCTCTGACAGGCCAGTGTTATGTATAAGAAAGTTTACAGCCAGTTACGCTTCCATTCATGAACTCCCAGGTTCACCCGCTTCTTTAACAACACAATGCTCGACCCCATATTGCTGCCGTCCTTAGAGCGTGTCTACGACACAACGATATCTTACCATGGCCGGCATACTCACAGGTCCTGACCCCGATCGAGAATGTATGGGATGCCATTGGATGAGATGTCAGCACTCCACCAGTACCACGCAATCTGCTGGAACTTCGTGATAGGGTTCAAGCAGTATGGAATGGACTGTTGCAGAACTTCATAAAGAGCCTGTATGTCTCACTACTAAGGCGCTTGGCCATGCTGCATTAATAATAATGGCGGTCCTACGCCATATTGAATGATATTGCTGTTTTGAATTTTTTCCAATAAAGATTGCATATTACAGTCTCAAATTTTAATCATTTACTCATTTATAAGCATTTTATGAACCTTGTAAATTTCATTGCATTCGAATAATTCCTTCTAGGTGCAACTTCTTTTTATCTTAGAGGTATATTTTACTTCATATTTAATTATACTTTTGTCAGATTCCTGGATTTATATTTAAATGGATGGAGACTTTTATTTCTAATTAAAAACCTTCTGTTGTGTGTGTGTGTGTTTCCAAGCAAAATGTAATAGTTGTAAATGCACAATTTCATTAATGATCATTCACGGATTCAAAACGTTCGAATCACATCATGTGGTACAAATTTACACTGGTATTAGCAGCTTCTATGACTTTATGTTCGGGTTTAAATGCAAAACTGGTTTGGAATAATTCGGTATAAATGGGGGATGAAATTTGAGGCTAAGAAATTGCATATTCCTACGATTATCGTTATTACTGAGATCACTAATAATTTTCAAATTATCTAAATCCTATAAAGGTAAATATGCATCTACATGAAGTTACGATGTTTAGTGTGAAAATAATTTAAACACGTACTGAAAATGTACTAAACTAATCTAAAAGAATTGTCTGGTGTCTAAGATACAATTTTCAGTTTCGAAAGTATAAGTTAGGTCTAGTACTATACTACTTATATTGTTATGTTAAGACACGATATTTACTTTTAGGGGATTTTATTAAAGTTTTTCAGTAGTGATAAACACAACTTGCATGCTGTTGGGAGGAGTACATTATATATATGGATTTATTATGTTGTTTTCGGATGTGTGATACACTCACTATGCGCTCTTCAAATCACTAGAGATAACTTTTTAGGAATTAGAAGTTATTTTTTAATAAAAAGAATTGTATGCTGATGAATAACATATTAGTAAATTAGCTATTCTGCGCTGCACGACTTTACGCTAATATAAAGTGAGAAATACATTGCTTGCTCTTGAGTCGAGTAAATACAGTATTACTTTAAAGGATATATATATATATATATATATATCAGGCCTCGAAATAGATTTTTTAATACAGGTGCACCTTGTGCACCTAAGTTTTTAAATTAGGTGCACTGCGTGCACATAGTGGGAAAAAATTAGGTGCACAATTATATTTTTATGTGCACCCGGGTATTTCGAGCCCTGATATATATATATATATATATATATATATATATATATATATATATATATATATATATAAATATTTCTGACAATACAACTTTTGTGCCGTTACCAAGTGCATCCACAGAATTTAAAGTGTTAAAGTGATATGTTTAAAATAATATTTATAAGAGATACCATTAAAGGTTTCATTGGTTTTATAATTATTTGCATTTAAAAAGTTTTATTTAGTAAACAGCGTTTACTAATCTTTTTAAATATTAAATATCGATAATGTTTTTGATGATTTGTAAATTTTTCATTACTGTTATACTACGAGGGCTGTTTAATAAAGAATGATCATTATTTTTTAAAGGTGATTTTAAAAAAATCAAGAAAAATAAAATTCATATTGAATGTGTAGCGGGATAAGTGGAGAATAGATAGCGCAAGTTTCACTCTCATGACGTAATTGCTGAGGCCTTGGCAGCCGGCCAAGAACCCCTTGTTTTACTTTCGCCTACGGCAAAAATGGATGTGACACGCAAAGTGCAATACACTGTATTGAAATTTTGTTTTCGCCTTAAAAAAACCATCTGATCTTCAGATCTTTCAAAAACCAATGTCATGTGTGTTCCCCATCTTCCATATATACCTGATGTAGCACCATGCGATTTTTCTTTTCCCGAATTTGAAGAAACATCTACGGGAAAAGCGGTTTCATCATCGCAGGCAGTGGTAAAAGTTACGTAAGCAATTTTGAAAGACCTGTCAAAAAATGGCTTCCAGCATGTGTTTGGAGACTGGAAAAGAGGTGGGATAAGTGCATTGCATGTAATGGAGAGTATTTTGAGAAATACCATAAAAATTTGGAGGATTAGTACAGGAAATAATTATTATTAATTTATTATCATTCTTTATTGAACAGCCCTCGTATTTTCGTAGAAAAGTTCGTTCACATCTTCATGCTAAGTTAACATCTATTTAGATGATAACTTAGAAGAATAATAAAATAATTTAATGAAGATTATACGTGTGTGCCGTACTTTTTATAACATATCATAACCTTAATAAGCATAAAAGGTGCTCTATTTTAATGTATCCATTCAATAGATAGAAGATAAAGAAGTGCTCAAGCAATTAGAAAATTCTATTGACGCATGACCAATAGAATAATATTGTAGTTTTAGATAATTTGAAAAATAGAAAGTGTGGGTAAAATATAGTGTATAAGTGTTGGCAATAGAAGAAAATAAGCATGCAATGAACATTAGAAAACTGAAGTTTTGAAGTTACTGCTATTCTAATTTCCTGAATTCTTCCGATACACTTGTTGCCCATTGCATTATTTCAGGAATAAAAATAACGAATATATTAGGTACCGACTGTTTTACTTATTATAAAAGTGTGTCAATAAAAACATAAAGGTTTCTTTTTAATTCTAATGCCGACCACTTACCCACAATGGGCGATCTGACGGCGGCTGTTTGTGACGTAGTATCCAGTGGATAAGCCGCTTTTGTTGCTAACAGGGACAATCGACAATCGGTAGCATCTATGTGTTTACTACAAAGCGGGGTTCAAACCCGGGACCTACTGGGTGGTAGACAAACGCGATGATAACTATACCAATTAGGTGCCAATGAATATAAAGTTTCATATCTGATTCTAATAAAAAGCTATTCGTACTATGCCATTGAATGCGAGATAAGATAACAACATAGATGACCTTCGTTTATTGACTTTTCAAAATTCTAACATGATGAAATTGTTTGCAGAAATTATAACGTTGTAAGGGTACTAATGTGTGCTAATCTTCCTTTTCGTCTCAAAGGAAACGCAATAACTTTTGAAATATGTAAGAACTATTTACAAACCTTAAAAAATATATTTTAATACACATAGAAGGACTAGGGCGATAACCCTTAAAGAATTTATTCCTGAAGCTCAGATGTGCCTTAACAGAAAGAAGATTGAAGGTGCAGAAAACTTCGTAGACGGACCCACAAGTGATCTCGAAAATGGATTGCCAGCGATGCTTCCGAAATTGGGGAACCGACATTGCGAACAGTGTATCAATACAGTAGAGGAGCACTTTGATGGATATAGGGTTTACTAGGATTCAAGGAATCCGAAGAAAAGTATTCAAAGAGTTGAAGAACTTTCTGAAAATATCTCATATATTCAAAGCTTTCTAACTGTGATAGATAATTGGGAAGGAATTACTTAGAATTTAGTGAGGGAAAGGTTGGTTTGCCCTTTTGTTACCCAAGCAAACTGAATTAGAATTTTGAACCTGACTTTAAAAATTGTACAGGGAACAAGATGGAAAAAAATTATTTTCTGATGCAGTTTAGGGTTTATTAAGTGTCGAAGTGGAAAAAAGCGAAATTTTTAATGCGAGTGAGCAAAACACGTACAAATTTTCAGTCTTCAGACGTGATTTTTTTAGAGTACCTCTAAACGTGAATTTTGCACCTCGACAATTTTTTTAGAATTTTAAATTTGGTTCCTGGTAATATTTTTTTGATATTCGGTAAAATCACAAGTAAATTTCGTTACTTTTTTGTTAAAACTATCATAACTTTTGCTTAATACTATTAGTTTTTAAATTTGAAAACTTCACGGGAAACCTTAGAATGTACTCTTTTGTATGGTACAATTACTTTTGAAATTGGTTTATAAATAAATTCGATGCAACTAAAGGTTGGTCATACAAATTTCGGAATTTTGGGAAATGTTCATTATTTTTTGTTAAAACACTGTCATTTCTATACTTTAATACTCTTACTTTTAAAATTTGAAAACATCACTGTAAACCTTAGAATGTATTCTTTCTTATGGAAAAATAATTTTTGAAACTGGTTAATACATAAATTCAATGCTATTAAAAGTTGGTCAGACAAATTTCGAAATTTTTAGATCGTAATTTCCGATACAAAACTCAAACTGTCATACCTAGCTTAATATTATTAGTTTTGAAACTTGAAAATATCACGTGAAAGCTTAGAATGTACTCTTTCTTATGGTTAATTATTTTTAAAATTTGTAAAAAATAAATTCGATGCGATCAAAAGTATAATTCAAAATTTAAAAATTTCGCAATAGCGTATATTTTTTTCATCACGGAAATGAAAGGTTACATTTCTAACTAACGGGTTTGCCAGACATAAAGTTTATCGTAGCAACAATTACCATAGCAACTTTTTTTACTATGCCATTGAAACTCGCTGTGACGTCATGGCCCGGAAAGTCAAAAAGGCGGATGCTGAACTCTCAATTTGCTTTTTTCGCTCGATTTTCAGACGGCTTCACAAAAGTACACATCGAAAAATTACGAAATTAACATGGTTTGTTCAAAATTATACAGGGAACAAAAACGGAGAAGTTTTTTTCTGATGCGGCAATTAGTTTAGGGTGCATTAAGTGTTAAAGTTTAAAAAGCGAAATTTCTATGGCGAGTGAGCAAAACATGCAAATTTCGCGACATTGTCAGAATCAGTGAGGCGTACTTTTGAATTTGTATCGTTTCTGCAATTTTATTGTTTCTTGCTTTTTTCGTTAGCCTTAAGACTTTTTGATTTAATTTTTATCATTTATGCAATTTTTTGTTTGATACTGTTTAATATGGCATAGTTCAGTTTTATAATGGATTTTTTTGTTTATTTCTGATTATATATATAATTTGGCATAGTTAATTTTTATCATTTTGGTTTTCATTTAAGTTTGTCGGACTGAATCTGTGAGGCTTATACTTTTGATCTGGTATTCGTTTTGTCAATTTCATTGTTTCCTGCTTTTTTTCGTGAGCTAAAAGACTTTTTGATTTAATTTTTATGATTTATATCAGCAAGTAATGAGGTCAGACGTTTGTATGCGTAGGTATTTACATTGTACGTCCCATATTTGCACATGGTCAACTGTATATTGCTCTTTCGAGATGAGTCTGCTGAAAACATTAAGGCTACGTAAAGAAGATAAAACGTTAACGCTCGCCAACCCTGGTGATTGCTACTTAATTCCAAACACGATCGCAAATGCCCATTGTGTTGGTCCAGTGTGACGCTAATTAAAAACCTACGTACCAAAAACAATCGCGAATACGATTCCAAAGGACGAAAAATTCGTGACGTCACTGTCTAATGCGCCCATATTCGTATTGCAAAATAAAAAAGTTACAATTCAAAAATGATTTATTTAAAGAAAATCAAATTGATCTGGTGTGTAAAATTTTCCGCAGATTTCAATTCCGTAGAAATTTTTAATCAATCTTTAACGATCCAGGTTTTACAGAAAATAACTAAACAATGTCAGTCAAATTTTTTTTTATTTGTTTTGCTTTCCTTTGCTTGAATTGATATTGGAAAAAATAAAAGTTACAGTTAAAAAAATTTTAATTTAAAGAAAATTTCATTTTTAGGTAACGATCTGATGTAAAATTTTCCGCAGATTTGAAACCGATTAAAATTTTTACTCCACCTGTAACTATCCCGGAGATTGAAAATAGAACAATAGAACTCCAATTAAAACTGTTTATTTGTTTTTTTCGTCGGCTGAAATCGTTGCTCGGAAAACTGAAGGGGCAAAATAAATTTGAATCTGTGATCACTTTATACTGTTGCCATTCTAAGGAAAACAATAATAATTAAATTACAATAAATAATTATTAAAGTTCTAGATTAAATTTTAAAATTCGGGGTAGGACACAAATTTTTCAAAACATTAGGACTACCTGTGTGTCAAATTTCATTATTGTAAGGGCCATAAATTCGTCAGGACACTACTTACAGAGACACTTCCTTTTAGCTAATGTAAGGAAATATTGGATTGAATTTATGTGTTTCACAACTTAAAACATCAAGATAAGTTCCTGTTTACTCACGGTCATCCAAGCGTCAGTTAATGTTCATTAATATTTTTTCTCTTTCAGGGAAGGTTTGAGGCGACATGGCCGTGTCATGTCGGGTGGTGGTGGGTCTGATTTCTTAAATAATTTTTTTTTTATCATGGAAAGTATATTGGTGAAATACCCGTGTCATGTTGAGTGGAGGTGGGACTTATTTCTTAAATAATTTATTTTCTTCTCTTTCAGGGAAGGAATGAGGCGATATATCCGTGTTATGTCGGGTGGTGGTGAGACTAATTGCATTTCAAGATCAATTCTTGATACCTCAACGCCATCCATTCCTGTTAATGACTTTTTTTCTCTTTCAGGGAAGGAATGAGGCGACATGCTCAGGTAATGTTGAGTGGTGGTGGGACTGATTCCTTAAATAATTTCTTTCTTTCTCTTTTAGGGAAGGAATGAGCCGACATGTCGGTGTCATGTTGAGTGGTGGTGGGACTGATTCCTTAAAATATGAACTTGAGCAGCAAAAAAGCCCTTATTTCATGTGTTGGTTTGCAAAGTCAAAACAATTTCACACCTAACCCTCACTAATATGCATGCGAAAGGAGTGTTAGTTTGCGAAGCAAACCAAATGGGATTGCTTAGCAATTACTTGGGGTTGGTGAGCGTTATCGAGCGGAGCCCCCTTGGATTTATATATATACAGGGTGATTATAATTAAGTTCAACTTTCAAAAATCTGTAGAAAAAGAACCACTGCTCAGAATGACCTAAAACTTGAACTGAATATACTCGAAGAGAGGGGAAATATTATGGCACAAGAATAAAAAATGGTTCCAAAATTTAGCAATAGATAGCGCTTTAGGCGTCATAATATTCAAAATAAAAGACGTGTCATGCGCACGACAGATTGCATTTGTTAAAACAAAAACGCGGGGTACATGGCGTTTTCCTCATATTGCGTCTGAGGAGTTCGTCATGACTCTCTCAATGAAGGATTGCGCTCTGCTTGTGAAACTCTTTTACAAGAACAGTGACTGTGCGCCAGTAGTTTTGAAAAAGTTCCGGACAGTATGAAAAAAGGCTGTGATCCAATGTCAGGCAAGGGTCTTTAGAAAATGATTAATAAATTCGAAGAGACAGGTTCTTTTTAAGTGAAATCTGGCAGAGGGAGGAAACCAATTGCTTCGACGTCAATAGAAGATGTCCCACAGCATTCCAGTAAGAGACGAGCGGTGGTTGGCAAGCGTGCAGTGCAAGGGGAATCGCCCGAATTTCGAACATGCTTGTGAGCACGGTGCATAAAATTGTACGAAATATCCTGCATTGCTATCCATACAAAATTACCCAAATTCAGGAGTTGCTTCCTGTTGACCTGTCAGTAAGACAAACTTTTGCTCTAGAATTTCTTGCTCGCATGAAAGTAGACAATGAATGGTCACGGAACATTTTGTGGACAGACGAAGCCCATTTCCATCTCCAAGGACATGTCAATACTCAGAATTGCAGAATATGGGCAACGGAAAATCCGTTCGCACATGAATCAGTATCATTTCAGTGTCTCTTCATTCTGCAAAGGTAACTGTGTGGTACGGGTTAACGCCATCGTTTATCGGTGGACCATTTTTTTCGAGGAGATGCGACGTGCGGGTCTTGTTACCTGTACCGTCAGTGGTAAACGCTATGAGAGTCTTTTGAGCAACCACGTCATTCCAACACTTCAACAGTGTGCATGTAACGCTAGCATCATTTTTATTCAAGATGGCGCTCCTCCGCACATTGCAAAGCCAGTGAAGTAGCTGCTCAAAAAGCATTTCGGAAACGATAGAATTATCAGACGTCATTTTCTAACAGCCTGGTCGTCAAGATCACATGATCTTAATCCTTGTGACTTCTGGCTGTGGGGTTATCTGAAAAATGTTGTGTTTAGTGGTCCGATTGCAAACTTAGCTGAATTGAAGACACGCATTTAAAAACTGATTTTCCCCATCCGATGTGGTACGACTTTGTCGCTTTGGATGGGCTTTCCACTAACAGTGCCACAACTGTTGAATGACGTGGACGTCATTTTTTCAGTAAAAAACCGATACAGTCATGCACATTGAACAGAACAGTTGATTTAAACTACAACTCACGTCATAGCCGTCGTATTGCGATTCAAATGTCCCTTGTAGGCGATCCCATTTAAGTTATGAAGCTTAAAGCGCCATCTATTGCTAAATTTTGGAACTATTTTTTTTTCTTATGTCATACCATTTCCCTTTTCTTCGAGTATATTCAGCTCAAATATCAGTTCATTCTGAGCAGCTTTGGAAACTTTTTTACAGCTTTTTGATAGTTTAATTATTATTACCCTGTATATAGCGGGGACAATTGGTAGCATTCATGTATATATATATATATATATATATATATATATATATATATATATATATATATATATATATATATATAATTATTATCGAAGATTGAATGAAAAGCAGAAAAAAATTATCTAAGAAACAAGAGGCAATTATAGCCAAAGGAAAAAATCAACACAAATATAGTCCTACAATTTAGAAATGCCGCCTTATCAAACTGTTTTGGGGGCTATTGCCAGGATCCAAAATGCTTTTGCCTTTTGTTTTGCTATTAGTTATGTAAAACGACACTGAATTTTTATTTTCAATATTTGCCACCTGACATATTTATGTGTGGTAACAATGATGTTTTCACACATTGGTAGAGAATATGTAACCATTGTTGTATTTTCCATTGTCGGAGAAACAAGTGCGGCGTGTTTGTGAGCAAAATTTGAAACAAAGGTTGCTTTTCGGATAATTAACGTTCCGGATAAGTTTTGCTATGTGTGCGGTGTGTGATAATTTCAAATTAAATTTTCGGTGAGTCGTTCCTTGACAAAGACTGAAGAAAGCCCAAAACTAGAGCTGAATAATCTCGTTCAAGACCTATATCTTTCTATACAAGTTGGACACATAGGTTCCAGACTTCAAGAGTGGCACCTTCAAGCAAAGATTACATGTGTTTCTGTGTTAAGAAATAAAATTTGGTTCTATCTTCTTTCGATGAAACGTATGTGTTAGTGCTTTTGTTCCGTAATTCCGGGGATGATGACAGATTTAGGAATAATTACCGATCATAAGCAATGATGTCTATTTATCGACTCATTCAAGGTTAGTTTAAAAGCTGTCCTTTTATACAGCAGGTGCCAAAAGCCTTGCATTCCAGTAGCACATGTTGTCAGAATAGAAGACTCTTATGAAATCATGGAAAAAATTCTCACTGCAACAAAATGTTATCACTTCAGGTGGTCAATATTTTTGCTCTACCACTTCATATCAAACTCAGGCCGAAGAAAACCTTTGTAAAGGCTATGGATAAATCTGATCCAGATTTTTGGCACTTAAAGGAATTTTTTCCAAAATTAAGGGATGCAAAACTTAGAGAAGGAATTTTCGTTGATACTCAGATAATGAAACTACTGAGCGATGCTGTTTTTACTTTAAAGCTGAACAACAAGAAGCTTGAAGGCATGACAATCATTACTACTTAGTACTAAAACAACCAACGACTCATTGAAGACCTCAAGAATTATTAAAACCTTGGGTGCTGAATGTCCTTAAAATACACATTTCATAGATTTTCACCTGGATTTATTCTTGAAAATTTAGCGATCAAGTAATACTCGAACTCTTGAGGAGAGCTATCAAGGCAGATGGGATCCCACAATGATGAGATTATTACTAGTTTTGGCAGGGTTGCAGAACACGACACAGGAGAAAAATGAGCTACGTTTATGGGTATAGGTATAAGCGTATACATTTAATTTTGTATTTATACATGCCTGATCTATTGCATTTGTTGTCTCACCTATTGCTTGTCTACTTATTACATTTAACACTAATTTTATAGCTAAAATAAGAATATATGCTTTTATAAATTACAATTTAATTTTATATGAAATTTGATAAAATATGACATTTACTTCCAATTCCTAGACGTTTAAGCAGTGCACTATCTAAATATATTTTGAAATATAGTAATTGTTGATAGACAAAAAACCGTATTTGAATTGTAAAACTCATATTTGAATTCAGCATTCCAAAATAGTTAGGAAAACCTTATTTTACCCACAATGTAAAATTGTCGATAAGTGTTCGAAACATTCTGATAAAGTTTCCTTATTAAAAAAGGAGATAGTTATAATCTATATTGACTTTTACTAAAAAACAAGAGAAATGGTGATCATGTAGCACACATTGCAGAATTAGCCTATTAGTCTAGTAATTCGTATTAAATCATAATGTTAAAGAAACTAAATCCTTTTCTAACAGTTTTACCGCAACCGGGTCAGGTAATTGAAATTTTTAATTAACTTCGTATTAGAGCAGCACAATGGGCTATTGACTACGGTCTGGGATCAATCCCCTAAGGGAAAGATCCGAGGACAAAACCACGTAATTTTGAACCACGGCCAGATGACGAGGTAACACCTGAGCTGGCACCCCACACTTCTAACTTCCACACCAACCCAACGTGAGAACTTTCGGCCACGACAGATTTAAGATGCACCAGCCGCCTCTACACCATACGCTTACAAACATCCATGCATTAACCCGGAGGCTAGCACCTTAACCATCAGACCGATTGGTCATCAAAATGGGGTTAGGAATAACTGTTTCGTAATTCGCAGTTACATTTAAAATCATAAATCTTTAATAAAAATCATACAAATCTTTATTAATCTCAGTAAATATATTTTGAAAATCATAATTTTGAAGTACTAATTTATTCAAAGTGCAGTTTTCCTTCTAAGATCAGAATTTTATCTAGCAATATTTATGAGCAAAAATATACAAAAGTATGTAAGCAAAGTTCAATCAAAAGTTGATAAAAACTGAATTAGCATATTGAAAATGTTGTATAGCGAAAATCTGATTTTAAGAATTTCATAAGTCTAAAAGGATACAAACATTTTATAAATCTACGTGTGTCAGAAGCTTAAGTGTCTATTAAAACAAACTGAAACAAAGGTGCACAAGTATAAAGTAGATGCCAAAATGGAAGATTTCCTTTCTTTTTTAGATAATTTTGATAATTTCTTCAATTTTGACAGATTTTCATTTTGAGATCCCTACCACAAATAATAGTTTTCTCAGATTTTTCAAGATCTATAAAAGGACTAAATGGAACATTGCGTACTCCTTAACCTTGTGAAGAGTTCTCAAGCATATTTTCGTCCAATAACGTGCAATGTTCCCTGCATGACTTCTAACCAGTTTTGATTTTCTTGACCAATAGAAGCTTTCTAGGATTTGTTCAACCAATAGATGTGGTTATTTAGTCACAACGCGTTTTGTGTGGAAAACAATACTTCACTATTCTCATATATCTTGATTTTCAGTGGGTTAATACACCAGAATTTTTACTGAGTTAGTATGTATAATTTTTTAAATCTCCCCGTTTCATATAAATCAGAGAAAAAAAAATTAAGTGTTCCTTTCCGTTAGAAAAATAAAGCAGTTTTAGAGATTAAATCGATTAATAGAAAAAGTTCAAAA